>OW152816.1:17018926-17666426 GCA_933534255.1 Iphiclides podalirius
ACTTTAATCGCCGACATACAAAGGAACACAATAAAGACCGTTTTCGAAATCCTTCCGAAAGTCGTATACGATTCTAAGTAGTGTTATGAATTTAAAGCAGGACTATCGAAGAAAGAAACGTTCGCCTCGTTACGTGTTGGTAGTTTTTATTATTAACTGGCGTGTGCCCGCGACTTCGCCCGCGATCATCTGCTAATGGAATGAACCTCTAACTCATATCCACTTTATAGGGATAAAGTTCTTCAGATATAGAACTATTGACTAAATTTCAAATTACTTACCCATGTGGTTGAACTATTACGTAATCCCTGTCATCTGTTATTTTATACCAAAACGAGATAGCTCTTTCAACATATGAGTGAACAAGTTACATATACAATTAATTTCGATGCTAAAGGTTTAAAATAAATACAATAATATTTGAGAGTCAATTTTAATGACAACGGTTGACGAATAACTCTAGAATGCTATTTTGAACATTAACGTGTCGATAGAAAAAAAGTAGCAAAAGATTCTTCCTGTTTAGTTTTCTACCCGTGAGGGAAAATGCTATTAAGATCGGATTAAACTTCATGACATACTTAACCTTAAAATAAAACCACACGGAGGACACTTAATTTTTATATAGATATACAGCGCGTCGTTACCATCGCGACAATAAATGAACACACGTCTATCGCTACTTGCCAATAATCATAAAAAAATATTAACGTTAAACAAAATCCATAATTAAAAAAAAAATATTTTTCAAACAAACTAATTAATTAAAAAGAAACAAATTTTGTATACAACTCGCGCACAGCGTCGTATTACAAGCCTCTCCTTCTAACAGTATGTTTTGTCTCTTTTAAATTCATTCAACCCATTCATATGCTTTGTGACCTTTACAAATGAAATTTACGTTACGCTTTTATAGGTAAGGGTGTTCTAAAATTCTTTGTTTTGGAAAATTTAATAACTCTGTAAATATTAATGTTTAAAGAATTTAAATATTTAATACAACTTTAAAAAGTTATCCCCTATATGTGTGTTCATTTATTGTCGCGATGGTAACGACACGCTGTATACGATACATTTGTATATAGGTATACAAATAGGAGAAATAATTTTAGTGTAGTAGTTATCTTACGCTTATTACTCTTATACCTTTTTTGTTATGGAGATTGTGTTTACTTTCTTTGTTTTTAAACTTTTTTAAAGGTGCCCAAATTTACACAGGAGGTTCAGACTCGGTAGTATAATCGTTTATTGAAATAAAAACAAACTTTTATTTTTTCAAAAAAAAATCCCATTCTATTCCCTAAAAAACAGAACTTGTTGATAACGCGGTAGTCATTCATAAATTTTACTGTTCACGCACACAAACGAACTTGTGTGCGTGTTAGTTATGAATGATCGCGCGTAAAATAAATGAGTTTGCGTATAAATCACGCACTTTTAGAGATAAGTTCAAATGAATGTAATTAATTACTTACGAGTGATTTAAAATATTTATCATTTTTATATAACATTATTTATGCCTAGAATTTAAATAAAAAAAACTTGTCTGCAGGCGTAAGTGTCTATCACTATGTGTAAATTATGCTTTGTTGCAAATGAATTCACATTTTCTGTTATAATAAGCATACGTAAGGGTGTCACATGAAATCACGATAACGTAAAAATCTGTCTGTTTTAATTGAACATTAACCTCCAAAAGACTAAGTTTTCAAGGGGAGACGCGAGGCACCCCATTTTTTTTTAAATTATGTGCATAGTTGAAACCCTCTAGAGGTGTATTTACTCAAATAACCATCACACAGACCCTTGTTACTTTTTTGAAACCTTAATTTTGTACCGTGGGAAACAAATGTATACAGCTTGCATTTGTTTCCCACGAAAGATTGTGTGATGAGGGATCGCTGTCCATCATCCTTAGATGTTTTCAATAAATTAATCCATGAAGTCTTCAGCCCAAAACTTGATATTTTATTCTCTACATGTATTTTTACATAAATCCCAATTGTGTCATTGAACATTTTGTCGAAATGAAGATATAATATAAATTTAGATTTATACAAAACTAATTTTGGCGTGAAAGCGTAACAAACAAACTTACATTCACATTTCTAATGTTACTAACTGTGCCCGCGACTTCGTCCTCGTGGAATTTAAAATAAAAAAAATCTAAAATAAAAGTAGCCAAAGTTACTCCTTATTATCAGCTATCTGCCAAAGTCCCGTCCAAATCAGTATCAGTCCAGCCGTTTTAGAGATTAGCCGGAACAAACAGACAGACAGACAAAAATTGTAAAAAATGTTATTTTGATATATGTACCGTGTGTACATCCATATGCATTTAGTAAAAAGCGGTTACTTTAATATTACAAACAGACACTCCAATTTTATTTATCTGTATAGATGTAGGGATCATCATCATCCTCCCCCCTTTATCCCACCAAGATGGGCTCGGCCCAATATGTGAATCATGTTATAAGCGGTTTTGGGTAGGTCTTTTACGACTGGCCACCTGCATGCCGTGATAGCTCAGTAGAGCCGTGATAGCTCAGTGTCCGGGCGCTCGCCTTTATTTCAATATACTCGAGCAACCTGAGTTCGATCCCCGGTGCCGGCACCAATGAAGTTTTTAACTTTAAGTGCTGACTTATCACGTGCTCCGCGGTGAAGGAAAACATCGTGAGGAAACCTGCATATTTTCGAAATAATAACAAAAAAATATATATTTCGAAAATATGTGAAGTCCGCCAATCCGCAATGGGGCGCATGGTGGACTATGCCAGGGCATAGTCCACCAGTATCAGGTACCCCCTGTATAAAGGAGGCCTTTGCCCAGCTGTGGGACATGTATAGGCTGTTACTTTACCTGCATGCCATCAACCCTCCACGGAAACAAACACCCAGATCCGGGATAACTTTGTTGGTCACACAAACACTTGTTCCGTGTGGGAATCGAACCCACGACCGCTGGCTCTGAAACCAATAGGAAACTATTCGCAACTGCGCCACCGAAACATCAGACTTTACGACACACAGCAAAAGACGTGTTAAAATAATGAATGCTCATCGACAGTTTTATCTTTGCGGAGCCCACTAGAGCTCCTTTGGTGGGCAGGTGAGGACGTTGATTTGTCGCGGATGACGTAGCCGCGATAAAATAACGCACCCATTTGTTATGCGGAACCGCGTCCGCCGTCCATATGGCTGACTTGTGTTGATTCTATGATGGTACAATTACGTGCAACATCGTTGATGAACTTTTCTAAATATTAAGGCCCATTTACATGGTGCCAGTTTCTTGCCTGTTGTATACAATTAAATTGAAGCAATAAATGAGTTGCATGGTCTAAACAACAAATGGTCCAAACAATTATTGCGCGCAATTTATTGCATTCAATTATTGCTCTTGTATGTACAAGAAAATGGCATCGTGTAAATGGGCCTTTAGCCTACTATCGTAGGCCTACTACTTATTGAATGCTATGAAGTCTACGGATTATGACGGATGATTTATATCCTTCGCAACTAATATCCTTCCTTATTAACAAATAGATGTTTCGCATTCAATGTTTGAAAAGTGGTAGATAAAAGTAAAGTAAAGTATCAGCCTATACATGTCCCACTGCAAGACAAAGGCCTCGTCTGTACAGAGGGTATCAGGGCATAGTCCACCACGCGGCCCCACTGCGGATTGGCGGACTTCACATATCTTCGAAATATTTTTTTTTATTATTCATTCGAAAATATGCAGGTTTTCTCACGATATTTTCCTTCACCGCGGAGCACGTGATAATTCAGCACTTGAAATCAACAATTTCATTGGTGCTCGCACCGGGGAACGAACTCAGGTTGCTCGAGTAAATGTAATTAAAGGCGAGCGCTCGGACACTGAGCTGTCACGGCTATAAGTGGTAGATATTATTGTCTAATGCTGACCAGGTTTCCTTTGCTATACGGGGGAAATTTTACGAATTGAAAGAAACAAAAACTGTTTGTTTCTTTATTTTCATCGGACGACGAAATGATCACGAGATTCTAAAAATGTTGCTTGGCTACCATTTTACCCCACAGGTATGGATATCATACTACCTCGCCGAAACTGAGGCACAAATATTACGGCAATTGCTGTAATGTTCATTAGTATGCTATCTCTTTCCCTAGCATACGTTCTATATCATAACTTACATGTGTCGTATAATGTCGCGCAGTATGGACGTGCGTTATCTTTATTAAAACATCACTCTAAGCACCTATGTAAAAAAAAATCCTTTGGTCGAGGCGAGCAGCTCTAACCATACCGGACCATTGCGATCCCATACGTCGGCAACATCGAATCCAATACAAAGTTACACAAACAATCCTCATCGGTTGCAGCATCAAGAAGAAAGTGAAGAAGGGCTCCGGCTCGAAGACGCTGCCGTCCAACAGCTCGCCGGTCCGGGGGGCGCCCGAGTCTCCGGGCGGCGGAGGGGGCGCCGGAGCGGGGGCGGCGGGGGCGGGGGCGGGGGGCAGGAGGCCCGAGCCGGCAGAGGCGCTGGGCACGGCCGTCGTCAAGTACAACTACCAGGCGCAGCAGCCGGACGAGCTCTCGCTGACCAAGGGCACCAGGATCCTCATACTGGAGAAGAGCAACGACGGCTGGTGGCGCGGCCAGTACCAGGGCCACACGGGGTGGTGAGTGAACGCTTTGCACACTGACATGCACTCGAACAATGCAGAATGGTAAAACAAGGCAACCGGTCTAATTGTCTCGTTTGGCCTTTCAGTTTTTTGCCTTTTTTTGATACAGACACATTTTAAATCTGTATACCTCTTGATGCACATATACATATAAGCTTATAATAAAAAATAATAATGAATATTTCTGGACATTTTTACACAACGTTATCTAGTCCCAAACTAAGCAAAGCTTGTACTATGGGTACTAGATTACCGATAAACATACCTTTTTTTTGTAAATAAATACATATTATAGATATGTAAGTATAAATACATATTATATAACACCCAGACACTAGAAAAACACTTATGTTCATCCCACAATATTCTTCCAGTAGCGGGGATCGAACAACAACGTAACATTAAAAATTGGGTCATCCTATATTTCAACTAGAACTTTAGCGGCAAAATGTTATGCCACATTTTAATAAAGAGTTTTTTCCACTGGATTATAACATATATAGACTGTTATACTTGCAAGTTGTCATGTTATACAAATTTTTCTGCTCTTATCTGCTTATTTGGTAAAACAGAAAAATCTTTCTTATATTAGAGCAAATGTGTTGATCTTGTGGATTGTGTACATTGGTGCTCATTTTTTGACCTTCAATAAGAGCTTTAAATAAGCCTGTATTGAATAAAGAAATGTTGATGTTGACTTAATTATCTCATTATAATCATCTAACAATGGGTTCCCGAAAGAATGTAAGATTAAACAAATGATCTGTTGTTCATCTGGGCTAAGTGAAATTATATAAACAGAACTCGCTTTTAATTTCAGGTTTCCATCAAACTATACAAGTGAAGAGGGCGACAATGAGGATCCGGTGCATACATATGCAATGGCCGAGAATGTTCTGGACATCGTGGTTAGTATGCAACTTGGAACCTTATTAACAAAATCTGTGAAGTGTTTTCTGACCAGGTTTTCATATTTAGAGTTTCATACTCAAAAACGGGACCCTATTACTTACTGTCTGTCTATCACCAAGCTGTATCTCATGAACTGTGATAGTAAGACAGGAGAAACTCTCACAGATGTTGTATTTCTGTTGCCGCTATAACACTAAATATCAACGCTAAATATCAAAAACACTGTAGATAGAATATTGAAACGGGCTGTACTGGCTTTTTTTCATATCTACCAAATAAAATTGATTGACTATATATTAGTGGAGTTTATAGAAATAGTTATCATTACTAATTTTTGTCTGCAATAAAAAAAATAACACATATTTTGTACATACTTACATGATTGGAGTTTACAGTAGTAATTGTAAAGTTATATAAAAAATTCCCTATGAGCTTTTCAATTGAGATGTCAGATTGATAGATTTCTTTAGAGGGCGGGCAATAAGCGATAAGTGTGCAGGTGGCGCTGTACTCGTTCACGTCGAACAACGAGGCGGAGCTGTCGTTCGAGAAGGGCGACCGGCTGGAGATCGTGGAGCGTCCGCCCTCCGACCCCGAGTGGTTCCGCGCCAGGGACTCGCGCGGCCAGCTCGGCCTGGTGCCCAAGAACTACCTGCAGGAGCTGGCCGACTACCTGGCGCAGCCCTACTGGTGAGCGCTCCACCAGGCTTGCCAACGGCCTGCCCCGTCCGGGATTGGCGGATTTCATGTATCTTTCAAATATATTATTTTTTCACTTCTGCAGCGAGGCGTCGGAGGGGGGCCGCGCCGTCGCGGGCGCGGGGGGGAGCGGTGGGGGCGGCGCCGGGGGCGGGGCGCCCCTGGGGCGCGCCTGGTACTACGGCGCCATCACGCGCCACCACTGCGACGCGCTGCTCGACCAGCACGGCCACGACGGCGACTTCCTCATCCGCGACTCGGAGACCAACGTCGGTGCCGCTAGCGCTGGACAATAATTATTATTATTCATTGCTTCCTTCATTGCTCACTCGCGTATTGGTCCCGAGAGAGTAGATTCACTTATTGTTCTTCACTACATAGTATAACCACCGTCCCCGTGTATATGGATGGCGCGGTTGCCGTTGCAGGTGGGCGACTACTCCGTGTCGCTGAAGGCGCCGGGGCGCAACAAGCACTTCCGCGTGCACGTGGAGGGCAGCCTGTACTGCATCGGGCAGCGCAAGTTCCCCGCGCTCGACCAGCTCGTGGCGCACTACCAGCGCGCGCCCATCTACACCAACAAGCAGGGCGAGAAGCTCTACCTGGTGCGCCCGCTGCCGCGCCCGCCGCTGCACTGCTGAGCCCCGCCCCCGTAGGGATGTCCGAGTGTCGACGAATTTCTTATCGATGAAAACGCATCGAAACGAGGCCGTGCGTGTCAAATATTTAATACTTGACATTACTTTTTTTGAACGAGACCTAGAGAGAAAATATCGATATATCGATCGTTCCTCTCTACGTTGGTATCGATATTTTCTCTTCGATGTATCGAGGCCGATATATTTCTCCACTTTCGACATCCCTAGCCCATGCCGATTCAATTCGTCTCAGTCTGACTAAACTTAGGTTTCTTTGAAATGCCAATGACCTCTACACTATTCCTCCCCGTGCGTAACCAGTATCGCTTGTAGGTATATGGCTAAAGCGGTGTCACTTCTAAGTGACGCTCTGTAAACAGTTGGCGAAGTATAAGTTAATTATTGACTTGGTTTATTAAATATAAGAATGTGTAAGGGATTCTTGGCCGGTCAAGCTTTCTTTTTTGTATGTGACAGTTTTGTAAATTGTGATATATAGTGAAGAGTATACAGAAAGCCTTACGTTTAGAGTGGAGACAAAATGTTTGTCATCCGTCTGGTTGGAAATAGATTTCTTTGTGGACTTTTGATATGAATTTTTTTGCACACAGTAAGGTGCGACCTTAACGGTTTCGGACGCGTCACTGATGATAGCCTCTGCAAAAATTGTAACGGCAGGCCTAAGATTCATACTATGTTGTAATGCAGAAAATTGAACCGTTTATTCATACTTTGATGTAATATTATAAATATTTTTCCATATCTCCGTTTTGTGATGCGTTTTGCGATGAATTGTGTATAATCTTACTTCATATGTACGTCCTTTTACATGAGTTTCAAAAAATTTGTTTGTATCTTTTCTGATGAATTGCACTACCATATCCTAAGACGGAGATGACTCGGGAGACCTGTTACATCAGTTGTGGACTGGTTGGATGCTGGGGGAACTTTAGTCTTAGACATATTTCTGCTTAAAGGAATAACAATATTCAATAGTTCATTTGTGAAATATATTACATGACTGTACTGTGTGGCCCTAATGGCAATTTGAGAGAATTTTGTTTTTTTTTTCCGTATGTAATAATCCGAGATAGACGAAGTTAGTTAAGGGCGTCCTGTAGTTATTAGGGCTGCATAGTTTCAATATCGTGTCGAGTTTTCGTCGACAACCGAAACTTTGGCCGGTGCGCGCGGGCCGTTTCTATATCATATTATGGTAAGTAGCCTTCGGGCACGGTAGCGTAATTGCAATGGAGAGGGAATAGGAGGAGATAGATTTCTTACTGTCTATAAATAGTTTAATCGACCGCGTGGACGTGGGAGCTTCGCACGTCGTACTTTGTGATGTTGGGCTGGTTAAGTTTTAATGTTAAGTCGCCTCGGCTGAAGCCGTCCAGCTAAGGACCCACGCCGTGGCGGGGAGGACCCTGGGGTCCTATTGTGGGTCCGCTATTTTAGGGGACAACGAAATTAATCAACCCCAAACTGCCACGGCGCGGCGCCACTTACCACAGGTTGTCGGTCCCAACCAAATTTAATTGCTTTTTTATCTATGCTTTAGTACAATCTAAAATGTTAGTTTTTATATATTCCTTATATTCCCTATATTTATAATTGTGCATATATCGTATTTTATTTTCCTTTTATATACAAAATATTAGTATTTTTACATCCCTTCCCTACCATAAGCTTTTACTACATATATACACGTAAGTAAAACAAGGTAACAAATGGCGTTAAGTTCGCCCTTTGTTACCTTGTTTTACTTACGAGTAAGCGTTTTCAACACACAATTTACAAAGGAAATGTTTTTACGTGTTTACGATTGGTTCCGTTTTTGGTTTTTTCACACTTTTGTGTATGATATGATCACTACGAGTCACGTATTGTATCGTGTTACGTTGTGTGAGTATTTGAAAGGTATCGTCAGTTCGGTTGGCTGGCAGCCTGTATAGAGCGGCGCCTTGTATGGGAGCCTTAGTGGGCGGTTTCCGCTGAAGTGACTGTCGCTAGTCAATACGCCGGCATCACAAATGCTTCGCTTTTCACAACTCTATCGTCCCTTCGCGCTTTCTAAGGGAGCGCATCCCCCCCAAGTCCCCCTTGAAATGCGCGAACGGAGTAAGCATATCCTATATGATGTATACAGCAGTGTAATTTTAGTTATACAGCGTGTTTGTGTTTTCCATGTCGATTATATATATCGAGCATTGTTGTGAGAACCACCTTAGGCAGCTCTCGAGTTGTTCCACTCAATGTATTTCAAACGAACAGCTAGATTTAATGATAGTGATATAAATATATAAATAAACACGAATCGCATAAGTTTCCAGTATTTTATTTTGTTTTGTTTTTAAGGTAACTTAGTCTTACGTGTAGATAATGTTCGATGCGCCCGTCGATGAGCGCAGCGCACTCGATTTCTCAACTAACACTCGAACCGTCTCAAGTTCTGCCTTTCGCGAGTTAGTGGCACGCCGTTAGTTAGACGCGAAGTGATAATTTATTTTTCTACGGACACTCCCGTTGCACCTGCCTTGGGTTTGTACGGTACACAGCACGAGGAGTAGTTCTGCTGCGCATCAGTACGCACCGGGGATTTCCCCTCGATGTATGGCTGGGGGAATCCCGCCCCGCAATCCCTACCGTATATTGTATGTGATAATTTCGATACACGCCTCGGCTCCCCGTTCGTTCGGTGATCCGTTACGAATCGATATAAACAGAAGCTAGCGGCTAACTCGGTCGGTGGGTCTCGCGGGTTTTTCGATGTATTTAATACGTTTTATACTCGATATTGTCTAATTAGAATAAATGCGATGCGAACACGACCGTAACATAGTGTTTATTAGTGACATTTAGTGAAGTAAAGCCGTTTAGGATCAACGTTGTGGGAGCTCCGTCTTGTTTCTTTTTAGAGCGTCGCACTGGGAGTTTGGCGCTCGGCGAAGGTTTAATGGCTGACGGGTCATTATTCCATTGGACGTTTGGACACTCGATAGGAAAGCGACATTTGCACAAAGCCACGCGAGGGACACTCACGGTTCGTGTTGTACGCGACGTATTTGTGACGGAAGTTTTGATGTAAAAAATTAATAACGTTTTGCAAAGCATTTATAACGATCAACATTCTACGTTCAGTCTAACGGTATAGCTTTACGTATTGTATTTATATTGAACATTGCCAAAACTAGAGGGAACGCTGACTTACATTCCTATGAAATACGGCGACAACAGTTTGCAAGTTATACATAATTATATACGCGATATATTTTGAAATTGTATGGTACCAAAGTACCCCATTACCAAAACGTTTAAACTCATCTATCTAATATAACGAAAGCGCGTTACGTTAGCAAATAGGTTACTAGTGTTTCGGTTTTTTTTTTATTTTTATATTGCTCAAATTCTATATACATATATATTTTTTATTTGTATTGTAACCACGTGTTTGTACGTTTTCGTGTATATTATCAGATGTAACGAGCATGATATGATACCGTTGTAAGTGCAGTGTAATATTTAACATTATAATTTATTTATTAATTTGCCACATGTGTTTTCTTTATATCGCCCTGTCGTCCTGTCATACGTCATACTTTGCCAAGCCGCATATTCCAATCCACTGTGTCATTACGTTTGTCCAAGCATACGTTGAACACCTCCGTATGGTGTTCATGTTTGCCTGATCAACCATTACGTAAGTATCCTTCAAGTTCAAAGTGATTTTAAAACAAAAATTATGGCCGTTTGTGATCCGACAGCTCTGGAACAATTTGAAGAGTTGGTAGCGACGATGTCCTTGATGATCAAGGCCATATCTAAGAGTAACGGAGAACCAAGCGGTGGGTGAATTGTTTTTTCTGTTCAACTGCAATAGCCGAACCATTATGCATTGAAGGTGGAAGAACTTTGTTCAATTACAATAAAGTTATATATCTATAAACTTCATTAAATTAAAAATATTACATAGAATTACGTAACTAGGTTTCACTTTGGAACGTACTTCCTTTCAATTTTAATTAGTAGGCGGTAGTCCGTTCCAATAATATTTTGAAAACTAAAATTATTGTTTTAAATATTTATAACTTTCAACCGAAAAAGTTAACACAATTGTTTTGAAAATAATTAAAAGGCGATAACAGTAACACAATATGTTTCTAAGCAATTTGTATATATCGATTAAATAACTCACTGAACTCAACTTAACTTCAATCTAACTCTTCGCTTTTCTGTAATAATTTTGTATAGTTTTGAAAACAATGCTATCACGCAGGGACAAATTGCTCATACAGCCGTGGGAAGACCGCCGATTTAAGGATCACAGAAATAAAGTAAGGAACCATTTATTACTACAATGATTAAAATGTTGTTCCTTTCCAACATTACTTTGCTTTTCTGAAAGCAAGTTTATTTTTATCAAAAGTATATTTATAATAAGAAAAGGACAAATAATAGCGTAACGCCTTTAATAGCTTTTTAAATACTGCCTTTTGTTATTGTTTATGCCAATGAAATAGCAAACTTTTTAAATATAGTATTTTTAATATACGGTTGCAAAAGTGCTCTCCAGCAAAAAATTTAAAGTCTAAACGAACAATATAGGTAACCAATCTAGAAACAAAACAAGATAAATATAAGTATTTTGATGTAGTTAGGTAACTATGGTAAGTAAGGTTATTTTTGATGTACCTAGTACGTACGTGCTTAATGTAAGTATTAAACACAATTTGTTAATCTGATTTATGATCGTGGTTCCAATCCCAATTTTAGTATAATGGCTCCATCGAGGATAACTTGAGGATTTTGCCAAGGTCGTTATTTCAATCTAGACCTACAGTAATTGGCGCTGAAAAATATTTTTGCTGTAACACGGAATCGAAATGTACTTACATACAGTACGTACAACATTCTATTGGTTTAATTTTTTCGTTATAAATATTGAACAAAAAAATAAAAATTTTACATAAAAAAATAATTGTAGTAGTAGTATTTACTTATAATGCTATTTAGAAAACAAGCCAGAATAATGCATTAAAAATATAGCATTCCGGATTAATAACGATTTATTAAAAATCGATGTATTCGTATTCGAAACGCGAAAGTATTTGTCATACTTCCACCTTACGCCGTCTCCTGCCAGGTCGCGGTACTCATGCGGACGGGCCTGCCCGTTCGTGCAACAGCCAAGGCTGCTGCGTGGCCCTACCACCGTAAAATTAATAATAATCGATATAATATATCGATATTATTATTAATCGATATAAATATTATTTAACCAGAATACCGTCCCGTGTTATAAAGCAAATCGTCATGCTTAAACGGCAGTAACAGTCGATTTGAACAGGTATTCGGTATTATAAAGCGCTTCAATGAATTGTGTGGAGGTGCGGTCGGCACAGGCGGCCGTTGACGCCCGGGCCCCTGCGGAGCGGCCTCACGTCGCCCTCAAGCTGAAGAAGCTGCAAAGGGAGCTAGAGCGTGCCGCCAAGGTGCAGCGCGACAACTTCAGCCTGCTCCAGCGTCTGGGCGCAGTCATGGCGCTCAACCGACTCGACAACCATTGGCAGGAGCCACTGCCGAAGTAAGACCCTAATTCGGGCCTGCCGTCTTTTCTATCGTCGTTAACGATCATTTGGGACCTTATTGCGGCGGTTCGCCGACATTTTAACAGCTACAATAGCAGAGTACGGTTTGCCTAGTTCCATAAAACAAAACGAATATATTTCCTTACCTAACAGAGTGTGATGAAGCTAAAAATATAGTGATCCCGCTCTTGTAGGATAATCTTTTATAGCGGTATTGGATATTAACAATATTGTCCATAGGTACCAATTATTTATCGGGAACAGTGGATGGTACATATACCCTACGCTGGAAGCGAGTATACATATAGGGCTATAGCTAGGCTTATAGTTTAGCATTGTAGCACTTCTCTAACCGAACCTGATAAAATCTAGCATAGCCATGTTAAATTGATATACTTTATTATCGTATAATGTTCACAGCTTTCAGCGAAAAGTGGGCCAATTCTACGACGTGAAATCGTTGAACAGCAAATTGACCGCACGTTCATCGCAGGACAATTTCACTGGATCCGCTCACGGCAATTTCAAGTGCTATGCTTGCGAGCATAGGAGGAACGTAAGTTATTTTTATTACAAAATCAGTCTTTCATGAACGTCGAAATCTTTCATTTATCTAGAATTTTTCCAAATATTTTGTGTCAAACATGATTTTTTTTGTTTTTTTTTATGTGAAAAGTTGTCAAACGAGCAGACGGTTCACCTGATGTTAAGTGAATACCGCCGCCCATAGACATCTGCTACACCCGAGGGTTTGCAGATGCGTTGACAACCTTTTGAAAATTGGGCTCCGGTCACCTCACTCACCAGACGAAACGCGAAAGTATTATACTTCCACTTTACGCTGGTCTTCTGTGAGGTCGTGGTACTTACCCGGACGAGCCTGCCCATTCGTGCAACAGCCGAGGCTGCTGCGTGGCCCTACCACCGTTAACTCTCACTCCCACTCCCACACTCTACAACTCCCACGCAAGTCTTCTCTGTTGCACGAATGGGCAAGTCCGTGCGGGTATCACAACCTCACAGAAGATCGGCCTGAAGTAGAAGTTATACTTCAGCGTTTCGTCTGGTGAGTGAGGCCCGCCTTATTAGTAGGTGGCAATTGGTGCTGGTGGATTTGCAACCAATTTGTTGCAAATATAATAGGGCGGCGAGTATCACTTAATATCAGGTGAACCGCCAGCTCGTTTGCCATCTTCTCACATAAAAAATACGGCCATTGTTGATTCTCACAAATAGCATCAAAATTACGAGTACAGTAGTACATTCATAAGGATGTTTAATGAAAAAATTCTTGTTATAAAAATATTTTTATTTTCCACCAGAAGGAGCAATTGAGCGAGCGAACAAAGAAGCGTTTCGGAACCGAAGAAAGCAGCTGTGACGTCCTTCCGTTAATATATTACAAGATGCGCTAAGTCGAACACGCGGAACGCGAATAAAACGCCATTACGTATTGGACAGATTTTATTTATTATTATAATATAGTTACAATTGGGTTCGCGTCGGAACGAAACTCCACAAACGTACGATGTTCCCGATCCCCGTCATGGTCGATGGTGGTGGGAGAGCGTAGGGAGCGGGAGGGGATAAGGGGCGTGGGGACGGGGGATAGAGGGGGCAGACGAAGGTTAAAAAAATCCGAAACATAAATACTATGTTATGTTGTATAATATGAAAGAAGCTTCGGAGCGGTCCGATTGCTAGACTAGCCGGGGCGGGGGGCGTAGGGGGCGTAGGGGGCGTAGGGGGCGTAGGCGCCCCTCAGAAGCGGAAGCCGGCCTGCGGCGCGCCGCCCGCCGGCTCGAACTGGAAGCCGGCCTCGGCCGCGGCGGGCGCCAGCGAAGCGTCCTCCTCCTGCGAATCCATCCACCGATATTACTCAATAGTCATTGACAGCACCATCCGCTGCTGTTGCAACACAGGATAGTGTCGGGCCACGCATGGGCATGGTAGCTTTGACGACAAGAATCGTCAGAGAACCCTACCCACGGCGGAGGGCCCAAACCCGTGGGTTCTAGCCCACCGGTTCTGTTTCAGATGAAGCTTTAATAGTCTCGGGACTGAAAGTAAAAACATCAGTTAATACAAGATACAAGATCGTCAGAGAAACCAAATATCAAAAAAGGAAAATGCTATTTCTGCTACTTGATTACTATCAAATAGCAGAAATAGCATTTTCATCTCTGCAACATCAATCATAGTTATATTTATTGTTGAAATTGCAACAAACTGACCAGGTTGATAATCATGACAATATGAATTGTATGAGTGACTATCTACAGCTTACATGTTAACCTATTTAAAGGAAGCCATTACTGCAATGAACAGATGAACAGTATAATTATCACAGAGCTGTTAATGAATATATAGCTTTAAATAACTTATATAACTAGATGCTTGTCCTTATTCAACAATACCATAATATATACTAATTTAAAAATGTCATCTTTGTTACAAACATCCAGAAAAATGCCAAACAACGCTTAATTAGACTTTTAATTCCTCTTTTACAACTTCACAATAAAATGGTTTTTCATCTCAATTTGATTCCTTCCAGTTCACCTTATGCAACCCCACACACACACACACACACACAATACTTTAAATTTTTTAGGAAATGTTAATTTACATAGTATAATGATTGATTTTCATGTGCTAGTCCCAAGTTCAAAACATATGCAGTACGCACCTCCCCAGCGAAGTATTGCTCAATGATATCATAGGCCATCTTGTATATCTCCATCTTCTCGTGACCCTGTAACTGCTCAATTTTGTCAATGCCGCCACACTCCTCGATCATGTTGGCCACCTGCTCAACATTCTCGCCAGACATCTTCAGCATATTGCTCAGACCGTCCAGCACTACCTGTAATTTGATCAGGATTTTATTAGTCATCATGTCAACTGTGGTAGGGCCATCTAATATATGCATACTTGTGTCGACTTTAGACAACATTCATTACAACATTGACATTATATGATACATTACCAACTCTAGGTAGCACAAAAAAATGTCTAATAGCATCTTACCGTAAAACACAAACTTATTTAATGGAGTATCATAATGTATTTCAAAGTTTAATTCCATATGTTTCAAATACTTTTTAGCATTCCTATTTTGATGGCACAATGGTGCCCCAAAAATTTATCAAAGTGAAGTGTTCATGAAAGTACGTAATAATATTAATATAATATTTTTATTTTGTTTAAAATACATTAATACTATAGACATTGATTATGTTAGATGATAATTATTATATTAGTAGTGTTATAGTAATAAAAAATGGGCGAAAAGTTTTTTTGCCACTGTGGGAATCGACCTCACTGCTTCCAGAATCACGCCCACACGTTTTTTAGCCACTAAGCTAAGCTGATTGCTACACTAACAATAATCTCAGCATATTAAATAATATTAAAATTTTTTATTTTCTTCTTTCGCATTTTAAGCAATGCTTGATTTATCCTTTACAACACACAAACAATTTTACATATTATTTTACATCAATAATTTGAATGAGAGATGTAGCTATCTAAATTTTTATAATGCTCTCTGCATGATTATGTTAGAAAAGCCAAAATTGTTTCAAGCTTACACCGGGTCAGCATTTTGGGACCATTTAGTAGATAAAACATAATCTACTAAATGGTCTAAACTGTCCAAGATTCTGTATCTAAAGAAAATAATTCAAATATAAATGGATGTGTAAACATTTGATTTCTTTTAATTTTTTCACTCAATGTATCATTTGCAAAGAATCTGTATCATCAAGATTTGGGTTTGTCTATTTTTCTAGTGCATTCACATAGTTTGGCACATTTATTGCAGGGCTTGATTATCTTAACATTTAAAGGGAAATTGTTACTTACACTTATAACTTGCGTATCTTTGCAGCTAAGTAAGTTACATAAGGGAGGTATGACGCCGCAGTTAATGAGAGCAGCCACTTGCGCCTTAGTTCCGCTTATGCTCAGGTTTGACACAGCCCACGCAGCTTCCTTCTGCGTCTGGAACTCGCCCTTGCTGAGGTTTTCCACAATCTTTGGCAGCAAACCGGCATCAATTACTGCTTGCACTTGCTGCTTGTTACCAGCTGTCACGTTTGAGAGGAACCATACTGCCTCCTTGCAAATCTTCTCTTTCTGCAAATATTAATGAAAACAATGATTTTTATGTTTTCAAAGGGAAAAAAACCCTTCCTATAAACCTATTTCATTAAACAATGGAAAATCTACAATCCAATAAAGCATGTAAGTTATTTTAACAATATTACTAAAATTGTTGTCCATACTTTGATATAATTCTATTATTTCACAAATTAAATAAAATATTCAATGTAAAGTAAAAAAAATTGCATTAATTTATTACAAATTCTGACTTACCGAATGAGACAGTAATGCAGGGAAGTGCGATAAGGCATCACAGTTAAGCACAACCTGCGTTTGTTCATCCGTTCCAGTCACAATGTTACCAACAGCCCTGAGTGCAGCAGTCTGTGCTTTCATCTCTTTATGTGAAAGCAACGGGATCAATTTGGGAACAATACCAGACTCAATCACCATTTGGATCTGTTCATTGCCTCCATCTGTTAGATAACTAATTGCCCACACTGTGTCCACTAAGATCTGTAAAGCAATCAGTTATTATGCAAAAACAGAATGTGAATGTATAAAATTTTATCAAGACGACCACATTCTAACTTACAAATAAGCCCTACACTATATTTTCTGCAATTTATGGAATATTTTGAAACATTACAGATGTCAAGAGCAATTTATTTTAAAAATAATATTTAAAAAAGTTAATATTTCTTTGTTTTGACACACCATTTCATTACTTTGTTGTATTTCTTAGTGATAGAGTAAATCTTATCTAATCTCTGTGATATTGACTATCATTCTTGTACCAAATAAACATGTATCAAGATGTTTAGTTTTTTCAACATAATGTAAAAAGTTAAAATTTTAAAACAATTATTACAAAGACACTGAACTAAAATCTTACAAAACCAAGTAACTTGAGAAATTATTTTTTATTGTTGTGAAGTCATATTTTGCCTCTGTACAGAAGTACCTTAATCCAGTAGAGATTCTTTTCTAGCCTGTTATTTTGTTATGGTTATTACTATTATAACTATCTTAATATTAAAATAAGCTATACAGGGGGTACTTACATTAACATCTGAATGTGTGATAAGAACATTGAGGGCTGGAAGTATCTCTTGGATAGTCTTAACAGGTGGTGGTGGGTCCTTACTCCTGCACAGGTTCACAATAACCCATGTAACATTACGTAAAAATGTGATGGGGATATTGGGTTTGATGAAGTTCAATAATGGCTGAACAACACCAAGCTCTACCACTAAGTCTCTGAGCATTGGACCATCTCCAATAATGTTACCTAAAGCCCAAACTGCCTGCTCACAGACATTTTCATGTGGCGATACGAGCAGCTGCAAGAATAAGGGTACAGCACCAGCGTGAACCACTTTATTAGTCTGTGCCGAAGTTCCCGAGGCTATGTTTGTCAGAGCCCAGGCGGCTTCGAATTGTAGAGTTGGGTTATCAGCTCTAGAGAGGCACTGAACTAAGATGGGTAGAATGCCAGCATCGATCAGGTCATCAATAGGGGGATTTTTATCTGATGACAATAGTTTTCTACATTGTTGTACAGCAGCTAGTTGTATATCGGGGTCTTCTGCTTTAGCGTTGATCACTAGCTCTTGGATGTCTGGCGTCCTCTCAATTTCATCCTCATCTGTCGAGTCACTGATGGGCACGTTACGACGTTTCTGCAAAGTTTCTTCTCTTTTGTTTTTCCTCAACTCCACTGTGACTTCGTTCCTTCGCCTGCGCATTTCCTAAAATACAAGCGAACGTAACGTTTCAGTAACCAGATTTCAAAAAATTGTTAAAAATACCAAATTAAATTTAAAGATGTGCGATTTGTCTACTTACATCAACATCTTTGCCTGTATTCTTGAAGACATGCATGCGGTTTTTCATTGGGTCAGTCGCCATTTTATTGTGGTCGTAAGTATGATGAACTAACGTTTATACGTAACACACAATTAAACAAAGAATCAACTTAAAATAAAGTCGTCGCAAATTAATCGGACATGTTTTAATAGCACTATAAGCGTTGCTGATTCATTAACCTCTTCGTAGAATATTCTACAACACAAAAACGTCCGTTTCTTTCCACCTTGAATTCTCTTTTCTTTACTTTTTATAAAACATAGACAATTTACAATTTTCTCCACAGGTAGCCTAGGTTGGCACCAAATTCTTAGTTCGAAAAATTTAATTGTCGATGGTTAATGGCACCTACTGTTTTTATCACATTAATGAATAATGATTATGTATAAATTAGGCAAAAACAAAAACACTTCCGCAGATCTTAAATTCGCTCTATTATAAATTTTGATAAATACATGGTTTTCGTTTATAAATTTTTCAATACCTTTGCATCTTAAAATTATGAGAAATATTTACATGACGCTGTGCTAATTTTGTTAAAACCTGGAAAGCATTTGTAAATATAAACTTTAACATACGAAAAAGTAGTTATTGCTTTTAATAATTCTGTATTAGCAGCGAATTGCATTGCGACCTAAAAATAAAAATACAAGAACCAATCAATGCCCTTTCAAGTCCGTTGGTTATAGCTTTCAGAATCCATCCCCCATCCCCGCAAACCGTTTATACGACATGACATATGAATGTAAATGAGACATGACTTAGGAAAAATGTGTGGTAAAAGATGATGAACTAACGCGTGCGATAAATAAATAAACTATATTATATTAATTATCTATTATTGCGTCCTAAGCGCCTGCGAGAGAATTAAATAAAAACATTTGAATGAAATATTAACAATTGCATGCCATGGGAGGCACGCAATTATTCATATTTCCTTCATTGACAAACACACATTGCTCAGCACACTCTACAATAAGTGAGGGCCTCGCGCAGCCTCGCTTGGTGGATTTTTTTATTATATCGTAATTAATTACGAATTCTTTTATTTCCTTAAATTATTTTGTTTGCTCCTTTTAAATATTTTTAAAAATCTTGTGTTCACTCTCGTATATGATTAATTATTATCGTTGGTTAATTGTTATTGTAAGTTAATTGTTTCCGTGTTTTAATTTTTCGTTACCCATCCGGTCAACGTCTTGTGAGTAAATCGCACTAACAAACATAATTTGTTTTATTTATTAACATACTACTCTAAACTCTTGGATTGGTTCCAATTGGTTGGTATGAATGATGGTCTAGAAATTTAAATTGTTTATAGTGCTAATCTTTGCACTTAAGATTGAACATTAAAACATATAGAAAAAGTGCGAAAAGATGGTCTAAGTCGAGACTCCAAGCTCGATTAGAGGTCCCTTGAAGGTCCCATTGTCGGTCGAATTGTCCATCTTTCGTTAACATGTGTTGCGGAGATGCAGCGGAATAAACGGCGCCATCATCGTCGGTGTTAGCATCGTCGTCGGCAGTGTCAATATTTTGCACCAGCTATGAGCTACGTGTTTCCCCTGATTCTTCTGGTCCTCTTTCCTAATAGTACTATTATATATTATATATTATTAATAGTATCATTGTAAATAGTAGTAACTTTCCTAATAAATCCTTTAGCCACGGATCTCTTCCGACAAAGCTGTCTGTCGCCAGGCCGGCATATGTATAATGTAATAAAAGCAATCTAGTACACGATAGCTTTGACAAATCACCATATTTTTCTTTATGTGAGAAGGTGGCAAGCGTGCTGGTGGTTGACCTGATGTGAAGTGATAACCGCCACCCATGGACCACTTTACGTCGGTTTTCTGTAAGGCCTTGGTAATTCTCCGGATGGACTTGCCCATTTGTACAACACCGAAGACTGTTGCATGAAATTATCACAGTTGATAATAATTGATTGAACTTAATTTCTGATTGTATGTTGTTTTATCTACAATAGCGAGACTATTAAAACTAAACTTAGCTTGTTTAATTGTACATGAAAGATTCAATAGATTTAGTTAAAGAGCAAATTAATGCATAGGAAATACTGGTACTTTTAAAATGTACATAATGCTAAATTTTGCTGTTTGTAGCGACACACATGTTTCGGGCCATTGTTGCGGGCCGTTTTAGCTAAACATTTCTCGGTTTTATTATTGGTAATAATATTCTAATATAAATAAAGAAAGCGTATTTTTAATGTTTTCTAAATATATTGTTTTCAAGCTTATTATTTATAAGAGATTATAACTGAATTGAATACAATAATTATTTATTGAATGTTTATAACTAATACATTTTATTATTTTTTCTAACACTTATACTGCCACACTGTTCATTGATTTACTCGTATTCCTAGGTTTTGAGCTGAAGTTATATGTAATTCAATCGATTAGGGGTTTGGTTTGGTCCTAACTCCATATTTCAGCTTCAGTCTCCGATCTGATTTCCTCTGTGTAGTACATTTCAATTGAAGTCAGATTTTAATTGGTGTATTTCTTAAAATCAATCATGACGGTGTTTGCGAAGCCTAGTCTATTTGAAAATAAAACCGAAATCACAAAAATACCATTAGTGGCAGAATCTTCATGCCCTGAGGTAAGTATTTTAATAGTGCGTAAAACCCTCCTACGGGACCCGCCTTAGCAAATTGTGCTTAATTGTATAAAAAAAATAAATAAATAAGAGCACTTGAGAATCAAAACTTGCAATTGTAAATGTTTAAAAAAAATCGTATCAAATATATTTGTTCCGGGCCGCTAGAGTAATATCATTATCGATCAATCATACCCAGTAGTGTCCCACTGACCTAAATAATGTTTCTGGACCTCCTCCTTTATTAATTAATTAACTTAACTAAGATTTCTTGATCATGTACAGCTATCAGCAATGCCTTCTTTCGGCGCAATTTCGATTCGCGGGTCTGCCGCGAGTTGTAGTAAAGATTTTCTGCTCCGCCTACTTGTACCACAGGACAAAGAATTAGAAGAGAATTTATTTAAATTTGTTTTTAATTCATCATATATAATATACATTATATCATTCATATATAATAGACATTAAATGTAGAATATCTGAAGCTTTCTTATTCATTTATTTTATTTATACTTTATTGCAATTACCTTAATCAAGGATTACAAAGGGCAAACTTAATGCCTTTAGGCATTCTCTCTCAACCCGGGGCGTGGAGATAAATTGTGGTAGGTGCAATAAAAAAAAAAGTTCATTACTAATGTGAATGAAATATACAATGTATGGAATATACACACGCTTAAATAAATTTTGATACTTACATACATATTAATAAATATATATATATATATATATATATGTATATATATATATATATATATATATATATATATATATATATATATATATATATAGAAATATACACATACATATAATATATAAAAATATTAACATATACAAACATGAACGATATTGAAATAATGATGAAATTTAACATTGAGATGTTAAGTAAAGTTCTCGGACCTTGCGTTTGAATGAGGTCTTGCAAGGGGTACTATGTATGTCTTCAGGCAAGGAG
Organism: Iphiclides podalirius; assembly: GCA_933534255.1. Classification (NCBI taxonomy): domain Eukaryota; kingdom Metazoa; phylum Arthropoda; class Insecta; order Lepidoptera; family Papilionidae; genus Iphiclides; species Iphiclides podalirius. The sequence goes on from OW152816.1 coordinate 17,041,000, forward strand.
TTCCAAAGTAGTGCAGCCTGAACGGTGAAAGAGTCACCGAAGAACCTAGTATTTTGTGGAGGAATAGAAATCTTGAGGTTAGATGAAGAACGGAGGTCTCTTTCATTTATTCAAATTTTTTGTGACACAGGAACTTATATGAGAGAGTTTTTAGTATAACAAAAGGCATAATAGCAATCAGAGCAAAATATCACTGGAGAATACTATGAGTAGTAATAAATAATATGAGTTATATTGGGGGGATATTATGTATCATAAATTTATGATTAATTTTACATTGTTATTACCAACTTGATTATCTGAATCAGAAAAATTATAATAGTTTATTAAATTTGAAATAATATTAAACAGTTTTATTGAAATATGCCTAATGGGTGTTATCACAAATGCATAGTTTTGTATAGAATATGTGACATTTCATTATTTGCACTTAAAAAATAAAATGTATTTTTACAATGCATATATTCAAAATTCAGTGTAACAAGTGTCCATTAACCTAGTGTAGTTACAAAATATCTATCGATTGCTGTGTATTAATAATACATCGGCAAAGATATACATTTTTGGTGCTTGCTTTTAATCTAGTATACAAGGTTCAAATACTAAAGTGGATACCTATAACTTTGTTGATTGAAATGTTAAGTTCTGCTTTATTACATTTTAATCAGTGAAAGAAAACAATGAGTAAACCTGTGTAACAAAAAATACTCTGAAGATATAATAAGTTTGCCAATACCCAGTGGAGATGCTTCTCGGACAATTTTGCTCAATACAAATTAGGGCTTTGCCAAGAAGAAAGAAATAATTATATTACATAATTTTAATTACATTTGTAATTTATTTTAAAAATTTTTCTAAGCACATTATTTCACAACCTTCTCTTGTCCCAAAGCAAAGTAACACTTGTACTATGGGTACGAGATAACTGATACACATACTTAAACATACTTTTCTTTTGTAAATAAATACATATTATACATATATAAATTTGGGTACTGGAAAAATGCTATCTTTATCACACAATATTTTACCAGTATTGGGGATCGAACACAACCTCTGGTATAGGAGGCAGGTACACTACTCACTATGTCAATGGGGTCATTATATAGGCCGTTACTTTCATTTTTGCTTTTAATAATTTTGTTTTACCATCTGCTGCTGTATTCTCTTACCTTCCAGCTAATAATGGCAATGGAATCCACAAAGACTTAATATTTTTTTAAATAAACAGTTGACATGAATCCATTACAAATACAATATAAGAACTCTGATTGAAAGAGCCTGGAGCGATAAATTCATTACCAGAGTGTGTTATCATTTGAATAATCATTAATATTATAATAGCCTTTACACACAAACATTCATTTGCTACTTTTTTTAAAGTTACCTATTGATGCATTTTCAACTTTTTCTGGGATTTTGTTGTAAAAACATTGTCCGATAAAAGGTTCACTTATTCTGCGCAGTCCACTAGTGGGATCCCTTAACGGTGGGATACACACAACTATGTTATCCGCAGACCCAGATCGCCATCCCGCCGTCCGGGGCGGCACAGCCCGAGGGGCGTCGGCGGTCGCCGATCCATCGCTTTGTGAACATGGTGTTCCACTTCATCAACATATCGCTGGTGCTCTTCTTCTTGATGTCCCTGATCGTGGTTGTGTTCCGCTTGTGGCCGAGGGCGGCGAGCTTCCCCCGCTACCAAGGCTACTGCGCCGTCCCGATCAAGGTGAGTTCTTTTTTTTTTAATGTGAAAAACTGATTACCGCCGCCCATGGACGTTTGCAACACCCGTAGGGTTGTTGGATAATGTGCGCCCCGGCTACCTCACTCACCAGACGAAACGCAGAAGTGTAACACTTCTACTTTACGCCGGTCTTCTGTGAGGTCGTGGCACTAACCCGGACGGAGCTGCCCATTCGTGCAACAGCGGACACCGTTGCGTGGTCCTACCACAGGAAAAATTACCGCATAGGTCATAAAGGTGCGGCAGCTAGTTTGTTATACATCGGAAAGTTTAAACAAAGGGTTCCGTATCATTATCTATAAAAACGGGAAAAAATCATGTCTATTGTATCTTAGCGCCACTTAAATTTTTTTTTATTCTGTTTTTTAGTATTTGTTGTTATAGTGGCAACAGATATACATCATCTGTGAAAATTTCAACTGTCCAACTATCACGGTTCATGAGATACAGCCTGCTGACAGAAAGACAGACAGCGGAGTCTTAGTAATAGGGTCCCGTTTTACCCTTTGATTACGGAACCTTAAAAGGTGTTTTTATGGTACCTAAAGATTATGTAGTAATTAAGTACCCTAATACTTCGGTTTAAAGAATTTATTTCCCAAAAGAACATTGTATAGTTCACTTACATGAGAAACTTAACTAAATTATTTACAATAAAAGAAAGAGAGAAAAGTTATAAACAATGTGGAGTTCGATCTTTGTCACGTTATGAAAAGAAACCGATGGTTGATGCTTATGAAATCGAGTGTTATTTTTTATTAATTGTCTTAGATATTGTTATGTTAAAGCCGTGATAGCTAACTGCCCGGGCGCTCGTTTTTAATGAGGATTCCGTCTGTCTGTCAGTCAATCTGTCTTTATGTCAGTCTGTCACATATCATTGGAGTCCGCACCGGGATTTGAACTCGGGTTGCTCGAGTATATTGAAAAATTTTTGTAGTGTAAGTTGGACTCGCTCACGAAGGGTTCCGTCGCTATAAAACTGCAAACAAATCATGTCTGTTGTTTACGGGAGCCGCACTTAAATTTTTTTTTATTTCTGTTTTTTAGTATTTGTTGTTATAGTGGCAACAGATATACATCATCTTTGAAAATTTCAAATGTCCAACTATCACGGTTCATGAGATACAGCCTGCTGACAGAAAGACAGACAGCGGAGTCTTAGTAATAGGGTCCCGTTTTACCCTTTGATTACGGAACCTTAAAAGGTGTTTTTATGGTACCTAAAGATTATGTAGTAATTAAGTACCCTAATACTTCGGTTTAAAGAATTTATTTCCCAAAAGAACATTGTATAGTTCACTTACATGAGAAACTTAACTAAATTATTTACAATAAAAGAAAGAGAGAAAGTTTATAAACAATGTGGAGTTCGATCTTTGTCACGTTTATGAAAAAAAAAAACCGATGGTTGATGCTTATGAAATCGAGTGTTATTTTTTATTAATTTTCTTAGATATTGTTATGTTAAAGCCGTGATAGCTAACTGCCCGGGCGCTCGTTTTTAATGAGGATTCCGTCTGTCTGTCAGTCAATCTGTCATGTCAGTCTGTCACATATCATTGGAGTCCGCACCGGGATTTGAACTCGGGTTGCTCGAGTATATTGAAAAATTTTTGTAGTGTAAGTTGGACTCGCTCACGAAGGGTTCCGTCGCTATAAAACTGCAAACAAATCATGTCTGTTGTTTACGGGAGCCGCACTTAAATATTTTTTAATTCTGTTTTTTAGTATTTGTGGTTTTAGCGGCAACAGAAATACATAATTTTTGAAAATGTATAAATGTATAGATAATGTATGTATGTATATTATGTCAAACATTTTGTAAAAAACTAGAAGGAATGCGAGATATGAAATTAGACGAGATTTTACGGTGGCAGGGCGTAAAGTGGAAGTATAATATTGTCGCTTTTCGTCTGGTGAGTGAGATGGCCGGAGCCCAATTTTCAAAAGGTTGTCAACGCATCTGTAACTTTCGGGTGTAGCAGATGTCTATGGGCGGCGGTATTCGCTTAACATCAGATGAACCGCCTGCTCGCTTGGCAACTATTCGCATTAAAAAAAAGAATACATCTAAAAAAATAGGATGTGCAAGAACATATCCGTCAGTCCGATTAAAAACCGATAAATCCATTTTGGTCTTTTAATTTTCTCATCATATACTGGAAACGTAAATCTGTGATTTGGATATCAAAACAGTGTTACCAAAACCTATAAACAATTAAACTTGGTTCATCTCTAAATTGGAAATGAAAAGTCATGTTATTTTTTAATTTCCCGAACAAATATTATATTTGATATGTCGGTTTTTGTTCCGACGCTCCTCAGTTATGTAAGTGCATATATTTTGCCAAATTAGACCTTACGACGAATATTTGTAACGAATGGTTCAATTACTGTTTAAATGACTCTGTTGCGCAGTTGCCGCGGTATTGGCTCCGGCGCCGGGGGTCGAGCATTCGATCCCCACACTTGACAACTATTTATGCGATCCACAAATAGTTCTCCGGTGTGGTACCACATTGTTGCGGATCTGTGCGTTTGTCCGCGTGAAATTTGTGTATGTAAAACCTCCTTACAACACAGGATAATGTGATCATTACTAATCACTCAATGGGGCAATTTAAAAAAAAAAAAAACAATATGATACATAAGAACCATTTACATAACTCTGTTACCACTTCAGTTTACTTGCATAGTTTGTCGCTATCACCGTGAGTGTAAAAGACAAGGATGCAACATATTGCCTCGTGGGATCCAGACGAAGACCTTGATCCTGTATTTGAACGTCCCCTCTCCCACTTAAGAGACAATATTCGCAACTCGTTTAGCTATACCCTGATTTATTCTTCACTCGGTAACAAAGTCGACTATAACAACTAAAAAATACCTTTAAATAAATTACATTTTTACCTTCATACTTAGTTAACGTTATTTCACATGAATTTACGTTGAACATTTTTACGGGATGAATAGTAGTAACAAGATTCAACTATCTTTATTCAACATAGGAACATTACACCCACTTATTTATAGTCACAATACTACTACACTATAACACCTATGTGTTAATCAGCTAACAGACGATCACCTTTCTAAATTTCATTAAAATCCCTACAACAGTTACGACGTGAAGCAGCAATTAACACGCATATGACGCGGAATAACGCATTTATTATACAATATTTCTTAATTCACCTTCCCCTGCAGTCACCAATTACGACTAATATTACAATGTTGTGCGGTAAATCAGTCCGCGTGTTTGTATTTGATAGTTGGAGTCTGATCAAAGTCCAATATCTGTACTTCTATCATTTTCTCATTGCGCTTTGTCGTCGCACCTCGTGGCGTTGTTGCATAACAATCACATTCTGAAAATAATTAAAGAGTAACGCTAACGTCTATATAACGAGCCTAAATATGACGAATTCCTCGATTATACTAATTTTGGAAATCACCTAGGACTGCTCGTAAGAGCTTATCCTTTCCTTACTAATATTATAAAGGCGAAAGTTTGCATGTTAGACCAGGGTAGAAGCCTTGAAAAATAATAAAAAGTGAAAAAAAATAATAGTAGGATAAAACCCATTAGAAAAGGAGGGAAATATTATAAAAATGAAAGGAAAAATAATTTACGGGCGATCTGAGGTCGGGAAGGGGATGGGGGTGAGTTTTTAAGGGTAAAAAATGGTTTTTCTCGATTTCCGGCAAAGCTAAAAGTCGTATCGAAAAAAGTCAAATGGCAAAGTTGTAGGTAATAAAAAGATCTAAAACTTTTGTATTAACACTTTTTTCACATAACCTCAAAATTTATGTGAAAAATCCAAAAAACCAAGTTTTTGGTTTTTTATTTTTATCTTTTACAAAAAAATTTTTTTTTTAACGAAATTTGGTGAAAACTTACCTTTTTATGTCCCAAATACGCTGTAATTTATTTGATTAAAAATATTTATTTTTTCACCTTATTTTGAATTAATATAAAAAAAACACCCTAATTTTCAATCGAAAATTCACCCGTCAAAATATCAGCTTTTTTTAAAAAGTTGGTATAGTTTCTGTTCGTTGAAATCTCTACTTTCTGATGGTGAAAAAAAAAATATATGTTACTACTCAGAAATTTATTTTTTTATCTTGTACTAAAATATCATTTAATTTCAATCTTTAGGTTATGTTACGTTAAGCATACTATTTTTAAAGAAAATATTACGATTTTTATGTTTGAGTTGATTGATACAGATAAAAATAGAGATAGTATTTACCTTCCTATGCAGATTCGAAAAGTTTTTTGTTTTTTTAAGTAAAATTGTCACAATTATCTTCAAGAAACTCAGCGTGCACGTGTATTTTTATAAACGATGTTGTATACTGTACTGTATTTCGAATACTGGTTAGGCTAACGGTTGTAACAGCTGCTACGAAATATATAGTATATAATAGTAGGTATGTATGTAGTAAGACCCAGACCCGCCTAGCCCCTTCCCCACTTCTCCACGAAATACCTTTTGATGGGCTACAATTTTTCGTAGGTCACTCAGGTATATCTACTCAGGTATATATAATTTATCTTTAAATAGTTATAAATAGGCATTTACGCATATAATTTAAAGAAGATTCGACAACTTTCTCCAAATATTGTAGATGTCTCATTAAATATTAATTTTATTAACTTATTTGTTTGTTAATTATAGTAGTATATTTTTATTTGCAATTTTTTTTGTTATCAATGTCACATGTAATCTAACGTTTTTCGAGTAATTAAAGTGTAAATTTTAATAAATAGCTCAAAATTATTTATAATAATTAAAAAAAAATTTTCGAATTCAAGTTTTTTGCATTTTCTGAGAAGATTTACTGTAGTAACATATATTTTTTTTCACCATCGGAAAGTAGAGATTTCAACGAACAGAAACCATCTGAGGTTATGTGAAAAAAGTGTAAATACAAAAGTTTTAGATCTTTTTATTACCTACAACTTTGCCATTTGACTTTTTTCGATACGACTTTTAGTTTTGCCGGAAATCGAGAAAAACCATTTTTTACCCTTAAAAACTCACCCCCATCCCCTTCCCGACCTCAGATCGCCCGTAAATTATTTTTCCTTTCATTTTTATAATATTCCCCTCCTTTTCTAATGGGTTTCATCCTACTATTATTTTTTTTGGTTTTAAAAATTATCGACCCTGGTCTATGTATGGATGAATGTTTGTTTTTGTTACTCTTTTACGCAAATACTACTGAATGGATTTTAACGAAACTACAATAATATACTTTATACATCAATAATACATAGGCTATAATTTATATACATGTTTTATGTGTGTGTAGTATCTCTGTCTTTCTGTCTGAATGTTACGCTTTAAGACTATTCTACGCAGACGTAGTCGCGGGCAGCAGCTAGTTGCAAAATATATCTCTATGTAACGAATACGTTTATCAAAAAACTCTGTTTTCAAATTCAAATATCGTTATTCAATATTACATTTACGTAATGATTGTCAAAAAACACTACTACCGGTTCAGAAAAATAGCCACTGACATGAGAAGAAGCGGCGAAAGAAAAGCAGCGGGCCTTTACAACGAATTTTTAAAGTTTTCATCATTGCATAATATAATTATGTATTATTAATAGTCATAACTGATTACCTATTGATTTGTTGTGTCCCGAGCGGGATGTTTGGTCAGTATGTATCACAACTAAGATCACAGTGAGTATAACGGAAAATTTTCCATTGTTCTCTTCTTGGATCTTTATTCATTATGTATTTGTACAGTTAACGGTTTTCTCAAGCGTTACTTAATCGGTTTCTGTTCGTGTGACTAATAATAAAGAATCTCGCGTCGACATTAAAAGTGTTTTGAAATTTTCGAGTGTTGTTTGACGGTATCAAGTAAAATTAAAAGAATCTTCCTTCTGCCAAGGTCAACGAACGAACGAAGGAATGAATGAAATAAACTTTATTGTGTACAGCTGATATTGTATAAAGAACAACAAAGAATAAAAATCTGTACAATAGGCTACCTAATCGCTTAAAAGCGATTTCTTCCAGGCTACCTAGAAAAAGGAGATAATAGAAACAATAGTATCGGGTTAGGTTGTACACTGAAGTGATAAAATATGAATATATATTAATAAATCTTCATATTATATGTATATATTTGTCCTGTGCGTGTATGTCATTTAAGTGCTCCTAAACGGCTGGACCGGTTTTAATTAATTTTTTGTGTTTTCAGGTCGATTCGCGACTGGTTCAGATTCACAATTTTTATTTTTTATTTATAAGTTGTAGGATTTAAGTCGTCTGTCCGGCCTGCTAGATACACATAAATATATACACAATATATAAATATGTGCATAAATATAATAATAATCTAATACATAAAATTCTTGTGTCACAGTTTTAGTGTTTATACTCCTACGAATGCTTGACCGATTTTGATGAAATTTTATATGCATATTCAGTAGGAATGAGAATAGGTTTATAACTAGCTGCTGCCCGCGACTACGTCTGCGTAGAATAAGCTGAAGGCGTAACATTCAGGTGGAGGAAGCCACGCTGGTGGACCAGGACATCCGCATGATCCCGCTGCAATGGTCCCCCAAGCCGGAGCTGAAGCTGGTGAGCGACTTGGAGGACGGCGCCGCCGAAGAGCTGCTAAACGTACTCCGCGAGGAGATAGACATCGACGGGATGATTGAGAAGATCTCCGTGCTGAACAACGGCCGCCAGGTCAACTTCATCCACGACTTCACCGTTAACCTCACCAGTAAGTGCCCGTTTCTAGGTAACGCAACGGTATCGAATTTCATCGTTCGTCGTTCATCATCAATCACCACGGCTCCGTGGCGGGGCCACGCAGCAGCCTCGGCTGTTGCACGAACGGGCAGGCCCGTCCGCGTGAGACGGAGTAAGGTGGAAGTGTTACACTTCTGCGTTTCGTCTGGTGAGCGAGGTAGCCGGCGCCCGCATTATTTAAAGGCTTTCTTTTTATTTATTTTTTTCACATAAAAAAATAAATAAAAAGATAAAGAATATTCGTGAAAAGCATCAGTACACACGGCATCACTTGTTGTTCACCAAAATAGTTATTTATGTTTCGGCTGACAAGCGAGTCTGTACCGAAAGATCGGAAATTATTAAATAGGAAATGATGTCCGACGCGCATTGATTTAACATTTTATGATAAAAATAAATATTTTAACCTTGGCCTCTCAATACATATATGAAAATGTAATGTATGTACATAGAAACATTGTTAATTTTAATAAGAATACTGATGTACATAATGTAAACACTAGGAACAAACACAAGCTTGTAACGCCAGTTACTAGACTCCATAGAGTCAGTAACTCGTTCATGGGACGGTGTATACGCTTCTACAACAAAATCCCAGTTAATGTGCAAAGCCTATCTATTAATAGGTTTAAGAAATTTATTAAACAAAAACTCTTTAAAAAGGGTTATTATAATTATAAATGAATACATTAACGATAATAACCCCTGGGAATGAGATGATCGCTCTTAAGCTATATGTAAAAATATAAATATGTACTGTATAAAAATGTATTTGTTTGAGAAAAAAAAAACTTGACAAAAAAGAGAATACCTACGTAGTTTCTTACGTATGTTTCTTCTTCGTTAGAGGAATCTCATTACGAAACAGTGGTAGATTCAAAAAATGACTATCGATAGATCAAATGTATATTTCTTATTTTTTAATGAAATGTTTATTTTAATTTCAACGGTTCGCGATAGTCAAGAAATATATCGATATATAGATATATAAAAAAATATCAATGTCGAAGGGGAAATATCGATGTATCGATATATATCGATTCGAGAGGCTTTCGATGTTGAATGTTGTGTGGTCCGCAGACATCGTGGACGGGGAGCGGTGCTTCACGATGGAGCTGGACCCGGAGACGGTGCTGCTGCCCAGGGCGTTCGTGCTGAGCATCGAGCGCGGCGGCGAGTTCGACGTGACGCGCGTGCGCAGCGCGCTGCGGGCCGTGCTGCCGGCGCTGCGCGACCCGCCCGCCCAGCTGGCGCCGTGCCGCGCGCGCCCCACCTACCGCCTGCGCCGCCTCGACGCCGGTGAGCCGCGGACGGCTTCAGCTCGAGCGCCCTCGCCTTCTGTCGCCTTCTGTCGCCTTCTGTCGCCTTCTGTCGCCTTCTGTCGCCTTCTGTCGCCTTCTGTCGCCTGCACGCTGCCGCCCTTCTGGTCGCTTCGGTCGGCGGTCTCGGCTCCCCAGCTCATCACACATTAGGCGGACTTCGCTCGAATTCAGCTCCCCCTCGGAGCTGGCAGACGACATTAGGTCGGCCGTCGTCGCCTTGGTCTGTCAATACACTACTTTTCCACCCCTCCCCTCCAAAGCGAATTCAGGTCGACCGTCGTTATCTGCCCTCGCTAACACTACATTATTACTCTCCTTTCCACTTCAGAGCTTGACAGAAAACTTCAAGTCGACCGTCATTACCGTCTCCTCCCGTCCTCTTTGAAACTTGCAAACGATATCATTTCGACCGTCGTTACACTCCCGTTACTTATAACCCCCCCCCCCCCCCCCCCCCCACCCTCCTCCGAAGCTGGCAGATGGCATCAGGTCGACTTTCGTGGCCCACCTGTCCATACATTACTTCTTCGTTTTGTAGCAAGTACAAACGCAAGTTCTGTGTCCATGCACCGTCTGTCTTGTACCGCCTGGGCGGCTCCAGTACACCCCTGCTTACCCCTGTCCACCTCTGCTCGATTGTCGTTTGTTTGAAGTATTGCCACCGACTCTTGTATCCTACTCGAAATACTGTTAAATTTTTAATAATCATTTATGGTCACATTGTTCTTCTAAAGGCTATAAATTAAAACAGCAATCTTAATTAGAAAAATCTATTATAATATGGAGCAATAGATTTAAGGACAAAGTTTACATACCACAAATAATAGTCAAATATTTGATATTCACTTTTTAATTGCTTTCAATTTTAATTGGGTCTTGTCAAACTCTTGTCAAACTCTTGAATAATATAAAGTTAGACAAGCATACGAATTTAGAATAATTCAGACGAGAACCTGTCTGAAAAAATCCCGTCATAATGTTCTAAAAGTGTGACGCAATAAGAATATCAATAATAATACTCTGAATCTATTGATTTTTCTGTTTGGAATGTATTGGGTTGGTAAGTAATTGTAGATTTGTTAAATGAAATAAGAGATTTTGTTTTACTTGGTAAGATGTTTAATCTTTAATGTATTTTCTATTTTCTTCGATCTTTTTTTCCCATCTCTCTGATAACTTGAAAATTCCACGCTCGTAGAAAATCTGATGACTGATCCTCTTCGGTCAAAAACCGAGTTAATGAGATGGTGAGAGTTGGTGATATTTTACAGCGTCATCAGAAGATCGTAACATTTACGGATATAATAATAATCCGGTCAAGTACGAGTCGCGCACGAAGGGTTCCACTATAAATCGAATGGTATCACTATAAATAGAAACGGCTGTTGTATGGAAGCCCCACTAATATTTTTTATGCTGTTTTTTAGTAGAAACATCTATAACTGAAATCCGCCGTCACTTAGTTGCTAACCTATTATATATTTATCTATTAGCACACTTTATTGTACTAACTGGTACAAACGGCGGGCTTAATGCCATAAGGCATTTTCTACCAGCCCACCGGAAAGGGAATTTTTTTCAAATCGGATCGCTTATGTAAACTGGCGCGCTACGATTTCCGCAGGCAAGATGCGCGTCCGCAAGAGGTCGACCGACGCGCCCCCCCACGACTTCGTGCACTTCGCGGGCAAGCACGTGCACGAGATCGAGATCGACAACCTCGACGAGTTGCTGCGCCACGAGCGCAACGCTACCGAGTAGGCGACGCGTAGCCGCAGCCGCGTAGGTGCCGCGTAGCCGCAGTCGCGTAGGCGCCGCGTAGCCGCAGCCGCGTAGGCGCCGCGTAGCCGCAGCCGCGTAGTTACCGCGTGGTTGACGCAACGTAGGCGCCGCGTAGCTGCAGCAGCGTAGGTGCCACGTAGCAGTAGCCGCGTAGCCCCGACCCGTGGCGGCCGCCCGCGGGCTATGTAGCCTCTTCGTAGTACTCTATCCATTATATCATTCCTATACATTTATTGGACGTGTATCTGTTAGTTGTTAGGCGAGTACCTTATCGCTTACACTCGTCAGTGTGGGGTACCCGTAAGCCAACTATGCACAAACGTGTTTTATCTTGGCGAATATAAAATTCGAGCGACGTTTCATTGGTCGGGATTGGAGAGGTCAGGGTGAGGGAAGAATGAGTCGATGTAGGATGTAAGCCAGTGGGAGTGATCGAATGAAATTCGTCCTTAAGCTAATTTAAACGTTTAAATGTAGTGATATTATGAAACATTCCGATATATTCCACTTATTCCCAACGCCCACATTCAGGTGGCGAATATAAAGTTATAAAAGAAATCGATGTTAGCAGTGAACCACCTTTAGGGTGCGCATAAATTATTGGAATTTCCAAATCTCTTACTATCTCTTAACTGTCGTAACTTTTCCGATGAATTTGTTTTTAATTTGCCGAAGTATGATCTCAAATCTTATCACAAAACATTAAATCAAAATTGACCAAAGAAAAAAAAAAGGGTAAATCATTGAATTAATTTTGTGAAGCGCAAGTTATCTGTTCATTCTAAACAGCAGATATTCGTGAGTAAAGACCCATTTACACGATGCAAGTTTCTTGCCTGTTGTATACAATTAAATTGAAGCAATAAATGAGTTGCATGGTCTAAACAACAAATGGTCTAACAAATTATTGCATTCAATTATTGCTCTTGTATGTACAAGAAAATGGCATTGTGTAAATGGGCCTTAACAATATTTTAATTTATTATCTGACCAGTATTTTGTTAAATTTTTATTTATTATGTTAATGTGTTTTTAATTGTTCCATGTGATATTATGGTATCGTATAAGAAATGCTTTTTAAAGTTCCTTTTGCGTTTCTTTGTATTAAAATTTTGTGCCATATTTTTTTGTTACCTTTGTTTTAACAGTTGTGTCTTGATTTTAAAGAACAATTCTATTTATAGGTATACTTGTAAGACTACATTTCTGTGTCTATTCAATGTAGAATCAAATAAACTTTCTCTTGAAGTAATGTTTCATTTCGAGCGAACCCTCTTAATAAAGTTAGTTGAAATTCGTCAAATACCATTCAAGATTTTAAATACGACCATTAAGCTTCCATTGAACAATATGTTATATGTACATATATTATAAGTAAATATTACCTCGGGTCCCCAAGATGGCTTCTTACATGTATTGGATTACTTTAATAAATGAAACAAAGTTAAACTGATGATGATCTGACAAACAGAATTTCGTTAATAGAACAATGCATGAGACTGGAATATATAGAAATCAATGCAATCCCAGAGCATAAAAATTAAAATTTAACTAATACTGCTGTACTATTAAGCAAAACACCTCTGGCCGAAAACGACATTAATATTAGTAGTATAAGAAAGGTTGATTCGAATAATAATCGACCTCGATCAGTAATTCTAAAGTTGAGTAGTGTTAAGCTAAATGACGAGATTTTGGCTACTGTTATAAAATTTAAGAAAAGCAGTTTGGTTAATAAGCGAGGTTTCTTAAATATATGTTACGATAGTAACACAAGAGGGCGCTGCAGTGATATATTTTATATTAGCTATAAAATATATTACTGCAGCGATCTTTAAGCTGCAGTTTTCATCAGAGATGGCATCGAGTTTAATTGTTGTATGTTCTTAGATAGATGTTATGGTGACAAATGACCAGGGAGCGCTGAAGTAAACGTTTGTGCTAAACTATACTACTAGTCCGATCTTGATGCGGTTTTCAGTAATGGATTTCTACTTGATTAGTGAGGTTTCTTAAATAGGTGTTGCGATAGTAGCTCACTAGGGGGCGCTACGGTATTTATATATTTTATCTAATTATAAAAAATAAACTCGATGTACTCGATAGGTCAGTACTTCTGTAGGAAGTAGTAATATAGAAATTCAAAATTCTTTAGAAAAAAAAATTAACTCATAATCATCTTTTGAAAATTTTGACGGATATTCTTGGGTTTTTTTAATAAGTTAATAGGTAGTTTTATTAAACTAATTAAAAAATGATGTGGTGTCGTGGGACACCAGGTAGGAACGAAGATCCTTCGGCTAATGTAGAATCGACACAAACTGCAAAAAAAAATCGTGCTCAATTTTATGTAGGTTTTCTTGATCGCTGGAGCCAAATTAAACGGTGCGTAACGATGTTTATGGTTAAGATTAATAATGAGACACCGCTGCTTCTATTATTTCCGTTTATTCCAATGTTATACATTATATTTGTAGAATATTAACCAATGTAAATTTTATTACTTACATATCTTTTTATCGCGTTGATGATGAATATAAAAGTTCTTTTATTTATTTTAAACCAGCAACTAAATCATTGTCTAATTTTACAGGATGTGCAAAAATAAATTTAATCCCTAATATTTCGCGTTAAAAATACAACATTGGTACTCGTGTAAGTTGCAGCGATCCTATATAAATGGGTTATCGCTAATCATTAAGCCATTGTTTTATGACAATCGTGTTTATTTTGATTTTAATAATTTTCCGATGATAAAAGGTCAAAGTCCATACATTTGGACTTTTAACATCTACACCTTACACCGCCATCTGTTAGAATCCTATGGAACTCACAGATAATTATAAGTCTTTGTCGTATAATTAACAAAGTACCTGGAGGACCAAGCTTTGCTCGGTTTTTTTTTGTAAATTATGTATTTTGGAAATAAAAAATAAAGAAAATGATCTGGTATAGAAAAAAAAGTAAAAAAATAAGTGTGTAAAAGATCGTGATACGAACCACGGCCGTCTGTTTTGGGGCCGCGCGATTACCGACCGAGCTTTTATTTTGCGGCGAAATTTACTGTCATATTCGAATGATATTTTTCATTCCCTGAAAACAGGGATAAAAGGACATTTTCTAAAAATAAAACCTAGCTAGATCGATTTTTCGCCCCCGAATCTACGCACATACTAAATTTCATGAAAATCCCTGGAGCCGATTCCGAGATTCCGATTATATATATATATAAGAATTACTCGTTTAAAGGATAAGAGATAATTTGCAATAAAAAAATTGCGACTATAAATTGAGATATAAACTATCCCATCTATCAAGCATTATTAAACCACACACAGTCTGCAAAATTTGACTGAAATCGGTTCTGTAGTCAAATTTAATTTATGAAAAGAGATTCGAGTGCGAGATTCTCAGAGACATTTTATAACAATTCCATAATACATGATGAATGTTACTGTGGTAGGGCCACGCAACAGTCTTCTCTGTTGCACGAATGGGTAAGTCCAAATTTGGCTCTCTGTATAAATTTCAACTAGCTACGTCCACCCGTTCCTGAGAAAATCAGTTTACCTATTTTAAATTTACCAATTATATTATGGCGGTATAATGATGGTAGGGCCACGCAGCAGCCTCGGCTGTTGCACGAGTGGGCAGGCTCGTCCGGGTAAGTACCACGACCTCACAGAACACCGGCGTGAAGTGGAAGTGTTATACTTCTGCGTTTCGTCTGGTGAGTGAGGTAGCCGGGGCCCACTTCGTTTACGGTTCTCAACAAACCTCGCTTGCCAAGTTTGCCACCTTCTAACATTAAAAAAAACCTTGGCAAAAGGGTATGATCCCTAAGTGGTATTGATAACGGCGCGAGTGACAATTGATTTTACAAAGCACATTGTAGCGGAGAGCCTACGGCTGCCCGTTAAGATTACGTCGATGATATTTTGATGACTCCGTGGCGAAGTTGCCAAGGTATTGGCTTTGGCGTCGTGGGTCGTGAGTTCGATTCCCACACGGGACAACTATTTGTGTGACCCACAGATAGTTTGTTCGCATCTGGGTGTTTGTCTGCGTGAAATTTATGTTTGTAAAAACGTCAACAACACAGGATAATGTTAACCTAAAGTAAGGGCAGTGTTTTTAAAAATAAGAAAAAAAAAATGCTGCTCATCTCAATCATCAATTCTCATTACCGAATATCGAACAACAAATACCGAAATGAGTGAAAATGCCTTAATTGGTCCATCTAAAATATTATAAAGAACAACACTTAACGCGTAAACGAAACGTGAAGGGAAATTTTTCGAGTTTAATATTATTATGTCTGGTTTGTGTTCATGGCCGGTTAATTGATAACTGGAGGTTGCATAACTTTCACTATCCTTGGAGAAATTTACATACGAGCATTGAAAATTTGTTTTTGTCTTTGTAATGAATTATGTTAAAGTATATGATAAACATGTAAATGTGTAGAGGCCGACGATAAAGTAGGGTTCGCTTTGTATTTTCATGTTAATTTACACCATATACAACGTTCCTAATTAAATTGCGTTTTTTTATAACCATCATTCCATGTTTTGCTATAAATTCCATGGGAAGAGATTGGGCTTCATTGGTATGTTTAAGTGGAAAAAAATCCAACAAAAACATTTTTATCTTCAATGTTTATTATTATTAAATCGGACTTCCCTCCCTAAATCACTTTAATTAAATTATTTTCAATTTTATTTAGTTTTGCTTCCCACAATGCCTAACTAAGATCGCATGTTCAGATATTTTGATTTGAAAAATTAATTTAAGTATAAGTTACTATAAACTGACTTCAATACGTTTCGTCTAAGCTATTGACAGCTAAGTAACTGCCATGAATATTTTGATACTTACTATACAACACTATATAAAAGGGGAAATAATTTCATGTAATCATTGATGACAACAAAAAAAAAAACTATTTAAACCAGGCGTCAACCGATCAGAGCCAAAGGTTAGGATTCCACAGGGGGAGAGGGTCCAGTAAAACACAATTTTACTGTATGCAGAGATATATTTTATGAAAGTAATAATTTTTGCTTAAGATATATATATACGAAAGTTCCCGTTTAGACATTTAACGTTTACATATTTAATATATTGTTTTAACTAATCGTTAGTTATTAATTTAATAAAAATGTATGAAATGTCTTATAGATTGTAACAGTTTGTACAATTATTGCGGTATATAGAATATGAAAGTATCATTACATTTTGGGCTAAGGTCTGACAAAAGCTACCAAATAATGGAATATCGAGGTTGTACTTGAAGGCGAAATTATTGATGGAAATGTTCAAACGAAGTCGTCCAGTAATGAAATAAATGTTACATACTTTTATCTATACTGATATTTTTCATTTCGTAAAAGAATAAAAACGTAAAAAATAAAAAAGGAAATTAACTTGTATTTGATTGCATTTTCTGATATATTTCTTTAATCAGAAGTACACAAAATGCTGTCATTCTTTGAGGCTTAATTAATAATTAAATTCTTTTTCTTAATCAATGCATGTGCCGCTATGATGTTGGCGGCGCCTTCTACCCCATCCACGAAGAAAGCTCCTGTTTCCACCTTGAACAGTCCAGATTTTCGAGGCCACAGATAATTAAGATTACATAATTTAAGATATCAAGAACTTTACATAAAGCGTAACGGGGTCATGTTATCGTAGATAATAATAATAATAAAATATCTTTATTCACATAGACGCTTGCGCGTTCTTATGAAACGTCAAAATTTTACAAGGAAATTAATATGTTCGTAAGTTACCACCGGTTCGGAAAGCAGTTTCTGTTGAGAAGAAACCGGCAAGAAACTCAACAGTTGCTCTTTTTTAAAAGGTCAGTTTACAATATAATGTTACAGGTATAATAGTCAAAGGATTTTATCATATATGCGCACACTTTGCCCCGTGAACGACCTGTTTGCTTTTTGTAGACGAAACAATGGCGTAGTTAGTTTGTCCTTATTTCTAGTATTTAGTTTATATCTGTCACTATTCTTTAGATAATTATTAATATTATGTTTAACATACAAAATATTACAATAAATATATTGAGACGCAACAGTGAGTATATTAATCTCTTTAAAAAGGTCTCTGAGTGTATTCCGGGCTCCGATGTTATAGATTGCTCGGACAGCTCTTTTTTGAAGAATAAATATAGAATTTATATCAGATGCACTACCCCACAACAAAATGCCGTAAGACAAGATGCTGTGGAAATAACTGAAATAAACAAGTCTGGCAGTGTCGATGTCTGATAGCTGCCTAACCTTCCTAATTGCAAAAACAGCGGAGCTTAACCTGTTCGTAAGCTTACAACATCTGTTGTAAGAGAAGGAAAAACACGAAGGAGGTCATCCTCAGAGCGAACTAAGAAAACAGATTTCCCTTGCTCCTGACGGATGTAAATGCGACCCCGCTTTGTCCACGAGTACCTAGCGTCAGGATAATTTTCGACAAGACTTTTTGACTTTGACTTTGACCATGTGGAACAGCTGTCGGTTGAAGCGAGTCAGACGCTCGTTGACATAGACGCGTTGCGGAAGTGAGGTAACCCCGAGATCCACGGTGAGTGTGCGGCGCACGCGCGCTGCATGCAGCAGCTCGTCACGTAGGCTGCGCCGTGCCAGCCGCACTACTACGCGGCGCGTTCGCGCCTACACGCCTCCTGTTGCATTGGGGCTCAACCACGCCAGTGGGGCTCCAATTCTGGACACACCCAGTCTTTACTCATTGATGTTGAATCCGACACCAAACGACATGATCTGTGAAATAAGTTGGGACAGGTGGTACAAGTCACGCCACCTGTCGAGGGGAGGAATTTTCCGCAAGCTCCACACTTGGCCGTTGTTGTTTTGCACTTCGTCAACTGTACAAAAGATGTCGCAGGCTTGTTTAACGAGCTTTTGGGCAATATATGGCTCTGCTGAGGATCAATACCAAGTTAATCGCCGATCTCTACCCTCCACTTAACTTGTTATGTATGAAAGAGCTTCAATTAAACTAGATAAAAAACTTCCACAATTCTTCATTCACAGCACTTGATAATAATTACACAACGCAGTCAGGAATCAGTCACTCTTTATCGCTAACAAACCAGAAATAAACTTTTTAACTATTTTTACGAAAAAAAAAATACTGGGCGGCGTATGTTGCTTGTACACAGTCCGTACGTACCTACGTACGTACGTACGTTAATGGTTAAAATGACTATGCATCTTGTAAAACAGGATATTTATTTATTGACTTCTGATTAATAAAAGAACTTTTATTTTCGAAATATTTTAAATAATGTCGATACGATTAAAACATTTAAAAGCGTACTTACTCAATCTGTTTGAAACATTTTAAGATTTAAATATTTGATGTTCCGATAGCGAAGTTCAAATGGCAACTGCATTATAACTTTTAAAGAATAATTGAAAACTTTCCAATATTTAATGTAAATGCTGTAGGATTATTTAAATTCATATAAAGCTTTTAGGTGAAAATTTGCGATGTCATTGGGTATGGATTTACACATTCACTTGAATTAATAATATTTAGATGGTTAATATTATATTTCGACGAACATTGCTGAGTGGCCCTACCACAGTAACTTCTTTAGCGTAAAGACATTGAATGCAATTGATTGATAGGTTTATTTAAATAACATGAAATTATTGGTAAAAGTCAAAAAGTGGTTATTGTTTGCTGAGATTAAATTGGCTTTTGTTCATTTATTTATAAAAATTTACAGTTAAAATATTTTCAATTTTCTAGCAATAACTCGAGCTCCGCCCTTTTTCTGCTTTATATTACATTTAAATCGTGCATATACTTGCGACATTAAACAATCGATTATTTCGGGACGGATTTGACTGAAATATTAATTTAAAATGACCGCATGTACTCGTGGCAATGCATTCATATTTAGTCACTTAATTGGGTTCGGGTTTATTTCGGCTTACATGTAACAAAGCGTCGGATTAAGAGGAAATAGGTAGGAGTGGGCCGGTGGGATTCAGCTATAATATGATCATCGTTTGGTCACCAAATGATAACCATTTTGCATCTTTACTATAGGTCGTTTTAAAGTCGTAAAGTAATCCTAATTGGATTTAACTATTTTTATTTTGTTTTATTTGGAAACATGACAGCGTACAATAAAAAAAAGGCTAAAGTAACAGCCTATAGATGTCCCACTCGCTGGGCAAAGGCCTCCTCTGTACAGAGGGCATAGTCCACCATGCCGCCCCACGGCGGATTGTTTGACTTCACATATCTTCGAAATATATTTACGCGTACAATAAACACATTACAAAACATAAATATGATGGTAAGGTTTTTATAAACCACTGAGTTTGTTGTAAACTATACTCTAACAGTACTCTAAAAGATAAAGTAATTTCTGCGAAGAATGAAGTAAGTGATAAAATACATTTAGAATAAACTTTTACGCCGAGCGTTGCTTAAAATGCGAAAAACAATGTAGATGCGACAACAATCTCATCTCGTATTTTACGTTGAGATTTTTGTCGGTGTGGCAATCAACTTAGTCGTTAAAACGTCAATACGCGAATGCGGAAGACGTGCGTTCGATTCCCACAGCGGCGAAAAAATTTTTCTTACATTTTTTCTACAAATTTTAATGTTTCATCTTAAACGATGAGATTAGTAGTATAAATAAATTTAAATTTCAAATAGCAATGGCGACATCTCTTCGAATTATCTTTGTAAATTGATATTTGAAATTGTTTGTAAAGGATGTAACAAAGGATGCGCCAAGCATTGCATAAAGTACGAAAAAACAATACTAATATAACGACACGGGTTTAAATCCCGCAGCGGCGAAAATATTTTTCTAAATTTTTTCTAAAAATTTTCAATTTTCACAGTCAACCATCTCGTGGCTATCGTTTCCCTGTTTATATCCTTGTTGTCATTTATAACCCTCGTTCTAAAAATAAGTAAATAAATTTGAGAAATTCTAAATTTAATTAAATGAAACTGACTGTAAATGTGAGTGACTGTGATGTGGCAATCGATTGGTGTAGTGTCTCTTGCGCCAGAGGGATTGGGTTCAATCCTCACTACTGTAATGAATAATAAATTTAGTGTTTTTCCATTACTGGGTGTTCATATATGAATAATATGTATTTATTTACAAATGAAAAGATTTTTAAGTATGTTATCTAGTACCCACAGTACAAGCGTTGCTTAGTTTGGGACTAGAGAACGTTATGTCCAACTGTGTCCTGAAATATATTAAAAAAAATCTCTGTAACTCCTGGCTCTTTTCAATAATTTACTTATAAGAGAGAAAAAATAAAGATAGCTGGTTTTTGATGTAAATAAATTCATTAACTCTCCTGAAAAAGTTCCTTCTCATCCTTAGGCAGAACAAAGTTTCACTTAAAAGCTTTATGTAAATGTGAATATTTCTCCAGCTTTTACATTCAATATTTGAAAGTTTTCAATTATTCTTTCCAGAAGTTATAATAAGATAAGTACTGTCAAAGTTTTCACTTCAACTTGGCTATTGAATTAGAGGATATTTAAATCTTTGCACAACTCTAGCGGAATTAGTATATATTTAATTCATCTGTAGAAATATTGTAAAACATATTCAAAACACGAAATATTTTCACCAAATGTTTGGCAAATAAAGTTTTTTTGTAGTATTTTTATAAGCTACGCAATATTACAAGAAATATTTACATAATAATTTAGTATATTGTATAATATTACATAATTTAGTATTTTATTTGGAAACTTGTTTTTTTTTTAATTGCACCTACCACAATTTATCTCCACGCCCTGGGTTGACTGGGAGAGAATGCCTAAAGGCATTAATTTCGTAATATTAGTATTTATTTTAATTTCTAAACATTTAAGCAAGTAAATGGCGCAAATATGAGTCTTTATGTTTAGATTATGTATTTGTGCCATTTGCTGTTGAAACTTTGGGTCCGTGGGGTCCCCGCACATCAAATTTTTTTAAAAGTTTATGTTCTAGGCTTAACCCCGCGGCTGGTGACAAGAGAGCTGGTTCTTTTCTCGCTCAAAGGTTAAGCATAACTATTCAGCGAAGAAATGCAGCTAGCGTTCTTGGCACCATGCCGCGTGGATTAGGTTTATTAGATAATATGTAATTTTAGATAGATTTAATCTTGTAAATATTAGATCAATAAAGATCGTAAACACTTTAAGCAATAATATCGGTTAGATATCACTTCAATAGCAGTTCGTTGATGACTTTGCTATGGAATACTCATCATGACCTAACGGGCTTTGTATTCAAAAACTCGATTTTTAGGGTTCCGTACCCAAAGGGTAAAATGGTACCCTTTTACTAAGACTCCGCTGCCCGTCTCAAAGTCTGTCCGTCTGTCCCCAGGCTGTATCTCATGAACCATGATAGTTAGTCACTTGAAATTTGCATATATGATGTTATTCCTCTTGCCGCTATAAAACTAAAAAACAGAATAAAATAATATTTAAGTGGGGTTCCCATAAAACAGACATGATTTTTTGCTGTTTTTATAGTTAATGGTACGGAAACCTTTCAAATAACAATAAAAAATAGCTAATATTACAATAGCAATAGCAATATAAGCATAGTTTTTTCGACGTTCAATAAGAGGTTTAAAATAAGACTACATTGAATAAATTTTGATTTTGACTTTAATAGCTATATTCTGAAATAAAATTGAAATAAGTTTTACAAGAACGTTAATTGTTGTCGATTTTGACTAATCAGTATTAAAAAGATAATCATCATCATCAGCCGCAAGACGTGCATTGTTGAACATAGGGCTCCCCCTTAGAACGCCACAACGAACAACACTTTGCCATTTGCATCCACCGGTTCCCCGCCACTCTTATGATGTCGTCGGTCCACCTGGAGGGAGGCCTTCCAACGCTACGTCAATAGATAATGTAACAACGTAAATAATTGCATATTTACAAACTCTAGGTAGAATCTTTTTGCTATACAGAATATTCGAGTTCATCCTACACATGCCTAGAGGCGTTCGGCATTCGTCATGTTTCGTATTTCCCTACCCTAACATCTTTTACAAGGCTTTTTTTAACCCCAGAACGTTCCAAAACATCATATGTGGTTAACATGCCTTATATAATGTTCTATTAATAATCCATAGGTAAAATTCACGTTTTGCTACAGAAATATCACATTTTTTGTAGCAAAATTGTCGAGACTAATGCATGGATAACTAAAACATTTTCTTTCCCAATTTCGCAGGTCCGTAAAACGTCCTTTCAACACAGGATAATGTTATCCTACAGTGACCATGATTAAAAAAACATAATTTTAACTTATGTTTCTTGAATATACTGAGATTTCAAACTAAGTTACCAGACATCAGTGTGCATCATGGTTCACGACTATAGAGTGATGTCAGTGTTGGATTAACCATGGAGCAAGAGTAGCCATTGCTACTCACCCCGCTTATTTAAACCCATTCATCTCTGCCGGAGTCTTAACTTTTTGAATGAAACTTATTAAATGAGTACGAACATTGAATTGATTTTTTTACCGCTTTATACTTAATAACCCATATGACATCAAGAGCTGTTTGAAAGAATTTGCTACGGGCCATCCGCTTGCTCTATCCGGTATAGAGTATTGTAAAAGAATCTCTGTATATATATCGATATGGCCAAGCGGCAAATTTTAAGATCTAGTTGAATTATTTTCTTTCCGAAGCTACAATTGTAATGTTTAATGTAACAGAATGCAACAAGGAATGGGGTTTATGCATTTGTGTCTGCATAATTTTGTGCGCGACCACGCGCACATTTACATTTTAATGAAAATTAGAAGGGTTAATGCTTGTGTAAGAAATCCTATTTGTTTCTTTAGCATGCAATTACATTTGTTTTGAATGTCTTAGTTTAAACATATGTTGGGCATTTGTTTGTTCGAAATATGAACTTTACGCGGCTAATAGAGTTGCCAATAAAACATAAAGAAGTTTTGTTAAGAACGGTAATAAGGAAGATCATCCGATAAGTGACGACAACTCTCAATTTTAATATACAATTGTTGACATGTAAACTTTTATGGTAGTGGTGTATGAAAACGCAAATATAACACAATATCTGCAGAACATAATAAAAGCTATAATTACATGAAGACTATTTTTTCTCAGAAATGTTTCAAATACTCAAGTGACTAGCAGTAAGGGTGCCTGTAGACTTGACACAAAATCTTTTACATGCCACTTGCATATAGATTTAGGTCCCTTGTTGGATTGTGCAATGAGCTCAACACCGACGTCAGAGCCGACTCTGTTGGCATATTAAATGACATTTTATATTTAAAAATTACATATTTTTTTTATTTAATCACGTGGTTCGTATGCGAAAATATGGTCGTAAAAAATTTTGCACCAGTTTATCTTCACATCTTTAAGTTTCATCTTAAGTGCAGAAACTAGCATTAAAATAGAAGCAATACAAAGTATTGAAGTCATAGTTTACTTTTTCTCTTTAATTAGCTTGCATTTTTTTAATTATAAAAGTTATATATTTTTTTAAATTCAAAGTTAGTAAAATTTTAAACCTTATGTCTATTATAATTTTTTTATCCATGCCTCAAAAGCAAAATTATAAATTTCAATCAATTCCGCGGCAATCGTACCACTTTTTTTATTTTGAAGTTCTTTAATGTTTACATGGCCTAGCAGACTCATGCCACAATTCACTATTGTCTTTTTGTTTATACATACATTGTTTATTTTCCAATTCGATTGTTCTATTCCCATCATAGCTTAAACTTATCCAAATCAACTCATTTTAACCGGTAAGTGGTTGTTATTTTCACTGCATAAAAATCTCGATTTCTTATATATTTTGTTTTAACGCCATCTATTGTAGTTCGTTTACAACAAACACTCCCTCAAAATATTATCATTTCCCAATGAATATTTGAAAACTAGTTATCTACATACTTGAAGTTTTCTCTTAAGTGCAGAGACAGCACAAAAATAAGATTAATTTTAAATGAATTAATATAGTACAAAAAACAATTTAAGTATTGAAAATGTATTTATACGGTACTTGATTGTTCCATTATTCCATCCCTTCAGCTCATTAGATAATATCAACGAACTTGAGTTGCTTCAGCGCCTTGGGATATGCCTGATAACGGGTCGTAAAACCTATCAGTAACTTGTAATCTGCAACGGTTACGAGTCCTCGTCATTTCCTCTAATGAACGAAGCTCTCGAAAGCTGTTCAGACTCCACTCAATCATAACACACGCCTACTACAGACGCGTTGTGATCGATTCAGCCAGTTAAAATTTTGCTATAAGTTCTAGATTTTTCTGCAGTTAAATGACTCTAAGAATCTTATGTGGTTTAATATTTTCAAAACAGAAAATGTTTTTATGACGTGACACGATTATAGACTTGGTTACGCCAAAACATTTGCTTGGTATTTGGTTTAGGCATATTTTGCTTTCATAAAATCTGATTATTGACAACATATATACTACATTAGCACTGTCGTGAAAGTTCAATAAATGAATAATCCAGTTTTTAGCAAGTTACTTCACACTGTACTCAAAGAATAAAGTCGATTGCATATAATTTAGTATCCCTTTACTAGTAGTAACGTATGTTTACCATTGGAGGGGCACGCGGCAGTCTTCGCTGTTGCAAGAATGGGCAGGTCCGTCCGGGGAAGAACTACGACCTTACAGAAAGCAAGCGTGAAGTGGAAGTGTGAAGCTGATTACAATTACGATGTTGTATTAAAAATTTTTATCAATCTTAGTGGAACGATTAAAGTTTGAATTTTTTCTATAAAATTACTAGTACCAATACTAGGATTCAATAAGGACATTAGCAGACGAACGCGCTGTACCAAAACTGTATATACAAAAGCTTAAAAAACACGTCAAATACGTCGATGAATGCGGGCTCAGCATACAATTGTATTTTGAAAAGAAAAATAGAAAAGCGTTCACAATTCTTTATGTTTAAACGTGTAACATTTTACACGTTTTCAGTACAATCAAACGCAAAGGTATTCAAACGTGTTTACAATGAAATAGATTTCCTAGTATAGTGACATTTATTTTTAGATGTAGTTCTAGTATCAGTATACGAGCGTTCATTTGATTGTTTTTACATCATTTCAGAAAATGGTGGCTTTTACATTGCCCATACAAATTCTTTGGTCTTGAAAGCCAGTCGAAACCAGAGTAAGGAGAGACACATGAATGAGAGATTTCTAATGAAACACATTGTATTACGTTATGTACTATTAAATTACTTTAATAATCACAGATTGTTGTTACTCATTTTACCTGTTTTCGCCTGGTTTATAGTCAAACAGATTTCCTGTTCTCCCCATTTACTTGTAGAATCTTAAATAGTATTATTAGTCCATGTATAAATCATACCTAAATTTATTGCAGTGTTTATTCATTGTTTATCACTGTTTTTAATGTTTTTTACTGTTATTTCCTTTATCAATTATTTGTTTTTAATTTATTAATTCTTGTTTTAATTTTGGATTTTGTAACAAAAAAAATATTTTTAACTGTATTGTTCTCGCCCATTATATTGCATGATGTCAGCGCCTTTAATTGTAATGACACTAACGAACAGTTGATGTATATTTATTTTCCTTAGTTTTAAATAGTGTACATTATGTTGGCGTTCTTTAAATAAATAAATAAATAAAAATAAATAATACCGTATTAATTTCCAAATTTTATTTATTGTACGCACACTGATCGTACACACTATTGCATTTGTTCTGTTTTTTACATACTTATATGTTTGCTATATGTTACATCATAACAAAATATAAAAATAATGACATATTAATTATACTCTAGCGTTACAAAAGACATTTATTTCTTAGAACTCATAGCAAATAAGCTGTCTACTTAAAGCCTTTTTCTACAATTTATATATTAAACTTACATTTAAAGTTGATGTTGCATGCAAATTAGCACTAAGATTAAATATTATTATAACAAAGGATTTTTAAAGATCGATGACGAATAATATTCAAAATGGGATAGAACAATTAATATTTTGCCTGCAGACAATTTTTATTTTTTTAGAATTGCATGATAATTTTTTTTTAAATAAAGTATTCAAATATCTATTGAAATTTTTAATTAATTAAATTTTTCGTCACAAAGTTCTTAATAGGTTAAATAGTTTCAATGATGGTCCGCAAACTTTAAAAAGTGTTTTTAGAAATACCAAAATTTTTAAATAAGGCCTCGATAGGGGCTTTTCGCAACAAAAATATTCATACAGATTCGATTATATTATCAAAAACTCTTTTATGAAAAACCACCCTGAACGACCCTGGCGGAATTTCAGGAAAGAATGAGCTCATCTCTAAAGGCCCTAAGCGTACGATAGATATACATATATCATTCTCTCCAAAGGATCGATAGCAAACACGGGATGGGATTATGGTTGGGGTGGGATGGGGAGTTATTATACGAAGCAATTAGCGTGCTCTATGACAGATAATCCGGTGCTACGCGGCCGCCGTCGGTGCTACGTTTGCGCACTCACGCGCCTCGTTTATCCGGAATGTACGGAGCGACCGCGACACGCTTACGAATTCATCGTTCAGACCAAAATAGGAAGTAAACAAGAGTTTTGATACCGGACCCAAATCTGATTAGTTATGTACACATTGTGTGCAATTATTGTTATTCTGGATGTCGTTTGAGAACAAAAATATGGAAAATTGTGTTGGAGACAATAAATAGCTGTAAGAATGATTTATGAAAAACACGAAAGAAAACTAACAAACCTGCTACTCACACGATCGGGAGGATCATTTTCTATGTGAGAAAGTGGCAAACGAGCTGACGGACCACCTGATGTTTAGTGATAACCGCCGCCCATGGACATTTGCAACGCCCGCAGGGTTGCAGATGCGATACCACCTATTAATAAAGATGGCTTCAGCCACCTAACTCACCAGAAGAGACGCAGAAGTATAACACTTTCACTTCACGCCGATCTTCCGTGGGGTCGTGGTACATATCCGGAAGGTGGTCCTACCACTCAGCACGTTAAAAAAACAGGTTACAGTGGCGAATGCTTAACTTATTAAAGAGTAGTTATTCCAGTGCTGGCAAGGAATACTTGGCTAAGCAGGGTATAATTTCGAACAGGGTATATATTTTACAGTGGCCCTTCTGTATTAATACTTGGATTGGCTTCGTATTTGATAGCTTTCAGGATTACTATATACTAACAATGCAAAGCCATAACAGTTTGGTACCTAAGCAATGATTATATTATAGGACGTCGGACGAAAACCAAAGCCTTTCCCTCTTTTCCCAAAACTGACGCTTTGTTACAGATAAGCCTAAATAAACCCGGTTCCGATTAAGTAGCTAAGTACGGGTACAATATCGTACATTGTACAGGCGGCCAAATTAAATTATTATTCCGGCTGATTTCGATACGATCGTTTGTTTTATTGTCGTAAGCACGGGTAGGATTTCATTAAGGGATAAAGCATGAATTGTGGCGAAGCGTAAAATGTGCGAATTTTATTAAAAATGACACGAAAACAAATTTAAAGAATGACTGGGAATAATCGAGTAAGTACAGATTGTAGTAGATTATTGTTTTCACGTGAACCATAGTTACAATATGACATTATGCAAAATAATTCATATCCATACATGGAAATGTATCCATTCAGTACTGCAAAAATCCAAAACTTTAACAGTAAGGTAAAAATGTATTTTAACTATTAAATCTTAATCGAATACACGATCTCTGTTATAACGACGCGTGCTTAACGAAACGTTGAGTCTGAAGATTTCTTGGGGGCTTATCGTTCATTAGGAGATACGTGGCTTCGTCTCACCCGTTGCAGATTTAACAGGCACCGATAAATTTTACTCCCGCCCTCCGACACATCTCGCGGCGCGTAGCGATGGAAAATCCGTTAATATTATCTTTTATAAGCTGAAGACATAACCACTGAGCGACGTAATGCAAAACAAAACGCCGTGGAGCTAAACAATAACGTTCCAGTTTTAAAATCCCTGTATTCATGTATATTTGGCAAGTGCTGTGTGCCGTGTGCATTTAACAAAGCGTTACCTGCGAGGCGGTGCACCTGATGTTAAGTGATAACCGCCACCAATCACATTGGCTTTGCCGTAGTGTTGTATCATCCCCTCCGACCGGGTTCCCGCCTTGACGTGGCGGAGGGGCTTAGTAGCCGTGGCTAGGTCACTCACGGCGAAGCTAAGAGGAACTCACACTGGTCGTGGAAGTGTGGGAAAGCGTCCCCGTGGCCCTGCCGATATGCGCCCAGGTGGAACATCATGGGGGTTTTAGTCGGTGCGAGTCCGACACAACCCGCTCTTGCCCCCGCGAGGGTGGGCATGCGTAGGCATTTCCCCCACTTAAAAAAAAGAGGTTGTAGATGCATTAACAGCTTTTAATAAAGTGGGCCCCGGCTAAACAACGGTGTTATCTAAATTTAAAAAAAAACGTAAGAAGTCATGTTATTGCAACGGACAACTAAAAGCTTGCGTATTTAATTGACCTGTAAATAAGTGATTTAATTGAACGAATGATTTGGAAAATTGATGATCAAATTCATTACAATACAGTGTATCAATTGTATACCTTAACGGCCTGTTAATAAATATAGCAAGTGCTTTATTAAACAAAACAGGGTGTGATTAAGTTGGTCTTGCTTAAAGTATCAAAACTTTTTTTTAAATAACATAGTTGCATAACGGAACAAATAAGGTTGCCTACACAACCATGAATTATTATAAGTTTCATTAAAATGTCATAAATACCATTTCTTACCCTCCCTCAGCTGTATTTTTGTACTCCTAGGATATGTGGCATGGGTAATAATTATTATTTGTTATTGTTAATATTTCTTTAGACAAAATATCGTTACACATTTTAGATTGAGATTACACCATTAATTATGACTTCGATATACATGTATTGGGGTCTTTCTGGATGAGATATTAGAAATTGCTTTTCTCTTCGACTATGTTCTGTTTTAAAATTTGTTCTGTTTGATTGCATTATTTATATATATATATATATAATCTCTTTGGATATAACTATCTTTGATACAAAATATTTTCCGACAACACAGCAGATTGTAATATCGCTCGAAAGCGCGCTAATCCGCATATAATGTACGTGTTTGAACACTCCCAATACAAACTGATACCGTCTCGGTAAACAATGTTCATTGGCGAGTAAACATAGTTTAGCGTGCACTGTAAATATGGATTAATTGTAATTGAACTTGCGAACTGCTGGCGCCAAAGTGTAGGATAATAACACTGTGTATTGTTACTATTATCAATAATAACCGCGTTAAAAATTCTGTACTTATCTGTTACTATTTTGGACTTATGAGTACAAATAGTACAATTGATAGGTATAACTCTCTGTGTGATTAGTTTTTGAAATTTCTTCTAACTGAAGACGATAGTAAAAATATACTTTATTGTACACTACAACTGATATTGTGTAATTATATTTGATACATATGATTGTATAGAATTTTTTTTTTAGCATTACATTAAACATGTTGTAAATTAAATAACGTAACGTAAATTTGTAAAAATGTCATTGTTTGTCTATTTGCTAATGTATTCCCTATAATAAGTGCTCTTAGGTTGAGGCCTGGTGAACTGTAACACAGGTTTTAATTATTTAGCATAGGCACCAGCGATTCACAATAAAAATGTAATTTATCACATAAGATTTAGTTTATTTTTGTACTTGGTTTGTGGTGAGAAATAAACGATTTAATTAATTATCATTATTATTACTATGGGAGGATATTCACTTGTTTTTGCGTCTGATTGGGTTTATGAATAGAAGGTTTATTATTAAGCATTATTAACAAGTATTATTAGCAAGGTGCTGCAAAATAATCGTCGTAAAAATAAAAAATTTCATTAGTAAGTCGAATGGGGGGGTGTTTTAAAAAAATACTTCGCTAAGAGGACACAATTTAGAACAAACTCAGTAGCTTGTAGAGCCATTTTCGTAATAAAACTTGAATTGAGACCCAAAACCAACTCCAGATGTTGGGCATTGGATAACTTTCGGAATTGCCGTACACTAATAATACAAAGCCATAACAGTTTGGCGCCCCGGCAATGATCATATTATACGGCCCTGAACAAAAGCCCAATCCACCCTTCTTTCCCGCCAATCCGAGGCTTTGTTACAGATAAGCCTAAATAAACCCGGTCCCAATTAAGTAAGTACGAGCATAATATCGCACTTGGTATAGCCAGTGGCAACATTAAATTATTATTTCAGTCGAATCCGCCCTCGATACAATAGCTCGTTTTATTGTCGTGAGCACGGGTAGGATTTCATTACTATGCAAAGTAATGGACAGCAAAGTATCGGTACAACATGTAAGAGTTCTAACGTTTTTATCTGGATCCGAATATTTTAACTATTACTGAACTTGAATATTAACAACTATTATAACGACAAGCAGCACTAGTGGTTATATCACCGTCCGGGAACGCAGTCGAAATCCAAGTGACCACTGCTCCATGCGACCATGTGTCCCTTGGCTCGAGTAGATAATATCATATCCGGTATACAGTGTTGCCAGCGCCAACAAACATTACATTAAAACCGGCCAAGTGCATTATCTATTAAAACGGTAAGCATTATCTATAAAAACGGTAAGAAACATCATGTCTGTTGCATGGGAGCCCCACTTAAATATTTTTTATTCTGTTTTTTAGTGTTTGCTGTTACAGTGGCAACAGAAATAAATCGTCAGTGAAAATTTCAACTGTCTAACTATAACGGTTCATGAGATATAGCCTGGTAACAGAGGGCCACACAGACAGACAGCGGAGTCTAAGTAGTAAGGTCCCATTTTACCCTTTGGGTACGGAACCCTAGAAATGGAAGATGTTTTGTTCAAAGGAATACGGAAAAGACTGTATTGAATGATATTTCGATTAAACGAGTATGTAATGGGACGTTTTTAGGAAATAACTTGTTATTGTCATTTACAAAAACACTCTGCGGTAAAAAAAATTGTAAAATAAGTGCGTAAGTAAACATTCGTCGCATTATGTACTTATGCGTTGGGTTTTTCATAAAATTATATTACACTTACTTATTTGTGGTTTACATTTCATCATTAAGTAACGTTGAGCACCGACTGTTTAATAAGTGTGTAAGCTCATCTGAATCAGTATATAACAAAGTAGTTAAGATAATTTATTTCGTTTTCGTCTGTTTATCACAGATATAGTTTAAATCTCTTGATATGTATCACTGGACAGTATTTGTTTAAGAATATATTCTAATCATGGTTGGTAACGTTTTGGATTTAGACTTTCGCTAGGGACGCTAAGTTAAGTACAAGTGACAAGAGAGCTGGTTCTTTTCTCGCGCAAAGGTTGAGCATAACTATTCAGCAAGGAAATGCAGCTAGCGTTCTTGGCACCATGCCGCGTGGATTAGGTTTATTAGATAATATGTAATTTTAGATAGATTTAATCTTGTAAATATTAGATCAATAAAGATTGTCTTTTCCATAAAAAAAAAGTACAAGTTTGAACTCACTTTTTACAGTTATTTCTGTTATACACATTTCCACCATATACAAGAGTATATATACGCTTAAAAACACCGATGGATATATGTGAAAAAAGATCACCCGAATGGGCCTTGTATAATGAAAATACTAAGCAGTCATGTGGCATAATGTCTTGGGTGATTTTAGCCTTTTTTATACAAATCAAAAATTGTAAGCAACACAATAAAGATATTTGCTAAAATAACTAACTGAAATTATGTTTTAAAATTTAAAATCATGTTTTGCAGCCGTGATAGCTCGAGCAACCTGAGTTCGATCCCCGGTGCCAGCACCAATGAAGTTTTTAACTTTAAGTGCTGACTTATCACGTGCTCAGCGGTGAAGGAAAACATCGTGAGGAAACCTGCATATTTTCGAGATAATAACAAAAAAATATTTCGAAGATTTGTGAAGTCTATCAATCCGCAGTGGGCCCGCGTGGTGGACTATACCCTGATACCCTCAGTATAGAGGAGGTCTTTGCTCAGCAGTGGGACATGTATAGGCTATATGACGCTTTACTTTACTTTATGTTTTAAAATGCTATGCATCAATTTTAAAGTGTCAAACACCCAAAAACTAATAAACAAATTTAAATAGAAATAATGATCTCGTATGGAATTCCTATCAGCATACGCAAACGCATATAGAACTTTTTATATCGCACTGTTATAGCCAAATTCTTTAGATGCCATAGTCGCTATTAGTCAGTAAGTAGATCCTGTCCGGAGAGGACAGTATAATCTTTCATATATACCGGTGACAGAGAGATTAGATTTTTGTACTGATTAAATGGGTATTTTAGGCAGGTTAAATAATAATAATGTATACGTTATGAAATTCTAATTGAACAATTTTTTAAATAAAGCGAAATTTGATTCATTGTATTTACGATTTTAATTTGATTAAAATTGTAAATTCAATCTCAATATTTTAATTTTGGACGAAATAATATTAATTAATTCTTATTGTTTATATAATAGACCGGGGAAAAAGTCTTTTCTCATTTTGTATAGCTTGTAGTAAGATCTCTTTCATTGTACTTTTTGTATTTCGATTTTAGTAGCATCACATATGATAATATATTTTTAATGATTTTTAAAAAATAGAGAAAAATAGGAAACACATTCCGGTAATTTTTCAATTGTTTTTCTGTGAAGTTTTGTTACAAAAAGGGAGAAATGCGACACAAGCCGCGAAGAAAACTTGGGACGAAAACTTGACTTAATGCATTGAAGTAGGAATAGCACTGGGGTTAAATTTCTGGATTGAAAACGTTTTCAGCCCAGAAATTTAGCCGTCAAAGATACATGTCACTCTTTCGCCCTGTTACGGATAAAGTCAATCTCATTTCTGAAGAAGTGAAGATCGACATATTAATAGTGTCGACGTAGCTGAAGAACTGGGGATGGACTACCTACAATAAATTTTTCCCTTTTGAAAAAGAGCCGAATGTCGAGCGTTTTTTACATACAAGGTCACTGAAATATACCTAATGTATCGTGTACTCATTTGCGATTATCTGTTTAAACAGAATGAAACCGATCTATTTTTGAAGAGATTGATCACTGCCGTTGAAAAGTGGATCACCTACGACAAGTACTTGCGAAAGAGATCATGGTCAAAGGATAAAAAAGTATACATTATCTATAAAAAAGACAATAAAAATCGTGTATTACACTTATGTGTGTTACACACAAAAATA
Source organism: Iphiclides podalirius (assembly GCA_933534255.1). Taxonomy (NCBI): domain Eukaryota; kingdom Metazoa; phylum Arthropoda; class Insecta; order Lepidoptera; family Papilionidae; genus Iphiclides; species Iphiclides podalirius. Next base: position 17,074,999 of record OW152816.1, read on the forward strand.
TTTCTTATTCTGTTTTTTAGTATGTGTTGTTATAGCGGCAACAGTAATACATCGTCTGTGAAAATGTCAACTGTCTAACTATCATGCTCCATGTGATACAGCCTGGTGACAGACGGACAGATAGACAGACAGGAAGACAGATAGGACCCGATTTACCCCTTGGGTACGGAACCCTAAAAAATTAAGTTATATGTTTGCAATCGCTAAACTATAGGTATTAATGATTAGATGGAATATGAACATAACTACGGAAACTATTCCCCCGGGATTTATTTAACAAAAAACGCGAACGTGCGTAAAACGCACACCTCTAACCGCTTTGTTTGAATCACGGATAACGCATTCAAAGGCGACATTCCTTCATAGACCGACATTTATACCGTGTTCGTATTTGAATTTTTTTTTATTCCATATATTAATATTTTCAAAGCACGAATGCCCGGTTTTCGCTGTGCCAGGAATCAAAGACAGTAGTTACAAGGAAATCGTTTATTGACCTATTATCACTTGGCCAGTTTTTTATTTTCAGCATGTTGTAAGTTTTGCAAACGTGAAGAACGAAGGAAGAAATCTCACTTGTCTCAATCAAAAGTAAGACGTAGATAATGACTTCGTTGCCGTGTTCATTGTAAGCAAAATTATCATGAAATTTAATATAACGGGGTACTATCGGGCTAATATCACCTCCGCTGAAACTATTATGCCGTAGTAACAATGTAACAAGGAGGTCCACGGCCAATGAAAACGTTGAACAAAAGGCTTCGTGAAGCTTAGCGGGAGATAAGCCTATATTGTGCACGCTGTCTTTTGACTAAGATTGAATAGAGTTATTCTACAATTCTTTACAGGCAGAGTTTACGATTAATTAAAATTAATTTGAAAAAAGGGATGCCTAGTGTCTTGTCGGGTATTCGATCGTAAACATGCCACCCACAAGTTATACATTTTTAAGATTTTTTTAATACAAATCAAATTTCATCAAATTTGTGTAATTTTTAAATATATTAAAATGTTTATTAACAATTAATATATTTTTATACCTTTTTTAAATCTCTTACTTGCTTGATATGATTATTCTTTGTTGTAGAAACGTTTACGTTCGACAAAGAAAAATACCCAGAATCGGAATTATGTGGTACGGTTCTTCGGAAGTCATACTATATTTTTTCATGCAGGATTTAAAATATTTCAATATGGTGACAAAAAGTGTGATGTTCATTTTTTGGATACAATATCAGCCTATTGCCGTCCACTGCTGAGCGCAAGCCTCCCCCAAAGTGCGCCAACTATCCCGGTCCTGGGCAGCCCGCTTCCATCCGCTGCCCGCCGCCTTTCTTAAGTGGTCAGTCCATCGTGCTGCAGGGCGTCCCACACTTCGTTTTCCTAACCGTGGTGTCCACTCTAACACGTGTCGGCTCCAGCGACCATCAGTACGTCTGGAGACATGGCCAGCCCACTTCCACTTCAGCGTGCTAATTCTGCGCGCAATGTCGGTGACTTTAGTTCTCTGGCGAATGACTTCGTTTCGTATCTTGTCTGCCAGAGAAACCCCAAGCATTGCGCGTTCCATCGCCCGCTGAGCGACCTTGAATTTGTGGACCAGCCCCACGGTGAGTGTCCACGTTTCGGCTCCGTAGGTCATTACTGGTAGGACGCACTGGTTAAACACTTTGGACTTGAGGCATTGCGGTATTGACGACTCAAAAACGTGTCGTAGGTTCCCGAATGCCGCCCAGCCTAAGCGTATTCTTCGGTTGGCCTCTTTCTCAAAGTTGTGCCGGCCTAGTTGTATAGTTTGGCCTAGGTAGGTGTATTCCTGCACAACCTCAAGCATAGCGCCATTCACGACCACTGGTCTTGGGATCACATGACTATTGGACATAATTTTCGTCTTGTCAAGGTTCATACCGAGACCCACTTGTCTCGAAGAATCGCTCAGGCTGTTGAGCATGGCTTCCAGATCTTGCAGAGATTCTGCCATGATGACAATGTCGTCAGCGAATCGCAAGTGTGTTATTAATTGGCCATTAATATTAATGCCCCGTGCGTTCCAATCCAGCGTCTTAAAGATGTCCTCCAATGTATTGGTAAACAGTTTCGGGGAAATCACATCCCCCTGTCTTACCCCACGATGCAACTGGATTGGCCTTGTGCTTTGACCTTGTACTTGGACGGACATTGTTGCGGTCTCAAATAGACGTCTCAACACTTGGATATATTGACAGTTAATTAGGCATCTCTGCATGGATTCTAGAACAGCCCAGGTTTCGATTGTATCGAAAGCTTTTTCGTAGTCCACATACGCTAGGCATAGAGGCTGGTTGTATTCCTCGGTCTTTTGAATTATTTGTCTAAGTGTATGTATGTGGTCCACTGTGCTGAATCCTTAACGAAACCCGGCCTGCTCCACGGGCTGGAAGTCATCGAATTTTTGGGCGAGACGATTCGTTATAACCCTCGAGAACAACTTATATATATGGCTCAGGAGTGATATCGGTCTATAGTTTTTCAACAAAGTCTTATCACCCTTCTTGAAAAACAACATAACCACACCTCTGCTCCATGCCTCCGGAGATTTTATTTTTTGGATACAGTTAAATGGAAATTTTAATGGCTCGGTGGCCCAGTTTCTAAGATTTTGGCATGGTTCCGAGTTCGATTCCCACACGGGTGTTGTGTGACCCACAGAACTGGTTGATGGTTTCCAAGATGGGTGGCGTCAGGTAAAACGGTAATAAAGGTCTTAAAAACGTAGTCAGTACTACTGATGACATAATTCACATGCAGTGTCGACCTCATCTAGGTGGAATAAGGGCAGGATTTTTGTCAAAACAGTAAAAGCATGTTGACAGGACTGTACTGAGGATTTAGATAAAGAAAAAAGTAAATTTGTACTTATGTGCGCACGTAAAAGGTTATACTTCTTTAGCGTAAGTAAAGTAAAGTAACAGCCTATACATGTCCCACTGCTGGGCAAAGGCCTCCTCTATACAGAGGGTATCAGGGCATAGTCCACCACGCGGCCCCACTGCGGATTGGCGACTTCACATATCTTCGAAATATTTTTTTTGTTATTATTTCGAAAATATGCAGGTTTCCTCACGATGTTTTCCTTCACCGCGGAGCACGTGATAAGTCAGCACTTAAAGTTAAAAACTTCATTGGTGCCGGCACCGGGAATCGAAATCAGGTTGCTCGAGTATATTGAAATAAAGGCGAGCGCTCGGACACTGAGCTATCACGGCTCTCTAGCGTAAAGACATTAAATGTAATTGTTAACGGTTCATTTAAATAACTCTCAACTATTGGAAAATGTCAAAAAGTTGTTATTGGATGCCAAGATTAGGTTGGTTACTAAGAATCGCGTCGCTTTTCAAGGGTCGGCGTGCGCGCGCATTGTGAAAACTCATAATTTACTTATTTACTCTCATAATTTTTCCTAACGCGGTAAAAGAAGTATTTTTTTTAAAACCTATTTTAAATATCACTATGTTATTAGAAATATAAGAAAAAAGGTGCTTTATTCCCTTGGTTCAGAAAGCACTGAGAGTGTGGAAATGGAATTAACAAAAGCGGGCAGGGCGCATTGCTCATTTTCTATTTTTTGTATATATTTCTTTGTAACCGTCTCGTCAGCTGTTCAGCGGTATGCTTGCGAGCGTACAATTGTGCTCCCCATGAATATGTATTCATGGAGTTTCGACCTATTTCTGTGTATTGTGTATTCATGTTTAGTTGAACGGAACAGAATTCTTTAATACAATGCCATATGAGATAGTGGTATCTCATATGGCTCTGCTCGCAGACATGATTGTAAAGTTCGGCGCATAAATGATTCGTACTTTTCGTATGCCTTTTCGTGGTATTTTGATCACATGTGTTTAAGTTGTGTTTTCATAATTGATGTTGATATAAACAAAGCAGTGTGTTTTGAAGCTATATTTCACCTCTTGTGCACACTTGATTTTATAGAATTGCTTTGGTTTGCTCACTTAAATATGACAATGAATTCTGTTAACAAAATGTTGGAAAACAAAGATGAATCCTAATGTATATATGTCATTACTTTCAATCGTTAAATTGCGTTATATTTCAAGTTTTCGAGTTTCGATCGAAGATATTTATAATTAATCAGCTGAATTAAAAATTATGTAAAAGCAAGCGATAAAATATTTTTGCAACAAGCAGATAAATGAAAAAAGAGGGTTATTTCATTATTAAATAAAGCCTAATTGCTTAAGAATTATTTTCTAGTCTTTACGTTACGCATGCTACAAACGCTGAGTCCGGTGGTTTTGGGTTTTAAGAAAAACCTTGTAGAAAAATTGGGAGACGAGAATTGTGTAGTTCATCCTCTTATAATCTCTCCTCAGATATGCTCCTTCCTAGCCAAAACTTGTACCAGATACATGCGTAATAAATACATTGTCTATGAAGTAAGTATTAGGTTTAGGGCAAAACTATATGCTAAAAGCAGGGTGTATACATACACCTCTAAGCATTGCTCAGTAATGACTTCAGCAGTTCTGGTGCCCATAAATATTTCAGCTAACTTTATCAATAGCGACGACCTGTGTGGTAGTAAATTCACGGCTTCTACGATTCAGGCTATCCGAAGGACCTGTGAGATACCGTAAGTCATTGCTACCTATCCTTGATTAAGTATCCGACGAATAATCGATGAATGCAGATCTGTGTTTATTGCTGGTCCACTGGAATATGATGGTCGGAAAGGTAAATGAGTTAGTGTCTATGTATAGCTCCCGTGTATGTATGTGACGGGGATTTGTGAAAGGACGCGTAGGTGTTTAGTGCCACTGTATACGTAAATATATACATATTCAATGTATACGTACCGCAAGAGAACCTATCCGACCAAACAAATTGAAATCGTGACTACAGTATGCCCTCGTCGATCTGTATTAAGTCGAGCCCTATTAATTTAAGTTATTCGTGACGATATCTTTTTTTTTGTTGTTTCGTTATGAGTTTAGTGATGTAATGACTGTATTTACTAGGTTTTAAGTTTTTATTTTTATTTATTTATTTTAGAGAGATATCAAAATTCAATTGTAAACAACTTAAATGACATTGCCAACAAACTGTATTTTCTGTTTGGTGAACTGTATCGTATTTAAAAAAATTGTATTTACTTTTTTAATCAATAATAAAATGAAAGTACTTCTTGATTGTGATTTAATTTTTTTATGTGAAAAGTTGCCAAGTGAGCAGGTGGTTTGGTGGTAACCTGATGTTAAGTGAATACCGCCGCACATGGACACATCTGCAAAAATCCAGGGTTGCAGATGCGTTGATAAACTTTTGAAAATTGGGCTCCGGCCACCTCAGTCACCAGTCGAAACGCGAAAGTATTACACTTCCATTTCACGCCAGTCTTCTGTGAGGTCGTGGTACTTACGAGGACGAGCCTGCCCATTCGTGCAACAGCCGAGGCTGGTACGTGGCCCTAACACAGTTAAACGATGCAATTACATATACAAGTTATAGACGTTATAACTTGTATAACCTAACAGACTGTTGGCTAACTTTATCAACGTTCTGTATAACTGTTCACGTTTCATAGAGATACAATAGCTGGACAGAAGGTTTTAAGACACATAAATAAATATGTGTAGATACATATACAAAAACCGTACAAAACCAACGCATATTCATGAGGCAATATTCTTCGTGATCTTGAATTAAGAGTCAGCATACCTAGTCACCACAATTTTATTTTTGTAGTTTTGTATCTTTTTTTATATTTCCTCTTCTTTTCTTTACACTGTAGCTATTTATAACATTTTTATACGATGTCCATCCTCTGTTATACGCTATAACACGTTGCGGTCGACAGCCCCTGAATAAAACACTTGGAGGAATTATAAATTTCACCGGTGCGATGTAAAGTATGCTTTTTACCGTCGACATAAGGTCTACGTCAAAAGATAGCGCGGATTGGAGGAATAACATAACAGGATAGGAGTGGAATTTATATTTAATGCATTAAACAAAGGTACATGATTCATGCGACGCCTTGTGTTTTATCACTTCTGACTTTACCCCTATTCATTATCATATGGAAAATCCTTTTCATATGTATAACTTTTGGTGCTTCTTTGAGAGCCGTGATAGCTCAGTGTCCGGGCGCTCGCCTTTAATTCAATATACTCGAGCAACTGAGTTCGATCCCCGGTGCCGGCACCAATGAAGTTTTTAACTTTAAGTGCTGTCTTATCACGTGCTCCGCGGTGAAGGAAAACATCGTGAGGAAACCTGCATATTTTCGAAATAATAACAAAAAAATATATGTATATTTATTTCGAAGATATGTGAAGTCCGCCAATCCGCAGTGGGGCCGCGTGGTGGACTATGCCCTGATACCCTCTATATAGAGGAGGCCTTTGCCCAGCAGTGGGATATGTATAGGCTGTTACTTTACTTTTTACTTTTTGGTGCTTCTTTCAGTCGTTGTACAACTTTTTGATTAAGATTGCATATTTACGTCATGATCACAATAATAAAGCATATTACATAAATCAGCTGTCTACAATTGTAATAAACCTTTTATTACGACAATTGTAGCAACTGATTTAGTATACAGCTCTGTCTCACACAACGAGCAGACTAACTTGAGCCGATTGAGCCAATTTAAACTTAAAACTTTGTTGTGCCGTATTGTTTTCTTAGCTAACACTAATATTCTTCATTCGATAGCATTTATATGTGGTCAAGCATTAATAACCTTATAATGTTAAAACGGAGCCATATATTTTAGTAATTTTGATGGCTCAGTTACACATGCGATTCTATTTCTTCGTCGGCGCAGATCGTAGGCTAGATTCCCACATGTGGACAATATTTGTTAGTCACTAATTGAGCTGCGTGTTAGTTCAAATGAAATTTGTGTATGTTTAACACTGTTACAGCGCAGGATAATATTATTCTACGGTAATAAGATAAGTTACAATGTTTTATAAACAATGATAAAAAATTAAATACCAAAAGGAATGAGTGGTCATTGCAATTATTTTATACATTTACTATTGGGGTGTTGGTGGCATCATTGAAGTGTCTGAATATTGCAAAATATTTACAGTATGAATATAACAATATTTAAAGCCCACAATTGGCATAAAATATCATTGCTATTATTATACTATGGCATTGGGAATTCAAATCAAAACTATTAACGTAGTTGATCGTAATGATTTTAGAAGTGCCAGTTGAACAGGAAAAGGGAAAACAAAACTGTTCGCAGTGTCGCAATTTCAGTGAGCGTTAATAATGCAAAATGCTAAGCGGATAATGCTCGCGAAAAATTCACGCCCGTTAACTGAGCTAGAAAAAACCAGTTAGGTTGCGGTTGCAACGGGTACTATATGTGCTATTACTTTACAAAATGCAATGCAGGTTTACGAACAAATATTTAGGCCTTTACGAACAAATATTTTTATATTTATTTTTTATCTATTTATTCCTAAGCAAACATTTCATTTCATTTATGTGATACGGTGGTGAGGGAGCCGAAGGTCCACTCCATATAATGAATACCAACGCTCAGTCATCTTTTTTTCATGTGGGAAGTATCCTTTATGGTCCTCTGCCATCAGATTGGGGTAGGGGTATGTGGTAGGCCCAGTCAGAAAGGGAGGAATACCTACTAAGAAGCCCACGTTGCACTTGCCTCTGTCGCATCGGCCGGGTAGGCGGAACAAGAAGACGACATCTTCCGCAATCCTGTCGCCTTTCTCCAGTCCAGCCATATAGCCATATAGTGAAACGCAGCAAACTTCACGAGCCCCGCATTTAGCGGCAGACACCTTCACATCTGTCACCCAGGGGCTCACTTGCTGGGTGCTGCGAGAATCAAGGGTGCCAGTGCTAACAAGTCCCAATTTAGTCACCCCTCAGGGATGGACCTCATTTGCGCATCCCATGATCGCCACTTCTCGCCCGCAGGAGGTAGGGAGAACGGCTCACCGTAAAACCGACACCCCTCTCCTCCCCCGGCAGCACCACAGCCAAGTCATCAGCGTGGGTCGCGGATAACAGGCATATTGGCTAAATACAATTCTGCGACTCTACCACGGATGCAGAGGACAGAAAGCGTGGCTTCAGCTCTACCACCCTTAACCTGTAATTACACTTTCGTATTTTGTTTGGTGATTGGGCTAACCGAGGAGTTAAATGAGTCCCTTCCGACCGGGTTCCCACCTTGGTGGAGGTGGTTAGTAGGGCTTGGTCACCCACGGCGAAGTCAATAGGAACCCACACTGGACTGGCTTATGGTGTGAGGCCGGCTCTTGAGGAGCCACCGTCCCAAACTTCTGCTACCGAGGAGGAGTCACGGAGGAAGAGAGGTGGTCGGTATTGCGTTTGGCCGATCTCCCCTATCCTCTGCGACTTGGGCGGGGCTGCACCGCTCATCCAGTAGTGGTGAGGCCGTGGGGAGAGAGGAGTGTCGCCGTTCTCCCTACCCTCCGCGGCCGAAACTTGGTTAGCGGTGTAGCCACAGACCAGTTCCAGACCAATTTGTTTACAAAAAAAAGGTATTATAGACAAATGGCAGTATTTACTTAACGTCAGGTGAACCTTCTTTTTGGTGCTGTGCTATGACAAGGCGGGAACCCGGTCAGAGGGGCAGGCTTTTCACATAAGAAAAAATATAAATTTACGCTTTACGACACTGAAGTTAGACATCGTAAATTTCCGAACCACTCTCTCGTTGTGCCCCCAACCTGTTAACAGTTGCGTTGGCCCGCTCTTATTACCGGCCGTTTGTAACGTCCGCGAGCGGTCGTCGGGCAATTTTAATAATTTCACACACACAGTGTAATGAATGCGTAATACCTAGGCAATTAATTAAACGGTTAAAAACTGACTGGAAATTATTAAATTCGTATTTTGTTATACGGAAAAAAATGATGGATCCTCAAAATAATTGCTTGGAATTTTCTCATCCGAGCGTGTATATACACTTGGGTGGATTTGTTAATACTTTTGTTCATTGTAGGTTCATTAATCAATCACACTTTTTATTATTTAGCTTTTCGACCTCGTTGACGCTCTTAAAAAAATATATTATTTTTATTAAAATGAATCCTATGTTCTTTTTGATACCTCTAAGAATGTGTTCAAAGTTACATGATAATCTTTTGAATAGTTTTGGCGTGAAAGCGTAACCAACAAACTTATATCCACATTTAGAATACTATAGTAGGGATTTAATATATTCATGTCACACTATGTATGGAAAAATAGTAGCCCGCTGAGTTTCTTTCGTCGGTTCTTCTCAGTTCAGTGGCTTTTCTTTTCCGAACCGGAAGTAGTATTTTGACAATCAAAAAGTGAGTGTAATGTTCCTATGTTGAATAAAGATATTTTAATTTTAATTTGAAAAATATATAGGTGTTCTCATGACTAAGAAAAGAAAAGTAAAAACCAATCCAACAAGTGAAGCAGAAGCAAAGAAAATAAATATGTTGTATGTAAGTAGGTCTATTTATTCTATGTATATTCAACAATTGTGTATGTTATATGTTAAAAATTTAAGCAATGCTCAACATAAACCAAACAGGATAGTAACTGAGAAATAAAACTCATGAGTAACTATAAGATACGTGAAAAAGTAATGACAATAAACTGCCCGTACGATATTTCATCAAACAAACATTCAGCGTCACGCTGTTATTATAACGTTATAAGCACTCTCCACATGCAAATACGAGCTTTATTTCCACGATTTAGACTGCATTTTTGTTTGTGTGCCGTGAAATCTTAGTGCTTTCTGTTTACGAGGGTAACACGGGTTACCGATTTGACGTACAAAAAACCCGAGCGTATGAACGTGTATCCACTGGCATAATTCTTTATTTCCAATATTACCGTGCTGCTCACTACAAGCAATATTAATGATTAACAGATTCGATATTAAACGTTCTAGATAAAGATACATTTTTTTATACAGAAGGTAACAAACAAGGTTCGTTTCTGCTTATGAGCTAAGAAAGATATTGTTTTATATGTTTTAATGATCAATCATAAAAATGAATATATAAAATTACATCTGTAATATAAACTAAGTAAATCAAAAAATCTTGTCGTAGTAATTTTATACGTGTTCCTAATATCTTTATTACTTCAAGGTAAGGAAGTACAGCAATTAAGTGAAGACTTTAAACGAGGCCTGTCAAAGTTAGAGCTTTACACACTTCCAAACGCCTCCATCCACTAATGGGTAATATTAAAGCGGACGTAAAAAGAATATAAAAATATAACTTCGTCCTTTGTGTTAAGCTAAATTGGTACTTTTTAAATATTAAACGGCTTTGTGCATTAACTAGCCAGTTCTTGATTATTCCATTGAATGGTCAGTCAAATTTGTGCACTCACATAGGCTCATCTCTAGTTTTAATGGTTCCGTACCCAAAGGGAAAAACGGGATCCTATTACTTAGACTCCGCTGTCTGTCTGTCCATCTGTCACCAAGCTGTATCTCATGAACAGTGACAGTGAAACGGTTGAAATTTTCCCAGATGTATTTCTGTTGCCGCTATAACAAATACTAAAAAACAGAATAGAATAAAAAAATTAAGTGGGGCTTCCATACAACAAACATGATTTTTATGCCGATTTTATAGATAATCCTAAGAAACACTTCGTGCGCGAGTCCGACTCGCACTTGGCCGGGTTTTATAAATATCTTACGCTAACAGAAACGCTAAAAGAATATACAGTTACAAAAAGTGTTCTAAAACAAAATTAAATTAAATAAATATCTGGTTTATTAATACATGAAAATATTAAAGACATTACTTTTATTTTTATACCACAAATTAAAGATAGTTAAAAGGCTGACAAGTTCCACCGTCTTCTTTCAGACAAGAATACTTATTTCAAATGAAATCTTTTGAGTGAACTCGTGAGTGATTCAATTGATTTCAGGGAGTCTCTTTTATCAATCGGGCTTCAGTAATTGGTCATTAAGATGAAAGACATTGTTCGTTGGATAATAATTTGTGAAAATAATTATTTGATATCTCCTTACTCTAACAGACCGTTGTACGCTACGTAATTTGCTTTCTGCAAAACGTAATTAATTTCATCATCGTATACAATCGGGCTTTCAGACAATTCAGGGCTATAACAAGATCGTATTGCAAAAATATAAAATCGAACGTTTTCGGGAAAGCGAAATTATTTTATTTCATATAAATATCAAACCTATTTCGACTTGAATTTTACTAATAGAATGGTAATTTATACATGTATGCTCTGTATCGTGTATAAGAAGACTTTTTATCTTTAGTGCTAGTGTCTGCACATAAGATGAAACAAAACGGGTATTTTCAATGTAAGTGGTAACGAGCTGGCGGTTCACCTTATCTTATGTGATAACCTTCGCTCTCGGACATTTACAAAACCCGTAGGGTTGCAAATGCGTTGCCACCATTACGTAAAGTGGGCCCCGACTACCTCACTCACCAGACGAAACGCAGAAGTGTGTGTTATATTCACCGGTCTTGGTACCTTACCCGGACGGGCCTGCCCATTCGTGCAACAGTTAACACTGCTAAGTGGCTCTACCACAGTTATATATACTACAATTGGCTGTACTTTCTTCGGCCAAGGTGAACCTAACTTAATTTAGACCAAGCATCGAGTGATTCTGGCTTTTAATTCTGCTAAGTGCAAAGTTGTGTTTTTAGTTGTGAATAAATTACTATCCTGCAGTGCTAGAGTATGACTACGTTGAAAATTTAAAAAGAGTCTTGCTTGCAATATGTATGCTGAAACATTTAGTCTGTTCAAAAGAAGGATTTTTCTTAGTTTTTATTTAAGGTAAAAGTGATTATTGTATTGTAAAGAATGTATACTTATTTTTAAATTATTTCGTGTTCTAAAATACCTTATGGAATAAATTAAATTTCTGTAATAGCAATATTTTAGATAGACTGCTTAGATGTTTTATTATTCTTATAGTAAATATTTTGCAGAGCCATAAACAAGAGAATCGGCCAAGTGCGAGTCAGACTCGCGCACGATGGGTTCCGTATCATCCATGCTAATATTATAAATGCGAAAGTAACTCTGTCTGTCTGTCTCGCTTTCACTCCAAAACTACCGAACCGATTTAAATGAAATTTGGTACACAGATAGTCTAGATCCTGAGAAAGGCCATAGGCCATAGGGACGTCATCACTACATAGTATAAAACAAAGTCGTCCCGCTGTCTGTCTGCCCCTATGTATGCTTAGATCTTTAAAACTACACCGATCTTTATGCGTTTCTTTTTCTAGATAGAGTGATTCAAGAGGAAGGTTTATATGTATAATACATTGCACCCGTGCAAAGCCCCGGCTTTCGCCGGGGGTCGCTAGTGTCAAATAACACACGTATTTCCGGGATGTTTTGCTATTTTTCATCTTTTTTAATCTTTCTTGCTTAATTGATACCAGATTAAAGATGTGTGTTGAAAAGTAAAATCATTATAGATTAACAGATGTTTTTCTCACATCTGCATCAATTATCTAAGCATTTGTCTCTTTAGTTATGTACTAAACCCATCTAATTATCTTTTAGACATAGCTATTTGATTGGAGTGACGAGCTGTGCATTGAAAGGATCGTGCTTCGTGGCAGTCTGTGGCGAAGGCCTATGATCAGCAGTGGACTCAAACATGCTTAAATGATGAAAGCTATTTGTGTGGCGATGAAGTCTTAGACAAACGTCGACCGAAAATCACATTTCGATTAGTTAGTTCTATTACATTCACGGACTCTTTTTATACTTTCGGCCGGAAGTAAGCCATCGGTTGTAACGAAGAGTTATCGTTGAATAAAAAGAAACGTCCATTGTTCGAATAATTTCGCAGCGAATTAATTTCGGCCCGGCGCGAGAAGAGCTCTTTTAAAATTATAATGGGAGATAATCGGAGGGTGGCGTTTTAAACAGGGCCTTTTCAGATAAAATTTTTTTTTTCAATTCATTCGATCGAGCCACGTTTGCAATAATTTCTGAAAACGTATAATTAGGATTGAAAAGTTTTTAATCGAGTGGATTATTTCGCGAACAATGGGAACGGCAAAGTCGCCGCAGAATGAATGGTTTATTCTTTTTTTTAAGAAACAAAATTTTGATGGAATTGTATTCGCTTTAAGCGAGTTAAGGTTAATTTTTTTGCCCTAACGAGAGCTATTAAGTAATTGCAGCGTCGAAGCTAAGGAGTTTTTTATTTGGAAGAACGGAAAAAATCTATATAAATTATTACGTGCTGATTTCTAGTTATTTTTACTGTAGACCTTCACAGCAGCTTTTGCTGTTGCATGACTGGCTTGGCACATTTCGGAGAAGTGCCGACGTTTCACTGATGAATACTAGATCTGTACCACAACCTGTGTAACCTTTCAACTATCCCGTTGCGGTTTTGGAAGTCTCAAACCGTTTATTCACCTAACATGGTAAATGACAATTAACTATTAATTAATGGTAAATAACAATTTTTTTAACATATAAAAACAAAAGCATCGTTATAAACCATTTTTACTAGTTCTGAACATAAACAATTATATATAATTGTGAATATTGTAAAAGGGAAAATAGTGATATATAAAAAATATTCATAAAGAAGCATTCTTTAGAACAAGTTTTTGCTATGCACTGTATGTAGGTAGCATTATGCTTCTGTAGGCCCACGTCTCAGTTCCGTAGGTTGTAGCTGGCAACACATATTGATTAAAGATTTTAGTGGCCGCCTCTAACTCGGTATTTCTCTACGTAGAATTCACAATGAAGACGTCTGCAGTAGAGTTAAAGTAACCGTCATAGCTCAGAGGCTCCCACTAGATGGTGTGACTACCTGCGAAAATATAATTAAGTCGATGGATGCAGGTAACTTAGAATCAGGTTTATAGTATTAAAATTACCGCCTGCAAGTACGGGAATTTGTTAGTGTTTTTTTTTTGTATTGTATTGAATAAAATTATTGCATATAATTAGTGCCCAGTGGCAAGTGGCCATTGTAACTAACCCTCAATGATACAGTTAGCACATTCCGCGTAGATCAGACTGAAACTATTAATTTATGAAAACAATATTATCGTAATGACTCTATACAATTTTTTTTATGTGAAAAGGTGCCAAACTAGCGGACGGACCTGATGGCAAGTGAATACCGCCCCCATATGGTGGTACTTACCCGGACGGGCCTGCCCATTCGTGCAATAACCGAGGAGTACAATAAAGTGTACAATAAAGTATATTTTCATTATCGTCTTCGTTAGGAGGAATTTCGAAACCTAATCACACAGAGCGTTATACCTATCAATTGAACTATTTGTATTCAAAAGTCCAAAATAGTAACACAGTAGTATTATTGATAATAGTAACAATACACAGAGTTATATATAGGGCCTGCCCATTCGTGCAACAGCCGAGGCTGCTGCGTGGCCCTACCACCGGTGAATTTTGCGTTTTATTCTGCGCTACGATGCCGCAGCCAAGCAATGAGTATCATATAGTTACAGTAGAGTAGAAAGTCGCCCACGCCATCAGAAGGGTTTGAATTGAGAGATTCGGGAATTGTTAAATAAGAAATGGAGAAATGTGATGGCAGCGTGGGCCTCAAGGTGACAGTGAATAGGCGATTAATAAGTTCAATCTGTTTTCACCACACTGTACTTTTGGAAATATATATTAAAAATACGAAATATAAATAAATATATATTACTAATACCCAATGTACATAGAAGTCCTCTGCCCAGCAGTGGGACATATATAGGCGTTTGCTCTACTTTTACTTTTATATACATAATAATACAGCTGTCTATACTCAGCCTGTATATAAGTTATATGAATACATTCAATATCGCGTCACTTTTTCGCTTTTTACGATTGTATAACATTTTTCGTACTGTAATAGGCACGCAACAGTCTTCGCTGTTGTACGAATGGGCAGGTCCGACTAGGGTAGTGCCACGCCCTCACAGAAGTCCGGCGTGAAATGGAAGTGTAACACTTCTGCATTTCTTCGGGTGAGTGAGCTAACCGGGGTACATTGATTAAAAGGTGGCAAACGCATCTGCAACCCCACGGTCGTTGTCAATGGGTGGCAGTTAACATTTAATATCAGGTGAACCACCAGTTCGCTTGCAACCTAAACGCATGAAGCTACGCACACACAAAAATCTATTATATGTTAAAAGTAACCAGAATACGAAAATCCGTACATCATATATGACAAAGAAACATTATGTTCCCTGTACTACGGTACGTAGTTTTCGTACATGTTTTAATGTTCAATCTTAAGTGCAGAGATTAGCACTATAAAAAACTAAAATTTATAAAAAGCAATGGCGACATCTCTCGTTCGAATTATCGTTGTAAAACGATATTCGAAATTGTTTGTATGCTGGAAAGGATATAACAATAGTTGCGCCAAGCATTGCTTCAAATGCTAAATAACAATGTAGAAAGAAGGCGTTAAGATTTTCGTCGCTGTGGCTATCAGCTGTTTTGCTCAGTGGCTAGACCGCGAATGCCGAAGACGTGGGTTCGATTCCCACAGCGATGACAATCTTTTTGTACTTTTTCTACATGTTTTAAAATACAAACGTTATAAATATCGATGGGGCATCATTGGACATTGTTTGTCGGTAATATTTTAAGCGGCTAATCTAAAGAACATATTCCAATAAATATTGCTTGTAAAAATGTAATTGAAAGTCGTGTCTGTATATAAAAAAAAAATTGCATCGGCCGGGAATCGAATTCAAATTCAAAATATCCTTCTTCAAGCAGACCCTGCGAGTTCTTATGAAACGTCGAATTAGTTATACATAAGTTCGTAAGTTACCGGAAAGCAGTTTCTGTTGAGAAGAGACCGCCAAGAAACGCAACAGTTGCTCTTTTTAAAAATAATAACAGTTTAGGATATAAAATGGTGCAGTATTATTTATACATTCTTATTTTCCCGTTTCACCTATTGAGTACGGAAGCCTAAAAATTTTGAAAAATATTTAATGGAGTAAGCTTTTTTATTTCAAAAAGTTACCTTTGATCTTAAATATGCGGAGTTGACCTAGTTTTAGTTACGATGAAGCGTTTAGTGAATTTAACATTTGTCATTTCGAAACGCTCATAAAGTGTGGGCTTGTATTACGGTATATGTGCAATATTTCGTGGTTGAATGTCACACGCAGACACGAATAGAATATAGCGTAAAATAGGTAAGGTGTTTGGGGGAGAAAACAATTTGCTATACGCTCCGATCAAATTTATGGGCAATTGGGCGAATGCCTACATTTGTTTTAATAGAAAAATCTCCAATACAATCACCACTTACCACTTACTTATTCTTAGCTCAAGTACGGCTATACTCTGTTATTTATTTATTTTTGCAAGAATTAGGTTATACATAAATTAGTTTACTAAATCAAAAGTGAAATTAATGTATCAGCCTATACATGTCCCATGGCTGGGCAAATGCCTCGTCTGTACAGATGGTATAAGGGCATAGTTCATCACGCGGGCCGACTGCTGTATTTCTGACATTATGCAGGTTTCCTCACGATGTTTTCTCTTACCACTGAGTAATATGTCATCGCTTAAAATTAACTATTTCATTTGTGCATAATATATTGTAATGAAATAAAAGCGAGGGCCCGGACACTAAGCCGTCACGGCTCCTCGTTTATTAAACGGCTTTAAACAAGTCCATTTTTTATAAATGAAAAACAAAACCGACTTCAAATATCTCGCTCTGTATTCATTTTATAATTGATTTTCAAGAGTTCCCTAAATATCTCCGGAGCCCAAGATCCAATATCAATGAAATGGGACCACTATGGGAAACATCAGCTTTTAAAAAAAAAGGAATCATCAAATTCAGCTCGCTCGGTGGAAAGTTCAGAGGTAACAAACATAAAAAATACAGTCGAATTGAGAACCTCAACCTTTTTTGAAGTCGGTTGTAAATGAGGGGTTTATATTGCGGTGATAGTTCATGGATTGTCTAAACCAGCATTTAAATATCACCACTACTGTAAACCATAAATATTTATTTTCAAGAATCACGATGTAAAAATATGGTACAATTTATATGGTACAGAGGTATAGACATGATATTTGATTTGAGGGTGAAAACTGTTCTTTCGTATCGCGTATTGTAAACAAAATAATGTTCATGATGTACGCCAAAGTTAAACTGTAAAAATAACAAAAGAGTTTTTCGCACATGCGTTATAATATATAACTTTTAATTACGTACTACAAATTTCCTCCTCTCTACAAAGCTGATACTACTGCGAAAGTTTTAATGAACTTTATCGTTATGACATGACTGCTTATAGTTTTGTAATCACCATTGCAGTTAAGATAGATTGCGTTTCTCTATATTTTTATATACCAAATGTGAGCCATAAACAACAACATTGCATGAATTATATAAGTCGCTGTCGGAGGACTCAAAAAATTACCAATTTGCTTTAACTTATTTATTATAATTTACAATTTAAACTTATAACTAAACTATAGCTAGCCTAACCTACGTCTGATTCCGATCGATGCGAGGTCAATAATGACTGTCTTACTAAAAATAATTAATAATTAGTTAACAAAAGTTCTTGAATACGGTAAGCATCGGTGTCGACTGGCAACGTTTCCATGGACGTCAGCTATATCGTCCGTCGTGGAGACTAGCGGTGTCGCCTGACAACGCTCCTACGAACGTGAGCGCGGCCTGGATTTGTAATCCGTTTACGTGGTTTCAGCTAGACTTGACTCGTGGGATTGTGTCGCGATATTGCGAAGAAGACGCTGCTTTGTGGGACAGAATGCCTAGAAGTGGGACATATATAGGCTGTTACTTTACTTTTACTTTTTTTACAATTTGGATTGAATTATTTATATACTTTTTTTTTATCTGGAAACAGCTCCATCACCTGTTTCTTCTGCACCATCATAATTGTGTTAGTATACTTCCTTTGACCTTTTGCCTGACACACATCTTTTTCTTTTGATATCGGGGGGGAAATCTGCAAAAGATACCCCGTCACGTTATATGACAGGGTTATGTGAGGTTCTGCCCACTAAAACCCCCTCGGTGGCCACCCTCTGTACGTTTGGAGGGACTTCGGGATCTCCCACGGAACGCACCGGTGTCCCTCAGTACTGCGTGAGCACTCCCCGGAGAAGAATAGCTTCCCCGGTTCCCTCACCATCTTGCAGCAGCTCGAGACCACTTCCGGCTGCTGCCAATCCGTGTTTGTGTCCCCTTTTAGTCGCCTTTTACGACAGGCAGCGAATACCTTAGCCCTATTCTGTATGCCCGCGACTACAGGGCTGACGGGGCGGCTCATCCGTTTCCGCCGGCCTGGCACCTTCGTCTTCGAGCGGGATCAGCCCTCCCCACTAAAACCCCCTCCCGTTCAGCGATCTCCTTCTGGAGCATAATAGCTTCGCAGAAGGAGACCAGTGCCGTCCAAGTAGATTTCTCCACCAGTGCAGCCGACACTGCGACTTGTGGAGAAAGGTCCTGTCCGATCTTTTGGACCGGGATCCGACGCTCTGACTCCCACGCGGGGCACTCTGCCTGACACACATCTATGACCTTTTTATATGCGTCATCTTGTATTTGCAAGCGGATCCCATTTTTAACCGATTTCAAAAACGGAGAACGGTTCTCATTTCGACTGTATTTTTTTTATGTTTGTTAACTCAAAACTTTCGACTGGGTGTCCCGATATTGATGATTCTTATTTTATTTGAAAGCTGGTGCTTCCCATTTGGTCCCATATTAAATTTCATTGGTATGGGATCTTGGGATCCCGAGGTACGTAGGGAACTCCTGTAAATCAATTGAAAAATGAATACAGAGCGAGATATTTGAAGTCTGTTTTGTTTTTCGCCAATCTTATAATCTATTACTCACTTTATTTATAGAGGGGAGATTGTATGTTGATTTACCGCGTTACTCGTACGTATATTAATTCGGGTGAGGTTAGACGGGATAATTTATAAATAATTCATCGTTTTCTTGCATACATAATGCCGGCCGACGGGCCCGGACGATTTTGTTTGTCGTTACATATTAACGACCTACTAATCTATCTACTAACGAAATTTTAGCCGCCGTTAAAATTAGCATCAACGTATTTTTAGCTTAACAACTGATTGTATGGAGTTACTTAGTTTTCGAGTAGTGCGTAATGCATTTTTAATTTATATAAATTTAAAGTACAATAACATTTAAATTACAATAGCAATATCCGACTATAATTAAATATAAATGAAAATAATAACATTAAAACGTAAAAAAAACATTGAAGCTACTTGTAAAGGGAAAATCTGAGATCAAGTTAAGTCAATGCTTAACTTGACCTGTTGACTTGTTGACCCGAATGGGGTAGTGGGTAGTGTACCTGCCTCCTGCCCCAGAGGGTGTGTGTGGGTTCGATCCCCACTACTAGAAAAATATTGTGTGATAAATATTGTGTCTTTTTTAGTGTTTGGATGTTTATATATGTATAATATGTATTTATTTACAAAAGAAAAGTATGTTGAAGTATGTTTATCCGTTTTCTAGTACCCATAGAACAAGCTTTGCTTAGTTTGGGACTAGAAAATGTTGTGTAAAAATGTGTCCTAAAATATTATATTAATATTATTAATTCTTACCAAATAAACGTCAAATTAATGATAGAATACTTTCTGCAATTGTTTACTTTATAATTTTTAAACCATGCGTATGCTAAGGAAAAAGCAATAAATTTAATCATAATAATTTATGAAATTAAGCTCCCACTTATTTATTCGGCACACACAGCTAACTTAGGTAATAGTTTTTAGGCGACCTCATTGAACAATTTCCGATAGTCGATCGTAGACGAAGACTAGTGACTGGAAAAATGAACATCTCGAAAGTGGTAACACTTTTACCAAGTTATTTTTTGGTCTGGTAGGTATTATCAAGTTATCCTCTTAGGTTAGTCGTGCTACTTGCAGGACACTTAGCATATAGAAAATTTTTAACTCGCTATTTATCGTTTCAAAAGCTTTATTTTCGTGAAGTTTCAGATGATTTTCTTCTCATTTGGATAAAATCATTAAAATTGACCGATTATTCGATAAATGTAAACAAGTTTATATTAGTTTTATGAAACCGCTTCTACAAATTAACGCGTTTAATTTTTATTTATATTAGAAAATATATTTACTCGAATCAATGCATTAGTAGCATACGATATTGTCAAAGGTTTCAGGAGGAATTAAACATTTTGTAGAATAAGTGTAAATGTAGAAAATTGAACCCAGATAACTTTTTCAAGCAAAACAAATCTAATTAAGTTCACCTACAACTTAGGGGTTGTACTAGATTCAAAATTTACTATGTATGAGCATATGAATTAAGTTGTAAACTAATCTTACAAAACGTTAGGGTTCATTTTAAGAACAGGTCAACTTTATTATAATCATAAAGGTTTATTTAAACAATTAGTAGAGAACAAAAACGGCACTTTTACAATATTAAACACAAATGTACATTTGATAATCCTATACACGTTTGCATAGTGAACCCTGCACTAGGTTAGCAACCTGTCTCGCAGGGGTCAAATTTTCGATTAGCTAATCTAGGATCATTTAATTAGGTAAGTTGCAATAAACATATGACAAAATACTGAATGAAGGTTTATACCACAGTTTCTTGCGGAATGTTTAATAATATTCAATTTGTAATTAGTCCAAGTAAGATGACAAATACATTAATTCCATTGAAAACCAAAAGAAATCTGTAAATCGTTTTAATTTTGAAACTTTTCGTATTTCGGATAGCTACAAAGAATACTATGAACTACTACAACTTAAACAAAGACGAAGTTACTACACTCCTACTATAGTCGTTTCGATACCCTAGATCTGTTAGCTGAATTATCGCTTAATGTACCGTGCAAACGCACTCGTCATATAAACCACCGTTTGTTTTATACACCATTAGTGCACACGCGTTTTGCTGAAACTGTTCTGAATATACGACTCACTCGCATACATACGACATCAAGTATTCACATCGAGACCTATTTTTTCTGCCATATAACGCATATTTTATAAAGTAAATAAACGGAGGTCTGAACATAAGACACACGCACGCATGCACTCAAAATTTTAGTATATAACGTATAAGTAGATTTTCATTAAGCGTTTAATTAGGTTTTACAAGATTTTAGAATATGTGTTACTTCCATGATTTCATTTTAACATATAGTGGAAAACTAATTGTCTTTAATTAAGACGTGAAGATCTGGAAAACCCTATTGTAAATATGCTGTTGTTTTCCCGAAGAAATAAATAAATAAATGCCCAATATTTAACAACATGTAACTAGTAAAGTAAAAAGTTAAAAACTGGTAAAGTACTGAGTACAGAGAGACGTTCTGTTTTATAATTTATGTAGAAGATAAAAGCGGTTTGGTCAGCTGGCCTAATTTACGAGTAAATAAGTTGGGCCGTCCATTTAGTGGACGCGTCACTGGATTTTCGCGGTCTAGCACGCACTGTGACGCAACAATATAAACGCTGTGACCGACGTCGAATTAGGAAATGGGACGCTCAGTTGGGCACTCCAATTACGGGTTTCCTATGAATAAAGCAGCACAGCAGTGCACAGAGCTTAGCAAACGGTTCAGTGCGGAATATACTGCATCACTAAACGCTCAAAGTACGGCATGTCAGATCCCCGTAAAACGCGCAAAGTTATTCGTGGCGAGGGAAAGTAGTATTTTGTATTTTTTTTCAAGTTAAGTCAAAATTTCTTTATTCAACATAGGCTTATTTTAAGCTCTTATTGAACGTAAAAAACTACCACCTGTTCACTAAACTAGACCTGCAAGAGAAGAACCGGCAAGAAACTCTGCGGTCATATATGTACATATTTTTTTTTTTAAGTATTTAAGTATACACACAAAATGAGTATGAAAAGAAACACTTTGTACAATATTTAGACAAAACGTTTGTTACTCTTTGATTTTAGAGACGAGAAATTATAACAAAGACTATAGTATAAAATTTAATTTACGAGACTACGGTGGTAGGGCCACGCAGCAGCCTCGGCTGTTGCACGAATGGGCAGGCCCGTCCGGGTAAGTACCACGACCTCACAGAAGACCAGCGTAAAGTGGAAGTATGAGAAATACTTTCGCGTTTCGTCTGGTGAGTGAGGTAGCCGGAGCCCAATTTTCAAAAGGTTGTCAACGCATCTGTAACCCTCGGGAGTGGCAGATGTCCATGGGTGGCGGTATTCACTTATCATCAGGTGAACCGTCTGCTCGTTTGACAACTTTTCGCATAAAAAAAAGAGAAGAGAAAGAGAAATCGAAAACTATTGACAACATTACTTGATCAAACACATTGAAAAAGATTATAAGGTACTTTGATTACGACTTTGGCTTTGTGATTAATGTAGGTATTTTTTATGTTAAAGGTGGCAAACGAGCAGACGGTTCACCTGATGTTAAGTGAAAACCACCGCCCATGGACATCTGCTACACCATAGCCAGCAGAGGGTTACAGATGCGTTGAAAACCTTTTTGGAAATTGGGCTCCGACTACCTCACTCACCAGACGAAACGCGAAAGTATTTGTCGTACTTCCACATTACGCTGGTCTTCTGTGAGATCGTGGTACTTACCCGGCCTGCCCATTCGTGCAACAACCGAGGCTGCTGCGTGGCCCTACCACCGTCAAACGAGTGAGTCAAAGATGAATCAATTGACAGCAATTACGAAGATAGTGACAGTTTTTAGAAAGAATACTAAGGAATTGTGTTGTTTTTTATTACTATTCCCCAATATATAAAAAAATGTTAATATAATTATGTTTTTCTTGCCGGTCGTTTGACCGTGTATCGCACGCACGCTCATCTTGACTTATATACAGATGCGTTTTATATCTCAACCATGCTTACCACGCTCGTGAATTGCAATAGGAATGTTTGGAGGAGCTGCGGCATTTATATTTATTTTTATTTTATGATTTTATAATATGTATCATGATACGTTGAAAAGACGTTTTCATTAGCTATTTTATACATAGAAAGTTATGCCTTTTATACTGTTACGCCACGAATTAGAGCATGGAGGACTAGTCGACGTCATCGTTCCTACCTCAATCTTATCCTTTAAACGAGCAATTCTTGTATATATATATATATATATATAATCGGAATCTCTGAAACGGCTCCAGCGATTTTCATGAAATTTAGTATGTGGGTAGATTCGGGGGCGAAAAATCGATCTAGCTAGGTTTCATTTTTAGAAAATGTCCTTTTATCCCTGTTTTCAGGGAATGAAAAATATAATTCGATTATGACGGTAAATTTCGCCACAGGAGAAAATGTCATAATATCTCGGTCGGTAATCGGGCGGCCCCAAAATAGACGGCCGTGGTTCGCGTCACGATCATTTACACATTTATTTTTTTTACTTTTTTTTCGATTCCAGATCATTGCTTTCTTTATTTTTAATTTTTTGTCGATTTGTTAAAGTTCTTTCTTTTGCGAAAAACATCAGTTCATATTTTCTTATTATTACGTCGGTAAGATCGAAAAATATTATGCTTATTTCATTATTCAGTAATTTGTATCTAAATGTAATTTCCTAAATACACGATTTACCAAAAAAAAAAAAAAACCGAGCAAAGCTCGGTCCTCCGGGTACTATATATTATTCCGGGAGTTAGTTAAATGGCAGAATAGTATTTCGTTTATAGAAACGTTAGTCCAATTTAAATATGTATGAACATATGTCACATAAGGATGGGGCTGATACATAAATTTTATTGGGCTCTTGATTCGGACCAATTAATTATCCATTAGGGTAATAATGAGACGCGTTATCGACCGCGTTTGACTATTGCCAACTTGTGCCATCAAATCGTCATGGCATCATTCTTATTTTTGATGAAACATTGTTCGTTGAACTGTACAGGACTACCTGAAGGCTCAGGCAGGCTCGCCCCACTCATAACGCCAGCGGCTGTATGAATAAATCCTGGAATCTGGCGGGGGCGATAGCTTCAGATTAAAATTTCATTCGCGCTCCTCACGGAAAAACTTTAAGGGACCTTTCGTTTTCGAGTGCCCTTGGAGTGCTAAAACAAAATGGTTCCGTAATTGAATAAAGCTCGGAAACTCGTTTCGTTCACCTCGCGGATAGATCCGCGTTGGTTCAGTGTCTGTGCGCTCGCTTTGTAAATTCTTTCGATCAATCAGAGTTCAAATCCTGTCAGTAATCGTCCGTGAATTATTAATTGCAGCCTTAATGCCCATTTTCACCTTCGATCCCTAACTTTAAGGGACCTCCTAAAAAAAATTGAGTGTTAGTTTCCTTTTCACCACCGCTTATGCGTGTCATTTGTAAGTCTTTAGCGGTACCTTAAAAGTAAGGGCCCGATGTTCGGGCTAACACGATGGTGTAAGCGGGATAAAGTGTCGCATATGCAAAAAATATGTTTCTTTTAGCACAAGTTAAAAGTAACACTTTAGGTTTGAAAGAAAAAACTGCAGTAAGGTATTAAAAAAACACCGTTCCTATCTTTATCGCAATTGAAACATTATTATTTACGTTAACAACGTCTAGACTGGGGACAACGGCGCACCGTTGACTCTTATTTCAACCACACGGTAATGTTTTAGTGTTTAAAGTGTCTGATCCAATATTGGGGGATGATGACGTAAACAAGAGAACGGTGAATGTAGCGACGCTTTGCCTGATATTGAAATTTTTATTAATCTATTTATGTTTAATATTGGGTTTTTAGGATACAAGTGCTCAATAAATCAGGTATATGTCACCGTTTCTATTACTGGGGCTGTTAAAATTAATGTAAAGCTATATATACGAGTATCAGCAGAACTTTCACCTACAGATGGCCTTGCCTAGTAGCCATAATGTAAAGGAGGAAGGATTGTAATTCTGTTGTATGGGAGCCTCACTTGAATATTTTTTATTCTGCTTTTTAGTAAACTAAATTTTTTTATTTTTTTTATTATTTATTTGTTTTTTAGTATTTGTTATTATAGCGGCAGCAGAAATACACCATCTGTGAAAATTTCAACTGTCTAACTATTACGGTTTATTAAATACAGCCTTGTGACAGACTGGCAGACAAACAACGGAGTCTTAGTAATAGGGTTCCATTTTACCCTTTGGGCACGGAACCCTAAAAGACTAAATTAAAATATCGAAAGCGATTTCTCTTAATCTGTCAACCACGTTTCCTTTACGATATCCTCCGTGTGTTCTGCATCATGAATTTGCCGCGTACAGGACTTGTAAATTATTCAGCAAATTTTGCCCGTTGTAGATTAAAGGGATGATTCCTTTTGTATTAGCGC
Organism: Iphiclides podalirius; assembly: GCA_933534255.1. Taxonomy (NCBI): domain Eukaryota; kingdom Metazoa; phylum Arthropoda; class Insecta; order Lepidoptera; family Papilionidae; genus Iphiclides; species Iphiclides podalirius. The sequence continues at coordinate 17,100,389 of OW152816.1, forward strand.
GTGGTGAAAAATTTGCCTTGGTAATTCGTTTTCGTCCCGGCTTACGGTTTAAGAACCTCTCAGATATGTACCATCGCGTACGCAAGTTTCAAGGCCCCTTAATGGTAAACTAAACTAAACGCAGATAGTTTGTGGAGTAACGAAAAATTATTTCTCTTTATATTGGTTCGCAAATAGAACATTGTTCCATTCTATCTATTAGAATTAGAAATAAATAAAATTGGAGTGTCTGTTTGTAATATTCAAATAACCGCTTTGTACTTTAACGGTGGTAGAGCCACGCAGCAGCCTCGGCTGTTGCACGAATGTGCAGGCTCGTCCGGGTAAGTACCACGACCTCACAGAAGACCGGCGTAAAGTGGAAGTATGAGAAATACTTTCGCGTTTCGTCTGGCGAGTGAGGTAGCCGGAGCCCAATTTCCAAAAAGGTTGTCAACGCATCTGCAAACCCTGGGGTGTAGCAGATGTTCATGGGCGGCGGTATTCACTTAACATCAGGTGAACCGGCAATTGTTTCCATCAGGCCAAGTCTTCACATGAACTGTTCCAACATGTGATTTCTTTGGCTTGAATCCTCTTTGACACTGCAATCAGTATTCCTCCCCCCAACGCTTTAGTAGGGAAACCAGTCGAGTTTCTATCTTTTCTAAATACAATGTATCGATTATCAAACAATTCGCTATTCAATATATTGCTATTAAGCCAAGTCTCAGTTAGTACAATAATATCAAAGTCACAAATTGCAAAAATTTTTATAAAATATATTTGTCTTAGTTACTTAATTAACTTACTTAATTATTGACGCTTAATAACTAACGAATTAGAAACAACAGAATTTGCACCCAGTCCAAAAATTAAACTTTTATTGTTTAAATAATATAAATCTTCTTAGACATAGATATATCATTAGGTAACTACATGTCTCAGTGCTTGGTCACGGAGTCAAATTTAAAAATGTTTAGACAGCCAGCGACGATTCGTCTCAATTATAGTAATATACAGAATCATTAGATGATAAAAATGGCATATCAAATATCTCTGGATTGGATGATTTAATTATTGAGATTCAAACATTCTATACAATAAAATAAAAAAAGTAATGTAACAGCGTATATATGTCCCACTGCTGGGCAAAGGCCTACTCTACAGATTGTATAGCCCACCACGCGGCCCACTGCGTGCTGGCGGAATTCACATATCTTCGAAACATTTTTGTTATTATTTCGAAAATAGGCCGGTTTCCTCACGATGTTTTCCTTCACTGCAGAGCACATGATAAATCAGCACTTGAAATCAACAGTTTCATTGGTGACGTCACTAGGGATCGAATATATTGAATTAAAAGCCCGGACACTGAGCTATCACGGCTCACTGAGCTATCGCGGCTCAAAATGTTAAATCAAATTTAACGTTATATTGAGTAAATTATGAAAAATTTCTTATTATTTAATTATAATTGGTTACATTTTATTCACCTTCAACGTGTATTTTCAGACATGTTTATAAATGTGTAAAGTTATACATTTTACAAGGGCGTGTGTTTCACTAACAAATTATAATTCGCGCCGATGTACTTTATTTGAGTTTGAGGTTGGATAAATGTATTAAGTTTATGAGATAATTTAGCGAGGCGTGTGAATGAATTTATGTATAGCACATTTACATTCATTTTATCTATCTTTGTATGATATCAAATTCCAATCACATAAAAAATCAAATTTGAAACAGATTTATTTCTTTAGAATAAAACATATGCAACACATAACAACGGCATGTTATAGTACTATAAATGTAATAAATGTCCGTGGGCGGCGGTAATTATTTAACATCAAGGTGATAATCCTCGCTTGTTAAATTTTAATGTAAAATATGAACACAATATTAATGTCTATATCCGTGGCAACGTAGAATGGCAGAATCTATGGCGCTTAATAGGACTGAAGAGGGGGATATTTGACATCATCATAACGTAGCTATCAAGGGGACAAGTTTGTTTTTTAGAATAACTTTTTTTTATTTCAATCACGTTCCATAAAAAAAGAAAAGATAAATGCTGCTTACTTTAATTTTTAATTCAACATTTACCCTTTACGTTTGCCACTTATATACTTTTAGAGGCTTTATTTTCATCACAGTTAAAATTATCTAGTGTTTCCAGTTCGCAGCCCAATTCGTTGCAGATGCTTTCATTATGTTGTACTTTTTTGTTTTAAATCCTCACTGACGTAACTAATCTAGCGAAAAGATAAAGCACACATGTCATTTAGACCCATTATGGCTTATGGGAGTTGTAGGGTTGATTCCGGGATCAACTTAAAGGAGTGAAATTTTTTAAAGTGACACTTTTTACATTTTTAAATTGAATGTAAAAACAATAATGTTATCTTACTATTTAACTGTACTATTGACGTAATTTTACAAACTTTTTTTTAACCTGGCAGACAGAAAACTTATTAATCCAGTTTTCGATGCAGTTATTTCATCCTAGATAAGCAAAGGAAAGGAGAAATGTACAAAGGATGCACTAATCGGTACCCCAGTTACTCGAAAAAAAGAAAGAAGCAGACTGAGAAATTTCAGATAGAAGGATGAGATCAAGGTGATCCCAGGACTTTACTGGAGGCGATTTACGAGCGACAGGAGAAGTGTGGAGAATAAGATGAGGCCTTTGCCAATAGGCAAAGTGAGATGCGGGTTATCTTATGTTCTATTATTTTGTTCATCATTATTTTAGTTCTTAGTATTAAAGACTATTTTTTATATTTTTATATGCAAATAAATGTGTGAATAATACACACGATTTCAGTATACTTTATAAATTTTGTTATATGTTTCAGTAAGATTCAGCTGAGAAACCTGTTTCGGTCCGACACTAGTTCTGAACACGCTAACAGAGGTTTGAGTTTGCAATTTGATAGTAAAAACGTAAATAAACAGGATACTCCCGCCGCGGCAAATCATAACTTACGGGTATAATAACATTTGTGGCTCCATAACAGCAAGATGAATAGTTTTACGGGTCGGCCGTTTTAATGTGCCGTGGCCGAAACTGCTGAATTATTTATGAAATGTACGGAGGGCTGTCGCTTGTTTATGGTGTCCCTACAACGGCTGTTGCTGGTTGGTTTATTTATTTAAAAATATACTGTGGTAGAGCCACCCAACAGTCTTCGCCATTGCACAAATTGGCAGGTCCATCCGAGGAAGTATCACGAGCTCACAAAAGACCGGCGTAAAGTGTAATAAATAAACAAATAAATAAATAAACAAATATTCCGGACACAAATTTACACAACGTTCTCCGGTCCCAAACTAAGTAACGCTTGTACTATGGGTAATAGAAAACTGATATTACATACTTAAACATACTTTTCTTTTGTTAATAAATACATTTTATGCATGAAATATGTGAACACCCAGACACTGGGAAAAGACTATATGTTGGCATAAAAAAGATGGGTCTTGGATAGGCTACAATCATATCTGTGTTTTTTTCTGTTCCTCACCAAAATGTAGCATTAAAGGCATATGTATGTAATTGCCTTTTTTAATATTAAGCTATTTTGGTGAATTTTATGTATTTCGGTAGTTTTTGGTAGCTAAACTCTCTTTGGGGTTAAACTTGTAGCTAGTGCCAGTTTGCGAACGATGTCCAAATTAGAATTGAATTCGTACTCGCAAAAACAGATTTTTAAACAGGCGCGGATCGTCTCTTTAGCGGTGACAACATAATTGCTACGTTCTTGACGTAGAAGTGGATGTGAGCACCGCTGATAACTTATTCATTTATGCTTCACTGCTTCAACTTAAGCTAACAGATACGACAGGTGGACTTTAAACTCTTGCCATTGTGAAAATTAGATGGTAGGTGTTAAGCAAAATATAAAAAAAATCCACCTGCCCTTTACCCACCTGGGTGGGGTCGCCACAAAATGTAAATAATGCTTAAGTTTAAGCGGTTTTGGTAATTAGTAATTTTTTCACGACCGGCCGCTTGTCGTATATTAACCCTCCTTGGGAACAAAAACATGCTGTGTTTGTGATTAAATTAATTCCTACTCTCTTGGGCCGCCCTTACACCACAGGCCGGCACAGTGTTGGTTTCTCTTGGCTTTACCGTGTGACCAAACAACGGCTACTAAGACCCCCAGCGACATAACGGTCTAATAACTTATATTTGCAAATCATCATCATCCTCCTGCCCTTTTGTGGGCTCCGACGCTGAAGGAGCTTAGCAACAACACTACCGAGTAATCACTTTTGCATTAAAATTTTCATTCAATCCCTTCATCTACATTTTTAACGCATTTCAAGCGACGCTTGGCGCATCCATTGTTGTATCCTTTACAGTATACAAAAAAATTCGAATATCTTTTTACAACGATTAGTAAAGTAAAGTAAACAGCCTATACATGTCCCACTGCTGGGCAAAGGCCTCCTCTATATAGAGGGTATCAGGTCATAGTCCACCACGCGGCCCCACTGCGGATTGGCTGCATATTTTCGAAGTATATTTTTTTTGTTATTATTTCGAAAATATGCCGGTTTCCTCACGATGTTTTCCTTCACTGCGGAGCACGTGATAAGTCAGCACTTAAAGTTAAAAACTTCATTGGTGCCGGCACCGGGGATCGAACTCAGGTTGCTCGAGTATATTGAATTAAAGGCGAGCGCCCGGACACTGAGCTATCACGGCTCTCTACAACGATTAATAATAGATAATTTGAACGAGTACCATTGAATTGTAACTAAAATTTGTAGAAAAAAGGTTCGTTCTTCTGTTAGAGATCTTCTGTTTCAGCCTATTTTCTGACGCTTCCTTGAAGTGTATATGTGTATATATGTATATATCAATCTCTGTAGTCGGTTGTTTTGTCATAATTATCAGTAACGATTCTAATCTGACTGGAATAATCGATTCCTGCCGTAGAAATCATAACTTACTCGTATAATAATAACATTTTCAGTTCCGTAACAGCAAGATGAATAGTTTTACGCGTCGCTTGTTTTAATGGCCCGCGGTCAAAACCGCTGAATTATTTATGAAATGAACCACGCGGTTGGAGGGACGTCATTTGTATACGATGGACCTACAACGTGTAGCTCTTCATTGGAGCAGTGGGTTGCTTGTTGATTCAATTAATTATTTTAAGATACCCGTATTACATGAGCTAACGAGGTAAATTGATAGGCTCAATGATATTCACGATTCACAGAACTTTTTAGTCCAAACCATGAGAGGTTTATTTTGTAATCAGGAATCTGCCACTAGGTTTCAAATCGATATCTTAGGTCGTCCGTTGGCAATGCTCTTAGATTATAACTAAGTATCAAACAAGCATTATACACATAATCTTGACAACCCCGTATTAGGGAAAAATAGTTTTTTTTAATGTGAAAAGTTGCCAAGCGAGCAAACGGTTCACCTGATGGTAAGTGAATACCATCGCTCATGGACATCTGCTATACCCGAGGATTGCAAATGCGTCGCCACCTTTAAATAAAGTGGGCCCCGGCTACCTCACTCACCAGACGTTTTGTAACGTCTGGTGAGTGAGGCGTCGAAAGTTTTGTATTTCCACTTTACGCCGGTCTTCTGTGAGGTCGTGGTACTTACTACCCGGACAAGCCTGCCCATTCGTGCAACAGGCCCACGTGGCCCTACCACCGATAAAACATGTAACATATACATACATCATGTACATCTAACATACTGGAACGGGATTTAAGTTTAATTTGTTTTAAGTAAGAAGTGGTTTCTTGAAAAACGTATGGTGGTATCGTTGATATTGAAATTCGGCAGCAAATATTATTCGGAGCACTCTCCGTGAACTTTCCAGCTATAGAAATGCACCAGCACGTTACTCTTAAAAGACGAAAGGATTGAGGTTATCAGTTACACTGACGATTGGAGCATATACACGATGTATGCGATCTGATAGTAGGAGCTGGTATTGGGTACCTCAGTCAAAAGATAAATACAGTAATCGATGTGCGGCCGAACCTTTTTTTTCCGTGGGAAAAATCCTTTATGGATTCCCTGTCAGTGGATCGAGGAAGTGACAGGGGTAAAAAACGGGTACCCACTAAAAAAACCCACGTTGCACCTTTCTCAGTCGCATCGGCCGGGGACACAGGAACACGTAGACGCAATGTACCGCGACCTCGGCGCGGCTGTGGTCTTTTAGGCCTCTGAACCTGCGCTTATAAAGCTGCAGGTGTTAGCCTGGCAAGGAATACTGCATTCTCTTACTGCGGACACGGAGCTTTTAATAAACCAAACTGAATTTCCATTTTAAGTGACCGTCGACCAAGGAATGATCCACGATCACTTAAAATGGTGGGATGTAAATGAACGTGACTTGATATTTCAAACTACAAATAATGTTATAGTCCAATCAGAAAGTTAAAACTTATAAAACTTACGAATTAACAAAAGTGGATATCGACATACCTACAATGAAAACAATAAAAACAATAGAACTTAATACGACCTTTCGTTTGGTGCTAACATTTGACAAAACGTGCTCTAAAATTATAATAAAGCTGGACCCGAAATATTTTCAACTTTAATTTGACCAAGGACGTATACGAAGCAAGAAGTGGATGTATCTCCCTTTCGGCTAATTCACTGCACTCGGAAGTGGCAAAAGTTTAACTAAGCACTTGAATGGTAGCAATGGTATTGTTGATTGTTATGAGCGTCGCAAAATGCACTCTACTCAACTAAGTTAGAATCGCATATCGGTTGGCAGCAACCAAAGTCATATGAAAATAAAAATAATACAAATTAAAGTCAACGCCTCATATTACTCGAGTGAGTTTTATCATGATTTCGTGAATTTGAAATGTAAATTTATAATTTCGAAATATTCAAGGTGCAATTTTAAGGTTGCTGATCAGTATGTCTGCTATTTCGGGTATATTAAATTCGAAAAGATGTCTCATATTTGTCTGCCTTATGAATGTAAAGGTAACGTAGAACTTTAGCCATTTCTATTTATCCCCTTTGAGTAATTTGTAGTATGTATGACAATGGCTGACATGTTTGCTGTGGTCATGAACAATTTGACACTGTGAGTGCATTTAGAACAATTGTTTTTCTTAATAACTTGAAATAAAATAAATGTGTAAGCAGTATTTTAATTTTTTTTATCCAAACGACATTCACACATATAAATATATACACACAAATACAGTTCACTGTACTATATGTATTTTGTGAGCTGTGTGTATTAATGACAGTACGTGTATACAATAGCGCGTCGCTATCATTGATTCTGAACACCTCTTTCCATCAAATTCTAACACCATTTCTTTTATTCTCTCCGCGGATTCCATCTTTACTTAAACCCTTCCTATTGACTACAATATTATTATTTACTAACTGTGCCCGCGACTTCGTCCGCGTGGAAAGTTAAAATAAAAAAATCTAAAATAAAAGTAGCTCCTTATTACACCAGCTATCGGTCAGTGAAAGTCCCGTCCAAATCGGTCCAGTCGTTCAGAGATTAGCCGGAACAAACAGACTGACAGACAGACAAAAATTGTAAAAAATGTCATTTCAGTATATGTACCGTGTATACATCCATATGCATTTAGTAAAAAGCGGTTATTTTAATATTACAAACAGACACTCCAATTTTATTTATCTGTAAAGTTGTATAGATTAGAACTTCACAGAAAACGAAAATTAATTAAACGTTACATATAAGGAAGGACTTTGTATTTACCGCCTGCGTAATTCATACCGAAATTGTTTCTGTTAAGTTTACAAGGGATGACTTATAAATAATTAATGCGTCCCTGCAAACGTAATGTGGATCGAGGGGGCCGGTGAGTGTTAGTGTTAATAATCTATTGTCGTAATTTGGAGCATGTCGATACAAACGCCAACTATTCATCAGTTCAAGTTGTCTAATTAAAATATTTTATCTTTAAAATGTTCTTCTTCTTCTTCTCGTTCCTCTCCAATCACTGGAGGTTGGACATCAGCATAGAGAATTTTTCCTTGTCTCTAGCAAGGTGGAACAGCTTGGCAGCACTCGTTACTCCGGTCCACTCCCGAATATTCCGGAGTCAGGACTTTTTCCGACGGCCAACTCCACGTTTACCCGCAATTTTGCCCATCATGATGAGTTGCAATAAATCGTATCTCTCGTGCCTAAAGACATGACCGAGGTAAGCAACTTTTATGTTCTTTATTATATGCATTAACTTGCGGCTTTGACTTACTTTCTTTAGCACATCTTTATTAGAGACCTTTTGAGTCCAGCTTATAGAAAACATGCGTCGGTATGTCCACATTTCGAACGCCTCTATGCGTTTTCGAAGGTCTTCTTTAATGGTCCAAGTTTCGCAGCCGTATAGTGCTATGGGCCAGATGTAACATTGAAGCAGTCGTGTACGCAAGGGAATACTGATGTTGCGACTGGAAAGAATTGATCTCATTCTATTAAATGCACCACGGGAGATTTCAATACGACTTTTTATTTCTGTGTCGCTTTCCCAGTCTTCGGTTAACCAAGTTCCTAAATATTTGTATTTGCGCACAACCTCCAACTTCTGCCCAGACACACATATGCTAGGACTCTTTTTTCTTTTTGTCTTTTGTGCATTCATCCTGAGTCCCGCTTTCAAACTACATTCATTCAAACGGTTCACAATTTTCTGAAGATCCGATTCTGTAGATGCCATAAGTACTATATCATCAGCGTAACGGAGATTGTTGATAACGCGTCCGTTGATTTTGATACCATAGTCAAGGTCTGCTAACGCTTCGGATATTATAGCTTCAGAGTACAAGTTGAAGAGTGTAGGTGATAAAACACAGCCCTGTCTAACCCCTCGTTTGATAATAATATCTTTAGATTCTTTGCCTTCAACACGGACAGTTGCTCGTTGGTTCCAATACAGGTTCTGAATAATTCTTATGTCTTTACCGTCCAGACCAATATCATTTAAAATGGATGTTAAGCGATCATGGAGAACTCGATCGAATGCCTTCTCGTAATCTATAAAACATAGATAGACGTCTTTTTGCATGTCTTTACATTTTTGAACGAGAACCTGTATAGCAAACAAAGCCTCTCGTGTACCTACTCCAGCTCGGAATCCAAATTGATTGTCCCCTAGTTGTTCATCACACTTTGCTCTTATGCGTTCTTGTATAATAGTGAGGAATAATTTGAGCACCTGACTCATAAGACTGATGGTTCGAAATTCCTCACATTTTTTAAATGTTGTTTCTTTAAAAACATTATTCGTTGTAGTTTTACAAATGGTGGGTGTTCGATTCTGGATGTAAGTATTTCTCTGGACTAACATTTTGCTTACTACAACTGCATGAAATTAGCTTAATCAATTATAAATAATATAATAAATAAATAAATATTTTAGGACACATTCTTTTTACGACAACGGTCTCTAGTCCCAAACTAAGCAATGCTTGTACTATGGGTACTAGAAAACTGATAGACATACTTAAACATACTTTTCTTTTGTAAATAAATACACAGTACCCGGAGGACCGAGCTTTGCTCGGTTTGTTTTTTTTTTTGGTAAATCGTATATTTTAATCGTAATCGTAATGAAATATGCATAATATCTTTCGATCTTACCGACGTAATAATAAGAAAATATGAACTGGTGTTTTTCACAAAAGAAAGAACTTTAAAAAAAAAGGGAAAAAATAACAAAATAACAAATCGACAAAAAATAAAAGATGATGCAATGCAATGATCTGGAATCGAAAAAAAAAGTAAAAAGAAATAAGTGTGTAAATGATCGTGATACGAACCACAGCCTTCTGTTTCGTAGCTGTTTGTTAGCGGCCGCCCGATTACCGACCGAGCTATTATAACATTTTTTTTTCGGTGAAATTCACCGTCGTATTCGAATAATATTTTTCATTTCCTGAAGAATGGGATAAAACGACATTTTCTAAAAATTAAACCTAGTCAGATCGATTTTCGACCCCGAATCTACGCACATACTAAATTTCATGAAAATCGCTGGAGCTGTTTCCGAGATTCCGATTATATATATACATATATATATATATATACATATACATATATATATATATATATATAATCGGAATCTCGGAAACAGCTATATACAAGAATTGCTCGTTTAAAGGTTAAGATTATACATATATAAACACCCAGACACTAGAAAAACATATAGTTATGTTAAAAAAATATATGCTCCTCACACAATATTTTTCCAGTAGTGGGAATAGAACCCACACCCTCTGGCGCAGAAGGCAGGTACACTACCGACTACGCCATTCGGGTCGTCTATCTAATTACTTGATTATTTAAGCTAATATCATCAAAATATACATTGAAGTCGCGATTCTCGTTTATGAAAAGACAATGTTTCAGTGCATGTGCTAAGCGGTCTTTTGTGAGTGAACATGATAACGAGAAAATATTTTTTAACGTTAAATAAGCAAATATCACTTGATGATAGTCTAGAGTACGGTAACACACTCTTCCATGTCCAATTAAAATTTAAAAAAATAAACTTTGTGTACTAGCTTTGTGTACAGGATAAAAAAAAAATCTACTGTTCTATTGTTTTAAATTAAATCTACTGTTTTAGAGACAAGCAGCAGCCACTATCGTTGAACAAATGGGCAAGCTCATCTAGGGATGTATACCGGCCACACAGATGATCAGCGTTGAAGTATGATCGACAACTTTTAATGATAATGAAATCTTATTAAAATCTCTACGACACGAAGAATCTTTGACAAATAACAAAAAATCTTATTTGTTTAATCAGAAATTATTCATTTATATTTCATTCGCATTTTAAACTCGCAAATGAATTTGTTAATACACCACTCTTTTAGCTATTGGAATTTTCCATTCCATTATTATTTGTTAACGGCTATACGCACATAATAGAACTCGACGTTTCAACCAACCGGAAGTTAGGGCGAGATGCATTCGGCATCCGCTCCATAATCACATCCGGTCCTACGGCATCTGTCTACGGTGGCAGCTGTTTTCATTGCGAAACCCACAGTTATGAGTAATAATAGTCAATATTTTAATGATATTTTCATAAACGAAAAGCGACATTAAAGCGATCTTTCGATATTCTTTGAAGTGTCTGTTTGAAAAGACGTTTGTAATTTTAATAACGTTTTTATAAACCCTTACATTACACGTAAAAAAGAAGAAATATGTGCAACAGTTCATCTTGACGACATAATTATTAATATTGTCATGTGCGACGTGAAATGTTCTATTTATTGATGTGTAAGTCTATAGTGTATGTGTTGTGAGCTGGCTCTGCTCGGCTTCTATACAGTCCGTAGTCTCGGTAAAGTCACAAATTGCTGTATTTTTTTTGTTTTGACTGTGGTAGCACCACGCAACAGTCTTCGATGTTGCACGAATGGGAAGGTCCAAAGTAAATAAGGTAAGTCCACGCTTACCTAGGTATCCGTTCACAACGCATTGTCGAACCACCTGCACACCAAGACGATATCCGTCTGTTTAGCGCTGCGATTGTTCAAAGCACAGCGGAAACCAGCGTTTCCCAACAACTTGCACCGGCATAGCTGAGAACTTCGCAGACGAACGGTCTAGCAATAGTTCCGTTTCCAATTTAATCAACGCCATTTAGGTAGTGCCAAGAGCGGCCGAAATGATGCGAGTTGAATTCACTGTTTTTTTCGTTTAAATAAACAATTTCAGGATTTTTTAAATTGCGATTGCCAGCACATAATGCAGCTACTTAAGGCTGCTTAAGGCATTCCTTAAAAAAGGGCTGAAATGCGTGCGCTACCTCATTTAGGTTTTAAGTAAACCTGTTTGTTAGGATTTTAGAAAAAACATTTACATTTTTAAGTGTAAATGTTTCAAGTGCGAGTCGGACTCGCGCACGTAGGGTTCCGTACCATTATCTATATAAACGGCAAGAAAATCAAGTCTGTTACATGGGGGCCCCATTTTAAATTTTTATTTGGACAGACAGCGGAGTCTTAGTAATAGGGTCCCGTTTTACCCTTTGGGTACGGAACCCTAAAAACAATATCATCTGACGAGTGGAAATATACTAACGACCCACCCCGATTTCGCATGAGTGCAATTTATTATAGATAATAGATATAAATAATTTATATCTATTATCTATAATACATTGATGAGAATTATTCTCATCAAGATCCGTTGCGCAGATTTAAAGATCTAATCATACATAGGTACAGACAGACAGCGGAACGACTTTTTTATGTTATGTAGTGAGATGACCTATTTATTCTGATTATGGCGCAATTATTAACAATACTGCTTTAATGCAAATTGTGTTCAAATCGCTTGTAAATTGACTGCGATAGCAACGCCTCATTAAGTTTAAATGTCGATTTTCGATGGCTTCTTTCTTTTTGGCCCATTAGACTGAAGGGCCGTTTCAGGACAATCGATTCGATCAAGCTTCATTTGCAATCAATTGCAACCCCCGTTCTGTTAACATTGAATAGGAATTTAAAAGTTGAAAGTTTAACTTTTCCAGGTATTTCTTAAAGGAAAAACCTTTTCCTGTGTGACGTTTCGACTGTTAACGTTTTGTTTCTTAACTGTGAAAAGTAATATGCTCGAAGGACCGTGCTTGGTAGTGCCACCGCTTCACAGGGGGCTGATGTGTATTTTATTTATTTTTTATTTTACTTTAGATATTTTTGGAAAACTTACAGTTGGAACAGTCACTGTTTGATCAAATTTAACAAAATTAAAGGCCAATTAAAAGTTTTCACAATTAGAGAATTTGGTATGGAATTATGTGTTCGGAAGAGAAGCATTAAACAATAAAAAGAAAAGTACACTATAGCGTTTCATCTGATTTAGAAGGTGTCCCGGGTTCACCCTTTAAATATTGGCAACGCATATAGTATTTACATCTGTAGGACTATTACATGATGACAACATATCTGCAACTGTAGATAAATTTTAAAGATGATTGATAAATACGCTTTTTTATGTGAGAAGGTGACTAGCCAGTAGGCGGTTCACTCAATGTTATGTGGTAACCACCGACATGGGCATTTGCAACACCCGTAGTGCTGCAGATGCGTTGTCACCTTTTAATAAAGCGGCCACCACCTCACCGCTCACACACCAGACGAAACGAAGAATTCAAATCACAACAAACTGCACTAATAAATCATTAACTAGATTAAATGACGAGTTACAAGTTTTTTGAAGGATAATATAACGGAGGGTAAAATGTTGTATTAAAAATAAACAAGACAATCTTTATTGATCTAATATTTACAAGATTAAATCTATCTAAAATTACATATTATCTAATAAACCTAATCCACGCGGCATGGTGCCAAGAACGCTAGCTGCATTTCCTCGCTGAATAGTTATGCTTAACCTTTGCGCGAGAAAAGAACCAGCTCTCTTGTCACCAGCCGCGGCGTTAAGCCTAGGACATAAACTTTAAAAAAAATTTGATGTGCGAGGACCCCACGGACCTAATGTTTCAACAGCAAATGGCACAAATATATAATCTGAACATAAAGACTCATATTTGCGCCATTTACTTACTTCAGCTGCCTCCGATGCCGCCCCGGCCCTGACCGAAGTACCCCTTAGATGAGAGGCAGCCAAAGTGTCTACACAAGTGGCGTCCCAAACAAGGGCTTTGCCTCTCTCCCAAGGGATCAATATTAAACCGTCGGGTCTCTTACCATCGTCGCGTAAAATGCCACAGGGCTCTAAAATAGATGGAACATTGATGGAAACAAGAGCCCTACGGATGATGTCGTTCAGGGAACCGTGGCGAGAAAAACGGCCAGCACTTTTTTGACAAGAAAGCCCGTGGAGACCAAATTTGTCTACACTGACACCACAAGGGCATTGGTGTGGTTTACAAATCGGTGCCCCCAGACGGATTCCTACAGCAATACGTAAGCTTTCATCGTCAAGTAATGTGCCCAAGTTACTTGATGGTAAAGCGTGAAGCCAATAACTCGATTCTTTAGATGAGACTCCTAGGAAACGGGCACGCTCTAAATTACTTTCTAAAGATTGAAACGTATCTCTCTGTACTCTCCGCACCAAAGGAACATCCCACTGTTTTTGTAGGTTTACTTCCAGTGGGATATTTTCGTTGGGACAGATAGACAGCCAAGACATCCTTGCCTCCTCTGCATAGGAAAGTTCTGAATCGTGATTAAGAATGTTATTACATAAACTATTTACGCTATGCACGGAAGCAAGGAAGGCAGGTAGAGCGACACTAGAAATTTTCCTTACACCGATACCACCAAAACGAATTGGCAGCGAAGCTTGAGTCCAGCTTAATTCATTAAGAGATAAATTTAGAATTTTTTCTAGAGCTGATTTAAGATGGAAATCAATTTCGTTCAAAAAGTCACCGCATTTCCAAACTGGACTCGAGCGAAGGAGGTACGTAAATTTAGGTACAAGAATACAATGTCGCAAAATAGTAAGCGCAATATGCGAATTTAGTAAAAACAATTTATTGACATGATCTAAAAATTGACTTAACTTTAATTTTAAATGAGGTTCCAAACTTGGTATCAACAAAGGAGCACCTAAGAGGTAAAGTGAATCTGAACGGACTACGTTAATTCCCGGTATGATAGAGCTAAAATTTTGGGTCAAAATGATTTTGTCGGAAAAAGAAATCTTTTCGGAAAAGAAAAGTTCGCATTTGGAATTATTTAAATCGAGACCGATATTTTTAAATTGTCTAATAATTTCAATAAGATCGCTTTGTACATCGTCAACTTTACCTCCCAGAGTACCATCGTCTAGGTACCAGACATTAAGTTTAGATTTCAATTTTGAAATAATTGGATTAATTCCCAAACTAAATAATGCTGGTCCTAGCGGATCTCCCTGCTGAACGCCGACAGCAGAATCAATAATATGGTTTTCATAAAATAAATTACTCTTTTCACTGTAACATTGCCAAACATAGTGATATATTTCTGGTGTATGGTTAGCCACTTCGTTCAGCAGAGTCGTTCTAGATTAAATATGTAAAATAATTATAACAATGTACCACATCGGGATCAGTTTTTTTACCAACCCCGAAGTTCGAATAAATACATATATAAACTGTATTGTGTTGTAAAAAAACGGTACACGTGTACAGAAAACTTGGAACTAATTATTTATTATGAAAATAATATTAATAGAATATTCTATTGAAACTTTTACCTTTACATGTCATGGATGGTGGGAGAAAATGAAAGAAATCTTTTCATTGTAACAAATTGAAGTTATTAAGAAAGTAAACAAAAATAAAATATACGTAATGAAACGAAATCTTTGCAGCGACTGTCGTTGGTTCAGCGAAAATGTTAGCAAATTTAACTCTAAAATAAATTAACTTAAGGCTTACACTGCGAAAGGTGCTTAAGCTGAGAACTTCACAGACGGTATCATAATCAAGTTCATAAACTTAAATTTTGTTTCGAATTAAGTTTATGCTTCTTCAAATTACGAGTGTAAGCTAAAGTTATTGAGCGTTCGTTAAGTTTTTTGACTGAAGTATTGTTTCGCGCTCCTCATTTCAGTGATAATTTTGTTACAAGCAGAAATTTTATAGATAAAGTACAGAAATTTAATATTTTCCAGTGCTTATCCCTGCACTCGGGATGAAATATTAAAATTTGTTGAGGAAATGATGAAAAGTTTTTCGCCACTGCGAGTATTTAAACCTGCCTCCTATATTATACGAGCCCGACAGTAGCCACTGAGATCAACGGTTTATGACGAAATCTCAACGTGAACAAGTAAAGTTCGTAATTTTTATTTCGCGTCTCTTTAAACGTCTTCCAATTCGCAGACGTTTAAACCACTAAGCTAAACGGCTGATTTCCACACAGACGAAAACCTAAATGCATTGTACATACTGACTAGAGGTTCAATTACTAAAAAACTAGGCACCAATGTTGCGTACTGGAAAAGACATATAGTCTAAGTTTATCTACGGGAGACTAAAAGTTTATTTTATCTGTAGTTGTACAATATCGCGATATCTCAGTGTTCGGATGCTCACCTCACATTCAAAATATTCGAGTTCAAATCCAGCTGGCACCATTTGTTTATTCTAAGTGTTGATTTATAACGTGCTCAGCGGTGAAGGAAAACAATATAAGGCGTGCATATTTTCGTAATATTAACAACAGTAATAATAAAATTTTGACGATAACCCTATAAAAATTCAAAGAGCGAAATTATGAAAGGTAACTGAAATAATAATAATAATAATAATAGCAACGTAGATGATACGTCGTTATTCCGACGAATCAAAGCGATCGACTAACAAATAATTCGCGTGATACTGTAATAACTGCCACAAATTTCTTTCGCGATACAAGTGAATTATAATCGGCGTATTACTGTCATGTGGAGTTCGCTGTCTCGATAGAGTAATTTATTTCTATTATAATTGAACATTCAAAAATGAAAGACATTGTTAAATTCTGCGAAAAACTGTGGTCACAAGTGAGCGCAGTAGTTTCTTATACAATAGTATAAGCGACGTAAAAAAAAACAATTAGCCAAAATTAATCCCTAAGGCTAAAAGGCTATACCTGTCAACCCAAGTACATGCTGAATATAGATAACTTGCTCAAAGATAAAGTTCTTGAACTTATAAGTAGATCAACATGACTTTCTTCGGTTGTTTTTGTAGTTAGCAACTTGGGTGCTTAAATATTTCCTGAACAAATTGTCTCTACTCTCTTTACCTTATGAAGTAAAGTCGACTTCGC
Source organism: Iphiclides podalirius (assembly GCA_933534255.1). Taxonomy (NCBI): domain Eukaryota; kingdom Metazoa; phylum Arthropoda; class Insecta; order Lepidoptera; family Papilionidae; genus Iphiclides; species Iphiclides podalirius. The sequence goes on from OW152816.1 coordinate 17,117,163, forward strand.
TTCGCGAATCAATGCAGATATTTAATTAGAAACTGTGTAATTTATCTTGACCAAAATAACTTCGCCTATCGAGGCGGCAGAAATCGTTCTGTTTTGCTGTTTTTGATAATTTGTAAGTTACAAGTTGCTTAATAATGCGAATATAGTATGAATTTCGATACTTACACTGTGTATGAAGTAACACAAAGAAAAAATAGCAGAGTTTTATTTAGAAGCGAACATAATTTAAAGCGAAGAGTATTGCAGTTGCACATTTTGACAACTAATTTTATCTTAATTATTATTAAAAGGAAAACATACGTAATGAGTTACTTAGGAATTATCTCCAGTATTCTTTAATTCCAATGAACTCAGTTACCGTCGGAATTTTAATACAATCGATTAAATATAAACAGAGAGCGGGTATTGTTTTAATCTTGCCAGTAATCTAAACGCTTCTAAGGAGCGATCGTTATTGCAGAATCGTTTGCCCCGTGCTACGGCGTAGCTGCTGATAACGGGAGCGGAAGGGGAGTCGTTACGCGATCAGAAGATATCATTAGAGAAAGGTCTTAAGCTAACGAAATTTGCAAGCAACACCTATTTTATTAACCAAGAAAATTCCGTAAAACATCGATTGATAACATCAAAAATCACTGAGCTACTTTCTATGAGGCTTTAAGATCAGAAACTTGAAGAAAAAAAATGACTAAAAATAATGTAAAGTAGTATGATTGAATTTGAACAAAACAATTTGTACCACATCTGAAAATGCATTCAATTAGAAAACAGACAGACATAAGAGAGAAAATTTGCGTCGTGGCTAATCAAGATGGAATCCATTTAATTTCAAGTCTATCATATATTAAAGCTTACATTTGTAAAATATGTTTAATGAAACCATTTGGATTATATTATACACTATACGAATTTTATAGTTTTTCCTATTCGATTAATAGCGACTACAGGCTTGAGATTTGATGATGAAGATTTTTTTATGTAAGAAGGTGGCAAGCCAGCTGACGGTTAACCTAATGTTAAATGATAACCGCCGCCCATTGACATTTCTAGCACCTTATAAATCAATATGAAGCAATAAAGTGGGCCGCAGCTACCTTAATCACCAGACGAAATGCAGAATAACACTTACACTTCACACCGCTCTTCTAAGAGGTCGTGGTACTTATCCGGACGGACCCGCCCATTCGTGCAACAGTGAACATTGCTGAGTGGCCCTACCACAGTTACTTCTTTAGCGTAAAGTGCAACAGAAGACTGCTGCATGGCCCTAGAAAGTAGGGCTTAAAATACTCTTTGGTCCATAAAAGGAATGCTCTAAAATAAATATATTTATAAATCATTTAGGATTAGAAAATATGAATAGACAGAATTAAACCTTGGGTTAGGTTTGGATTATTCAAAAGTCACGCGTCAACGCCACTCGCAGCGACCGCACGCTAACCGGCAAAGGTTACGATTCCACGTGAATAATATTCAATTTAACTGTCAACAAAATCCGGAACAGCCACCTCGGTGCTCGGATATTAAACTTTAGAATTACAGGAGACCCCATGCATTTATGCAAACGAATATGGCGGACGCTTGCGCCTTTATTTCCCAGTTATAAAACAAAAACTCACGTCTTTAGTAAGATCACAAATTAGTATTATGGTATGCAGTCAGCCTAACGCCGTACACCGAGAATGTCAGGCCGAATTCATTATGTATTTTCGTTACAATTATTAATTGAAGACTAATTATAACTTTGAATAGTTCACCTTGAAAGGTTTAATAGCACCCACGTTCGAACAAAGGTCAATCTGCATTTAAATAATTTTGTGGTCGTATTTTCGCCACTTAACCAATCAGAGAATATTTTTAAAGTTATGTACGTAGCATAAAAATATATTTTTTAAATCTTTCAGATTCATATTTATGTCAAAGAAGTAGAGACTCCAATGATTTGACATGTTACTTGAAATCTCTATTACATCGGGCTTCAGTCGTTCTTCAATATCGAGTCGTGTGAACGATGACGTCTAGACGCATTACGCGGTTAGCAATTTCTACGTAATTGCAATGTAACCACGATATGAGCTTTGTAAAAAGTAAGGTTTCTTGTTTTCTCTAATTGACATCTATGAGTATAATTTTAAATGAAGGATTAAAGGGGTAATGAAACTGGTAGCTGAAATTTTTCGTGTTCTACCGAGGTTCTCCCGAGGTTACCTAGACAGATAAATATAAATAAGTATAAATAACAAAATTGTGTACTCTATTTGTTAGTCATTAGAAATTAAGCAATGAAAATGATAACTTTATTTCATAATGAAAATACTACATAATGCAAATCACAAATATTAATATTATTTAGATATTAGAAACTCAATTAAACCTTTTAGCTTATAATGATAGTTAATACGTAAAACGTGTAGCTGAAACTGTGCAAAGGACGCAAAAGCCATAATACTTTTTGCTTTTAAAAAACGGTTTTAGTACATAGTTTTGTGTCTGAATATTTAGCAAAGTAATTATTTAGTTGTCTATCGTTCATCTATACTCAAATTGATCTACATTACGCTAATTTTAAGAAGAATTATTTTAAAATGGAACATTACGACGGCTGCCATAACTTCGTTAACTTAATCATTTATTTATTATCGACTTTGAATTTAAATTTACGTTGAAACTTAACAATAACAATTATCCACTGGCAATTTATCATGATTAGCTCCGACCCGTCTGGATTAAGCAAGAATTGACAGATTAAGTGACCAATGAAGTGTATATTTTATTCAAACACGTGATTAATGATGGGATAGACCCGATCCCCAAATTGGGTCTATTTCGTTCAGTCGTTAGTTGGAATACCTTTAAATGAAGAACGTCCAGGTGCATTCGATCAGACTAACTCTCAAACATATATATATATATATATATATATATATATATATATATATATATATATATATATATATGTATATATAGCTGTGGCAGTTAAGTAAAGTAAACAGCCTATACATTATGTTCCACTGATGGGAAAAGACCTCCTTTGTATAGACGATATTAGGGCATAGTCGACGCGACCACGCCGGGTGTGGCGGGCTTTATATATCTTTAAAGTTCTTTCAATTATTCTCTCAAAAATACGCAGGTTTCATCATGATGATTTCTTTGAGCGCGGGGCACGTGATAAGTCATGATTTAAATGTGAATAGTTGGCGAGCACACGGACACTGAACTATAATGTCCCAATACTGACATTAATTACATAATAAGCAAAGGACCTGCTGATGGTACCTACATTTTTTTTAGTGAAATGAATAGGAAATTTGTAGTTTTTTGAATTGTACTATTTTTATTTTTTTATGTGAAAAGTTGCCCAACGAGCAGACGGTCCATCTGATGTTAAGTGAATACCGCCGCCCATGGATATCTGCCACACCCGAGGGTTGCAGATGCGTTGACAACCTTTTGAAAATTGGACTCGGTTTACCTCACTTAGCAGACGAAACTCGAAAGTATTATACTTCCACTTCACGCCGGTCTTCTGGTACCTACCCGGACGAGCCTGCCCATTCGTGCAATCACCGAGGCTGCTGGCACCGTGGCCCTACCACCGTCAATAATGAATATAATTATTATTGAAAACATATTTCTTCCGTTTACTTTAAATAATTCAAATACTTTAAACGAGAAAATGTTCGCGAAAATATTATATACTTACACGCCGTTATGAACAATATTCTCAAATTGAAATTCATCGAATATTTAAAAAAAAAATTGTGACAACGCTTTAAGGAGTGACTGTGCTCGGGGCGAAATGAATTGTCTCCAGCAATTTATCTTAATTATGGCTTAAGGCCGCCGCCACGCCTTTCCCAGATCCGAAGAACAAATCCCTTTAAAGCGATACTTAGTCGAATCGATGTAAACCTATTTCGTAAAAAACAATGGATCGCCAAATATATTCTCGAAATAATGACATTGATATTTATGAAACATAATGACATGAATATTGTTTGCCTGTTTCATTTTTCTTTATTAGCATAAACGCTGTACTCTTAATTTATTTGTATTAACCGTTATAATTAGTTATTAATAATTAATCATTCATTAACAGACTTTTGAAGACGTTGCTTTTAGATGGAGCGGTTCAGGTCATCGTTAATCCGTTCTACCATTAGCTGTGTGAATAATGATTTCATTTTAACAATCAATAAATTCCAATTACCATCTGCAAATGGTTTACTAGAAGATGGCTATCATGGTAGTTATCGTATTGATATTTTCCTAAGTTAATTCTCATTTTCCGATCCAAGTTTACTAATAACCGTTAGAATGATCAAAAATCGTCCACTCGTGTGGAGAGATTATTTATTACCATGTGTAATTATCATTATCACATATATCATTGCGTTGTTTCCCTCACTACTCGGATTTCTGGAAGGAACACCGTCTCCCGGAAGACCGGCGTGAAGTGGAGGTGTTACAGTTTCGCGGCTCGTCTGGTATGCGAGGTAGGCGGATCCCTTTATTAAAAATGGCAACGCATCTGCAACCCTTCGAGTGTTGCAAATGTCGATGGGCGGCGGTTATCACTTAACATCAGCTGAACCGCCGGCTCGCCTGCCACCAGCTTACATAAAAATAAGCCTTCACTTTAAAGCGTCTCCGCTATGTTGCATAATCCCGACGGCGCAAGTCGCGCTGCGTTTTCTTAACGAAGATAAAAGCGTGTATAAAAGTCAATTAAGCCCGCCGCCGCGGCGGTAGCGCTAATGCACTCGGATTATTAAGTAAAAGCATTTTCTTGGCAGTCTACTGTGTTAAATTGTTTACTGATAATGTAATTGATAATCCATACGACTTTTTTTACTTCGCTTAAGCTGTAAAAAATAATGAAATCGGTAATACTATACTGTTTAAATAATAAAATAATTAGTTTTAAAGAATAGATTCTTTTAAAATATTTGTTTCATTATTTTTTATTTATTTATTTATACTTCATTGTTACACCTCAGGCTAAAGGCTACAATGGGCGGACTTAATGCCTAATGGCATTCTCTACCAGTCAACCCTTGTCATGGTTTGTAAAATTATAAAATTTGTTTTGTATAAATTACGCAAGATTTTTTTGCTGAAACGTTTTGATGTGCTTAATATCGTTATTATTTGTTAATAAATTGAAAAATCGGGATATACTACATAGCACTAGTCGTCTCTCTCTCTCTCTTTTTTTCTAAAACATTGCGCATACTGTAGGATCATTATCCTGTATTGTACGGACGTTTTACATACATTTATTTCACGCGGAGAAACACCCAGATCAGAAACAGTTATCTGTGGGTCACACAAACAGTTGTCCTGAGTCGGAATCGAACCCACGACCCCGGCGCCGAAGCCAGTACCTCAACAACTGCACCACGAAGTAATTGAGGGTCCTCTCTGTTTACGTTGGTGTAATAATCTCATATAAGGTTTGAACAACTGACTGGAATTTGAACGGGACTGCGCGCAAACAATCGAAGAGTCAGCACATTTGCAACTGCAGCAGTAATCCAAACAGCGCCTCGTCTCATATGATAATGCCTCGATGCCGGCTCATACATACATACATGACGCCCGGATTTGCACGAAATTAAACGGGCGAAGCTGGTTGAAGGGATGGCCCGCTCGCTAAGGGCTTCAAAATCTTTTTTGCCGTTTCACTGATTTTGTGCCATTTTGCAATGATGCAATATGACGGTTTACAATTGGCGTTATTTGAATTTTGTTCGCTTACGAAAGGGCGATGTATATGCTTTACAAAGAGGTAATTATAATTTCTTAATCGGGTGAAAATAAAATAAAATGGTAATATTTTTAATGACTAACTTTTTAATTATAATTTTCATTATTAATTTTATTTATACAAGAGAAGTAAGCTATTACGTTTCACGGCAAATAAATGAAATAATATATAAACATTTCGGGACACAACCAATCAACACAACTTTATCTAGTCCCAAACTAAGCAAAGCTTGTACTAACTGATAAACATAATGATATAAACGTACCCTTCTTTTGTATATAAATACATATTATATATATATATATATATATATATATATATATATATATATATATATATATATTATAGACTTATACATCCATCCTATTATCACCATAAAAAACAAAATTTGGCATTTCTGATTGCGAATGCAAGATAATGATTACTTAGCTCTACGTGGTTGTTCGATGAATAAGGCTTTATCGTACATAAGGGTTTAATTAACTTAAGTTTATAATCCCTGTCAATATAATCAATGAATACAATACGAGTCTTTATAGATATTATTTTTACGCATAAAAATATTACACTATGGAGACTAATTAGATTTACAATACCGGTGGTAGGGCCACGCAGCAGCCTCGGCTGTTGCACGAATGGGCAGGCCCGTCTAGGTACGTACCACGACCTCACAGAAGACCAGCGTAAAGTGTAAGTATGACAAATACTTTCGCGTTTCGTCTGGTGAGTGAGGTAGCCGGAGCACAATTTTCAAAAGGTTGTCAACGAATCTGTAACCCTCGGGTGTGGCAGATGTCCATGGGCGGCGGTATTCACTTAACATCAGGTGAGCCGTCTGCTCGTTTGACAACTTTTCGCATAAAAAAAATATTTTTGTTAAAGTATATTTAGTATCATTAACATGTCCAATAGGGTCATATTGTTGTGGGCAGAGTTCCTTATGAGACTATGTTGTGATGGCCACATGCATAATTATAAATCCACTTTCAGGTAACATTAGCGGTACGAGGCTCAGACGCAACGCAATCTTCATTATTAAGCTTTTAATGTGGCAGTTCCAGTTGCATATAGCCCTCGTTATTAACCCATTAAAGCGACTTTACCTCTCTTACGTAACAGAATATGAAATGTGCTACTACTACACTACGTTCATAACTTCTATGTTCCTTGTATTTTTTCATTGCTGTAAAGATTTTAAATTATGTAGTAATCATATTGGTTAATAACTAAGTTTTTAACAATCATTCCTATATAAAAATTATATTAATTTTAATGAAGGACAGTTTTTAAAAGAAACTGAAATAAAATAAGGAATAAAACTAAATTATTTTTGATCGGGTTGTAAAATACTTACGTACTTTAAGATACAATATATACAAATATTGGATAATACTGTAGTAATATACAATAAATGGAAATATTACTTAAATAGGATTTTACAGATCTATTATTAGGTAGTGTGTATGTTGTTTTGGTGGACCGAAGACATCATTAGAGAGGCGGGTAACTGGTGGATGAAAATGGCAGTGTCGTTCGTCGTTCTTTCTTTCTTTCTTTCTTTTTTAAAACTTAGACATATTTTCGGCGCTATTTGATTAAACATATTTATCCTTAAACTAAGTTTTCTTTCAAATTTTTCATAGCTTTCTTGTTATTTCTTCGTAGTATTTATATTTCACAAATATAAATTACAAATAGGGCTCTGTGTTTTAATAAGAGATTGAAAATTAAGAAATAAACTGAAATAGTTTCATTTAAAAACTTTCTGTAAGGAAAACATAAGGGTTGTGTAATCAGGTCAGTGTCCGGGCGCTCGCCTTTAATTCAATATACTCGAGCAACCTGAGTTCGATCCCCGGTGCCGGCACCAATGAAGTTTTTAACTTTAAGTGCTGACTTATCACGTGCTCCGCGGTGAAGGAAAACATCGTGAGGAAACCTGCATATTTTCGAAATAATAACAAAAAAAAATATATTTCGAAGATATGTGAAGTCCGCCAACCCGCAGTGGGGCCGCGTGGTGGACTATGCCCTGATACCCTCTCTATAGAGGAGGCCTTTGCCCAGCAGTGGGACATGTATAGGCTGTTACTTTACTTTTTTTTACTTTCTGTAATCAAAGGGTAAAACGGGACCCTATCACTGAGACTCCGCTGTCTGTTTGTCCGTCTGTCACCAGGCTGAACCGTGAAAGGTAGACAGTTAGAATTTTCACAGATGATGTATTTCTGTTGCCGCTATAACAGTACATACTAAAAACCAGAATAAAAAAATATCTAAGTCGGGCGCTATATACAACAGTGATGATTTTTTTTGCCGTTTTTATAGATAATGATACGGTACCCTTCGTGCGCGAATCCGACTCGCACTTGGCCGGTTTAAGAACTGTGTTATAGTCGATTGAACTGTGAAATTTTTGTCGGTAAAAATGTAGATAATTATTTAAATTTTGTCATTTGGTAAGTTAAAGAAACGTCTGCTAACATGTGGGTCACAAAATGAACACGGGCTAGACGAATCACGTCGAATGTCTGTGTTGCAATTGTCCCGGTTATTGTTGTGGCAGCCTCGTATTGGCCATAGCAGTGTAAGACGACCCCACTAGATGGAGTGACCACCTGTCCAAATGTGCGGGAAGTCGATGGATGCAGGTGGCTCAGGATCGTACTTCATGGCAGTCTGTGGGGGAGGCCTACGTTCAGCAGTGGACAAACAGGCTGAAATGATGATGATTGTGGGGAACGATAGTCTCGAAATTGCCGGTCACTAATCTATTTATTTGCACTTTATTAAAAACATCTTAAATAGGGATAACAAAGGGTGGACCCAATGCCACTTGGCATTCTCTATCAATCAACCTGGGGCTCAAGAGAAATGTAGGTAGATGCAATAAATAAACCAAACAATTAAGTGAGTAAAAAGAAAATTAACCAATAAGCATATCGTACCGGATTGCGGTAACCACTCAGGGGATTACAATACAATACAATACAATAAACTTTATTTGTAAAAAACATGGTTGTACAAATGCAACGTGATGTTATGTCATATCCTTAAGTATCGCATGTTTTTTTGCTCTAGAGGAGCATACAAATATTTATTGGGCTGTTCTTAGCACCTAGATTAAATAAATAATGAAAAATTTACAGAAAAAAGAATAAAAGAATGAAAAAGTAAAAGAAAAGATATCGATAACTTAACATTAGTACTAAAAACATAAGATATCTAATGCATTACTTAATATTTATTTGCATTTATGATTAATCTAAATCGTCGTTTAAAAATTGACTAAGGTTATAATAAATTCTGTCATAAAGGATTAACTTCAATTTCTTTTTAAAATCGAAAACACTTAAGTCCTTATGGAGTATTATGATCATGGAGTATTTATAGAGTTTAAAATTTAAAAAGCATTTTTTTTTCTGAATCCGCCGCTTAGTTGGTGTAGCGTCTCGCCGTGAAACCTGAAGACGCAGGTTGGAATCCCGGAGCGCCGAAAGTTTTTGTTCATTTATCTACAATACAGCTTCAAATTTAATAAGCTGGCAATTTTGTGCCAAGTTTTGGGCAAGTGGCAATTGCCATTGTAAAAATTTTCGGAGGGAGCTGTGCAGTTATGGTGCTGCGCCACAGCGTTTTTATGTGAGAAGGTAGCCAACGAGCTATCGATTCACCGGGTGCTTAGGGAACGCCGCCACCCACCAACATTTGCAACACCCGTAGCGTTGCAGATGCGGTGCCAAAGACTATTGCGTGGCCCTACCACAGTTGTTTATAAATGAGTTAATGAATCCACCGATCGGTCGTAAATCTATAATAACTGAGGCAGTTGCAACGCCCTCCATGTGAACATGTCATTCATGAATTAATAACGTTTCGGCGGTTTTGGCCACGGTGCATTTAAATCAACGACACAACTAATCATTTTGCTGTTACGAAGCCGGAAATGTTATTACGCGAGTAAGTTATGAATACTTGGCGAGTGTGTGGCGTTTGTTTTTACGTTTCGACTAACAAATCGCGTGTCGGAATTTAAACGACGTATCAAAAGTTTAATTGGCGCAGCAATAATGTTTCGCACAAAATAGCGAAGGGCTCGCTTCAGTCTGAAGATAAGTAGCTATAGTATACAATGCGTGTCAAAATTTTAAAGTACTCTTCTTTTATGTGAAAAGTTGTGAAGTGAGTAGACGGTTCACCTGATGTTAAGTGAATACCGCCGCCCATGGACATCTATAATATTCGATGGTTTGCAGATGCGTTGACAACCTTTAAAAAGTGGACCCTACCTCACTCACGGACAGACGAAACGCGAAAGTTTAATACTTCCACTTCACGCCGGCCTTCGGTAAGGCCGGGGTACTTCCCCGGACGTGGCTGACCATTTGTGCAACAGCAGGTGTTGTGTGGACATTTTTATTATGCTCTGTTCACTGTGATACAGTGTACAGAGTATAATAAAAAAGAGTATAATAAAAATGTCAACAAACTTTTGCGTGGAAAATAAAACGAGAGAAGAGACTAATCTCAAATATCCCTTCCATTTAAGAAAAAACTACAAATCACTAAATAGTATAAAACCAAGTCATCGCGCTGTCTGTCTGTGTCTGTATGTGCTTAGATCTTTAAAATTACGCAACGGACTTTGATGCGGTTTTGTTTAATAGATAGGTTGATTCAAGGGGAAGGTTTATATGTATTTCATGCATAATATAGTAAAGAAACACTGATAATTTTAGAGGTTTCTAATGCGATGTCGAAAACAAACATTCAGCATTGCGGGGCGCGTCGCTAGTTATAAAATAAAAACCAATGTTAATTTGATACATACATATAATTAATGATAGTTTATGTCTACTTCTTTCCACGCGGTGAGATCCACCGTGCCACTTAAATTTGTGTTTTAATTATGCCCAAGGGCTCAGTGGAGGCAACTCAGTTACGAAAGTTAGTTGGTTGAAGTTACTTTAAATAACTAGTTAACTGTGGGCCACGCAATAGTTTCAGATGTCGCCCGAAGGTCAGGTTCAGAGATTCTCTAGACTCACAGAAGGCTAACATGAATTATAGAATTTATTTCTTTGTGTTTCGTCTGTTTAGTGTGAGGTAATCGGGGCCCACGGTTCGTGCGGATTGGCATCTGCAGGCCCTGATGTGTTGTAGTAGTCTATGGGAGACGGTTCCACCTGCTCGCTTGCCTACTTCTCACATAAAAAGCATGCATTCTGTCCATTCATGCATGACATATTGTGAAAAGCAAAGGATTTAAAATATTCTGTAATTATTCACTATAGACGCATAAGGAAACTTAATGACTTAGTAAGTTTATGTAAATGGACAAAAAGACAGTTAAGACTGTTTAAAATAGCTTACCAAGTCTATTTAATACAGTTGTACCCACAATAAATATGGCGTTTTAACTAAGATCTCGACTACTTATTGGTATTAACTACTCAACGGTGATAATGACTAACAAATTTCGTCCTGCAATGTTCGTTATCATGCTTGTTGTGTGACAGTTTTATTTGCATTAAGCCTATATATGCCCCATTGGTATGCTAAAGCCTCATCTGAAGAGTATTCATAGTCCATCACATGACCACACCGCGGATTTACAGACTTCACATACATTCGAAACACTTTTTACCCCACTGCTTCATAAGGAGGGCTATGTTATTTCAAATTGTTTGGCACGCTCTGCAGCCTGAACGGCTTGATGGATTTTAGCTTGAGAGGTGTCGTTAGCATCGTATTTACTGCGAGAGTGACACTGCGTATATCAAAATACAAAAATTACTCAGAAATGCAGTCGGATTGTTTTAGTTTTTAATGATTAATGATAATGATTATTTCAATATCGAAAACATTGTTGATTCGAAAATTGCATAATGACATAATCTCTCTCAAGATGTTTTCCTTCACCGATGAGCACGTGATAAATCAGCACTTAATATTGAAAATAACAATTTCATTGGTGCCGCCATTATCATATTAGGTTGCTCGATTACACTTAATTAGAAGCGAGCGCCCAGACATGGATCTATAAAGTACAGTTAGCTTATAGCTCTCATAATGAAGCATTGAGCAGCGGATGCAATGTAGTACATACGAGGAAGAACTGGTAGATATGCACATGTGTGTCATTAAGTCTATAAGTTCGCAATCCAACTTCTGCAATCACACGACGCAGTTATCTCGCAAATTGCAATTGTTTAAGTACAGTGGAAGGAAGGTAGTAAGGACTATCTGTAAGGTCGAGATTTCGTTTCTTTAATTTAAGTGCGTGAGACAACTACACCTTTTACGATCAAAATTAAGACGGCAGTGAAGCTGTAGGGTTGACATTTTATTTGGTTAATTTAAGTGTGTGTTTAACTACACTTATTTCCACCAAAAGCAATATGGTAATGAAGCAGTGGTCAGCTTCTGAGTGTAACTAAAGCAAATCGAAATAAATCCCAAGAAAAAAGGCTCAGTTATATGTAAAATAACTTACATTTCATATTCGGGTATTCAGCTTGAAGTATGGTGGCCAATTTGCCGTAAGTATGTAGTATAGTTAAGTAATTATTAATATTTTCCGAAATTCAGAAATTTGTGTCAGACATTAGTGCGTGTCGAATTTGGAATGAAACTAAAAGACATCAGAAACCGTTTATCAAGAAGCGAGAGACTAATTATGTGGTTAAGCCAACATCTAAATGATTTTTATATTTACACACACACATGCATGTATGTATGAGGCAGTAAAAAAAAAAACTATAGTACAATCGTACTGTCATAATAATATTTAATTGAATGTTCAAAAAGACATACACGAAAATAGCTCCAAAAGTCCTTTTAGGGTTCCGTACCCAAAGAGTAAAACAGGGCTCTATTACTAAGACTCCGCTGTCTGTCTGTCTGATTGTCCGTCTGTCAAAAGGGCTGTATCTCATATTCTATACGTCTGCATATTCGTACGTTTTAAGAGTTTAAGGCGCCTGTATTTTTCACAAATGGACATAGAATTGCGAGGTTAAGCTTTTTATTTTATTTCCGAATTAAATAAACATTTAAATTTGAACACAATTTCTTGATTAAGAAACATAATAAAGCTATTTTTTTTAAATTGCTTAATAACATAATTAATATAACTAAAGCATGTTTTAAAATACTTTCGAAAGCTCTTCAATAAAATTATCATTGTCTAATCTAACCATCAATTACTGGATTTTAAAGATATTTGTGATTTAGATCTGGAAAAGGCGTGTTTGGGGCCTTAAGCCATAATTAAGATAAATTGCAGAAGTCATTTTGTTTATTCGCGAGCCGAGTAATTTCACAGTCTTGTCACAAAAGTAAAACGTTGTTTTCTTTATTTTTTATAAGAAATTATCTATCTTTTTAAATTAAACAATCCTTATTGTGTTGTATGAAATAATGTTGAAAAAAATTTTTCAATTACTGAACATTTGAGCTATAACCTGATAGAAATTTAATTACTTGGGGGTAAATATGTTTAAATGATGATTTTTTTAGGCTCAAAGTGATAATTTTTGGGTTGTCCTTAAAGCGAAAATTCCTTTTTCGTTCATATTTCCTGGTATATTTAAGATGAAATAAGCTCGATGAAATATAGATAGAATGACTACAATAGACATTTGAATGACGCAGAATAAAAAGACATTTTGACAGTGGAACAAGTTAATTATATCTTGTTCCATTTAGTAAAATTTTAAGTTAATTCCATGATTGAGTTAGTTAAAACGCTTCATTGATTTATGTTTACACATATATTTAATTTAAAACGTTATTGTCACACACACACACACACACACAGTGTCTCCGTAATCGTATCTAAAGTTGTTTTATTCGCTATGGTAGTGATAGCTCAGTCTTCGGGCGCTCGATTTTAATTCAAACTACTTGAGCGACCTGATCAAATCCCGGTGCCGGCACCAATGAAACTGTTGATGTTAAGTGCTGACTTATCACGTGCTTCCGGAATAAGTGAGGAATTCTGCATATTTTCGAAATGTGAAGTCTGCAAATCCGCAGTGGGACCACGTGGTGGACTATGCCCTAATACTCTCTGTTTAGAGGAGGCCCGTAGTTACATATATACAATGGTTGTTACATATTTTTTTATTATTATAAATATTTATTTATAATCAATATTTCTTACTTAAAATTTTTTAATACAGTACAGAGTCGACTTTGTGACGTACTAAAGCGTCCGCATAGAAATATCTTTTGTAAATCGTTTTTTTTAATGTGAAAGAGTGGCTAGCGAGCTGGTTCACCTGATGTTAAGTGATAACCGCCGCCCACGGACATTTGCAACACCGCTTGCAGATGTCTATAAATTCGCACTTTGCTCCTTATACCGAGTTTATATCGGATATAGAGCAAACTAAAGGTGCTTTGGAGGTACATTACAATCGGTCAAGTGTAAAGCTATCTGGTTAGGGTTTAGATGGTATTTCTCCCATCTTAAGCATACGGTACTAAATAAACTACAACTAAAATACATAAGTTGTTATTATAATTAAAGAAATAATTCACGACAATTATAAATAAGTTTTTATTACCCGAGAATCACAGTTGTGCAAAGGTACAGTGAAATATATTTCGAGAGTGAGAAAATTAAGTAATCAAGCCTGAAATTGTACTTTGAATTAAATTCTATATGATTTGAACTTGAAATTATCCTTAAATTAAACCTTTCTATCATCTAAATTTAGCCTTTCACACAAATACCTTTATGTGATTCACAAAATGTTCTCATAAAGTTGATACATTTATCCAACCTCAAAATCGTATAAAATACACCTGCGCGAATAATATGTGACTAAAGCACATCCCTTGTAAAACGTTATACTTTCTATATTTATTACATCGTCAAAATACATGCTAATCTATACAGATAAATAAAATTGAAGTGTCTGTTTGTAATTTAAAAAGTGGTTATTTTAATTTGTAAATTAAAATAACCACTTTTTACTAAATGCATTGGATGTATACACGGTACATATACCAAAATAACATTTTTTACAATTTTTGTCTGTTTGTCTGTTCCGGCTAATCTCTGGAACGGCTAGACCGATTTGAACGGGATATTCTCTGACAGATAGTTGATGTAATAAGGAGTAACTTAGGCTACTTTTAAAGATTTTTTTTCTTAAATTCCACGCGGGCGAAGTCGCGGGCACAGGTAGTAGCAAATAAATATAGTAGGTTATAACAAAAATCATTTAAACTTTTTCAAATCTTAAAATCAAAGCATGTAATATACTTAAAACGAATCTTAATATCAGACGCTTTGTTACTATTTTTTACTCGGGCTGGAACGTATACTTTTGGGTGCAGATCCCTTTTCGTTGTTCTAATTTATTCTCTTTTGAACTTGACTCCACTTTCAAAATAGTAATAAGAAAGCACAATACGGGATTATTGAATGAGATATCCAGTTTTCATGGCGTTTACTAACCTCTCAGATACATGAGACCGTGTGTGAAATTATAACTTGGCTTAACAAATAACACCATTAGTTTTCGAATATGAATTAATAAATAATGAGAAAACTGTAAAAAGAGTGTACTGAGTTTCACATGTCCAAATTCGACATAAGTAAAAACAAGCGCTTTCGTAGCACCGCACCGTGTGTGTGTCTTTAAATGATTATACAAAATTATGACCAACATGGAAAGTTTTTGCCTTTCACATATATATAATTTTTACACTAAAACAAAATTAAAAGTAATTAAATATACTTTTATTTAACACATTTAAAATCAGCGCCCAATTCCCGAGCACACAACACAATAATTTCAAAAAGAATATGTAATAGGACAATATTAATCAAGCATTTTATTCGAATGCGAATAAAATGATTAAAGATCCGCATAAATCAAGTAAACACACAGTAACCGCAGTTAAAACCGTAAATGCCGAGGACGTGGAAAATTTACGGCGTGGTTCGCAAGGCGCCCACCTCGTTCCGCGGGGCTTCACTATATTTTTAATAAATGTGGTCAATTTAAAGATTTTTTTGTTTAACAAATTATAAATGTTGTTCGAAATCTGCAGTGACAGCTATACAGGTTCTAATGATGGTATTGTGATGCCTGGTATATCTTACATTATTGTTATAGGCAATAAAAATACTGTTTACTATAAGCTAGACGTGAAGGGCCACGCAACAGTTTACTGTTGCACGAATGGGCAGGTCATCCGGGTAAATAACACAACCTCACAGAAGACCGCGGTAAAGTAGAATGTACACTTCTGTGTTTCGTCTGTTGAGTAAGGTAACCGGGGCCCTACGGCAAATGTCCATGGGTGGCGGTTATCACTTAACATCAGATGAACCGACAGCTCGTTTGTCACTGTATCACATAAAAAAGTTACATTGAATAAAAAATATATTACTCACTAGCTGCGCCCGCGACTTCGTCCGCGTGAAATATAAATAAAAAAAATGTGTGCGTGTACTAGCGTACACTCGTAAGAAGTGAAACTTTTTTATGACGTTATTTTTCAAAAAATAATTTACTATACAGAAATTGGTTAAATAAAGTTAAATTAGATAAAGTTTAATAAAGGGCTTTTATTATCATAGACATAAATACAAATTCTACGATTATTTCATTTTAGCTTTGTATAATATTTAGCTTCTTATTTGTAATACATAGGTGGCGTTAGTAATAAATTAAAACACACTATGGTTTGACCGTTGTAATTAGTATGAGGGTCCGCAAAAATTGTTGATTAAAAAACTTGCGACGTGAACCCTGTTTATTTCAATTAACCTCACGGACCCAAAATACAACCGCTTTGAATTTGTACATGGTCCTTCGTTGCCGAATAGTGAGCCAGTGAGTAGAAGGCAGACATTCGACTCACGCGCGAGTGTTGAGAGTGAAGTTTTTTTGGAAAACCGAACTTGCGGACGTTGGATCGACGTCGCAACCGCAAGTTCAAGGAGCCGATTGAGGTTTCGAAGAGCATCATCGGTCAGCTTCAGATTGTGTCTTCGGTGGAAGTCAGGTCACGGTGGGCGGTGCCTGCCTATGGAGAAGAGGAAGTCGACACAGTGTCGTGCTCTGAAGTATTAGAGCTAGCACTGTCATTACTACAAAGATTATTATTGAATTTCTTTAATTGTAATATAATTATTACTATCATTGATGTCGTTATTATATATTTGTGTTATTAATGGCTTATGGTAACTGAAATACGAAATGTATTGTTTACATTTTAGAATTAGAATTAAAATAAACCCTTTGATTTTGCTGATCACTTTAATATAACATATATATATATTGTTATGAACAAACAAAGGAACTAACGCCATCTAGCGACAACTATTAAAACCACTAAAGAATAAAAGACGACATAAAACCCCCTATTCAACACTAGATGGCGTTAGAGGAACATTTTAAGATAAAAAAAGATGGCGCGTAACGGAAAAATGTTACACTAAATTTTTTTCCAACCCCGATAAAGAAGTTTCACTTCAAAAAAATTCTAAAATAAAAGAAGCTTAAGTTACTCCTTATTACATCAGCTATCTGCCAGTGAAAGTCCCGTCCAAGTCTGTCCAGCCGTTTCAGAGATTAGCCGGAATAAATAGACAGACAGACGGACAAAAATTGTAATAAATGTTATTTTGGCATATGTACCGTGTATACATCCATATGCATTTGGTAAAAAGCGGTATTTTCATATTACAAACAGACACTCCAATTTTATTTATCTGTATAGATAAAATGCAATGCACTCCACTCATTGACGTCAGACGGGTCAGTTTTACGAGTAATAAATGAATGGCGAATTATGTAGATTGTGTCTCATGTTCTTTTGTCAACAGATTTACATATTAACGACAAACGAAAATCGACAGACCCCGTCGATCCGCGTTAAGTTTGCAGGGCCGCGTTGAATTATTTATACATCATCCCTTGTAGCTTCACCCGTAACAAGTTCGGTACGAATTACACATGTCGAAAACACACAATCACCATTCGTTATGTGTGATGTTCGGCAATCCATTGACGAAGAAGTTTTAATAGGTAACCTTTTTACCTTGCAAAAGGTCTCGAGATCGTTGGAACATTGTTTGGATGGCTGAAAGTAAGTTAGAAATAATGGCAATGGAGGAAATTTCTTGTTATAGTAACAATTAGAGTGTTAACAATAGGAGTAATCAAATTAATAACTAGTCAATTGAACTATCCGTATGTTTACTACGATTATCACTTCTATCACTTTAAGTATTATGGTTATAAATGCAATAAATCAATAGTAAAAGTAAAAGTAGTAAAGTAACAGCCTATACATGTCCCACTGCTGGGCAAAGGCCTCCTCTATACAGAGGGTATCAGGGCATAGTCCACCACGCGGCCCCACTGCGGATTGCCGGGCTTCACATATCTTCGAAAAATATTTTTTTTGTTATTATTTCGAAAATATGCAGGTTTCCTCACGATGTTTTCCTTCACCGCGGAGCACGTGATAAGTCAGCACTTAAAGTTAAAAACTTCATTGGTGCCGGCACCGGGGATCGAACTCAGGTTGCTCGAGTATATTGAAATAAAGGCGAGCGCCCGGACACTGAGCTATCACGGCTCCTAAAATCAATAGTATTTATTGAATATTTGCCATTAAAAACACACTAGGTATGCCCTAAAAAATAATGCTTGTGTCAATTTAGAATTCATGGTAGCAAAACGCCTGTACTGTTTATATATGTCATATATGTATATTAAAATTTGAATAAAACACTCACCACATATACATATATAAAGTCAGTTTTATAGAAAGGATTTTATCGTATGACGACATTTCCTCTTCTTTGTCGATATCCCCTAACTTTTTCTTCTTCGCGGAGAGTAAGGCTATTAATCTAGAACTTTACTATCCCCAAAGGGCATATAGCAAAGCTCCCGAAGCGCTTATTTTCAAAATTATATTTATGCAGCACAAGTAGATGTGCAGTCGCTTAGCACCGGATGCGATCATTGAGCGGATTTGAATACTCTCCCAACTTCCAGTCGGTTTAAACGTTGGCTTAAAGAGGCCCACGAATTTCATACATATATGACAATACAGCAATTGATACGCTCAACGAGTGGTATAATGAAAATGCTTTTAATAATAAAGTAAATGTTTCAATTTTATCAATCACTGCTTTATTAATATGTTAGTTTCATATTAGTTGCCCTGAATAGTGATATTTGAATTGGGGATATGTGAATGTCTGTGTCTGATAATTATTAAAGTGAATAATATGAAACAATATATCATGAGTTTGACTATTCAACAAGTTGTAGAAATTATACCTTCGAAGGCTTTTGTTAAGTATATTTTCACGCAATGGCCAAATGGAATTTATAATAATATAAGAGATAGCTTTTATGTTACATTTAAAACTAACTACTTTAATTGTTTTATTTGGAAATAAACTAACGGAGTAGCCCACGGGTAAACAAGTGAGAAATAAGACAGTACATAAAACCTCGCATAGCAGGGTTCTAAAACATTACAAGATACGAGTACAATTCGCCAGTCCGTTTAGTGGAAGATTAAAGAACGAAATAAAAATTTGGGACTCGTTACTAAATTTCCACCGCTTCCGCTTACTGCTCACGTTGAACAACGTTGCAAACAACAGTTGCTACAACGCTTAATGGTAAGCACATAGTAACCATGATGAAAACTAAAAAGTTATTATTTGTACACAAATTGTCGAAAAATTTTCGGCACTGAGGTATTAAAACTCGTACCTTTTCTCTACAAAAATTCAAACGATAACGTTTTAACAAAAATGGGGTTAATCATCGACATTACAGCACGTTTTAGTCCGCTGCTGAACACAGTCCTCATCACAGATTGCTACGAAGCACGATGCTTAGCCAACTGTGTCCTCCCACTTCCCGCACACTTGCGGGATGTGAATGGGTTCAACATTAGATTGTCACTCCATCTAGTAGGGCGTGCTACACTGTGGTGGCCACGACGAGACTGTCACACGAAAACGTTTCATCCCCATCGAGCCAACTGTGTTCCTTCATCCTGCTCACTTTGGGGAGGAAGGGGTGTGTACTTCAGCAGTCTATGTATGTCAGTAACGTAAGTTCTTCAATATTACCCATTCCTCGCGTAACCAGTCAAAGGTTGATATTATGAATGTTTATAAATGTACTCGGTTACGCCAATTAAGCATAATTTAATAATTAAATAAATATATGATACATACATCCATTACCCTTCCCTTACCTTACTCATCTTATTGCACGTACTGCCGCTTAAAGCGTCGCCAGCGCCGCGCGGCGGCAATAGTTTAAAAAGTCGTTATCCCGCAACTGCACGAGTGACATTGCGCTCCTCGATATATTTAATTATCCCGGACATTGAGTTCTAGTAATTCTCCCAATAGATGTGTCGCGCCCTTCAGCGATTACAATAAGTCGAAAGTGTGGAGTGTGGCTATCCAGGAACTTATTGAACACTGCAAAGTCGCAAGGTTAGTACGTACATCTCACCCACCTTCCTAGCTTTGCTTATTGTATGTACCAATACAGTCCACTAAATTCTATCGAAGAAACCTACCATTATTGGCGCGACCAGTACTTACAATTTAATTTCCGTTTAAATCTGAATTTACTTTCCTTTTTTGATGACGTGGAGGAGCTTCTGACGCGCAATTATTACTACTTGATGGTAAACCTCGTGGTAGATGCGTCGACAACGTTATGAAAATTAAGATCCGGCCATCTCACTCACCAGACGAAACGCGAAAGTATTATACTTCCACTTTACGCCGGTCTTCTGTGAGGTCGTGGTACTACCTGGACGAGCCTGCCCATTCGTGCAACAGCCGAGGCTGCTGCGTGGCCCTACCACCGTGACTTCCTTTAGTGTTGCCAACAATAGCATCAGCTGTTTCAATTTAATCATTACCTTATGGGTTAAAGAGGCTATTTGTTATAAAAAAAATAGTTAAATAATTAAACCTGCTGCTTTGTTGCGGCCATTGTGAACCGAGCGACGTTCCTTTGACCACACGGTTCATGTCATAAATAATTCAGCGGTTTCAGCCACGGCGCATTAAAACAGGCGCCGCGTAAACCTATTCATCTTGCTGTTACGGACCTGGAAATGTTATTATAAGTTAAAGTTATAATATCTCTATTGGGAATTTTCTGCTTTCACCTTATCCTTATCGAATCGCCGGTTCGCAACTCTGTTTCCATGTTATAATGAATTATGTTAAGAAAAAACTCTATACATTATAAAATAATTTAGCTTATCATTCTTAATATCCTTATAAATTTGCCTTATCATATGTTTCGTTATATAAGAATCTATTAGACAGCGAACAACGTTTCTGTTGGTCTCACAAATAGTTTTAATTAAATTTTGTGTTTGGATATAAAGTATGTGAAATAAACATATGATCACCATTGATTAAATAAAGGTAACGAAAAGGTTTGGCTTCATACATTTTATTATTGAAATAGAATTTACTTAAAAACTACGACAAATGCCCTTCGTAAATGTTATAGTTTTCTTGTAGTCCTAGTGAATACTAAGCGACAATTTGTGATTTGGGAAAGTATAGTGTACTAAATAAATACTTTAGTTCTTTGCCACCGACTTATGCAAGTATTTGAGAAAGTTAGTGAATACATTGAGTCAATTATTGCAATGTTACGAGTATTAAGGCTAAAAGAGCGCAGTGCGAAATTATCGCCCGCTTTCATCCCTCGAGCGTCATAAATGTTTCAATGCAATTATAGAAGTCTTCTCCTTTGGAATAATCAGCCTTTTGTTTTTGAAACCACCTTTTTTGGTAACTTGTTGAGATCAGTTCTCATCCTTCCAATAAACGTTCAGGTAATTTTATGTATGACACTAAATATTGCGTTGGAAAAACCTTCCCGTTTCCCTTTTGTACAAGTACAGTAATGATCTTTCCGATTCGTAACTTCTGAATTTTAATGCGATTGTCTTCAAAGTAATTGCGAAGTAAGCTTGTTCTTATAAATTTTGTCAGGATGGCCCTTTAAATTGAATCGTCTATAAATACTGTTAGCTTTAACAGGGGACCGTGGTGTACTGAAATGACGAACTTTCAAGGATCTATTTGATTCCATTAGTTCGTAGGAGAAATGACCTTTTGTAATTTTTATTAAATTTTGATATTTATGAAGTACTAGCTGACTCGGCAAACGTTGTTTTGCCATATAAGTTATTTCTAGGGGCATCGGAACGCACTACAAAGTGTTTGACATAGTTGACAGGTACAGTTTGTATGGGAAAATAAAATTGTTGCTATTTCGGTTTTCCATGCCATTTTTCCATAATTTCTCATCGTTTAAACCTTCCCTGGACTGCCACAAATACTTCAAAACCAAAATTAGCCAAATCCGTCCAGCCGTTCTCGAGTTTTAGCGAGACTAACGAACAGCAATCCACAGCTACACAGCTATATAAATCGTTCAAAACTGTGTACACAATCGTTTTAACTTCAATATTTTAAATCAATGATTTGTTTTAATAATATAGATGACGTATGTCCGTAACATAATATAGAACGTATGACTTGGAAAGAGAACAGTCTATAGAATTGCAATCCTATTACACCAATTGATGTAATTTGAGCGCCACATTCCGTTACAATATACGTCATTGTCGCACGTATATGTGTCATTGCATCCCGTTTTAGAAACATCAGCATTAGATTCCGCTCCAAACTTTTCGACCCGATGCGACTCAGTGCAACAAAGCTAATAAAACAAGTTATGATAACCTGTCCTGTTTTCAACGGGCTCACTGTTCAATGTACCGCTAACAATACTACGCGTATAATAGCGATGACAGTGTATTATATTTATTCATACGAATGGCTGACAGTGTGATTATATGCCCTGGACAGTGTACGGGCGTCAGCAGCGTCATCAAATGGTTGTTTCGTTATATAAATGGATGAATGTTAGCTGGTGACTGATATTTGAGAAATATGACCTTCACTGTGTTAACGGACTACGTTCCAAAGATGCGTACATCGTCATCATACTGGCCTTATTCCATGATAGGAGCGTCGATCGAGGGTTTTATTTTAGGTGATTAAGTCAAGCAAGTCAACACACACCCAACAATATGTAGATCATTATATTGACATGCAAAGGTCGGTGGCGTCTACAATTTATTATTTAATGTATAATTGCTTAATTAGCTTGTGATGGAGTTGCCTTGGTGGTTTTAATTATCTGTCTGCCAAAACTTCCCAGGTTAATGCTGCATCTCTTCATCAGCGCATACTTTACGCACAGAATTGTCCGCTCTGTGTCCGCCTCCCCTCTGGGAGTATTAAAGTCACTCCGAAACCCATGTATGCATTGCCTGCATTGCATTGGAAACGACGAGTACAATATTTAATACGGAACATTTATATGAAACTGATTCCGATGGCCAACTGTTGGCGAGGACCTTCACAATATTACATTCTTGCATGCTCGCTTCCCAACTAGGGAGTTTCCGACGCGTATTTTTATAACAACACCCCGTGTATTAGTAGTTGTGAGGGATGAGGACACACCTACAATCTCCTTTGAGAATACGATGAACTCACCGGTACAAAATTAAAAATACTTCTATTTTACGCTTGTCTGTACCTGCTTTATAAAAAAAACATTGCCATGAAATTAGAAGTTTTGCGAAAAACAGCAAAGTAAGGGATGATCATAATTTAAAGCGAGACAAAATTGAGATGTAGGCTAGTGTTTAAGCAGTTTATTTGGGGTTCTCGCCTCTCGCAGCGACTTCAGGAATATTTTAACGATACGCAAGTCTCCAGCTTTGCATAATTGACTTAATTATAAGCGGATTTGTATTTTACCAGGAAGGTCTTAGGTGTAACTTTCTTCCAAAGAAAATGGCGAAAATATATATTTGTAATCATTTTCACTGCAAAGACTTATTCGCAACAAGTTTGTTAATTAAATGACTACGTGCAAAGCGACCTTAGCAGAAATCTTCGCTTCTTAAATTTGCATTATTCGGATTGACAGAAAAAGCTTAGATGTGCATTCCACTTCTGGTAAAAAGGGCAGAGGCATAATCTTAAACGTATATACTTTAACTGGCTATGCCATTCTGTTCGTAAAATCTTCAGGTTTCAATCTTTTTTTTTTTGGAAATTCGAAGATTTACTTTAACTGCATCAATTGTATCTAAACATATTAGAAACTAAACAATCATAGGATTATTTTTAATTTTACATTCTACCTGTTATTACCTGTACCTGTGATTATGGATACCACATCATATGTTACGGTGTTCCAATGATCTGGAATTTAAACAGAAAGAAAGTACAATCCATAAAAATAAAACAACACAAGGATTAAGAAAATCTTTAAGTAGAAGAGACTTACCGAGACAAATAATCGAATAAAACAAAACGAGAGAAGAAAATTAAAATATTGTATAGCAGCCACTTCTCTACTCTACGGAACCAAAGGCAAATACTGTAAAATTTTAGGAAATAATAAGTGTTAAATTGCAGTGAATTCTCATAAAAAGATAAGTAAAGATAAGTACCTTACGCCCTAGCATGAGGCTCGAGGCGTAAGCACCTTGAGGAAACCCAATTGGATTTGTTTTTTCTTTGAAACTGAAAAGCGATGTGAGTTTTAAGAAAGATCTTTGATCTCTTAAATCGCGATTTAAGTGTGCTAACGACTTGTAAATGGAATTAGTAAATTAGAGGTCTGCTTTAGGATAAATATAACGTCTACTTCTGTCTCAACACGTTCATTTAAAATTACCCTTACGATGTTTTGTTCTTCGTGAATCTGTATATCACGACTATTCATTTATTTAAACTTTATTACTACATCTTAATCTTAGGGCTGACCGGCGACTTAATACTTAATGACATTATCTACGAGTCACTCTTTGTTATGGTACTCTTTTAAATTGTTTGTATCTAACTCACCCCAATATGTAAACCCAAACTTGATAAATGGAATAAGGAATATTGCACAACTTCATTAGTGCAAAGGGCATCCGAAGGGCATATACATATATATATATATATATACATATATATATATATATATATATATATATATATATATATATATATATATATATATATATATATATATATATATATATATATATATATATATATATATATGTATATATTTTATACGTAATTTTAAATTCCTATTTCCTTTTAAATTTTTCAAGACAAAAATATTAAAACAAGTCTGTTGAATATCTTGAAGCAGTCCATGGAATTCTGTTGTGTCAATCTTAGTACGTCAGCACTGAAAATCAGCGTTGTGTTGGGGTTTTGACTTCCGGCTGATCTAATTTATCGATAATAGGGCGTACACGTTACATTTTCCTTATGTTTTTATTGCACACCATGGTTTTATCTTTGAATTATATACTGATTTTGTTTTGTTTTACTGTGTTATGTATTATTATAATTTTTCATTTCTTTCTTACGTTTTCTTATATTTCTTTCTGTGTTTTTTTTGATAAATAAATTCGTTTTCTTTCTTTCTTAGTTCATACTCTTCATTATTCCTTTCTTCGGCCTTTGAATGAAAACTAATCTAGTTTAGGTTAATAGAAAAATCGACCAATATGTTCAATATGATTAATGTTGTAATTCAACGCGATTCGACTTTAAAAGATTTGTCACGGCTCGCATATTATATATTCAAATATATGTCTGATGTTTTAACATGAATTAAGATTTTTATCTCTGACTCCGAATAAATCGCACTTAAGATCCCTTTCCCACTCAAAAGGGCTTATGGCCATAGTCAAAAGATTTTTGTTTATAAAGCCCTCCTTGGACCTTTTACTGTTTAAAGTGGCAGTCTAATCTTTTTCGGATAAGAAAACCCTTCGGTTTGGATAATATACGCCGGGCCGCAAAAATAATGAGCCTCATAGAAAAATCGCAATTACAAAGTTGTTTAAGTAGATCGCTCGAAGTATGTTATAATTATAATTGAAATAGTAAGGTTTATTATAAATGTAAGAAGTAGCAAACGAACCAATTTATGTATATCTCAGATAAAAAAAATCATTTCTGAATGGGCATTGTCCACTGTATGGGGGTTTTGGCTTGGAGTGAACAGTCATTGAGAATAACAACGATGTGTAGAATAAGTAGATTTATTCAGAAGGAATTAGAAAAATAATAAAGTTTTGTGTCCAGATGTTTCTTAGTTTTTTTTAATAAACATTTATAAACAGGGCTTTGAAATATAATATTGAATTTAGTTTACATATTTTTTTATTAATCAGATTCATAAGTTAATAAAATGTTATCTAAGAGCCGGGCAGGTGGATGTACAGACTCTTGGTACCTTGCCCAGCTCATGAACCAAATAAAGTCATTATATGGGCACAGAAACCCACTGTCTGACGACCCTCCATGCAGTTGCAAAAATATTGTTTTATACTACCTGTCTGTTATATTATTTTCATATAACATATCAATATAATATATTTTTGTGCTGATACACAACAACATACATTCACAATACCTACGAATAAAGCAAATGACATTTGTCAAAATAACAGTCACAACTCAAAAGTATTGCCTAATGTTGCCATAAAAATCTTAACCGATGAACAATTTTTTTTTCTACGATTCTGGCATTTGAATGATGACAATTAAAATAATGAACAATTTATTCAAATATATTGAAGGCAATTGAAGTTGATGAAAATAATACAATATTAACTTTTATTCCTACATGATTTCGTGACTTATGCAAAATCTAAGTTAATAAACGAGAATAATAATATTATTTTGATTGATAAAAAAATCGAATAGTCACAGATGTGATTGAGATTTTTATACTGGCAAGGTAACATTTTAAAATGTCGACAAGACTGTGTATATAAATCAATGTAAATACTCATTATTGGATGTTTTTATCAGTTTGAATCGATACAACCGAAAAATACAAATATTCATGTTTTATTCAGGGAGATTTTTTGGTATAATTGTTTTTATCTAAGAATTCTGTTCACGCGAAGCCAAAAATGGACAATGTCCTTTGAAATATTAAAAAATGCAAAATTAAATATTTTTTTTAGGATACACTTTTAGATAACGTTCTCTAGCGCCAAATTAAGTAAAAAAAATCAAATGTCTTTATTCCACATAGTAGTATTACACTCGCTTATTGATAGTCAAAATACTACCACCAACGGTTAGGAAAAGAAAGCCACTGTACTGAGAAGAATCGAGGAAAGAAAGAATCTCAGCGGGCTTTTTTATTTTTTTTTAAATAATCAGTTTGACATTAATGTATTACAAAAACAATATAAGAACTCTGATTTAAAGAGCCTGGAGTGTGTTATCATGTAAATAATCATTAATATTATAATAGCCTTTAACACACAAATGTTCCTTTACAACTTTTTTAAATTTAGCTATTGATGCATTTTGAACGTTTTCTGGGATTTTGTTGTAGAAACGTATACATTGTCCCATAAAAGATTTACTTATTTTACGCAGTCTACTTGTGGGTTGGATCGATTTGTTTGTTCCTAGTATTTATATCATGAACGTTATTATGTCTTGAAAATTTATCCTTATTTTTATGGACATACAAAACATTTTCAAAAATGTATTGAGAATCAACAGTCAATACCTTTATCCCTTTAAAAAAGTTTGTTAACGATTCTTTGCAGCCAAGATTAAGTAACGCTTGTACTATGGGAACATACTAGATAACTGACATACATACATAAACATACTTTTCTTTTGTAAATAAATATACATTATAATTGTATAAACATGGCTGCTGACATGACACTGGAAAACCAGAGTATTAATCACAGGATATTTTTCCTGTGGTAGGGATCGAACCCACACTGCAGGTTCACTACCCACTACGCCAGTTGGGTTGTCAATTAGGAGAAAATTTTTTCCTCTTTTGTTTTGAATAAACCTGTGATTATTAACTGTATTTCCCACATTAATCAATGATCGAGATACACAACTTTCCGGGAAGACCAATTCGTCCTGACAACTATGCTAAGAAATATTTTGTTTCTTTATGTCCAAAAGAGGCTTAAATATCATCAACACAATAATGAGATACTAAGACGATTATATACGAATTCGTGAAGCTGATATCAAGCCTTATAAGTCGCATTTATAAAAAAAATGCCCCCAAACGGTTCAAAGAACATATGCGAAGTTACCGTTTGCTCCAGAGTACGTCCAAGGGTTAGATGAAAATTTGCCCAGGTCAGGTGATCCGATGAGTCCAGGTTTTGTTATTTACACACTGTTGGAGACGAAGAGTATATGGACCAGGAGACCGGTATCTATAAGTGGGTTAGAAATAATTTGGCGGAGGTTCAGTAATGGCGAGGGCTAGAATAGGTTCAGAGCGTTGTATAGAGCTACTCGTAGAGGTGATAGAAAACAAATTCATAATATTTTTTTATCTCAATTTATATTTATAAAATATTCTTTTTAATCTAATACCTTTAAACGAGCAATTCTTGTATATAATCAGAATCTCGGAAACGGCTCCAGCGATTTTCATGAAATTTAGTATGTGCGTAGATTCAGGCGAGAAAAATCGGTTTAATTTTTAGAAAATGTCCTTTTATCCTTGTTTTCAGGGAATGAAAAATATCATTCGAATATGACGGTAAGTTTCGCCGAAAAAAATGTTAGAATAGCTCGGTCGGTAATCGGGCGGCCCCAAAACAGACGGCCGTGGTTCGCGTCACGATCATTTACACATTTATTTTTTTACCTTTTTTTTGATTCCAGATCATTGCTTTCTTTATTTTGAATTTTTTGTCGATTTGTTATTTTGTAATTCTTTTCCCTTTTTTTTAAGTTCTTTCTTTTGTGAAAAACATCAGTTCGTATTTTCTTATTATTACGTCGGTAAGATCGAAAAATATTATGCTTATTTCATTACTTAGTTATTTGTATCTAAATGTAATTTCCAAAATACACGATTTACCAAAAAAAAACCGGTCCTCCGGGTACTGTGTATTAAATGAATAAAATAGAATATCTTAAGTATTTGACAGTAACAAAACAAAATCTGATTTATTACATTAAAATACTTCTGTTGGATTACATTAGCAATTAATTCTGTATAATTTTTACAGATATTGATTAGCCTACCTTAACCAGATGACAGACCATCAGTTAATTTGATTCGGGAGACTTGGTGCACGGACGTGGAACTTTCCCTAACTTCCGCTATTGCACAAAGCATGGCGCGGACGATGAAGTTTGTCATCGTCTTCGCCCTGTGATTTCATAGAGTTATATATTTGCTTGCCTATGGAGGCGTAAACGTTAAGCTATCAAGTATGCCTGCAACTTATTGGGAAAAGTTCGAGTCGACTGCCATTTTTCTTTTAGTAACAGTGTAAGTAGAGGAAGGTTTTTGACAAGAACATGCTTATTCACGTATAATATAATAAATCGTGAAAGAAGATAAATAAACGAAAAGGGACGAAAGTCAACATATAAAAATCGGTTTGGACTTACGAGAAGAAATCATTAGAGAAATCAGTCAAAGTGGATTTTCAAGGTAAGTGGGAAAGAGATACGAGAACGAACATCGCAAAAGATTGTTTAAGGAGGTGGGTATTATAAAATGGCATAAATAAAACATATTATAGATAGTGTACGGCAAAGTGTGATCGTGCATGGACGCGCTCTATTTTCTGTTTCTTCGGCAGCGACAGGTGTATTTATTTAAAAAAAATTATTTTTCCGGTTCTGACCCAAACACATTATTGCAATAGTCAGCGCCGCAAATCCTTGTCTGAATTGCTAAAATTAACCCGTACGAAGTCCTTTTATATCTCACTCGTACATGTATATTAAATGGTGCCAACCTAGTCATACATTTTTCACCTTTAAATTCACACCGTCGCTTCACCTCGACGCCACGGAACACTGCATACAGGATACTACGCTGCAGTTATAATTTATATCTGGACTAATGTAACGAGGGAATTAAAACACTCGCAATGGCGCAATTTAAGTGAACGTTAATAATACAAAGTGGTAAGGGGATAATACTCGCGAACATTCAGGCTCGTTAGGCGAGCTAGGAGAAATCCATAAAAATTCAGAGGGACATTAAATGTAACCATATTTTTCCTACGTTAATTTCCGCATAAAAAAGAAACGTGTTCCGTTTCACTTTGGTAGGGTTTTAGTTTCAAGTTGTTTTTGGAAGCAATTGAAGATTCTGTGATGGTGTAATAAATACTGTATCGCTTCAACGTTCCCAAGAAATAATTATGTCCAATTATTTATTTATTTAAAAACCATCAGGTGCTCTCTAGTCAACCGATAAATTATTAGAGAGAATAAAGAGGTGAGAAAGAGCCAGATGAGATAGTGAAAAATAGTATGATTTTGTATAAAACATCACATACCTACATATAAATATACACGTACACTAATATTTATAGTGAAAGTTGTGTGTTTTAAACTAATCTGAAACAGAATTTTACAAATCAGGAAACGACATAAGTGCTCGAATTGTTCGCATTGTCTACACGACGAGCATGGCAAACTATACGGCAAAAAAATGCATTCAGTCGAACAAATAGTCACTGTTGCTTCTCAATACATTTATTGTAATATTTTGTACATACGTCGTAACCTTAATTATTACCTAAAGAATAGTGACAGACATAAAATAAACACTAGAAATAAGGACAAACTTACTACGCCATTGTTTCGTCTACAAAAAGTAAATAGATCGTTCATGGGGCAAAGTGTGCCGTGTATAATAAAATCCCACAGTCGATATTTAGTCTGCCGCTTGACCAATTTATATGGAAAAATAATAGTGAACTTATGGTTAAAGCATATTATATCATTGCGGAATATCTCGACGACGCCAATGTGTGGAGTTAATACTGTTGATACTCACTTAGGCTAGAATAAGACTACTATACCTGTATATTGTAAACTGATATTTTTGAAAAAGAACAACTTTTGAGTTTCTGGCCGGTCTCTTCTCAACAGAAACTACTTTCCGAACCGGTGGTGCCTTACGAACCTATACACATAATTTTTGATTGACGATTCATAAGAGCGCGCAAGCGTCTATTTGAATAAATATATTTTTGACTTTGATTTTATAGCCTCCTTTTTTGAAGTCGGTTAAACATTTCTTAATGACTGCTCATTCAATTTCGCGCGAGCGCAAGGCGCCAAGTGTGGGACAGGTGGAAACACCCGGCCAAGCTGCCCATCAACCGCACCTGCTCTCAGAATTTGCGAGCTGAATATTCATCCCTTATAGATGAGGATTTCCAGGTGGACACCCGTAAATTCCGCACGTTTATTACTCGAGCTACAGTTACCGGGATCGGTTCAATTTACATTCTTGGGTAACGAAACATTTTAGGACGGTAAGTGTTTCTCGTAAATTAAGAATACGATATTTTAATATTTACGTTATTTACATTATATATAAATAAATATTTTTACAAAACGTTCTCTAGTCCCAAAACTTCATACTTTTCTTTTGTAAATGAATACATATTATACAGATATGACCACTAGAAAAACTGTATGTTCATCACACAATATTTTTCAGGTTGTGGGGATCGAACTCACAAGTAACAAATATCATCCACAATCATTATGTAACAAATATTTAGTTAGTAACGAAAATACCAAAAAATACTTTGGCAGCCTATAATGTTAACCAAATAAGTATTTATAGTGGCGTAATCGGAGGATCAATGTATATCTTATATATAATGTTACTTTACATTACTTTATATATATTATTAGTAATATATATATATATATATATATATATACATAACATAAAGCAATGTAAAGTAACATTGCTGGGCAAAAGCCTCCACTCCATCGATGGTATCAGGGCATACTCAACCATGTGATTCACATATCTAAAAAAAATTAGGCATAAATCCTCATATCTACGAATAAAATAGTACAAACATTAAGAGGAATATGAACAAAAAGACGTACAAAGTCCATCCTCGTGTCTACACACAAACTCGTTGCGGTCGACAGCCCTTGAATAAAACACTTGGCGGCATTATAAATTTCAGCGAAGCCGG
This sequence comes from Iphiclides podalirius, assembly GCA_933534255.1. Lineage (NCBI taxonomy): Eukaryota > Metazoa > Arthropoda > Insecta > Lepidoptera > Papilionidae > Iphiclides > Iphiclides podalirius. The sequence goes on from OW152816.1 coordinate 17,149,066, forward strand.
TGAAAATGTACTTTGCGCGGACCTCACAGAGGCTACGTCAAGAAATCCCGGTTTGCGGGAATAACATAACAGGGTGGGAGCGGAATGTATATTTAATGCACTAAACAAAGCTACGTGATTCACGCGACGCTCCGTATTTTATCACTTCTGACTTTTTCGCTTTACTCATTCTCGTAAGTACGTCGCCTCTAAGTTATATTTTGGGGCAAAGTTAAGGACATTTATTCACATTGAGGTCTTTCTTTTGATAGCTTAAAAATCTTCTATAAACAAAATACAATTTAATGAAAATAAAACAAAGACATGTTAAGTGACAATGCCAATCAAACATCTTCGTATACTTTCAGCCTCAACTGTTTCTTTCGGTTCATTGACTTCATAAATATGCTTGCTTAGCTGGTAAATATTTTTAATGCTCCAGATTCAACTTGAGATGCCTTAATTATTTCACGACTCACTGCGGTAAAACTGCTTTTGGCTTAGACTGGTGCTACTTCTTAATAATGTAAGCGTCCACTGAGCTTTTAACAATGGCAACTGTTCAATTCAGCGTCAATTTTTCATGTGGTTAAAATAATTAATGTCTTTTGAATTAATTATGACCGGTTAGGTTAAGTTTCGCTTATAAAAATTGTTTGAATTAGTTTCCCAAATCTGATTCAAGTGGATGGATAAATCTAAGTTAAATTAAGTACTTTCCTTATTACAATTTTAATATATTACCTTAAAATGGCAAACAAAGCAGTGGTATTACACAAGTCAATTTACAATAGGTAAAATTTCTGTTAACGTTTTCGTGTGATATATTTAATGGGATTAAATGAAAATAAAAAATAAACAAAAACTATTTAAAACACATTACATTAATTCAGATATTAGACAGAAATGAAATGACATAAATAAAATTTACTTTACACATAAGAACTGCATATATTCAGAAAACGATACTCGTGCGGAATGTAAGATATGTATTTTTTACAAAAAATAATTAAAAAAAAACATTGTACAGAGTACCTACTAATGATGGCTGCATGCGAAGCGTTGTCAGATGCAGAGTGAACTTAAAAATAGTAGGGATTAAACCTTTTTATTTTGCATTGTTATTATATTCCTTTAAAATTCAAAAATTCCAGCATTACTTAAATGTAACGTAATGTATTTGTAACAATATTTTTACCATACAGTGTTTGCTTTCATCCAATTTTCGTATCGCAACCAGCGTAATTTTTTTCTAAAAATACCACATTCTAAACGTAATTAACGCTAGACCACGGGAAAAAACAATAGAATAATAGCGTTTGCAGTGTCGCAATTTCCGTGGACGTTAATTATGTAATGTGTTGAGCGGATGATGCTCGCAAAATTTCACGTTCCCTATCTAGGCTAGGGGTTAAGTAAAGTTAAGTCTGTGCTACTAAGGGTGAACAATGCACTGGTGTTGCTCTACGCAAAGCTAACTGTGGTAGGATCATGCAATGGTGTTCACTGTTGCATGAGTGGGCAGGTCCGTCCGGGTAAGTACCACGACCTCACAGAAGACCGGCGTCTGTAGAAGTGCTGCACTTCTGCGCTTCATCTGGTGAGTGAGGTAGCCGGGCACACTTTATTTAGAGGTGGCAACGCATTTACAACCCTATGTGTGTTGCAAATGTCCATGGGCGGCGGTTCGTTATCTTTCTCACATAAAATAATAGTCACCAAAGATAGAGACCGGTGAAAGCTTTAATGGACACAGTGGTGATCCTGCCTCGAAGGACCATGAATAAGTCCTCACCAAAATCTTATTGGTGATACTACATTATACTCTAACATTTTGCGCACATGACAACAAAAATCCGCATGAGTATATTCCAGCTAAAGTTAACATTTAGTAAGCGCGATATAAATCACAATTGGCACCATCTATTGGAAGCGTATGTTCTACGCCCTCTTAGCTTATATACATCTACAGCTCAACAACTATCAAGTTTGAAACTAAAATTAAAATCGGTGAAATATGGGGAGCATTATCTGTTTCATTTTTATTTTTTCCACCTTGATATAAGGTAAAATTTAGGTGGCAAATTACTGTAAATGACGCAATAGTCTACGATAGGAACTCTGCGAAGTACCGTAAAATTTGCGCGGTTTTTATAGTGCAACTTCTTTAATTTCATGTCTCTACGACGTAGACAAATGAGCCGGAAATAGGGTAGAAGGAATAATATAGTAGGTAGCGTGATAAAGATATATGGAAAATTTTGTAAAGGATGTGCTCTTTTCTTAGAGAAGTAAATATTTATTTATTGAAGATATACAATTCTTCTTCTTTCTTCTGCTCTTATCTCACCCTCGTGGGGTCGGCATAACATGAGAATCGTGTTGTTAGTGATATTAACTAGATTGTTTTACGACCAGCCGTCTGCCTATCAGTCTCATTGCGAAGAAACATCCAGATCCGGAACAATTAAATATGGGTCACACAAATACTTGTCCCGTGTGGGAATCGAATCTAGGACACTCGGCTTTAAGGCCGTGACGCCGGAAGGTCTTAGGTTCGATTCTAAGTCCAGCTTGGCAACTACGCCACTGAATCATCAATTTAATATAATTAATGTAATAAGATTTTTATTAAAGGTAAGGGGCCAAATGAACAAGCTTCATATGTTAAGAAAGACAGCTGGCAGATAAAATGCTTCAACATTTTATTAATATTTTTATTTCACTTCAGTCTTCTGAAAGGCATGTGTTCCTCTATGGGGCTTCACAAAAAGTAAATAAAAAGCGTTTCATCACTGATTTAACACTGAAATAACATTTATGAAAGCGCCACAAATGTACAAATCAGTCGCCTGATACTGGTAACCGAATACCGTATATATGTGTATCAGACGAGTCGAAGTGCTGTTTGATTTTGACTACGGACAAGGCCACTGCTGTTCAATACTATACTACTTTATCGGCTAATAACCCAGTGTAATATACAGTGTACATTACACTGTAACTATATGCGAAATCTCCAATTGCCAGATTTCTTGTCTATTGTCACATTGTTGCTCACATAAGTTTCACTATACCAATCCATCGATAACTAGGGCTATCAACTGGACCTATTTATAAAAAGATCATTTCTGGATCGCAGAGGTGAGCAATATTGTCATAATAATATCTGTATTGTTGTTAAGAATTGAAACAGGTTCCCATTGTGTCACCAGCCTGTTAGTAGTTGCGTTTCACCGCTCTTATTACCATCCGTTTGTAACGTCCGGCAATTTTAATAATTCCGCACACACTTTACAATGACCGAATATTTTTTAAAAAAAATTGCGTCCATTTCATGTGTGGCTTAAGGGTTTGAAAAGGTTAATATTAAATGGCACTTTCCTGGAGATTATCTCTATATATACAAATGAATCGCTGAATGTGTTGCTAATCGCAGATCTCGAGAACAACTGAATCGATTTCGCTAATTATTTTTTTATAATATTCCTTGAAGTACAAGGATGGTTAAAAAATTGCCTGAAAATGTCTAAAAACAACACTTCTCTTTATTCTAGTATTACTTCTAGTAATAGTAATATTAAAGAAGAAATCTGTTCTTAATTTGCTGTTACAAGCAAGGTGTGGTATGTTGTATACACGCAATACTACATGTATTAACATACCGTGTAGAATCAAATATCATTGAAATAAATTTAAAATTGAACTTTGGCAGTTCACCTGTTGGTAAGTGATCACCGCTGCGTTTGAACATTGATGCCTTTAACTTTTAATAAAGTGGGCAAAGGCTTTTTCACTCGCCAGACGAAACACAGATGTTAACTCTTCAGAAGTGGTACCTCCCCGACGGACTGCAAATTCGTGCAACAGCGAAGACTGTTATGTGGCTCTATCACAGTTGAATCTTCCATTACTGTCTTTATGCTTCTTAAATATTACGCTGGTAGGGCCACTCAGCAGCCCCGGCTGTTGCACGAATGGGCAGGCTCATCCGGGTAATTACCACGACCGCACAGAAAACTGGCGGAAAGTGGACTCGTGATTGTGACTTTTAGTTTGACAACTTTTCGCATAAAAAAAAAGCTTTTTAGCTCTTAAACGGGAACCCTAAAAGTTTCCCGTTTAGGACCCTATTACTAAGAATCCGCTGTCTGTCTGTCTGTCCGTCTGTCACCATGCTGTTTCTCATGAACCGTGATAGACAATTGAAATTTTCACAGATGGTGTATATCTATTGCCGCTATTACAATTAATACCAAAAAACGGTAGAAAATATATTTAAGTGGGGCTCCCGTACATCAGACATGACTTTTTGCCGTTTTTATAGATAATGATACGGAACCCTTTGTGCGTTGTGTTTCCGGCTCGCTCGTGGTTTAATATTAATTTTTTTTATGTGAAAAGTTGCCAAGCGAGCAGACACCTGATGTTTAGTGAATACCGCCGCCCATAGACACCTGCCACACCCGAGGGTTCCAGATGCGTTGACAACCTTTTGAAGATTGGGCCTTTTGAAAATAGACAGAATCTTGGCACCCGAGGCGTTAATTTCAACAACGGTGGCTTTTGACTTATTCAAGTGTATACACGCTCGTACCGTATATTTTGGTAAAAAGCAAGCCCTCATAACGTGGACAGCGCTGGCTGTATGGCATTCACTCCTCGTGGGGGCAACAACGGGCTCTAACGGAACTCGCTGCATTAATCCGATGGGGAAATGCACGGCGGGCCAAGTCGCATAACGGAATGAACATAAAAACCGCCGGGATCGGGGCAGCTTTGTTTGGTGCATTAAATATGAATGCGGCTTCCATCGCGTTACGCCGAACCCCACTTGGCGCATTGTCTTTTATAGCTCCTATTCCGTTAGCACAGGGCGCGTTATCTCTTGCACGCTTTGAATTCGTAATGCCGCAGTCTATAACCGGGCATGGCCTACCGCATCTAATCTCCGCGGGCCGTACAATGCACGGCTTCGTCGTTATTTTTAAGTGATTCGGCTCGGGTGAAGTTTCCGTTACGTCGACGCGGTTGACACCGAAGTCAGCGCGCTATTGCAGGAAAACTGATCTTTGGTTGAAGAGATTATTGTCAAATTCGATCTAAAGAGAATTCCAATAAGAAGCCGTGCTAAAGATGTGACAAGCATAGACGAGAAACTCTAGAAACCGTGCGGTCTTTAAAAAAAAACCGGCCAAGTGTGAGTCGGACGCGCGATCGAAGGGTTCCGTACCACTATCTATAATGAACTAATTGGTAAGTATCTATTGGTCGCCTATCAACCGCCTCACGTTAGTTGTATGGGAGCCACCTCAGATATTTTTTTATTTAATTCTGTTTTTTTAGTATTTGTTGTTATAGAGGCAACGGAAATACATCACCTGTGAAAATTCCAACTGTCTAACTATCACGGTTCATGAGATACAGCCTCGTGACAGACGGACATACAGAGAGAAAAGTCTTAGTTAGGGTTCCGTTTTACCCTTTGGATACGGAACCCTCATAGTAATAAAATACGTTGCTTTATCGTGTGTTTAAATTTACTTCAGAACTCTTCATACAACGATAAACTGACAACGAGTGTGTCATTAGGTGCCCCAGCGAAACCTCCTCCGTTCCGGCTCTCGAGCTAATTAAAAATAAAACGGACACTAATTGGATTTAATGCAAAATAAAGAAACCGACGTTAACTTTTCACGTTCGTTTTAAGTCGCTCCGAGAGCAAAGAAGCGCGCATAAAACTCAACTCGTTAAGGAAACTCCGAAACGTTCGTAACGGTTATAACGGCCATCGGATTTATTAAGCTTGAATTAACGAAAGAGAAAAAGAATTAACGGCGAGTAGGGTTTATGCAAAACCCGCACCTCTCTAAGTGACTTGTGAAATTATCTAAAGATGGTCGTTTTTCCCGATTTCCGTCACTTAATTTTCACCGGATTAACATTTCAATTAAAAATGAAAAGGTATTTCCTGAACTTAAATTTTGTCCTAAATGATAAAGTAAAAAAAAGTAAAGTAACAGCCTATACACGTCCCACTGCTGGTCAAAGGCCTCCTCTATCAGGGCATAGACCACGTGATAACGCTTGCTAACTTCATTGGTGCCGGCACCGGGGATCGAACTCAGGTTGCTCGAGTATATATTGAATTAAAGGCGAGCGCCCGGACACTGACTACCTATTTTACCTATTTACCTTTAATCTCTCTTTATTGACATTTCATATCAAAGAATTTTTTCTTTCTTTTTAAAATCAGGATAACAATGATGTTTAAATTATTTACAAAAACTCTGCAAACATTTTTCTAACATAAAAGTCACATAAAAATATCGTAAAAAAATAATTTACAAAGAGTTTTAACGGCTCCAAAACATCGTTTGCTGTAAACTTGTTAAAAGCAAGATATAAATTCTGTTAAAGCACTTGTTAGAGCTATAAAACACAACGTTAAAAAATAAATAACCTTTTAACATTGTATATAGTGGTAAACAGTACTTATTAAACAAGACGCAACAAGTTTTAAAAATTTATTTGAAGAATTCGTTGCTTTACTTGATATTTTTTAATCAATGACCTCAAAAATTATGTTATAAATTTTGAATACAATTTTACGAACCGTTCGATTTTAAATTTCTAACGTTTTGAACATTTTACAGAATTCATTTACGTTACGATGCCATAGTGAACTTAGCCTAAACTCAATTACATATTTGATTATATTATATTTTTTATATTTATACCTTTATTAAAATACAGAATGAGTTATAAGTATTATCATAAAAATGATGTTGATATGCTTAGGCTTAGCTTTATAATTACATAGCTTCATCTGTAATTATATTTCGTATTTACGTAATTAACTTTAATCTGTTCTACGTCAATGAAAACGGTACGTCAAGGTAGCGATAATTCATAATTCATGAGTTTCCCAATATTTGGTATACTGTAATAATAATATTTGTGGACATAACGGTTCCTTGTTCTGGTCATCTACTAAGAAGAACAGTGTACACAACGTTTGGTAGTAAATAAAGTACTTACAAATGATTGACTAAGTGGTTATTAATTTTTATTTAAACAATAAACGAAGGCGTATAATTTTCAAGCGCAGAACTCAACGCCGTCATACAGAAAATACGAGAAACAATACACCGCCGTCTATCGCCTTAAAGTTGTCATTATTAAAAGATTGTACAACTGTAATGGAAATTGCATTGATCCTCCTCCTTTTTGGAAGTAATGAAGTAATTTATGTTATTGCATTTTCTTAAACGAGCTTATATATATATATCGGAATCTCGGAAACGGCTCCAGCGATTTTCATGAAATTTAGTATGTGCGTAGATTCGAGGGCGAATTCGGGGGCGAAAAAGACACGATTTACAAAAAAAAAAACAAACCGAGCAAAGCTCGGTCCTCCAGGTACTATTATTTATGTTGGGGTGTCTTAATTTTTATATCTGACTAGCTGCTGCCCGCGTCTACATCTGCGTAGAATAGGCTGAAGGCGTAACATTCAGACAGAAAGAAAGATATACATAAAATATGTATATAAATTATAGCCTATGTCTTACTCTGATGTATAAGCTATATTATTGAAAAGTTTCATTAAAATCCATTCAGTAGTATTTGCGTGAAAGAGTAATGTATCTCGCACCCCCCTTCATGCATATATATAATTAAACTTATATATATTTCTGCCCCGTTATATGAATAAATCATATAACATCATTACGTGACCAGGATAATTTATTGATCTTTCTATAGGATCTTTCTAAAGGTAATAATTAGCCGTATAAATATTATTGTGATCGTCATATTCGGTAGGACCTCATTTACGTTGTGTTTAATTAGTAACTTGATCTTGGATAGATAAATATTCTTTTAGGTGTATCTTGGATAGATAAATATTCACTAGTCGTGGTTCACGCTAGAGATAATGTCAGATTGCTTTCTTATTAACTAATCCCAACTCGCTTGAGACGGGCTCAGATGCTTGTACGTCAATACGGTTTTGGGCATGTGTTAAAAATCAGGCACTCTGGCCCTATGATATAATAAGCCCTCCGTAAGCGCCACCACTTTTGCCAGATCGCCGCGACTGCAGACGTGATTGTTAGTGTTTTGGCATCACCACCATTAAAAAGGTTAGCACGACATTTCGTCGCAGAGCGCGTTATGAGTCACTGCTCACCCCAAGGGTATGGTTAAAACGTTGCACGGCATCGCCGCAGCCTTGAGAGGTTTTCTCCCGCCAGCTACCATCCACATGAGGTAAACGCATATGCTCCACCAACCATTGAAATAGTCAGATATAGCTATAGTTGTGATTTTTATGTTTAGCCATCAGAAGGGTTTATAATTGGCAACATACATTTATTTGTCAGTGTCTCTGACGTTGAGTATAATGTATTTTCGATCAAGTTTGTCTCACCCAACAGCAAGTTGCCATTATTCGTTCGAACGGTGGGAACTTACTGAGATTCGTTAATTATGTTAAAACGTATACAGGAGGTCAGACAGTCTGCAGTTCCGTCATCAGGAACCCGACTTGGACAAATCTACTGAGATGTGCATCAAACCGAGACGCAGACTCGGCCATTATGAATAGCGTCGTCTCTCCAGCAAATGTCGCAAGACGCAATGTCACTAAATGCAACATGCATCAATACAACTATCGCAGGTCAACACGCCAACATACAGCCTATCCGCATACACAGCAGACATCATCACCTCGAACCTCCGTCAACCAGAATCATACGATGCAATGATATTAGGCGCAGAACACCCCGCAACTACCACAAGACGCACTACTGCATATAGCCGCACGCATCAATGTGACTATCGCGTAGGTGGCACACCCTCACACCACACCAATATAACTCCAACCAACTTCGGCTCCAAAGTTTAGAATATACTCGGAACACACGAAGTGTCCAAACATACTCTTTCACGATCCGAATGATAGTCGACGTATCATAGCGTAAACACTAAGACGCCAACCACCAACGGACCCCCACCCAAGCCAAGTAATAGCCAACGTATCATAGTGGAATACACTAAGACGTAAGCCACCACCAGAGTCCCCAAAGTCAGATGATCAGTCGACGTATCATAGTGCAACACACTAAGACGCCAACTACCACCAAACTCTTACTATGCCGAATGACAGCTAACGTATCATAGTGATGGTCACTAAGACGCCAACTACCACCAGCTATCGATGATATGTCCACCACGGAAGACATATCCATTCATGGTTCCACGTTTACCGTAGACCATATCGTCGTACAGAAGTACCATGCAACTCCATAGTAATATGTCTTATAAAGTCCCAAGTCATTCATTGCTCTTCATTATATTTATACATTTATTATTTTTTCTCTGAGCCTTCACATATTATCACTTTTATTCATTAGACCTTACTTCCATATGATATTGGTATGGGACGTTTATACAATGTACTTTGACTATAGTACTAAGAGTCGCGATCGACCTCTGTACTAACATATGTGCGGTCATACAAATGTGTCCCCGCACGCTACATAATACTTCCCTTAGAAATCACTAAGTATGGAATTGTACTTAATTGACATAATAGTGATCGTATCTTGCTACATTTTTAATAAATATCCTTTTTTGAGTATTTTAAGTGATTTTTAACAATTTTTTATCAATTTTTGGTAATATCATTTTCTCATACTAACACTTATATTTCTTTAATTTAAGTATATATTATTAACTTTTATTGTGATTAAACGTTTTTAAACGTTTTATTTTCATCTTAATTGATCTTTATTATGACTAATTAATAATAATATTTATTATTATTAATAGGTCGTTACAGTAACAAACATCCATCTATAATTTATAATATTATTAAGGATTTGTTTAAGGTCGTTATTGGTGAGGCAATCTAAGCACCGCGCTAGATTAGAAAATAAAGAAGTTTAGTGTATAAATAATTACACCGATAAAACTATTTAGTATATATTTTTTGCGTCACCTCACTAATATGGTAGTTTGGAAGTAAACAATATCTAATACAATATTTTGTTTATGTTACTATTGCTGTAAACTGCATGTCGATAATGAGTTATTATTTATTAGAATTATATATTATCTAATTCAACTAAAGCAAATTACAATAATCAATTGGTAGAAGCCCGTATAGACATCCGTCTAATGCGATGTCGAAAACAAACATTCAGCATTGCACCCTTGCGTAGCCGGGGCGGGTCGCTAGTTCGTAATAAAACTCACTCTCTTAACACTTATATTAAATCACGACATATTTTTGATTGGATTAACAATTATTTTACTTCTTTTCTTAACTTGATTATTTTAACTACATTAAGCTATCTTATTGCTGTAATTTGTATGAGCTGAACTGATTGTACAACTTTTCAAGCAAATCCATCTTCTTTTGAAATATTTTTTTGTTTCTGTCGTAACTGAAAAGGTTACGACAGAATAGTTAAGGCACTTTTCCAGGTTTAATGACTGCCGCGGACCGAATTGCTACCAAAGGACCCGATATATGTGACCTTTTCGTATCACAATTCTCTTCAGTTTATAACACTTCATCAAATATTCCAAGTAAAGATGAGCTTTGTGTACCCACTGTTTCAAAACTTTTTATCGACATTATCTGTTACCAAAAATCATGTCTACAGAGTGTTAAAAAGACTTGATATAAAGAAAGGAGCTGGTTCTGATGGGATACCGGCTATTTTTGCCGTTAAATGTGCGAGTGCGCTGGCAACCCCGCTCTACTTGATTATTAATAAGTCCCTTAGCTCTGGAGTATTCCCGTCTGTTTGGAAGGATAGCTTAGTTATACCCCTACTAAAAAGTGGTGACGCCAGCTGTGTAGAGAATTACAGACCGATATCAATGATTAATATTTTCTCAAAAGTATTTGAACAGATTATGTGTCCATTACTATCATGGCATCTTAAGCAACTTCTCGCACCAAAACAACACGGTTTCGTTAAAGGACGATCTACTACCACCAATTTGATATCCTTTGTCGAGGAACTTGTAGAAGGAATAGATGATGGAAAATCATTTGATGTTATATACACGGACTTCAGCAAAGCCTTCGACAGAGTAAACCACTGCATACTCCTGAATAAGCTTGAGTCTCTTGGAATATCTGGAACTCTCCTGTATTGGTTCAAATCTTAACTTCAAAATAGAAATTCTGTAGTCGTAATAGGAGGTCACAAATCTAGACCATTCACTGCCTTTTCAGGTGTTCCCCAAGGTTCCCATTTAGGCCCTTTACTATTTAATATATTTATAAATGACATAAATAAATGTTTTCGGAATTCTAGTGTTTATATGTACGCGGATGACTTAAAGTTCTTCAGGGAATTAGACTCAGCTGAGGAAGAATCATTATTACAAAGTGACTTGAATAATCTTATTACGTGGTGTAGAATCAACGCGATGGACTTAAATGTCAGTAAATGCGTCATGTTTCGCTTCACTAGGAAAAAAACATCTACTCCCAGAACGTATCATATAAACGGCACGTTTTTGAGTATAACTGATCACATTAGGGATTTAGGGGTAATACTCGATAGTAAACTGCAGTTTAATGTCCACATCGATAATTTAGTCAAAAAGTGTTTCAAAACCCTAGGATTTGTTTTACGGAACTGCAAAGAATTTAAAAATCCTCGCACTAAAATTATTCTTTACTCGGCATTAGTTCGCAGCACTTTGGAGTATTGCAGCGTCGTGTGGAACCCGCACTATGACATATATATTAAGCGGTTAGAGAGTGTTCAGAAAATATTTCTATGGCATTTATCCTACAGTTGTAATTTAGCAAAAACACTACCGAGCTATGATGACCGGCTAATATATTTTCGTATAGCATCGCTTTACCATCTAAGAAAGCAGCTTGACGCCATGTTCCTGTACAAACTAGTCAATGGTTATATTGATTCTACTAAGCTACTAATGCAATTAAGTATCTCTGTACCTTCAAGACTTCCTAGATATAGAAAGTATAAACCATTTTGCACTAAGGCAGCGCGAACAAACTTAGGTCTACATTCACCTCTTAACAGATTAATGACTACATACAACACATTACATAATTCTAGTGTTAATGAGTCCCCTAAAAAAACTGATGAACTTATAAATGTTGTGAGAACCAGTAATAACGAGCTTGATATTGATATTTTTTCAAACAAATATTTTAAATTTAAAATATATGTACGTGAGGCTCTTAATTGATTTAACTTTTTATGTTTATTTATGTTTGTGGTTATTTTTCTTCTTTTGATCTTTTTTTTTTTTTTAACTCTTGATTACTTTTTTGGATTTACTTTTTTTTGTTAACATTGATGCTGCAAATTTCATTGTACTCATTAATTTGGGCTTGATGAGCCACTGTTGGCCTTAGGGGCCTTTACAGTTCCGACGGACTTGAGGTGGCCGGGCGCTCGAGGCGCCTAGCCTGAACCTCGCGTATTTATTATTACGCGTTATGGTGACTCATTGTACTCACTATTCGCTGAGTTTTTATCTTATATTTAGTGTTGCTTTTTTTTTTTTCGCACAAATAGTTTTAAGTTCTTGTGTTGTTAAAGGACAATGCCAGATTCTGCCCCACCAATTTGCGTCGTTTACACAAAATGTAAATATTCAAAAATTATGTAATGAATATTATATAACTATTTGAAATTGAATAAATAATATAAAACTTGCGGATAAAAAAAAATTTAAAAAAAGTAATTTAACCATCTTCGTCGACTTTCCTATTTCTCGGGCGGCCATTTGCATTACTTTCTACGCATAAACGATCAATAAAAAGAAGTTATTGCTTTGTAGTAAATAGGTAAAAAAAGAAAAAACAACACTATTGAATATGTCATAATAAGTGTTTAAATTCATTATTATATGTAGTTATCGTAAATCATACATAAGTAAATATTTTAATAATTATTGTTCTGTTGTATTGCAAATATAACTTCGCTTCGTGGAATTGTGAAACGAAACGTCTTAATCATAAATGTCAACTCCATCATGTCTTTGTTTTTGTTATTGTTCCGTGGTGATTTGTACAGCGTTGACTGTTAACCGTGCTTTTTTGAATGTTTTTGATTTTACTTACCGACGACTTTTGCTATACCTTACGGATTCGATCTCGCCTATTCGTAACTTTTGCGCTACTTTCCACGGATTCTGATAATTTCCTGCGATTTGGATAACGACGTTGATATGTATTAATTGTCACCTGAACATAAACAGGATGCTAAGACATGCTGTGACGTTGCAACAGGTATGTTTGTTTAAGTTATAATTATTTATAGTTAACTTTGTACCACGATATAACTAGTATTATCTTTACATAAAATAAAACAAAATAATGTATCTACTCCGGAATTGTCGTAAAAAAGCTGTTATGGGTCAACTAGTAATAGATAAGGTAGCAAATCAATTAATGTTTGTTTATTTATCTTTTAGCTTCCACCAGAAGCTGTAATCTGTCAACAGTGCTTCTTGCAGCTAAGTGCAGATTGTAGAAATAGAAAAATGTATGCAGAAAGAGAAGCTGGTCACACGCATGTTTGTGTAGGATGTGGCACTTTCTTGAAGCCTATAATCCATTAATAACTATTATACTTTCATGGGATTCACAAAATGAGGTCAGTATTTTATTTAACCAACAAAAATAGCACTGAGTCCGCCCTAACTATCATTGATTGTGTCTTCTATTATTTAAAGATACTAAAAAAGTATTTTCAAACAATTAATATTCTTCTTTTCCCTCCAACTGAGTGTAAGGCTTGTTGCTAGGTTAAATCAGATTTGAGTGTATGTAAGAATATAAGTTCATGATATTTGGAGTGTGTAAAGCTGTAGGTTCTCTGCTTGTAATATGCTCCATCATTATCAAACAACCTATCACCTTCATACAAACACATGCTTGTGAAGTGCAGATTTGGAGATTTCACTCACCTTTGAAACATTATAGAGAACTCTTGGTTTCCTCACAATTTTTTCTTTCACAATACAAACTAGTGATAGGTACTTAATGAATTAAAATGCATTTAATGCTGCTATAAAGTCAGAGGCTATTGCTCTAATAGGTAGCATTAGTGTAGTTTCAGTCAGAAAGACAATGTTTTAATTCAAATGTTTCATTTTATTACCTACAGGTGATTTCAAGAGATGCAATTGCTTGCCATCTGTGTTGGATGCGTGCTAATCGCCTACTATCACATGATGTTTTAAGAGTCAAGCAGAGACAGATCATTATGCTGAAAATGAAAATTAGCAAGTCGATCCAGAGCAATCGTCACCACATGGAAAAGCAACTTCTTACCAGCCAACACCTCCCCCACTACCTCCACCACCATCTCCAACTCAAGATCAAGAGGTTCCAATGGTATTTAACAATGGATTTATTTTTCTGCCCCATTATAAAGATGCAGTGAATACTTCAAGACATTGTATTTTTCAAAGCTGTGCAAATCAATCTGGGCACCTAATTCCTTTGTTTTTAAAGATCATGCTTCTCAAGCAATATCACATATATGTACCAGTGAGTAGCATGTGTCAGTGAATCACATTTATATGCCAATGTATGGGCCAATTTGAATGATAACAGCAATTTAACTAACAGCTTTACAGCTAAACAAATAGAGGATTTAATTCGAATCTTAGAAAGACAAAGAATTATTTGATTTTGAAAAATGTAACTACTTTTACCAGAAAAAAACTTATAGTTTACATAAATATAATAATTTAATAGTCTTTTCTCATTGTTGCCTGTGATGGTTATATTATTGATATGCAGTATCACAAACTGATGCTGAAATAATGCAGAAATTATTTGAAAATGAAAATGAGGTAATTTTTTAGAGAAAATGATATTTTTATATTAGATAGGGGTTTTAGAGATATCATACCGGCCTTAGAATCTTATGACTATAAAGTAATTAAGCCTGAATCAGTGGATGAAGATGAAACATAATTAACCACATTACCGGCAAACAAAAGCCGCTGTGTAACATTATGCAGATGGGTTGTTGAGGTGGTGAATGGCCGATTAAAACATTATTTTAAGTTATTGAGGCAAGATTTTTTAATAGGGCTTCTTTGCATTTAATGGATGATTTATTATTGTAAATTGTCTCCAAATTGTAGCGGCTTTGATTAACCGTTTTCATCCATTGATTCAGGATCGACCAGATGCACACCAAATCATATCAAGAGCATTACATTACTATAATGAGACAAATCATTTAGCACAATTCATCCAAGAATATAATTTAAATAGACGAAGAACCATCTTTACAAGGATTGATGGAAATCTACCACAACTGCAGCAGTTTCCCATGTTTAGTTTAAGTGAATTAACACTTATGGCCTTAGGGCCATATCAAATTAAACAGGCCCGTTCTTACCATGGGGAGCATATAAGGGAACGTGGTCTCCATTTAATAGAGGTGAGTCCAGAAGTGGAGCACTCACAAGAAATGACTAATAGTATTGGGGGTAACTATTCATTTTTAATAAGGAGCCGAGTTAAGTTGAGGCATATTGACCAAAGGCATTATTTCACTTATATTTTATTTGACAAAGAGCCTGCGATTGACCGGATATTGGGATACTGCTGCAGTTGTAGGCAATAGAAACTTCGGCTGTTTTTCTCATGACGCTTATATGGTACCTCGGTTGGGCTCGTCATCAAAATGATATTGATGGTCCAGCAGCATTTCTCGATAACGTATTATTTACTTTTGGAGATGAATAAATCAATAATTACTAAGGTGTTGTTTTATTTCCAATCAGTCCTAACAGTCTACCATATCGTTAAAGACGATAGAACTAGGTTTAGTAATACAGTCAAGAATTAAGATAGATCTTAAGCTACGCCATCGAGATACGCAACACTGAGTCGCTTCATCGCGGTCGCTCATTTCATATACTCTCCATAAACAAACAGCCTGCACGTATCGTGGTGACGTAGTTCATTCTGCTTTGAGTATCCTACTTCATTTCATAGCCATGCTTTTGGCAATAACTTTTAACAATATAGCATTTCTTTTTTATCAGTTTTACCATTATAAAAAAGTATATAACCTCAAATAATTTTGAAACTTCAACTCAGATTTAAAACGAAACCGCAAGTTTTAGGGACGTATGTTTAAATGTTTAGTGATCAGTTATAAAACAGCAATAAAATGCCGCATTAAGCATGCTTGTAAACGAATTTTAATAAGTGGGGCATAGCTCCATACATTTTCTGGCATTGTCATTTAAAGCATAGTGGTTTGCACCTATAATTGAGATGGCACTCAGCAAGCTTTTTGTTAATAACATTACCTATAAATTGTCTAAATTTAGTGTTCATCTTGTTGGTGTAACAAAAAATAAATAAATAAATAAAATAAAACTCAAGTAAAACAAGTCACAAAATTATGTGGCAGCCTCGTATTGGCCATCGCAGTGTAGGACACCCCCCACTAGGTGGAGTGACGACCTGTGCAAACGTGCGGGAAGTCGATGGAAGCAGGTGGCTCAAGGTCGTACTTCGCGGCAGTCAATGGGGGGGAGGGTATATTTAGCAGTGGACTCAAACAGGCTGAAATGATGATGATGACAATGTACACAATTATATAAATAGCTATTTAACGTTGCCTTCCCAAACATCGCATTTAATTACAGTTCTCTTGTTCACTGTTAGAAATACCTCTTTCTGCAAGAATATTTTATCACTGTTTCAAATTTCTGCGCTATTAAAATGATCAAGAATTCCCCGCTATATACTATGAACGTATATTTGCTTATATTTTACTAATGAAATATAAAGCTTATAAGAACTACCAGGAATTATTCATACATTCCCACATACAAAAACATTAGCGTCATACGTTCGTAACATACACCAACTTGTAATTTGAAACGGGGCCCCTATTTTTTCGCGCAACGTAATAAACATCCAAAACTAACATTTCCTTTTACAACTTTCCGTCGGTATCTGTTGTTTTGTTTTGTTTACGCACATCGCACATCGGCACATGGAGGACTCATAAATAATTCAGGGGCCCCCGCCTTTGGCGGATTAGCGCGGGCGGTCGCGACGTTGAAATTCGTTCATTTCTTAATATTTGGCTGTATCCGAGCTTTTTTTATTGAGAAACTAATGGTGAACCAAGTCTAATGCTTTTCCTACTGTAATGTCGTAAGACATGATTTCATTACAATTCGTAACCGCCCTAGATTGATATAAAAATATTTAGTAGAACGTTGTACTGAAATAATCAAAGAAAACTTTTCGAGAGTTTCACTAACTTGGTGTGTCTTTACTGTTAATGCTCCATCTTTGAAGGAAGGCATAGAATAAATAATTCTAAAAATGGAACAATTTATGAAGAGCACTTAAACAAAATTTAGTGTAATTTACTCTAATTATTTATTTTATTTTGCGGGTCACTCAAAATTATTTATCATTAAACAACGAGCGGTTGAAAACCGATATAGATTTTAGATAATAGATTTAATTTTACCATTTACCATTTAATGTTCAGCTACAGAGATTACAAAAGTAACCAGTGGTAGCAGCTATATTAGTAAAAGAATCAAAAAAGTGTAAAGAGCCGGATGTAAAGGAAGAGGAAGTAACTTCGAAACGCTTTGAAATTACTTTTGTGATTTGAAATTACTTGCACCCATGTCGTATCATACTGTCGCGTTGACATTCGACGCTTCTGTAGTGATGCTAATGAAAGCTTGACGCCGGTATGAACCTTTAGAATTGTTGATAGGACATAAACTTACAAAAATTCCCACATCGACAACCGAACTCGCCCAAACTGCGAGGCGTTTTGTATGATAATCGGGTGCAGTGAGCTCATGCATACAAACATGACGTGCCAATCTACTGCGATGCCGGTTCGTAGATGAAGATAAACTTTATCCTTCTTCGCGTAAGGATGCAAATGGACGATTTTCACCCCATCGAATGGGATTTGTGCGAAGTAGGTCGCTTGAATATTGAAAGCATGTTTGTTACCTTGGTTATGGCCAGGAAAATGTAGGATGGTGGCGTGGTAAGCTATAGGACTCGGCGTCAGGGGTCGTGGGCTCGATTCCCACACGGGACTATTTGTGTGACCCACAGATAACTGTTCCGGATCTGGGTGTTTGTTTCCCAAGGAGTACGGTTCCTCCGGGCAAGTACCACGCACCTCACAGAAGACGAGCATGAAGTTTAGTATAACACATCTAAATCTCGTTTTTTGAAATAAACCCACTTTTTAAAGGTTGGCAATGTATCTGCAAGCCCGCATGGTCCTTTGGCAATCAGGTGAAGAGTTGGTTGGTGTCTGAACAACTCGTTGCCCTTCCGACATATGTATATTTTTAATGCGTATTCGCGGGCGTATGTATTCTTCCCTATCGGTAATCGGTTCTACGAGCTATATGGTCGACCTATTGCCACTTCAGTTTACTTTACCTTTTTTAAATAAAGAGCAACTGTTATGTTTCTTGCCGGTCTACTTACACTTTGATCATTGGGCCAGCGGCAAATCAAATCAAATCAAACAATTTATTCATCGAAATAAGAAATGTACATTTCATCTATTGATAGTCATTTTTAAATCTAACACCGTGTCGTAATGAGGTTCCTGTAATGGAGAAGAAACAGGTGAAAGAAACTCCGTAATGTAACACGTTTGGTTCCGTAAGTTATCACTGAGAGTAAGATATAATTAGTTTTTTAGTTTATTTATTTATAACTGATTAGTAATTTTTTTAAGGTTAGCGACGATAAAACGAATTTACTCGTACATAAATAATCGTGAGATTTAGTAAATTACCAATAAATAGTTGACACCTTGTCCTTCCGCGACAAAGGATTAGTAATGCAAGATTTACTTGCAAATGAACGTGTATTATTAAAGTGTGTAAAAAAAAGTACAAAAAGTTTTTCGCCGCCGCGCTGTGGGAATAGAACGGACGTCTTCAGGATTTGTGCTCCAACGCTTCAATCAATAAATTTTCGTACTTTTTTCTACAAATTTTAATGTTTCATCTTAAGTGCAGAGGTTAGGACTAAAAATAATTAAATGTGTATTATAGATGTAGAAAATACTAAAGACACACGTATGTATTCGCAGGCCTGGGAAAAGTCACGAAAAATATTTTTTAGTCTGGTTTTTTTTTAATTCTTTAAGCCTGATTATGCCAAATCAACAAAGAACTTCTTAAAATATCACTTCAGTTCCAAACTTAACTTTAATCTAAGTACGAAGCTCTTTAAGAAACTCGTCTCTCAGATCCGGAAAAGGCGTGGCGCCGGCTTTAAGACGTAATTAAGATTAATTGTTGCGAAGAAAATCCTTTCGCTGTACCGTAGTTATTTCTGACGATCGTGGTATAACAAATACGAAACTCCGGCTTGTTGCGAAGTGCCTTTGGATTTCATTCAATTTGTGTTGTGCAAGAGTCATAGTTTAAAGAAAGACATGCATAAAAACTCAAATTCGTTACACATAGGGGTAGAGACAAGAAAGGTTGTTACCACTTTTCACTCACCGTAATTCATTGTGCATTTAAACTTGTTTGTTTTTGGGTGATAATGATTTTGACACCCCTGAGTCTGGTATCCTATATACTCTTATATTCATCTGGGGCGTCTTACTTTGGGGCAATAATATAGTTACTTAAGTAGCTACGGCTTAGATTATAAATATATAAATATAGTTGAGAATTTTGACTCAACAGATAAGCAACAAATAAATATTGCCCTTTCCTACTATTTAACTTCTTTTATTGTAATGATTATTGAACAGTAATGCAAAAAAAAAAAAGAAATAAAAAGTGACGCGATGGTTTAAAGATGGCTTGCCGACACGTCGACCAATCTTGTAGCCTCGATATGAAGGAACCCGAACACTCAATAATTAAATTAAATACACGCTACGCTTACGCTTCGGGAGAAAAAGATACTTAAATACCCTGTGTTTCTTGCTACATTTTAAAGTAAAGTAAAATTATCAGCCTATACATGTCCCACTGCTGGGCAAAGGCCTCCTCTGTACAGAGGGTATCAGGGCAAAGTCTACCACGCGGCCCCACTGCGGATTGGCGGACTTCACATATCTTCGAAATATTTTTTTTATCATTATTTCGAAAATATGCAGGTTTCCTCACGATGTTTTTCTTCACCGTTGAGCACTTGATAATTCAGCACTAGAAATTAACAATTTCATTGGTGCCGGCACCGAGGATAGAACTCAGGTTGCTCGAGTATATTGAATTAAAGGCGAGCGCACCAACACTGAGCTATCACGGCATTAGAACATTGCTAGATTGATTTTTTTTCAATTTTGCTACATCGCAGGATGGGTAGTAGTTAATTTCTTGCAGCAAAATAATGATCAAAGAAACTAAATGAATTTACATTATTTTTCTTGTGGACATATTGCCTCCGTTTACACTCGCAATCATTCTTGTAGATATCAAGACTAAACTTACATGTAGGAGAATATATATCTGTAACAATATTTCTACCTTATAAAATAATATGAAAGGTTTTTAAAAATCTAGCCCATTTGAATGTCGTAAAATGGCACATTTATTAAATTTTAAGCTGTGGTGTGGCAGCAGAGAAAGGTGTACAATGATAGTATCGACCATTTTTTTCCATTATAAATTTTATAATTGTGAAATTGGAGACATTAACTTAATTATAAAGCCAGAGACATACTACAAACTTGCGCGTTAATCCAATTTAAACAAGTTAACTTGTTGGAATCAACTAAGTCCTGTGATCACACCTGAGATATAACACAGAAGGTTATAATGACAGAGAGATTCGTAACATAATTAAGATTTCTGTCAAGTTTCTGTTCCGTCTCTTATTGGTGAAATAGAGGTAAGGTGGGGTACCTTGTTGCTTTGCTTGTCATCAGGTAAGAAAAGAGGAACGTTTGATCACAGGTGATCTTGATGAGAACTACATAGCGAGGTTAATACTTTTCAGATATAAGTGTCTTATCCTTAATTCCTTACTAAATTATTATAAAGGCGAAAGTTTGTATGTATGGATGGATGTGTGTTACTCGATTTTAATGAAACTTTACAATAATATAGCTTACATCAGAATAAGACACTGGCTATAATTTATATGCATATTTTATGTATATTTGTCTTTCTGTCTGGATGTTACGCCTTCAGCCTATTTTACGCAGACGTAGTCGCGGGCAGCACCTAGTATCTAATAAAACAATCATGATATTTTTTAAAGCTCACATAAGGTAAAAATTATTAAATAGTAGATGTCTTTATTTACTCTAAATTGTTCACTATCTGAAAAAAAAAAACATATCAGCTAACGGCGGTGGTGTGTTGGTGTATAAAAAAATAAATTGTCATCGTAAATGCTTCAGAGCTCTTGAAACTAGCATAATGAAGGAAGTGATTATCGAGCGGATGTTGAGCGCAGCTGACATCCGGTGTCGGTTCGAATTGACGTCACCATTTCAACTTACGAAAACAGAACGGAAGCGATCCAATCAGATTTATTACGGATGTCCATAGAATCATCATCTAATTGATTAGTGTATTCGACAGTAAACAGTGACGCTCATAATTGCCTCACATTGAACTAGTAGCAACATGCCATAATGACGTTTTACATTTGTAGCTTCTTTTAATGCTTTAATTATCTCACTGTGTGCCGTACCTACATCGTTCGGAAAAACGTACCTACTTGTAAAAGTTCGGAAAAACGTACCTACTTGTAAAAGTTCGGAAAAACGTGGATATTTTTGTGAGAGACTTTGATGTACTGAAATCGCTAACGCTACCCTAATGAGAACTTTTGCTATATGCTGCACTTTCATTGTAGGCCATGTTACATCAAACTTTTGAGTCAGTATCCGCAATGGCGTCATCTACGCTTGCCCTGTTAGCGTTTAAAATGTTGAGAGTTGGTTGTTATTGTGATTTTTTAAAGCTCACATAAGGTAAAAATTATTAAATAGTAGATGTCTTTATTTACTCTAAATTGTTCACTATCTGAAAAAAAAAAACATATCAGCTAACGGCGGTGGTGTGTTGTTGTATAAAAAAATAAATTGTCATCGTAAATGCTTCAGAGCTCTTGAAACTAGCATAATGAAGGAAGTGATTATCGAGCGGATGTTGAGCGCAGCTGACATCCGGTGTCGGTTCGAATTGACGTCACCATTTCAACTTACGAAAACAGAACGGAAGCGATCCAATCAGATTTATTACGGATGTCCATAGAATCATCATCTAATTGATTAGTGTATTCGACAGTAAACAGTGACGCTCATAATTGCCTCACATTGAACTAGTAGCAACATGCCATAATGACGTTTTACATTTGTAGCTTCTTTTAATGCTTTAATTATCTCACTGTGTGCCGTACCTACATCGTTCGGAAAAACGTACCTACTTGTAAAAGTTCGGAAAAACGTACCTACTTGTAAAAGTTCGGAAAAACGTGGATATTTTTGTGAGAGACTTTGATGTACTGAAATCGCTAACGCTACCCTAATGAGAACTTTTGCTATATGCTGCACTTTCATTGTAGGCCATGTTACATCAAACTTTTGAGTCAGTATCCGCAATGGCCTCATCTACGCTTGCCCTGTTAGCGTTTAAAATGTTGAGAGTTGGTTGTTATTGTGATTTATTGCCGGTTGCATTATTACCGGCTTCTTTCTACTTGCATCTTGTATCTTGTATTAACTGATGTTTTTGCTTTCAGCGTGCGTTTAACTACTATGGTTTGTCATCTAAGGGCCGTCGAGGTCGCGGTTCGGACCAAGACCCCGACGGCCGTCGACTGTGCATTTAGCTAATCGGTGGCTGGGAGCGGTGATAACCGCCCCGGAACGCGGGTGTACCTTGTGTACGCGTTGTGTGGTTCTCGCCGTGAAGGGCGAACTGGTGTGATTGTTGTTACACTAACTGTGGGTGTAGTGTTATCCGGCGGGACCCCCGGCGGTGGGTCCATCGTATCTAAGTCCTCTTCGTCGACCGGGTCGATGAGGACGTTTCGCGGGCGACGCTTGTTTACGTTCGCGTTAGTGTCCGGTTGGTAGTTTGCTGCGCTTACCACCAGAGGGTTGGGATGATGCTGGGCTCTATCGAAGAACCGTTTTGTCAAATCTTTAAAATGTGCGCGAATCGTCGGGAGTTTGCAATCGCTGTGCAGGTCGACGTTGCGTTGATACCATTGCGCACCGGTTGCGCGGCGGATAAACTTACTTTGAACTACTTGCAATTTGTTAATGCGCGTAGGATTTATATGTGCGAAGATCATGCATGCGTAGGACATGATTGGCCTTACGTAAGCTTTATATAGGAGTAATTTGTGCCTTAAGGGCATTTTACTTTTATTATTCGTTAAATTGTGTAGCCGGCCGGAGACGAACGCGGCTTTATTACGGATTTGATTGATGTGCGTAGAGAAAGTCATACGCGAGTCGAAAGTGACTCCTAAATATTTGACCGTTTTCTCCCAGGGGAGCGTTTGGCCATAAAGTGATATTTGCCCCAACTTTCTGTACTGGCGAGGACCTTTGTAACGGTGTGGCGGATGGGGGTTGGGGGTGCTACGCGTGAAGTGAATCGCCACACTTTTTTCTGGATTTATATCGATTCTCCATTTGCGGAACCAATCGCCGAGGCGGTCGGCGGCGCTTTGGAGTCGAATTGTTAATTGACTGAGGTTGCGATCTGAGTAAAGATAAAGAAAAAAGGTTCAACAAAAAGGCCCGGATGGTGTGTACGAGCCTATCTGGCACTTTGAGTATGTACAGCTTGTAAAGCAAGCCGTTGTGCCAAACTTTGTCGAATGCTTTTGCAACATCGAAGAAGAGAGCCCCTGTACTAATGTGTTTGGGGTGGTTAAGGCCTTTTAGGATGTGCTCCGTTAGGCGGTATAACTGGTCGGGACAAGAGTGTCTAGCTCGAAAGCCGAATTGTTCCGTCGGCAGAAGGCCGTTGGAAAATATGTGCTCTTTGAGCCTGTTTAACAAAAGCCGCGCGTAGAGCTTCCCCAGGCAACTGAGGAGGCTGATGGGACGATAGCTAGAGGGCTGATTGGCTGGTTTATTCGGCTTGCGAATGCCGATAACCGTGGCTTGCTTCCAGTCGTCCGGAAAGGAGCAACTGGAGAGAAGGGTATTGAAAATGGTCACCAGTAAACAGATAAGCGGCCCAGGGAGAGCTTTGAGAATTTTATTAGTTATATTATCTGGGCCCGGGGTGGATTTTGGTTTTAAATTTTTAATAATATCTTGGACCTCTTCGGGGGTCACTGAATTTAAAGGTGGTAAATTCCGGTGGAAGCGCAGCCCTAGTGTCGATTACGCGGTCCACCTCCGTTAGGTAGGCCGAATCGGTGTGTTCGCGGGATGGCGTACATTGCTGCTCTAGGTTGTCCGCAAGGCATTCGGCTTTTTCGGAGTCATCTAGGGCTACTGAAGCGCTATTAGGTCTAACTAACGGCGATAGAGATTCGCGGGGGTCTGCTTTCAGACTGCGGGCCAACCGCCAGTAGGCCGTGTGCGATGGCTCGATGTCCTCTCGGAGAGTGTCCCACGTTGTGTGTCGGTGTTCCGATACACGATCTTTGACTTCTAGCTGAAGGCGTCGAAGTAGGGTTTGGTTCGATTCCGATCGGTATCGGTCGAAGGCGCGTTTGGCTGCATTTTTCTGCCTAATTAGCAGTCTTAGGTCGGGCGGAAATTAAACCGTCGGTCGCCCGACAGTTTCACCGTCCGTTCCGAGTCTGTGACTGCGGAAGTAATAGTTTCTCGGAGACTCGCTATCGCTCGATTTGCGTCATCGAACGTAGCTATCGTCTCGGGTAAGTCTACTAAGTCCTGGGGGTCCAAGGCCTTGAGTTTGACCTCAAGACGATGCCAGTCCACTACGGATTTGGTCGGAGGGACCGCGCCAGCGTTCTGGCCCAGTTTGCACAGGACGGGCCTGTGGTCTGAGTCTAGTTCATGGATTGTCTCTATCGACTCGATGTCGAGCGAGACCTCCCTGAATAACATTATGTCTAGGACACTCGGTGACGCGTGCTGGTAGTTGTCCACCGTAGGATACCTAGTGGGAGTCGCGGGAGCGACTATACTGAAATTTAGGTTATCGGATAAGCTAAAGAGATGCTTTCCGTTGTTGTTTGGGATGCTGTTAATGTCCCATGAGCCGTGTTTGCAGTTTAGATCTCCTGCAATTATCACGGAAGGGCCTAAGTTAAGAAGCGTATCTAGGTCGCTTTGAAGGAGGGTTCTATTCCCCGAGAGGTAGGCTGAGACTAGTACAAGCGGCCTGTGGCCGGTGAGCGCTAACCTACACGCGGATGCCTCTATTTGACTTAGCTCTGGAATGTCGAGCGGGCAACAGTGCAAGGACCGTTTATAATAAATTAATGTGCCTCCCTGGCGGCTTGCTAACCGGTCGTGGCGGACAATATTGTAATTTGCGATTCTGGGATCGCGTACACTAGGTTTCAAGAATGTTTCTTGCGCTAGAAAAATATCTACGTTATAATCGCGAAGGAATTCCGCGATTTCGTCCCTTTGACCCTTTATGCCGTTTGCGTTGAAATACGAAACAACCAGAGCCCGAGGTTTTGTTCTACCTGCGGTTGTACTTCCCATTAAGGTGTTTTTAAGGTGGGTCTAATTAACGACGCGGCGGAGCGCGGTTTTATTGCGCGGACTATTGTCTTTTATGGTTGGCTCGTAAAAGCCCAAAGGGCTTCCACAAGCGTTTTATGTTGGCAAATTGCCCTAAGACGCTCGTTGCCAGATGTGGCGGCCGCTATTTTAGCGGACAATACGGCGAGTTCCTGCCTATTGATCCTATCTAATAAGCTGCAAATGTTTGCGATTTGCGCGAATGGGTCGTCCTTGTTTTCCGCGAAAACTGACGGAGTTGACTGCACCTGCGGCCGCGGCGCCGTTTGAGAGGCGGGCAGCTGTTGTGCGATCGGTCGTGAGGCGACCGGAATTACCAGCGCGGTTAGGGGCGCGGCCACCTGGGGTTTCGCCCAGGCGTTTGTGACGGGTACGGGCGCGGGAATGAATTCCACGGGCGCGGGTTTGGGCAACGTGGATTTCGCAGGCGATTTCCTCGCGGGAGTTTTCGGGGCCTTAGCGCAGCCTCTATAACTAGCCGGGTGGCCGGTGGCGTTACAGTTTACGCAGTCCGGTGGATCTGCGCAATCTTTCGGCTGCGTGCACTCGGTAGTGCCGTGGTCACCGGTGCATTTGACGCACCTTGGGTGAGCGAAGCAGTTATTGGCCGTGTGGCCAAAATGCTGACAGTTGTGGCACTGTGCCACAACACCTGATTTACGTGGGGGCTTGATGACTAAGTCACTGAGCCCACAGACCTTCTTTAGGTTGTAGATGGCCTTACCTTCCGGGGTAGGGTCAAGTTCAACCATTACCATGTCCATAGGGACACGGGTGCGAGGGTGTCTGAGCCGACGTACGGCGTGCACAGGGTATCCCTGCGTGCGGATGTCGACCTTAGCCTTATCGAAATCGGACTCTTTCGGGACGCCCTTAATTACAACCCGAAGTTTACGCTCTTCGGGTAGTGAGTAGGTGTGGAAACCTACTTTAGCTTCGCGCAAGTATTTCGTCACGTGGCGGAAATCGTCCGTAGAATCGAGGTATACGCAGATACCCATGTGTGTATTCTTGGACCGGGGGTCTCGTATGTTATGGCGTTCGAACCATGAACATATCTGATGCCATTTTGCCTTCTCTTGAATTATAATTGGCGGCGGTGGCTTGATTTTTCGCTCGGGGGCGAATGTCGGTTCCGACTGGGCAGTCGCGGCTGCCTTTTTGGCGGGCGTCGCGGTGGGACGGTTTGACGGGGCGGCCTCGCTTTCGGGGTCGCTGTCGGTAGCGGGGCGTTTCTTGCCCTTTTTGCGCGATTTAACGACGGTGAAGCCGTCGGCGTTCGCGTTGTTAGCGGGGGTCTTTCGACCTCCATGTCTGAGCCGCCGTCCGATTGTGAGTCGGGAACGACAGCGCGGAAGGGGGGCGAAATTGATTGCGCGGAAGGCGCGTTAGGATCGATCGCGGCGGCGGAGGTCGACGCGACGGGCGTTTCAATTGTCGCAGAGGGCGACATAATAACTGGTGCAGAGGGCACTGGAGATGGCGGCGAGGCGGCAGCCGGTGAAGCCGGACTGTCGCTAGAGAATTCGACGACGATGCGTCGTTCCCTCGCGAAATTCAAGCATTTTGCCCATAATTCGGGGCATTCTTGACGCAGGAATTCCTCTATGAGGGAACCCATGTCGACGCTTGAGCCTTTGGGGCTTGCGCCCCGCCGGCATGTGGTTTTCTAAATAGGCCTCCCCACCTTGCGGCAGGGAGGTGAGTGCCTAAAATTATCCTTTAATCACCTGCGCTTTAGGTGCGCTAGGGTGAGTACCTAGCTGTCGCCTAATGCAACAAGCACACAGGTAAAAATTACAATGCCGCCTCTGAGACGAGAAATGTGTGTAGAATTCTACTTACGGACAGGAACCTGCCTACGAGCACAACACTACACTAACACTATCCGCTCGGAAGTCGGGCAAAGTTTCTTCGTTCTTCTATAATGTTTCTTCGTTCTTCTATAGTGTTTCTTCGTTCTTCTTGCTTGAGACTTCCCTAACCGTAGACCGCGAAATACGACAACGATGAGGCAAGCAGTGTACACCAACAGATAAAGGAAATAATATTAGTAGCAACAACGGTTGCAAGATGGCTTCCGGGTCGGCTGGCATGGGCCCTCCGGCTCAGAGTTACGTCCGTTCCGTGTGGAAGCACGAAGCGGAATGCTTCTTTCTACTTACTAGCAAAGCACCTTTTATTCGATTTTTATAGAAAAAAGTGACAAGTAGACCAACAGTTCACCTGCTGGTATGAGTATAGTCATATACTAAGAGTGTGCGACTAAGGTTTAGCCACGCATCAGCTTCTTTTGTTGCAAGTGTGGGCAGGCTCTGTCGGCGAAGTACTACGGTCTCACAGAACAAGGGCCTAAAGTATAAGTATAATATATTATTTTGTAGGTAGTGAGGTAACAGTTGCCTATTTAACCATAGGTTATGCAAATCCTCAGGTGTTGTAAATGTTCACGGGCCATAACAAAGGTAACATGCACCTTTCAATCAAGGGACGTAATTCACACAAATCCCGTTCGATGGCCTTCGGAAATACGAAGAAGTATAAAGTTTAGCTGCATCTCAAGCACTTAATATCAGGCGAACCGTCTGTTTGTTTGGCTATTTAATTAAACAAAAAAAAATTTTAATAAATGAACTCTACAAAACTCTTGAGTAAAATATGAGTAAACACATTTGATATATACCAGTAAGTCAGTTATTTAGACGCGAACCCATAAAATGTGTGTAAAATCAGTTAACACTTTGATAGTATTAGTTAGGAAGCGTTGCGGTCAAAGCCGCTGAATTATTCATGCGGTTTATGGAGTCTGAATACATTTACGGTTGGAATAACTTTAATATCGCAGCGGGCGGGTTCGGGCCGATTGTCTATGAAATAAACGCTTCAAACCCAAAAGGTTTAGACGGGAAGAGATAGTGCTGTTTTTATATCGACATTTTGTAAACAAATAATTAAGACACATTTTTACGTAGACGGGAAGAGATAGTGCTGTTTTTATATCGACATTTTTTAAACAAATAAATATTATAAGACACATTTTCACACAACGTTCTCTACTCCCAAATTATGAAATTGATAACTATACTTAAACATAATTTTCTTTTGTAAATAAATACATGTTATCTATATATAAACACTCGGAAACTGGAAAAACACTATGTTCAACACACAATATTTTTGCAGCAGCAGGGCATCGAACCCACACCCTCTGGAACCCACTTCCCACGCCAATTTTAATTCCAAGGTTTGGTGTTGATCTCAAATATTGTATGAAATTTTCGTGGTACGGCATGCATCCGCGTATGTCGTGGGCTATAGACAACAGATGAGCATCTCTGTATCTACCCTGTTAGGCTTAATAACGTAAGCAATAACGATATGTTTTTAGATAATCGGTCTGAATAAAAAAAAAAATGAAGTCAGTTCATACAAACAGACAAAATTTACGTAAGTACAAATACGCGGACAAAAATGATCATCTAAAGTCCTTAATCTGACCAACCGTAGCGGACAATAGTTTAAAAAGACGGTATCCACACAGCTTAAGATCAAGCTTAAAAAGTTGCGACGGTGACGGATGGTAAGCTTGTTGCTGTAAACCGGGAATATATTAGCCTGCATGTACATGTTTGGTTTTGATATTTTATAAGCTGTTTACTGTAAACCGGGAACACATTAAGCGGCATTCACATGTTTTGTTTTCGTATCATATTTCATTTGAAAGAATTCGTTACTCGTGGAAGATTAAAATATATATTTTACAACATTATGAATACATTATTCAGTCTTTACGCCTTTAGACTTGCCTTAAGCGTTCGAGCGATATTAAAACGTATCACGTCCGTGCGGTTCTTGTGTTCACATAAGCGCTTTCATAGCGCCAATATTCGTTATTAGACGGAGACTTTTCCCCTTCATCGATAGATAAGGGCTCACACCGAACGAAGCTTCGGTTAATAAAATGATACAATATAAAGTACATAGTGATAGTACCCGCAACCAAATAGTTCGTTCTCACCTACGAGAACGGTGGTAACAACATAACGCGTACGCGTTCCAGAGCGGTACTCTTCGCCCCCCAGCCAACGGCCATCGGGGTTACGGTCCGTACCGAAAATTGGCAGATCGTAGGCGTGATATATATATCGTAGGCATATTCCCGGTGGTAGGGCCACGCAGAAGCCTCGGCTGTTGCACGAATGGGCAGGCTCGTCCGGGTAAGTACCGCGACCTCACAGAAGACCGGCGTAAAGTGGAAGGATGATACTTTCGCGTTTCGTCTGGTGAGTAAGGAGGCCGGAGCCCAATTTTCAAAAGGTTGTCTGTAACCATAGGGTGTAGCAGATAGTCCATGGGCGGTGTTATTCACTTAACATCAGGTGAACAGTCTGCTCGCTTGGCAACTTTTCACATCAAATAAATAGATAAAATGAATACCTTTAACCGTAAATAATAATTATTTCTTTTTATTAAATATGCAATAATAATAGTGCAATAATACTCATAGTTACTAGTAGTCAGTTTTTTATGTGAAAAGTTGCCAAGCGAGCAGATGGATCACCTGATGTTAAGTGAATACTGGGTGTAAAATCTCTTACACCCGAGACTTCCAGATGCGTTGACAACCTTTTGAAAATGACCTCACTCACCAGACGAAACGCAAAAGAACTCGTATTATACTTTAAGCCGGTCTTCTGTGAGGTTGTGGTACTTACACGGACGAGCCTGCCCATTCGAACAACAACTGAGGCTGCTGCGTGGCCCTACTACGGTGATTGCAATAAAAATAATAACAACTTTACATTTATAATATGCATATATTATATTATTATATCTAATGATAGAAGCTTTCAATAAGGCATTTAAAGCAGTTGACTAACTGATGATGTTCAGATAGTCGTCTGTCTTAGTAATATTACAAAAAAAATTTGAAGCGCTTTAGTGTATGACGGCTTTATACCTGGATACCACTCGAGCGCTGCGCTAAATGCAAATGATATTAAGATGTACCACTAAATTTATCTACAGAATCGAGCGGAACTGAAATGTTCTTCTATATATGAACAGTTATAATGAATTCCACTTATAGTTAAAAAGAAGAGTGAAGAAGAGATTTTAGTGTGAGAAACGGTGTAACAAAATCGGTGAAAGATCAATTGACAGATGCAGCAAAATAAAAATAAGCGTAGTCAGAGAGCGTAGCCAAAGAAATCTAGCTTTATACCAAAACGTATTGTTTTGATTGTATTTACAACTAGCTGCTGCTGCTCGCGACTACGTCTGCGTAGAATAGGCTGAAGGCGTAACATTCAGACAGAAAGACAGATATACATAAAATATGTATATAAATTATAGTCTATGTCTTTTTCTGATGTATAAGCTATATTACGGTAAAGTTTCATTAAAATCCATTCAGTAGTATTTGCGTGAAAGAGTAACAAACATCCATCCATACATACAAACTTTCGCGTTTATAATATTAGTAAGGATAAGTATACTGGCTATGGTTGAAACTTTTGGAGACATGATAAAGTCAATATGAACATATTATCTACGTATATATTTCTTCCAAATCTCTTCAGAAAGATTTTTACGGTATCGTTTGCGCCAGCGCAGATTTAAAGTGAACAAGGTTTCCTAATAGCCTCATTACTAGTCCAAAATGAGATTAAATCTTGTAAAGCTTTCCTCTATTCATCTGATCTGATAATAATACAAAGTTAAAATCCATTTCCTCGGCTTCATGACACAACAAAATGACAGTCTATATCGATTAATCCCATGTAATCATTTCAACAGTGCAGCGCCGACAAATAGAGAAAGTTGTCTCAGCAAATGTATGCAATGTAAATGTAGTCGCTTACGATATTATCACTCGCGTTTATCAAAGTATAAGTTCGATACGCGATCAACACGCTTGGCGTTACGCGAGCTGTTGACTTAAGGACTTTGTATAGAGACAAGCTTCACTTGTAATGTGTCGTCACGTTTATTATAATGGGTTTTTAGCGAGCCTTTCTTTGTGATAGATTAGAATAAACTTAGAAAGACTTACGCTCCGCAAATTTTGTTTCAAATATAAATCATACTTCTACAATTTTTTGGTTGAAAATTTAAGGTGGGAAAGGTATCACAGTGTTGATTGAAATATATTCAAAATATAAATAGATTAAGTTGCAAAAAATTCGTATAGAATCAGATAAGCTTGGTATATTAAATATAATCTGATTGCGTTAACAATTAATAACAATGCAATATACAAAGCTAATTTGTAAATAATATTTTTAACTTGAAATTATTTATTTATTGCTTATAGTTTAATAACTTTGATCCACACGAGTCACGATAGCGATCATAAAAAATGCATGCATCTCGTTTTATTACACCACGACAAAAACCGTCGTATATTAAAAGTAATGAATTGCGCAATTCACAATGACAAATTAATGGCACTATATAGACTTTTCGATTAAACGACTCGGAAATTTTAATGTTCAAACAGTTACATGCACATATAAATTATTATGAACAACAAGCGTGTAATGGAACAAACATATTGTTCGAAATGGTCAATTTACTTTACAAGTATATGTCTAAACGAAATGAATATTAGCTCTCGCTTCTGACATTGGGGCTTTATATTTCTGTTCTTTTCCCTATTTTAAATGACCAGCTTCTCCGTGGCATCCTAAAGGTAAATTTTAATACCTTGCTCAACAACGAAAGAGATCTCCGTTCGTAATCAAACCTGAAAATTATTCCTTCTCATAATACTAGTTTCTTTTGTAACTCTTCACTTTTTGGCACTGCTTTGGTGCCTGACTTAGGGGGGCCCTAACCTGTTTCAAACACTTGGTCAGTGATTTATAATTAAAGGACCCATTATAAGCTAGAATATTAGACGTTATCGTTTTGCCACTACCTAATCCTTACTTAAAGTAATTGTTATAAAGAACAATTAAATAAATACCATAAGAATAGCCGCCTTTTACTCAAATCCCGCTCACAAAGCGCTAACTCTTAACAATATAGAAATGTTTCGCAAATATGCTTTTATCAATCACAACTTTATATTATAACAAACTTAATATTTTTTTATTTTTAATATCGAGTTTGACTTACCATAGTCTGGATTAAAAAAAAGGAACAAAATGTCGATTAAAATGAAAATTGCTTATGTCACCCGACCGAACTAACCACCGGGTACAGATTCAATGAATCAATGTTTCATTGACATTCATTGTCATCCGTCAGGCAAAGTAATCTCATCATAACCATATTTTATCTGTTTGTCCTTTTAAATCCACTTATGTAGATGAAAACTATAATTTCTCTATGGCATTAGTTAAGATGTGAAAATCTGGAAAATCTATAGTAAACATGTTTTAGTTTTCGCCTAATAAATAAATATGTTTTGTAATAATTGTATATTTGACTACATCGTTCTGGTTACGGGAATAGTTTCGGGCGAGAATTGTTGTGTGTACGCGGCGTGAGATGGACAGAATTTAGCTGAGATTAGTCTACAAATTAAATAGCATTCAAAGCGGCCGCTTAGTAATTTATTCTCTATGAATGTCTGTGCGGGAAGTTAATCAAAAGTGTAGCCAACTAATTATCTAAAGCCGGGATTTGAGGTTCGCTCTCGGACCGTGAAGCTGGCTTTTTCCCATACAGTATTTTAACTTAATCTCAATGAATATTTAACGTTTCGCGATTGCGCCGAGTGCGTGGATTGCCCTTTGTACTTTTTCGTGTGAGATGAACAATTTGAAGTAATTTCAGTTTATGTTTTTCATGAATATTAATGGGGCCGCGGCGAAGCTGCCTGCGATTGCGTTGAATAAGAATGAGTCGGGTTGTTAGTAAAATCAAGGTGCGGTGTTCTAATGTTCTAATGCTGCAGAACTTATCACTCCTTCGTTTAAACTTAGGATAATAGTAATAAATAGTTTTTCTCTTAAAATGTTTACGATATTGTAAGCAAATTAGTAGTTAATACCATAATACTGAATACAAAATAAACTACGAACTGAACAGTACTGATCTGCTATGTAGGTCATTTCATGACCTGTGTTTAGGAGACTCAGTTCAACTTAATTAAAAAGGCGCAGTTGCCAAGGTACTGGTTTTGGTGTGGGGGTCGTGGGTTCGATCCCCACACGGGACAACTGTTTGTGTGACCAACAGATAGTTGTTTCGCATCTGGGTGGATCAAAATGAAATTTATGTTTGTAAATACGTCCTCCCAACATAAAGTAAGGGAAATGTTTGTAGCAAGGGAATTTAATCAATTTATTTTATTAAACGTTAAATGCAATCTTCCTTCATCGTCTTTCACTTTCACTTCATTTGACTGCACCGCATTTGTAAATCAATGATATTTGAAGCTCAAAGTGTATTCACTTTCGAAGGCTTTTTGTGAAGAAAACTGTTCCAACATACGTGTTCATTAGCATATTAACGTTATTAACATATTTATAATGTTACAACGGAATTATTGACGCGGTCGATGGCACCAGCTCTTACCTCTAACAGCGCTCTATCAAATTAATGAAAGCGTGTTAAGTCATAGCCGGAAGAATGCCACATCTGCTCCCGACTTCAATGGCCCGTCTCCCAAGTAGAACTCCTTTCGTCCGCGAACAAAGATAGTTAATTTAATTTCGAAGCACTCGAAATTAATTCGTACACTACGAAATTCCGTTTCGGTACTAGCTCTACAAACGCTCTCAAATATAACGATTTCTTGGTATTTTTCTTTTCCTTCAAATGTAAATGAGATAATGATATACATTAATTTCAAATGTGTCATTCTTTACCTTTAAATTTTTTTAATTTAAATATTTGTGTTAGTATCGTATTCACGAATTAGTAAGTAGACTTTCAAGGTACATCAGAATAAAATCTGAATAATATATAATATTAGATAGCGCGGATTATTTATGATATTAGAGCGTAAAAAATATCAGTTTCTCTCATGACCACGAACTCTATAATGAAGTGTATATGATAGGTAAACGCGAAAAACTTGTTCAATACTTACATTAATTGACAACTGTTCACAATCGTTTAAGAGTCCGAGTATGACAAATGACAAGCTGACAATCGTTTAAAAGTATGACAAAGTAAATTGTAATAAGCTGCTGATTCCGTTACAAAATTAGTAGAAGAAAAAAATAGAATAGAATTTTAAAAAAACATTACAAATATTTTTGATGAATGAAACTAAAGGCATTGCCTTGTCACTCAGTCCCTAGTCTGTAATTAGATTTTGAAGAATTAAGGAATTGTGCAAGATCATGAAAAGATCACAGATCCGTCATGACATTAATTAGCTTTTTGTGAGAAATTATGACATATTAGAGCTGGGCACAAAGTTACAATTGTTACGTATAAAATAATACGAATCTTTTCACGAGATGTTTTCTAAATTACACATCATCCTTTGCCGTTGCAGGACCACACGCTCGCGGGTACGTACAATGTAATGAGGAATGAAATTTGCGCAAGTTTAATTTTTGGCTTTTAAGTGGAATTTATTAACCGACTTCAAAAAGGAGGAGGTTGTTAATTTGGATATTAATGTTTTTTTAGGGTTCCGTAAAACGGGGCCCTATTAGTAAGACTTCGCTGTTTGTCTGTCTGTCTGCCCGTCTGTCACCAGGCTGTATAACGTGAACCGTAATAGTTAGACAGTTGAAATTTTCACGGATTATGTATTACTGTTGCCGTTATAAACAACAATTATTAAAATCAGAATAAAAAAATTAAGTGGGGCTACCACGCAACAGATATGATTTTTTTGCCGTTTTTATAGATATACGTAACCCTTCGTGCGCGAGTCCGACTCGCACTTGACCGGCTATTTATGTGTTCGGGAATATCTCCGTCATATTATGTTAACGGATTTGCAAAATTCTTTTTTCATTCGTAAGGTTTTTTCCCGAAATGGTCCCATTTAAATTTCATATACATCTTATGATGAGTTTTGGAGACAGGCAACAGAAGACTTCAAAAATGACAGCAAATTTTGCGTAATTACACAACATTACATCACATCTGTACACTCGAAAAGGTTAGGTAGATGTATGCAGTATAAGTGAAAACGTGAAAACAGCTTATTTACTAATTTATTAATAATAATTATTATTAATTAATAATTGATTATATAATATAATAATAAAAAATAATACGCTGTTCTCACGTTCTTAGAGTGCAAACGCCAAAAATTGTTATACTTTGTTAGGGGTTAGGTAGGTTATGTTATATAGGTTAGATATTAAATATTTTTTTGTATACTTTATTGCAACCCTTAAATAAAAAGGATTACAAAGGGCGAACTTAATGCCTTTTGGCATTCTCTCCCAGTCAACTCGGGGCGTGGTGAGAAATCGTGGTAGGTGCAATTATTACATTAATAAATATTTATAATAATAATTATATATTAAATATTTATATGTATTAGTATATAATTACTTAAACATACATACATAAAATATATATATACATATACATACATTCACATCTACACACATAAATATATATAATCATACAAAAGATAGTGGCACAAGGATAACATCAACATTATAGGTTATAAGGGGTCATTTAGAAATAAATCACAGACCAAACGTTTGAATGATGTCCTATTAGGGGTTCTACGTATGCCATCAGGCAAGGAGTTCCAGAGGAGTGTAGCCTGAACAGTGAAAGAATTACTGAAGAAACTGGTATTATGTGAAGGGATAGTATACTTTAGATTAGCTGAGGAACGGAGATCTCTTTCATTGTTCAGCGAGAGGTATTTAAATTTATCTTTAAGATAATACGGAGTAGCAGGATCGTTTAAGATCGAGAAAAGAGTAAGGAGAATTCTAGAGCTACGCCTTTGTTTAATTGTTAGCCATTTGAGGCGAGAACGATAGGGAGTAATATGGTCATATTTTCGAAGGTCAAAAATGTATCTAATGCAGTTGTTAGAGAGGCGCTCTAGCTTGTTAAGAAGGTCACTGTTCAAGTCCGGGTAACAAACATCCGCGTAATCAATTATTGGGAAAATAAGGGTTAAAAGGGAGAAAATTCTTCAGACGATAAAGGGTTCGCAAAGTTACAAAGACTTTACGGCTAACTTCAGTGACTTGTACTCCCCAAATCATTAATAATTTGATTATATTAGATTTAGTGCAGTTTTGAATTTTTGTGCTAATAGAGTTTTTAGTCTTTTCTTTTTCCGGTGGCTACTTTTTAAAAGTTGTCAATGCATTTGCATGCCATGCAGATGTCCATATGCGGCGGTCTTCAATTAGCATCACGTGAACCGCTTTCTCGTTTGACAATTTACAATAAAAAGAACTCAAGATGATTAAAATGTGAATTGTTTGTAGAAAATTTCGCCGCTGCCAGGATCAGCCCAGACCTAACAGTCAATTAAGCTAAGCGCCCAAGAACTTCACGGTGCGAAAATCTTGATATCCTTTTCTACAAAAAAAGTCACAAGATTCCATACAATCTTTTTTTTAATTCTTTTGTTATCTAAGTAACATGTTTAGCAGCACATTTATTTTAGATATTAAGAGCATTTATACTCTTACAATTTAACATAATTATGTTGCACGTGACATACGTCGAACTATCAGCGCATAAAACTAATCGTACGACTATAGAATAATACTTAATTTTTTCAATTTTCATTATTTTTGTTCCTCTAAAAATTTACGCTTTTCGCGCGTAACATTATTAAGTTATTCATTCAAACATTTTCATTTCCTTAGGGTAGAATATCGATAGCAGCATGCCATAGAAAAAGGCGCGTTTACATTGTGCAGCGATTACGTGTAAGATATCTCGCGTAGAGGGTCCAATTATAAAAGCGATCTACAGCTATACATCTTACGATATGCTTAGCCTTGTTCGCGTCGCGAATGTAGCGTGTTGTATAAACGGAGACGAATCGCAAGGCAAGTTTTGCGCTCTGCATAGAACAAATAATCTGTTAGCAGATGGCTAAGCGAACAAATTATAACAGCAAGAGACGGACATTAATGATAACAATTATTTCAAACGTCAACAGCTTGGGAATGGCATCGTTTGTGCATTGTCACAGACCCGGATGTGCAAAAACTAAGTGCAGTTACAAAACTTCTAAAATATATCTTTTGCAGCAAAGACCATCTGCTAAAACCCTTTGAGTAAACACTGGCAACGTGAAACAAACCTTTTTGCCAACAGATTGAGAACCCAATTAGAACTTCCAAGGATGAAAGTTTTCGCCAGTTTTCATTTTTAAATTACGCAAAATGTTAACAAGCTTTTTTCTTTTAATTTTTGTATGTGTGACTTTAAATGAATAAACATTTCGTGGCATGTTTTTAAACAACATTATAAGTAACACTTGCATTATGGGTACTAGGTAACTGATAAACAGACTTAAACGTACTTTTCTTTTGTCAATAAATACATTTTATAGATATATAAACATATAGAGTTTTCTAGTGTCTGGAGCACTGGAAAAAACTATATTCATCACACAGTGTTTTCCAGTATTAGGAATCGAATCCACCACCACCCTTTGGCGCAAGAGACGGGTCACCATCCACTACGCCAATTCGGTCGCTTTTGTCTTTAGCGACAGTAACCGTTGGAACTGTTTAAAAGGCTTGATTTAATATCATTTACATGTGTTAGAGTCGTGATAGCTCTGTGTCCGGGCGCTCGCTTTTAATTTAATATACTCGAGCAACCTGAGTTCAATCTCCGATGTCAGCACCAATTAAATTGTCAATTTTAAGTTCTGAATTATCACGGTTAAGGAAAAAATCGTCAGGAAACCTGCATATTTTTATAATAATAACAAAAAAATATATTTCGAAGATATTGTGAAGTCCGCCAATCCGCAGTGGGACCGCGTGGTGGACTAAGCCCTGATACCCTCTGTACAGAGGAGGCCTTTGTCCAGCAGTGGGACTTGTATAGACTGATGACTTTTTACGTTTACATGTCCAAGAACGGAACAACTAAATATTTCCCCGAATGTAGTTTAATAACGTTAAACCTTCTCATAGTTATAAGTGTGGTGTGTTGGTCCTCAAATAATGGAGCCTACGCAAATAGTTTGTTCATTACATTATTACTTCATTTCGCAACCGGTAACTGGATGTGGTCAGGTTTTGTTTGGTTCCGTTATTAGCCGGTGTCCTAAAGGATTCGGCCGTTTAATGAAACCATATTAAATATTGGCTGTGGCCGCAGCTCCTCTCACTTGAACAATGTAGTTATTTACCTTAAGCGGATAGAATCTTGTCGACATAAGCGTTGCTATTCGATAAATATACCATTGGTGAGTCGGGGTTGGATTGTGTTTAACATAATCGTATTCTTGTTATTACTACGGCTCACCGAGCCAGGTATAGTAACATAACAGTTGCATAGACATTATGAATCCAAAGATAAGAACTTAAATTTTGGTAAAATTAAAAAAAATGTGAGGTAAAGAAAAACTTCTGAATACTTCAATTATTAATATATTTCCCGCGAATGTATTTCAGGATTTAACAAAGGTATCATAGAAAATAATTATCAAACACAACTTTAGTTCGTTGTTGTATTAGCTTTACTATTAATTACTCAAGTCCTAATTGCCAATTTCAATTTTATCCCCTCTTCGTTTTAAGCCTCTCCGAATTAAAATTCTAATTAATTCCACAAACAGGGTGCGAGACCCGTTTAAGAAGTGATCTCTTAAATTGTCCCCGACTTCGCCCGGGCCCTGCGTGCAACTTTAATTGACTTAAGAAAGTCCTGGACGCAGCTGAGGGCGGGAGGGTGAGTTTCAACGAATTGATGTAGTAAATTAATATGTCTTCTCCAAATTGATTTCGTATTAATACATTTTATTTTTACATTTATGTGCCAAGCGAGCAGGCGTGTTCACCTGATGCTAAGTGAATACAGCCGCCCATGGACATCTGCTATACCCGAGGGTTTGAGGAAGTGTTGACAATCTTGAATAAGCGGGGCCCGGCTATCTCATTCACTAGACGAAAAGCGAAGCATTATACTTCTACTTCACGCTCGTCTTCTGTAAGGTCGTGGCAATTCCCCGGACGCACTGGAATGGGCAGGTCGCCCATTCGTGCAACAGTGAAGTCTGTTACGTAGCCAGTTCTTTATGATTACGCATACCTGCAGGCCGCGCTGTAATAGAAAATTATCTGTCACAGTAGAAGTAATCGCGACGCAAAGATGCGGAAGTGAGATCTTTACGGGCGTTGAGCGTTTAACGAGCGCATTTGAGTCGCACTGCAAGAGTTCTCGGTACGTGCACACCTCGAATGAAAATAAAAATAAGGCAACGCGAACCCCTACCTTGTCTAGTTAAAGACTCCTAAATTATTATCCGAGCCCCTAGTGAAACTCGCAAACGATGCATAGCTAGTGTATTCTTTTTACATAATATCAAAAGGCAACGGTCAATATCACGTGATATTTCATACTCCATTCCTAATTTGGAAGGCTATTAGATAAATTTGAATGCACATTTCTTGTCATTTTCAACTTTTTGAACTATAAACCTTAGCGAAAACGCGATCAAGCTACACCGTAGGTCACAATACGCTTTGTAATAACGAGGGGTAGCTTAAAAATAAAGGCATAGCATTTTGTTTCTTCGAACTAAGCACACACGAAAAAGCTACGCGGCTCGTAGCGTCCTCTACGATTAGCGTAGAGGCGAGCGTATCTTTCTGGAGCTCGTAGATGATCTCTCGACGGTGACCCAGAATGGAAGAAATAAAACAATAGATTTTATTTAAAATAGTTATTTCTTGTGTTTACGCAAATACTATATAAATATACACTAAATATATACTATAAATATATACTATACTAAATACTTCCACTTTACGCCGGTCTTCTGTGAGGTCGTGGTACTTACCCGGATGAGCCTGCCCATTCATGCAAT
The DNA here is from genome assembly GCA_933534255.1 of Iphiclides podalirius. Lineage (NCBI taxonomy): Eukaryota > Metazoa > Arthropoda > Insecta > Lepidoptera > Papilionidae > Iphiclides > Iphiclides podalirius. The sequence goes on from OW152816.1 coordinate 17,189,728, forward strand.
AGGTGTTGCGTGGCTCTACCATTAATAAAAATCTATTGCTTGTGCCTGAGTTAGTTATTATGTGGTTTCTTACACGTGTGGTAAAAGACTCAAGTAAACCTGAGTTGCTACTTATCAAGTCTGCAATCAACTCCAATACATTAAATACATATTTTGCATACATAATTGCTGAAATTGTCAAGTATGTGCTACACTCAAATAATTTTATGGGTTTTATGCTATTCACAATTAATTTCTTTAAATGTAAAATTTAAAGGGAATTTTATTTGCCAAATTCGCGGTCTAAAGAATTCTATAATTTCTAACGACATAATTCAAATCCCTTTAATAAACATATCATTTACTCAGCGAAGTCATGTTCTTATTAATTTTCTTGTAACGTTTCTGAGAATTTTTATTCTTAGTACACCCGAGATCTGTATTAAATTTATTCCACTAAATATAATTATTGTTCCCTAATTTTTAATTTAACTGTCCAATAAATTTTTAATTAGTCTAGCAATGTATTATCACTTTTAAAAAATTTCAGTGTCTGGATTTAAGTCAAAAACAACATTATTACTTCAATTCAGGTTTAAAAGAAAACTTTATTTCAGTGTTTCTATCATTTTTTTTAATGCAATAAAATATTATCTCCTATTGCAATTTCCCCATTCAGAATAATTAAAATTATCTCATTTTCTGAAATAGTATTTTGAGGATTTAACTTTGACTAATATCAATGTTAATTAAAGATTCCTGGAAAGTAGAGCCGCCTGGCACGATCAGTGAATAATTGAGAAATGCTTTTTTTCCAATAAAATATCCCTAATATCTATTTAATACCTCGGAGTCCGTGATAATATACTACAACGGGGATTGAGTTCTTACGAAAATTGATAGATAAAAAGTAATTTGTTTTAACAATCCTCAGAATTATTACCAAGATAAAACGTATAATTTGCTCTCCTTGAAAGCTTTCCTTCTTGAATATATGTTGACGTATTTACAAACATCTGCAGACGCCAGGGCTCTTGAGCGGTCCCTGCTTAATCCAGCTGAGAATTACGAAGCATGAATAATAATCTGCCACGGACCACCGTGAAGTTGGAGGAGCGGTTTACACTGCTATTCATGGCCTTATCCGGTTCACTAGTTGTCTAGTCGACTGTGTATTTAAGGCGTCTGATCACAGACTTAAAGGATTAACACAACGCTGTGTATGACGATTAAGTCAATAGTCATATCTTTGGTGGGGTGTGAGCGTCGAATGTATATTATGTAAACTTAAGGAATTAGAGTTAATTAAAATATAACTAGCTTACAAGTAAATTATTATTTGGTGATAAGAAACAGAGGACTAGTCCTCAATAAACGCCCGTTAACGTGACACTTTCGTTATAATAATTTGGAAAGACGAATTCTGGCAAATCGTTCCACGCCTTTACTGACTGGATGAATTCGATCAGATGAAGGAAGTCAAAGGAATTCGAAGTTAGATTGAAGTTTCAAATAGGAATCTCAACGGGTTTAACACGCATATTACAGATGTTCAGTTGCAATCGCTGCGAAAACTTGGAGTCTCCGTTATTAGCAACTTGTCTAATCGGATTCGAATCCGTTGAGCCATTAACATAGACAAATTACAGCCAGTAGCTGCTTGCATCTACGCATCTAAAACTTAACGGTTAACCAGGATTTACGTATATAATCCATTTAAATAGGCGCATAACCAATGTTCATTTTAGAGATTATAGGATTATACATCATATCCTATTATTATAAAAACTATAATTTTTTTCCCAGCTCTAAGTCAGCAAAATACAAAACATCAAATATATTGTATTTAAATGTTTGGAGTTAGTATACAAATAAAAACAAAAAGTTACGTTTTATATTTATACTAGCGAACCTGACGGACGTTGTCCTGTACACACGGCTTAAATCAGACAACAAGTTATAAAAAAAAACTGTGGGCCGAATAGTGAATCTAAACTATTCTCGAATCGACCTAAAGACACACACAAAATTTCATTAAAATCGGTCGAGCCGTTTAGGAGGAGTTCAGTAACATAAACTCGTACAGAAGAATTATATATATATAAAGATTTAACTTTTACATGTCCGGATCACCTACATAGTGATAATTATGCTATGTAGCAATTAACTTTCAAAACGACACTAGAATATGTATGTCATCGGGAAAGCCTGCATTAATTTTTATTTGTTATTTATTTGACACAGTTTAAACTTAATTTAAATTTACGTTTAAGTTGAAGTTAAACAGATCTTTTTATTCGAAAAATACCTTGAAAATCTTAATCGCGTTTTAGAAAATTCACTTTCACTTAACGAATGATTACATTTTTAATTCAATCGCCGAGTATTCAGTTTCAGTATCCCACTGATATTGTTTCCCACAGAGAAGCGATTAATTTCTTTTCACAGCGCAAAATTTTAGAACGAGGTAGGAGGTCTCGGAAACTGGAGAAGAAAGTAAAATTAACGCGAGATACTTCAGGCTTGCGATAAATCAAACAAACTTGTTGCATGATCTTCCACTTTTAGTATTTAAGTAGTTGGTAGCCTGAGATATATAAAATGCTTATAGATCACAATTCGGCGAGGGCAAATGTAAATAACTTTAACACTGGCGTAATTCAATTAAAATACATTTTAAACGATAGAGAAAAATCTCTAATGAATCAATCAACAAGCAGAATTCGGCGGTCGCTTATAGTTTTCGAGAAAAAAATATTTAAAAATTGTTATTTTTACTAAGAAATACACCATTTTATTTATTTGACTTCTAAAACTCAATACACAGTTCTGCCAACATGATAAATATAGGAAGCGGGGACATCATACTCGTATCGATAGTCCGATTTTTTTTAATTTAATGAGTCACAGAACCGACACAGCGAATCCGACTCGGATAGATTGGGTTAGAAGGTTCAGGCGGGAGCTCCGCTCCCGCCTTAACCTTCGAGGTTAGGTTATTTTTTTTATGACCACCAAGAAATACGAGCAGAATTAACATATTGACAACAAAAAAATGGCGGATTTCTATAATAAAAATCACACTATTTATTATTTATTTTTTCGAAAACTATAAGCGACCGCCGAATTCTGCTTGTTGATAAATTCATTAGTGATTTTTCTCTATCGTTTAAAATTTATTTTAATTGAATTACTCCGGAGTTAAAGTTATTTACATTTACCTCGGCGAGTACCGAGGAGCCCCTGTTTCAGATTCCCTGTAAGGAATACTGTGATAGTACCACGCAACAGCTTTGGCTGTTGCAAGAACGCGCAGGTCCGTCCGGGTACCACGGGCGTGGAGAGGTGTCATACTTCCGTTTCGTCTGGTGAGTGAGGTAGCCGGGACCCACTTTATTAAAAGGTGGCAACGCATCTGCTATGTTGCGAATGTTCATGGGCGACGGCTATCACTTAACATCAGGTGAACTGCCAGCTCGCTTGCCACCTGCATTTTTTATTACATAAAAATGCAGCTTTATTAATACGTTGTAAAGTAAAGTAAAGTAACAGCGTATACATGTCCCACTGCTGGGCAAAGGCCTCTATATAGAGGGTATCAGGGCATAGTCCACCACGCGGCCCCACTGCGGATTGGCGGACTTCACATATCTTCGAAAAATATTTTTTTTGTTATTATTTCGAAAATATGCAGGTTTCCTCACGATGTTTTCCTTCACCGCGGAGCACGTGATATGTCAGCACTTAAAGTTAAAAACTTCACTGGTGCCGGCACCGGGGATCGAACTCAGGTTGCTCGAGTATATTTAAATAAAGGCGAACGCCCGGACACTGAGCTATCACGGCACGTTGCGTACTCGTCAAAAATTCGCAATAACAATAATGCCAAGACCCTTCTCAATGCAGGCAAACTATAGATAGAAATATATAACGAATACACTTCACGTTTCCCCGACTCGCGTAAACCTGACGATAAAATTATACGAGTTGAACGCATAAGTGGCATCGCAGGTGCTGTTTGTTCCGCCGGCGATGGAATTGGTTGTTGATGGTAAGATACGCCCCGGGATTGTAAGTACATTGAAGTTAGCTGCTGCATTTGTTGCACAAAAGCGTTACACGTTCGTAACAACTTGTGATATTAAAGACCTTTATTGTTTTAATAGTTTAAAAGTTACTTTACAATCGTTTTCTGTACGGTATCGGATACCGTTATGTAATCGTGAGAACATTTGATACCAGACAGTGTCAAGTAATTTAATAGTAGGAATATTGCAGCAATGAAAAAAAAAAAGCGTGTATACTTGATAAGGGCTAATTTTCGATTACGACATCAAAACGCAGAGGCGGTAATACTTCTGCTTAACATCGGTTTTTCCAAAAAAGCTAAAAGCCGTTTCTTATGCACAATTTGATTGTTTTATATCTTGTATTAACTGATGTTTGTGCTTTCAGTCCCGAGACTATTAAACCTTCATCTGACGCAGAACCGTTGGGCTATCCAGAACCCACGGGTTTGGGTCCTCCGCTGTGGGTAGGGCCGCGCATGTGCTCATGCGTGCGTTTAACTACAGTATGTCGAGGTTGCGGTGCGGGGGCTGGGGGTGGTGAGAACCGCCCTGTAACGCGGGTGTACCTTGTGTACGCGTTGTGTTGGTCTCGCCGTGCTCGGAGGCGAGGGTGAACTAATGTGTTTGTTGCTACACTAACTGTGTGTGTAGTAGTGTTATCCGGCGGGACCCCCGACGGTGGGTCCGACGTACCTAAGTCCCCTTCCTCGACCCAGTCGATGAGGACGTTTCGCGGGCGACGCTTGTTGATGCTCGCGTTTGGATCGGGTTGGTAATTTGCTGAAAATTTGATTACATTTCTTTTGTATATAGTGAAAAAACCAGTCAAATACTCGTAAATTCGAACACGTTTATCTGCCAAAAAAAAAACAGTGTGATTCGACCAATCGAATTTGGTTTTATAACGAAAATTCAAGATGTGTATTATATTCAAACTTCAAATATTTATTTCTTTATTGTAATTTTTATTACAACAATAAATATAACTTTGATATCCATCCGGCTTATTGATTTTAATTTTATCTAATATATTATTTTACTTAACACATCAGGACTACAAGTTATAATAGTCTATTCTGTTGAGGATAAAACTTCAGAGTGCCGATGAGAATTTCTTGCGTCCCCTGCAGACTCGCTCGGACCGAGTAGAAGGGCATCCGAGAACTTGCTGACTTAGCTTCGAGGCAGCCTCAATCGGCAATTAAATTTGAGAACCAAGCATCGTTGGGTAATAACTGAGCTTCAATGTACCAAAGGTACACTATGGTGCACAATCGGACTTAAATAGCAACAAGTAAAATAAACTTCAGCATTTTGTTTATTATCTTATGTCATGTTCTAGTATATTTATACGTTTTTTATTACGTATTTATTATACTTAAGCTAAAACTTCTTGCGATGTTATGAAGAAAGATATGCTCTCATAAGTATATGTTTTGTATTCTTTGACTAATTGCAGTTACCTCCAGTGCGAGGTAATCAAGTATTTGATCAACCCTTTAGATTTGTTCCAACAATACATTTATGGCGTCAATCTTTTAAATTTATTTGACAGAAAATAGGAGATAATAGAGTAGCACCACTTTGAAAACGTCCAGAATGCATAACAAATTGGTGAACAGGTAGAAAATTTCGCTATTTTAATTAATCGGCTAAACATGGAACCAAGTAAAGGTGAATTTAAAATTGAGTAGGAAGAAATTTTCCCATCTACTAGCAAGAAATCACAATGAGAGTTTTAAAAAAAAATAACAATGTATTTTATAAAATAGGTAACAGTTTAATGAAAAGATTGTTAACAATATACCTCACTAGGTAAACATGGTAATAGATGAAAGATTGGGAGCTTATTTCCAACTCTCAAAAATGAAACTAAGATGTTAAAAAATATGATTTTGAAATAACCAATGGGCTTGTACGTAACACTCTTCGAGGTAAATATTCTGATAAAATATCGGCAGGGGCTTTAAGCATCTCCTTACTTGAAGTTTGGGCCACGTTAATCCTCATGTAATTGGTAAAGTTTTGAGCGAAATCTTGTTTCAAATCCTTATCTAGTATAGAAATATTCTAAAGACGATACTTTTATTTGATTTTTTTATTTTTTGATAGAAAAGACATAGCGTTGGTTTAAGCGAAGTAATACAAATACCCACAACACAATATTTCTGTTTGATTTCATTTCCACTTTAATAATTTAGAGTTGGATTAACCAACTATCTCATGAGGAATGCTTAAACTAAAGAATCGTTTCTCATAAATTGACCATTGCAGTTCCCGATGGTACAAAACGTAACTTAGGCTAAGCGCAATAGAAAGTGTTGTTCATAATATCGATAATAAATAGTTGGAATGTCATGTGAAAATTTATTCTCTCTCCTGCATCTTGAAGTTTCTCAAGTCAATTAAAGTTCTGCCGAGTTCGGACTGTCAAGAGCAGTTTAGAGGTTAGAGCTTTATAAAGTTTAGGACCAAATTTACAAAGCTTATTCTGTTAAACTCTAAACTAGGTAAAATTTCTTAAAACCTACTTGCAGTGTCTTTTAAACACCGAATATACTTACTCGATAAGAGATAAACGACTAACTTACTTCATATCTGTGCCTCCTGTGATCACTGATACAATTCGAAAATTAACATTTTACAGGAGAGCAAAAACAAGATTTAAAAAATTCTAGTTCATGAAGTGGATAGACTAGGACAAAACTTTGTACACACTCATATAGATTATAACATTCTCTTTCATCCTGTATTACAGTTTTGTTAAAAAATTATATAATTTATCAGTAATTCGAAAAAAACATTTGAATTGTACCTCTGTATAGGAAAATATTGGCAAAGTAGATGTGTTACATGATATAAGTAGAGTTAAACCATGTTGCACCTTATTATAGTCTTTGTGAAAACTGATATACGTGTAGTATAAAAACAAAAATAACTCATTAGAATCTCTTCCTATCATCATTGTTTAACCAAATAAAAAAATAAATGAAACATCTAGATTCATTTTTTATAGTGTATATCCCCCTGTTGTGATAATTTATTTGAATTGTATCAGTTAGGTAAAATCCTCGTGATTTGAAACATGTGTTATATAATACAAGTCAAATTATACCTGACTTGAAAATTATATTGATTGTGTAAATTAATACAACTATTTAACAAATAATAAAAAAAAATATCGTACCTCTCCTAAATTATTCTTATCTCATGATTACCTTAAAAATTTATAAATTATATATCTAGGATCGGTCATAGCAGATATCACAATAGGTACCTTTCAGTACTTACAGGATATTATGATCATTATCTTAATCCTTAATAGATTAATAAACATAGAGAAATTAACAAATACAACAAAATCTTCTTATATTTCTATAGGCACCTTATCTATGAGTAAAATGACCTTTAGACGTAAACCTAAAATAAAAGGAATAAATAACGACAAAATCAGGAAATACTTATAAAAATCAGTCGACAGATTTGTTATTAACACTGAATGTTAATAACAAATCTGTCGTTTTCGTAAATCATATTCTATAATCGACGATCTAATCTACTCAGAATCATCGTCATTGTCCGGAAGAGAGACTTTAACGTTTTTTTTTTAATGGAAAAAGGAGGCAAACGAGCATGCGGGTCACCTGATGATAAGTGATCACCGCCGGACAGGTTGAGTCCGTTGAGTTGACATCAGTTGAGTCGCAATTGCGTTGCCGGCCTTTAAGGTAGGATCGAAGTTAGGTTAGTAGTTAGTAAGGTTGGCCGAATCTGTGCTTTATAAAGCTGCAAACGATGTGCCGGTAGGAAATACTGTCTCGCTCGGTTTAGGATACCGAGTTTTTTAGAAGCCAGCTTGGCTTTTCCTTCCAAATGACCGCGATACAGTCACTCTTACAGTTTAGATTTCTATGAAATTCATGAGCTCTTTCATGGCTAATAATTGTACTAGATCCTTCTTCTTTTCTGTTGAAATGGGAATCTTGGAATGGTAAGCTTTTGGTAACGTATAAATTCCTACCATATAGTACACTTTACCGCGTTTCAATAAATTCATTCATGTTTCCACCGTTCTTGATGAACATTTTATAAGAAATAACCCTATTTTGTAAGAAATACAAGGAAAGTTTGCCTTAAAGATACATAATCGATATGACATCAGATTACAGAAACTTTTTAATGTCTGTAGTTGTTCTGATAAGGCTAAAAAAAAGACCGAAGTTGTAAAACATATTCAGAGTCATTTCAATCACAGTAAACTTTGCAGATTTATTTGAAGCTGTGCAGATACTGGATCTACCAATCTCTTGGCAGATGAATATCTATGCCCGTGTGCTTCTTTTTATGCTCAATCAGCGCATGGTCACTGTCTGCTTCCATGTCAGTATGGCTAGGTACTAGAAATTTATGTTCGATGGATTGTAATTGATATCAGGTATTAACTTTTCTAAGTTACTCGCATAAAGTCTGAAGATACTTGTCTTGTGGTTTTTGTCAAAAGTCTTCAAAAAACATCCTTTACAAATTGCTTGTTTTGTTATGATCAAACCCGTGAAAGAAGTATCGAAAAAATCTAGCGTTCCGTTTTTTCTTGGGATATTTGGACGTCTTTTTTGAAATTCCAAGACTCCAGTATGTTTTGAACAGAGTGTTCCTTAAATGAAACGGTAGTCTCTCTTTGCATTTCTGACGATAGTTGTTTAGATCACGTAAGGCACGAGTTCTTCTTGTTTTTCCTGATGTTGTTGTATATTTCAAGGCGTTACGAAATAGTTTATTTATGTGAGAAGGCACGCGAGCTGTAGGTTCACGTTATGTTAAGTGATAGATAGCCACCGGTTATGGACATTTGCAACTTCTGTAGTATTGCAGATGCGTTGCAATCTTTTAATAAAGTGGGCTGTGTCAGTCACTTCACTCCCACACATAACCGCCACCCTATTATACATACATCATATTATAATGGTACAAATTAAAACAAGGTGTTGTTTTAATTTGTATCATTTTACACGAAAGTTCGTAGCAAAAATACTTTTTAGAAAATGTTTGCATTTCCGATACAACTCAATTTATTTTAGTGTTTGGATAAGGATAGATATTGTGTGGAATGATGCATGTTGAGATTTATCATTCAGCACAAAAGTAGGTGAAATTAATATTCCGATCGGTAAGTACATGTCAAGTTGTACACTGCAAATAACAAAATAAACTTAGGTTCAAGTTGATGTAACTGGAATAAAATTATTATTCACGAAAAATCATTAGAAAATCAAATGTGACAATTGATATTATAGTAGTTATACCACAAAGTCCGAAAAAAAAATGTGTGGAGTGATACTTTACTGCTGCTATATCACGACTAAAATCTAAATTCACGATTTTTTTCATCCAAAATCCCATTAGTTATATCACTTTGCACAAAATTATCTCGAGATCTATAGCAGATAGAAACACGTGAGTTAGACCCAAAGCTAGCTTATTTTTTTTACTGATTGCTTATGTGTTAAAATCAGAAAAAGGGTACAACTCGAGTTGTATCACTGATCACAGGAGGCACAGATATTGATTCAATCAATATCAGTTAGAAAAAACAAAACAAATTAAGATAAATTGATTTAGATATATTTCTATACATCTTTATAACTTGCCTTCTGGCAATATAAACGAACAGATTACGAACGTCAGAATTTCTACATACGAACAAAAGAGAAGGAAGTTCTTCGAGATCTATGAGATATGTTGTTCAACATTAATTCAGACGAAATAAACTTCTGAAGATATATTTTTATCCATATTGCAATTAAATTTTAATTCAAGAAAAAACCGCAGAAGACAAAACTTGGACGAGGGGTATATTTGTGGCTACGAAACGGACAGTTCGATTATTATATATTTATTGGAGAACTCAATGATCTTGTTATGTGCATACTGCGCGGAATTTAAAATTGTTCCCCTTTAAATCTGTGCCTCCTGTGATCACTGATACAATTCGAAAATTAACATTTTACAGGAGAGCAAAAACAAGATTTAAAAAATTCTAGTTCATGAAGTGGATAGACTAGGACAAAACTTTGTACACACTCATATAGATTATAACATTCTCTTTCATCCTGTATTACAGTTTTGTTAAAAAATTATATAATTTATCAGTAATTCGAAAAAAACATTTGAATTGTACCTCTGTATAGGAAAATATTGGCAAAGTAGATGTGTTACATGATATAAGTAGAGTTAAAACCATGTTGCACCTTATTATAGTCTTTGTGAAAACTGATATACGTGTAGTATAAAAACAAAAATAACTCATTAGAATCTCTTCCTATCATCATTGTTTAACCAAATAAAAAATAAATGAAACATCTAGATTCATTTTTTATAGTGTATATCCCCCTGTTGTGATAATTTATTTGAATTGTATCAGTTAGGTAAAATCCTCGTGATTTGAAACATGTGTTATATAATACAAGTCAAATTATACCTGACTTGAAAATTATATTGATTGTGTAAATTAATACAACTATTTAACAAATAATAAAAAAAAAATATCGTACCTCTCCTAAATTATTCTTATCTCATGATTACCTTAAAAATTTATAAATTATATATCTAGGATCGGTCATAGCAGATATCACAATAGGTACCTTTCAGTACTTACAGGATATTATGATCATTATCTTAATCCTTAATAGATTAATAAACATAGAGAAATTAACAAATACAACAAAATCTTCTTATATTTCTATAGGCACCTTATCTATGAGTAAAATGACCTTTAGACGTAAACCTAAAATAAAAGGAATAAATAACGACAAAATCAGGAAATACTTATAAAAATCAGTCGACAGATTTGTTATTAACACTGAATGTTAATAACAAATCTGTCGTTTTCGTAAATCATATTCTATAATCGACGATCTAATCTACTCAGAATCATCGTCATTGTCCGGAAGAGAGACTTTAACGTTTTTTTTTTAATGGAAAAAGGAGGCAAACGAGCATGCGGGTCACCTGATGATAAGTGATCACCGCCGGACAGGTTGAGTCCGTTGAGTTGACATCAGTTGAGTCGCAATTGCGTTGCCGGCCTTTAAGGTAGGATCGAAGTTAGGTTAGTAGTTAGTAAGGTTGGCCGAATCTGTGCTTTATAAAGCTGCAAACGATGTGCCGGTAGGAAATACTGTCTCGCTCGGTTTAGGATACCGAGTTTTTTTAGGAGCCAGCTTGGCTTTTCCTTCCAATGACCGCGATACAGTCACTCTTACAGTTTAGATTTCTATGAAATTCATGAGCTCTTTCATGGCTAATAATTGTACTAGATCCTTCTTCTTTTCTGTTGAAATGGGAATCTTGGAATGGTAAGCTTTTGGTAACGTATAAATTCCTACCATATAGTACACTTTACCGCGTTTCAATAAATTCATTCATGTTTCCACCGTTCTTGATGAACATTTTATAAGAAATAACCCTATTTTGTAAGAAATACAAGGAAAGTTGCCTTAAAGATACATAATCGATATGACATCAGATTACAGAAACTTTTTAATGTCTGTAGTTGTTCTGATAAGGCTAAAAAAAAGACCGAAGTTGTAAAACATATTCAGAGTCATTTCAATCACAGTAAACTTTGCAGATTTATTTGAAGCTGTGCAGATACTGGATCTACCAATCTCTTGGCAGATGAATATCTATGCCCGTGTGCTTCTTTTTATGCTCAATCAGCGCATGGTCACTGTCTGCTTCCATGTCAGTATGGCTAGGTACTAGAAATTTATGTTCGATGGATTGTAATTGATATCAGGTATTAACTTTTCTAAGTTACTCGCATAAAGTCTGAAGATACTTGTCTTGTGGTTTTTTGTCAAAAGTCTTCAAAAAACATCCTTTACAAATTGCTTGTTTTGTTATGATCAAACCCGTGAAAGAAGTATCGAAAAAATCTAGCGTTCCGTTTTTTCTTGGGATATTTGGACGTCTTTTTTTGAAATTCCAAGACTCCAGTATGTTTTGAACAGAGTGTTCCTTAAATGAAACGGTAGTCTCTCTTTGCATTTCTGACGATAGTTGTTTAGATCACGTAAGGCACGAGTTCTTCTTGTTTTTCCTGATGTTGTTGTATATTTCAAGGCGTTACGAAATAGTTTATTTATGTGAGAAGGCACGCGAGCTGTAGGTTCACGTTATGTTAAGTGATAGATAGCCACCGGTTATGGACATTTGCAACTTCTGTAGTATTGCAGATGCGTTGCAATCTTTTAATAAAGTGGGCTGTGTCAGTCACTTCACTCCCACACATAACCGCCACCCTATTATACATACATCATATTATAATGGTACAAATTAAAACAAGGTGTTGTTTTAATTTGTATCATTTTACACGAAAGTTCGTAGCAAAAATACTTTTTAGAAAATGTTTGCATTTCCGATACAACTCAATTTATTTTAGTGTTTGGATAAGGATAGATATTGTGTGGAATGATGCATGTTGAGATTTATCATTCAGCACAAAAGTAGGTGAAATTAATATTCCGATCGGTAAGTACATGTCAAGTTGTACCCTGCAAATAACAAAATAAACTTAGGTTCAAGTTGATGTAACTGGAATAAAATTATTATTCACGAAAAATCATTAGAAAATCAAATGTGACAATTGATATTATAGTAGTTATACCACAAAGTCCGAAAAAAAAATGTGTGGAGTGATACTTTACTGCTGCTATATCACGACTAAAATCTAAATTCACGATTTTTTCATCCAAAATCCCATTAGTTATATCACTTTGCACAAAATTATCTCGAGATCTATAGCAGATAGAAACACGTGAGTTAGACCCAAAGCTAGCTTATTTTTTACTGATTGCTTATGTGTTAAAATCAGAAAAAGGGTACAACTCGAGTTGTATCACTGATCACAGGAGGCACAGAAATTATATGACATACATAAGTGAATGTGACAGATGATATTGAAAGTATGATATTGAAGGAGATAGCAGTCTATAGAATTGCAATCTAATTTTTTTAGGTGAAAAAGTGGCAAACGGGCTGGCGGTTCACCTGATGTTAATTGATAACCACCGCCCACGGACATTTGCAACAGCGGTTGCAGATGTGTGGCACCTTTTAATAATGTGGGCCCCGGCTACCTCACTCACCAGACGAAACGAAAAAGTATAACAAGACACTGCTTTACGCTGGTCTTCTGTGAGGTCGTGGTACTAATCTGAATGGACCTGCCCATTCGTGCAACAGCGAATAATGTTGCGTGGTCCTACCACAGTACCTAACAATCGGCGTAATTTGTGTATCTTAGCTTCGGTGCGCTAGTGTCATATCTTTGTATATAATATCATTGGACGAATCTTCCATAAATGATACACAGCATTACACAGAAATGACAACCAAGCATAAACAAACGGTAGCGTTTTCAAATATTCACAACTGACGCATTATTCAAAACGTTTTAAATGCATAGAGGGCATTCAGATGATTTTAAGCCCCGACTGCCGCCTGTTTGATAATGCATAAATGAATACGCGAACACGCGACGCCGCCATATCGTGCTCGGTTGCAGCATATGAGCATAACAACAATGCTGCTTAAGAGTAACGGCAACGAATTCAGTTTCGTTTTTCAACCTGTGCACGTGCGATAATGAAAACTTCGCGAACGGAAGGAAACGCTACGGAGCTACGCCGTGAACTAAATATAGCTATAGCTCACTATAGCTATATATAGCGAACGGCGTATACTTAGTAATCGAGTATGCTTGGCACGGCGTGTAATAAGTATGCGAGTATGCTTGAAGTAAAAATGGAAGATCTTTAATGCTTTATATAGCTAAAGTCATAGTCATTATTATAAGTCGATCTTATGAACCGTTTCATAGAATTTATAAAGAAGTGTGTATTAAAAACTTACATAAGAATAAGCTGCGTTACAAGATAAAATATTTGTATTCAGCACTATATGTAGATAAAATAATTATCTATAAAAATAAGTATTATATGAATCTAGCTGCAATTTCCACCATACTGTCAACGCATGAGGTTTACTATATCGTTACTCTTACCATATCTTAGGTTGACTGGTAGAGAATGCCTTTGGGTATTAAATCTGTTACGTTTTTATTTTAGGTTGGCAAAGTTTCTTTCAAAGTTAAGTTTTAAAGTTTCTTTCATTCACTGTTGGCCGTATGAGGAAGCTCAATCACAGGGCAAGCTATGAATCCGGCTTTGCTTGGTATATCTCTGAGTGATAGAGTTCGCATTGAAGACATCCGCAGTAGAACGAAGGTAGCCACGTATCTGTGTGGGGAAGGCCTATGTTCACCAGGGAACCAAATCAGACTGAAGTGATGATGATGAAGATGAATGAAACTTGAATAAACAAAATGAAAAAACTAAGCTCTTTGATAGTTATTGGCTTCGGCGTCGGGGGTCGTGGGTTCGATTCCCACACGGGACAACTATTTGTGCGACCCACAGATAGTTGTTACGCATCTGGGTGTTTCTCCTCGTGTAATTTATGTTTGTAAAACGTCCTTACAACACAGGATAATGTTATCCTAAAGTGAGGGCAATGTAAACCTAAAAAGAAACAACAATGATAAAAAAAAAGAACAACAATGATAATCATAAATTTAAACGTAAGTATTTGCTTATTTAGGTTATATATCTGTCGAACAAAGCAGTATAATATACTGAATGCAATATTAAATCAAGCAAAAATGTCGCCATACGTCGCGGCAATTTAAACTTTGAATTCTGGCAATCTCAGTGTACGGGTATAGATGATGTCTATGAACAAAAGTAATTTCACGACACCTCTGCATCTGCCAAGGCGCCAACAAACGGCCCCGGAGCATCTGATAACCGAAAATTCAATATATAACGGCCATAATGCGACCGGCTCGCAATTGCCGCCTCTTTATATTCCACCACAGATGTACGCGCAGTTAGATTTTTAATCTGGCAAATTTATTGTTCGTTCAGTTTCGCGCGCGATTCATATAAAGATTTGAACACTGTGAACTTTAAGAAAACGTTCCGTTAAACGACTCATTCATTTCCAATGACCTTTATTACTATATATTTATGACTATTGCTACTACTATTATAAATATACTGTTTCACATGCATTCGATAAATTGTTGCACACCAAGTACTGTTGAGAATTATGCTTTCACTTGTGATAAAATTAGAAATCATATCGTTTGAGGAGAAAACTGAATTTGAACTTTAAGGAAGAAATGGGATCAAGTTAATTACGCGCGCTAATATCATATGTTTTCATAAAAATTGTATCTAAAATCGTGATTGGTTTAAGCAATGAGATATACTTGCATGTTACATAATAATTTTAAAATAAGTTTTTATACTATTATATGTGTAGAAGTGAAAGAAATAAATTTGAGACTTAAATGGAAAGGCACTAGGAAGGGAAACGGGTTAAGCAAAACCACTTTAACGTGACCCTCGTTTCGGACTTTACTGCTAAATGTAATGTATGTAGAGGAGTATTTACGTTCGGCTCCTGTTTTGAGGCATTAAAATTCCATGAGCCCCGTCCTATATATAAGGCCTGAGGGCGTAGATGTGACGAATGCAAATTAGACGACCGACATTACGTATTACGTCTATCATTAGATATTTAATGGTAGAACTAATCCCGAGTGCAAATTACTTCTTTAAATAAAACACTGATTAAGGATCTTCCAGATGAATAAAATTTTAAATTTTTTAATTTGATCAATTAATGTTATTTTATATAGTAGGTATTCTTATTTCTCGTACTCTTAACGTATTTTACATAAATTCTTCGTAAAATTAGTCAATACAACTATGGCTACTAGTAAATAGTATACTATATTATACATTATGTATATTGTTGTTAGTAAATGTATACATTATAATGTATCAATTTTTTTATGTAAGAAGTGGCAAGTGGAACTGGTGAGTGAGGTAGCTGGAGTCCAATTTTTAAAAAGTTGTCAACGAATCTGCAACCCTCGGGTGTGGCAGATGTCCATGGGCGGCGGTATTCACTTAACATCAGGTGGACCGTCTGCTCGTTTGACAACTTTTCACATTAAAAAATGGAGGTGTTTTGTGAAAAAAGATATTTCTCAATTTCAGTGCGGTCGAGCTAAAATTTATTGAGCTTATATTATATTCTCACAAGTTATGCATGCCACACTAGAGCGCAGGGGCGCCAACAACACTGGAGGTGAAGCGGTCACCAGCGCTAGTCCGGTCTTGCCAACGATCGAAAGAAAGAAAGATACGTTTATTTCTTAGAACATGGTACAATATAGGCCTTAAAAGTTGTTTCGTCCCATATGTTCTACCATTTCTGGTGTACCAATATTACATTTTACATTAAATATTTGCAAAGAAAACAAAACAAAAGAAAATATAATCTAGGAAAGTATTTTTATAATTTTTTATCATTTCAATAATCCCCTGTGGAATAATAACATTTGCTTATCAGAAAGTTAAACAGATTTCTCTTAACCAATATTAATTTTGAAATTTTTAATCTGTTTGGTACTTAATTTATTATATATCCTAATGGCCATACAATAACAATTTCTGCTGAACATTGTGGTACGATGGGGGATCGGCCTAATATAAGTTCCTCTTGGCTTCATCGCGAGAGATCAAACCGGCTGCTAAAACCCAGTCGCTGGGGAAGTTGACCTACGAATTCCATTATTTCAAAGCTGTCTTTAAATGAAAAGCTCTCGTCCATTCCATTATAAAAAAAATATAAGCGTAGTGTAGTATAAAAATTGATAGGACACATTATTAAACAGCGTTCTCTAGTCCCAAACTAAGCAACGCTTGTACTATGGATAGTAGATAACTGATAAACATACTTAAATATACTTTTGTAAATAAATACATATTATACATACATAATCACCCAGAAACTGGAAGAAACAAAACTATGTTCATCACACAATATTTTTTCCAGTTGTGAGGATCGAACCGGCACCCTTTGACGCAGGAGGCAGGTACACTACTAACAACGCCATCCGGGTCGTCAAGCAAAGCAGATGCATCTAATGTATGCATACGCTGTTGTTGAGTTAAATAAGAAATTTACCAGTATAAATTCCCGATCGGGTTTTTGGGGCGGTAAATGGATTGCGAGGGGCACCTTCCCATTCCCAATGTACTTTACGGCTTACTTAAATGCGTGTAAACGGACGTGCACATTGGAACCCTTCTTCAGTTCATTAATGATGCAAACAACACAGCCTCCAAGGGCTCGACCAATCGTATGATCTACTATAAACGTGGCCTGCGATGAAAATAAGTTTACGTGGAAGTTACTACTTTATGATATGATGGCTGTGAACTAAGAATACAATCATTGTTTCTTATGTTGTTTACTGTTCGAACACTTCGATGTATTCCTGACGAAACTTATTGAAGAATCAGTAGACATAATGTGAATGTCATGTAATTGATGACAAGGTATTGGCTACGGCGTCGGGGGTCGTGGGTTCGATTCCCACAGTGGACCTCATTATCACTATAAATATTTTTAGACATTGATCTAAGCCTGTGAGTAAGTTCCTATTATTAAATTGAATAAAAAAAGGCAACTCGTTTGTTTTGTGCAAGAGTTTAAAAAACGCTGAGTGGTCAGCGGAAAAACAATTCCTCGTTCTGTACTTCTCTGCGCTGATCTAAATTTGCTAATAGTTTGAAGATCAACTTATATTTTATGTATGCAGAGATTTTCTAACAATATCTGATTTAAAGTAAAGTAAGTAAAGTAACAGCCTATAAATGTCCCACTGCTGGGAAAATACCTCCTCTGTATAGAGGATATTGAATTAAAAGCGACCGCCCGAACAACAACGGCTGCTTATGTCCATTTAAGAGCCATTTAAACGTCGTTTCTGCGTTAATCCCAATATTGTTATCATTGTAACGTAATAAAACTGATGCACTTAAATCTTTTGGGCGCCAGAAAAATTATAGAGTTTCATTCAAACGGCTGCCTCACTAGGAAATAATTTCTGTGTAAACACTTTAACAATGATTATCACAAGAGAGACTTTACTGAAACATAATCATGTTATCAAGTTATCGCCAGCGGTATTTTCAGACCGATACGACTTAGGGACCTTCAAGAAGATAGCCCATTCCTACCTTAAAGGCCGGCAACGCAATTGCGACTCAACTGATGTGGCAAATGTTCATGGTCGGCGGTGATCGCTTGTCACCAGGTGACCCGCATGCCTGTTTGCCTCTTATTCCCATAAAAAAAATCATATCCTGTTGAATGTCAATAGTTTTTGCGCTTTGGAGACAACAAGGAGATTTTGTCACTATACGAAACTCATCATGGTGGATCTTCATAATGAAAAAAGAACCCTTGGGATTCGGGGACTGCCACGGCATAGCATTTTTTATCAAATTATGCAATTGTAATTATTTATTTATTTTTTATTTATGCAGTATTTTTTTCTTTGATATTAATTCAAGTTACACTTTATGAGCGTGGTGTTTGTTTTTTTTTTGTTTTTATGCGAAAAGTTGTCAAACGAGCAGACGGTTCACCTGATGTTAAGTAAATACCGCCGCCCATGGACATCTGCCACACCCGAGGGTTACAGATGCGTTGACAACCTTTTGAAAATTGGGCTCCGGCTACCTCATTCACCGATAAGAAAACAATTTTTTTTTCTTTTATTGAATAAATGAGAAGTTAAAATCGTTTAAAATATTTTTATTATCTTACAATAAATGTAGGTTATTCAGTAATTTTTAACATTGAAACTATAGGTTTATGGTAACTGAAATAAGAGACAGGTTTGGGACTTGATAGCATCTAAATATCATATCATCATATGATAATATAATATTGTAATATCATATTATAATATCCATCCGTGCGAGCTTCGTACAGTCGTACCATATACGTACACGTTAAGCGACCGCTCGGCCGAGCTACATGGTAGCTGAAGTGGGGGGTGTTAGGTT
Source organism: Iphiclides podalirius (assembly GCA_933534255.1). Lineage (NCBI taxonomy): Eukaryota > Metazoa > Arthropoda > Insecta > Lepidoptera > Papilionidae > Iphiclides > Iphiclides podalirius. The sequence continues at coordinate 17,208,773 of OW152816.1, forward strand.
TTATTTTTGTTACGGAATTTCTTGATTCGGTCGCCGCGCTCAAAGCCCTCGAAAAAAGCTATGCAATAGCTTAAAAGACTTCCGCTTGTGTTAATAATTAAATTTTGCATTAACATTATTACATGGCCATTGCTAACGTTATTACTTTAAAGGAGAATCTAATTCCGGCTATACAGGCAGCAATAAGACTAGAGAAAGCTTTAAACCGTTATTTGCTGCTATCGACGTTAAACCGAAATAATCGTTAAACCATGTCGGAGGCTACATTCACTGCTAGAGAATAGACAGTTTAGTTAACTATTGGACGGAGTTAATTGCTATAACTTTTATCTAACTGAATGACCGCTTCTCCTGATGTAACACAATAATAATGAAATCAAAAACCGAAATCTGAAATGTGATGTTAAATTCGTTTTTTATTTGACTATCTATAATCTGATCTTCTCGACTTGTGAATTAGTGAAGAAAGGAAAAATGGTGCAATTATAAAATAGTTTTCAGTGATATACTGCCTCTAAATAAGAACGTTGGTAAACTTTCAAATTATTCTTTCAATCACTTCATAGTATAAAACGAAGTCATCCCGCTGTCTGTCTGTCCCTATGTATGCTTAGATCTTTAAAACTACGCAACGGATCTTGATGCGGTTTTTTTTTTTACTAGATAGAGTGATTCAAGAGGGAGGTTTATATTTATAATACATTGCACCCATGCGAAGTCGGGGCGGGTCGCTGGTAAATTATAAGTTATTTATAATTTCACTGCCCATCATGTATGCTAGTTTTTTACCACCTTTAACTTTACTCAGTCCAAAAACTTGCTCGTACGCTCGCTTCAAAGCAGAATCATCCACATCTTAGCCGCAGCTGCACTTAATATGGCGCCGTTAAGTTTTATGAAAACGACCCACGTTGTTTACTTTACTTTGCATTCCGTTAACTTTTACTACATAATATTGTATGACTAAACTTTTGACTTGTGTTATTTGTTATAATATTTTGTTGAGACGAATTTCAGCGTGGTTTATTTAACTTCGCATTTTTAATTACATGTTATACAGATTCAATGTAATGCTTGTGATCATTAAACATGTGCAAATTATGTGGAAAATATTTTATTGCCTTGTTTTTGTCCACCCGGTACGTTATCAAAACTGTTTTTATAATAGTTTTGATAGTTTCATCACCGAATACTGAGTTATTAGAATTGAGGCTTACACTTCGTGACTGTTTTAATTAAGAGCTTCAGGAATTAATAAAAAAAATTAAAAGGCAAGGGTCACTACACTTCCTGAATCATCCGGTGCTATATGCACCGTGGTTCTAATCAAACGACTTAGTTTATGAAGATTACGCGTCAGGTAACTCTAGTTGGTCGAAGTAATATTGAAGTATTCGATGGATTACTTTAATATCCGTTATTCACAATAAATAATGAACTATATAAAAAAAGCTATTATAATTTAACAACCAAATGATTTCATGTTTGATATTCAGATAGCAGAACTTCAGATTCATACAAATTAAATGCTTACCGAGAAGCCCACAGAACGTATTTCTCAGTCGCTTTATATGATAATAGTGTTCATACATATCAACACGATGTAGAAATTCCCACATCACAGAAGCAGTGGTACCTAGTAAGGCGGCAGGCACAAAAGCGGTTAGCATATGACATATCACTGATACCAACTATGACAATGGTTGAACTTTCGATTGCCAATCAATTGATCGAATTTTTCGTGTCAATGAAATAACATATACACGAGCGTCATTTCAGTTATGAGTTAAATAGATAAATTGTCGAAAAATTACCGCCGCTGCGTAACAGTTATTGTGGCAGGGCCACGCAACAGTCTGAGCTGTTGTACGAATGGGTAGGTCCGTCCAGGGTAGAACCACGACCTCACCGAACACCGGCGAGAAGTTGAAGTGTTACTAAACAGATACACTATAATCGCTATATTTTGCCTTAGACATTACGTACCTATATACAAAAACAAATATTATCTTCGTGATAAAATTTTTCTGTATGTGGGCCAAACCACAATTATCACAAAAGGCCAATTAGCGTATAAATATAAAAGTAGTCAATGTTGGTAAATCACTGGTATTCGTGTGACTATCGAATTGCTAAAAAGTTGTGGTTATGTGTCTCAATTTCCAAACCGCCTTTATAAATCAAATTAAAAAACCTAATAAAGCACACTTGGCTTGATCTCTTTTTACAATTACATTATTTGTTTTATCCTAGTAAAGTTTAGATAATATTATCTACTGTGGAATTTAAAACGTGTGATATATCTTTCTCGTTAGCAATCAACCTTTTTGTATGTACGCTTACATAAATAACTAAAGTTACATTAAGATAAACAACTCTTTACAAAGAAACAACTCTTTGGTTGGATTCTTATCCTCGATTTCAGATCGAATGACAAACTTCATGGCAATTTATCCAAATTTTTTTTTTTAAAACCTAACAATAATGGACAGATTTAAAGGACACTGACGTTGGCGTAATTCAATTAAAATAAATTTAAAACGATTGAGAAAATCACTAATGACTTAACACACAAGCAGAATTCTCCGGTCACTTTTAGTTTTCGAGAAAAAAATATTTAAAACTTGTTATTTTCACTAAGAAAGTCCGCCATTTTATTAATTTTACTTCAAAAACTCAATACACAGTTCTGTCAACATGATAAATATAGGAAGCATTTTTTTTTAATTGAACGAGTCACAGAACTGACACAGAACAAACCGACTCGGATAGATTAGGTTAGAAGGTTAACCTTCGTGGTTATTTTTTATGACCACCCAGAAATAGGAGCAGAATGGACATATTGACAACAAAAAAAAATGCCAAACTTCTATAGTGTAAATGCTGCTTGTTGATTAATTCTTTAGTGATTTTTCTCTATCGTTTAAAATTTAATACGATTGTATTAGGCGAACGTCAAAATTATTTACATTTACCCAATAATGTTATAAGTTGTTTAATGATATGATGTAATTTTGCTATTTCTTCGGGACCACACCCACCTCGTTGACTCGTTGGTACAATAAACTTCGTGTAGTAAACAAACATAAAAAACTACGTAAAATGTTGATCGCTTCGCAGCGGGAAGCGAAATCGCGTGGTGCTGAAACAGAGTTTTATGTCACTAATGGGTTGAACATTTCATTCTTCATTACGACTAGAAACGTATACCAGGTGACGTATCTTTTAATGTATACCCTTATCTATATTTGTTATACGTTTAAAAAATAGTACGATATTTTTATTATTTGATTACTTTTTAATTATGAACCCTAAAATCTAGTTATGTATGTGTTTAGTTTAACATTTACACACACTGTAAAGAAATGTTAAGTCGTCCGAAGAGGTTTCGTTTCCGAAAACAGCGAAAATTATCTTTGACTCGCGATGTTTTGTAGTGCAGACGGATTTCACACATAATAATTATAATAGATACCAAATTAAAAATAAATAAATACTGCCTTTTTCAGTTTAACACTCAAATACACTTTGAATAGAAAATTGTCCTTGATTGTCCTTGATTGAACTAGTTAATGAACGACATTAATGTAGGCTCAATTGTATACATTGGATGTTGTAAAGAATCAGATGATGATGAAAGAAGACACTCTTCGCTGTACTGATGTTGATAAGACGATATTTAAACAAAAATCACTAATAATCTAGAAGATAGTTGTAAACTAATGAACTAGATATAAAAAACTCACTGTGACCAGCGAATAGATGAAATTGAAACAAAACCAAGTGATAAAAGTAAAACAATTAGATGATAGCAATTATAGCTGACTTCGTGATCTGAGCTCGTCGTGATTCGCTCTTCGCTTACATGTGATGTTTAGATTGACGTTACTGCCGATACGTTTCTGTAGCTGTGCGTGAAATATACAGCGTGTCTTTACAATCGCGACAATAAATGAACACACATATATAGGATAACTTTTTAAAATTGTATTAAACATTTACACTCTTTAAACATCAATATTCACCAAGTTATTAAATTTTCCAAAACGAAGAATTTTAGTACACCCCTACGTATATAACTGTAACGTAAAGTTCATTTGTAAAGGTCACAAAGCATATGAATGGGTTGAATGAATTTAAAAGAGACAAAGCATACTGTTAGAAGGAGAGGCTTGTAATGCGACGTTGTGGCAACGAATGAAAAAATCTCCGAAAGAATGAATCAGTCAGTTGTAGTTGTATAGAATGTTACAAATTTTGTTTCTTTTTTACTTAAGTAGTTTGTTTAAATTTTTTTTTTTAATTATGGATTTTTAACGTTACATTTTTTTATGATTATTAGCAAGTAGCGTTAGACGTGTGTTCATTTATTGTCGCGGTGGTAACGACACGCTGTATAATATATATATGGACAGAGTTTCGGTACCGAGGACGTTTAGACGGACGGAACATTGTTTTTCATCACTAACAGGTTTAAAGCTTAAAATATCAGCGCCGAGGCATCCGAGCGAACGATCTCTTTGTTTTGTATGAGCAGTTAATGACCGAAGCCAATTTTATGTTTTACTAGCAGCCCGGACAGACTTCTTTCTTGTTTTTATAGTATTAATACCTTCCGAGGACTTTAAGGAATATACAAAAAAATCAATTAGCCTAATTGGTCCAGCCATTCTAGAGTTATGCGCTTACCAACATTCATTTTTATTTATTAAGACCTGGCCATTGAAATTCATAAAACTAATATTATGTTTATTATTTTCTGTAAGAATATTACCTATTCAATTGAAAAAACCCACGGCTTAATTTTCTATACAAAAAAAAAGGTCTTAGTTATTTCTTAGGGTCCTGATGAAAATTTTGCATATATATGTTAATCCTAGTAATCAATTGATTAAAGGGAATTATTTTATAACTATAAACGGATTTTTTGCCTACAGATTAATTTGTCATAAAACCATTTAGTACTAATATTAATTTAACAAAAAATGTTTTTAAAATATTTATTTCTAGTTTTAGATCATCATTTTAAAATAGGTTATTTAAGTTTTCTTTTTGCTTTGTGCTGCAAGAAGGTTCAAAATCATTTCGCTTTAAATAGCAAAATAATTTTAAAATGTTGGCTCTGTAGCGAGGAGCAATTAATTTTAAATTCCACCCATTTCCACTTTGTCTTAATAACGTAATGGATTTGGACACGATAAGAATCATATATATATCGTTCGATTTTATCGTTTCATGCAATGGTGTATTGTGATTCATACCAGTAGGTAGTTTTATAGAATTCACTTTGTATACAATTTTGTACATTCATTCATACATTCACTTTGTAATTAAACTCTATTAATAACTCAATGATCAAATATGCACAGGAAAAACTATTTAATGCAACATTGAGTAATACATATATTACACATGATAATTATAATTTACTATTGCTTGAACAGAATTGTAAGCCGTATTTTTTCGTTGAACTGACTTTTAACAATTTGATTAATGTAAAAAAAAATACTGACGCATACGTTTATATAATACATGTTATTTAAAAAAAAAAATAATTTATAAATAGGAATATATTAACCCTATTCAAGGAAAATGTTTTACAGTTACATAAAAATATATCTTCATTTTATATTGTCTACTTGACTTTATTCGCCTTTCTTTCTTGAAACGACTGACAATTACACTAGATACTTTTATTTATAAAGACTAAAGTATAATAAATAGTTTTTGAAAATGTAACACCCAATCTCCATTTTAATCCACACTTCACTACTAAATTACTTATTTCTTGTGACTTGATAAACCACCACCATTTAATTTAATGAATATAAGCAAACTTAAATAACATTCAAATGATAAACTAATACAAAATATACATATAATATAACAATGAACATAAAACTAAAATATAATATATACCTAATATAAATATAATATATACCTTAAAAATATAATATAATAACTAAAATATATTATTAAAAGAAGTCCCTTTAGGCAAGGTTCCGAAGTTACTGGCAGCGTTCCCCCTTTGAATAGCTAGAATAACTCTTTGACCGAGGTAGCTGCCAGTTCTTCAATCTCCTGTGATGTCAACTAACCTTTTTGCTATTTCCTTAAAAGCCTTATAGCACTAGGACCCCACAGACCAAGGGTCTTGGCACCGAATGGGACAAAATCGTATTCTGAGCTAGACCCCTGTATTTGCAAGCTTTAACTAAATTATTAAGTTGTCAATATCGGATTTTAGTTTTCTGTCATATCTCAGCTGCGCAGTTGCAAGCAACAATCTAGCGTAGTTCGTCGAAGTTCAGATTGTTCAAATCTGATTAGCCAAGTGGTTAATAGTACTTAGGAATTCAGTGTTCAACGCAAGTATCACTGGGCATCTACTATAATGTTGCTTACTTAACCCGTTGAGATTTTCGTTATGAAGCATAAATTCACCTTTGTATGGATTTTGTTCCTCAAATGGTCGCAATCATCCAATGTCAGCTAAGGAGATTGAATTTGGTGGTATTGTATTGATTACGGTGGTAGGGCCACGCAGCAGGCTCGGCTGTTGCACGAATGGGCAGGCCCGTCCGGGTAAGTACCACGACCTCACAGAAGACCGGCGTAAAGTGGAAGTATGACAAATACTTTCGCGTTTCGTCTGGTGAGTGAGTAGCCGGAGCCCAGTTTTCAAAAGGTTGTCAACGCATCTGTAACCCTCGAGTGTAGCAGATGTCCATGGGCGGCGGTATTCACTTAACATCAGGTGAACCGTCTGCTCGTTTGACAACTTTTCGCAAAAAAAAAAAAAAGAAAAAAAAGTGTCATACAGTAGGTGAAAAAACAAAAAAAGTATTAAGCACAACACGTTTAATTTATACTTGTACTTGACTATTGTGCAATATTTACATGAAGTGAAATTCAATTTTTATAAAAACTGCTGTGATTAAAAGAAAGAACAACAAAAGAAAAGTAGAACTATTTGGAAGTGTCTGTTATTATGTTTAATCTTACATTTATACTTTTATTTCTTCTTTTTTTCTTGTAAGCTTAAAGCAAATATAACCATTTATAACATTTTAGTACATTGATTAAAACAAATAACAAATCAAATCGCTGTGAGTTATTTTCGCCAATGTTAAGTAAACCATTGCACTATTATAAACTTTCTATTATTTATTTTTAATGAAAACATTACATTTTTTTTGTTTCTTTTATAAACATTGCCCTCACTTTAGGATAATTTATTATCCTGTGTTTTAAGGACGTTTTACAAACATGAATTGCACGAGAACAAATCCCAGATGCGAAACAACTATCTGTGGGTAGCACAAATAGTTGTCCCGTGTGGAAATCGAACCCATGACCCCCGACGCCGAAGCCAATACCAACCACCAGTTGCCAACTGCGCCACGGAGTCATCAAATCAGCAAAACAATTCATATCAGCTATCGAAATAAATGATAATTGGAATTATTTTATAATGTTTATCGTCGAATTACTATTTTATGGCCTCTCTTGCATTTTGGACAGAGTTAATTCAATTAAAGTTGTACAAACTTCGGACTAAAGGGGACTGTTTAGAGTTTAGAGTCTTATAAAGCTTAGAACCAAGTTCTGTAACTTACTGCGCTCTACTTGCTGTTACCTGTTCAATTAAGTTCTGAATGCGCACGACGTTCAAGAGTTTGTAGCCAAATAAGGTTCGGTGATATGTTAATGTACCCTATCCTTAAATTAGTTGTAATTTATTGAATACATTAACGACGTTATAAACGTCACGTTAAGTAATTTTTCATTTTCGAGAGGTCTTCAATAAAGGAGGAGGTGACAGCCTATACAAATCCCACTGCTGGGTAAAGGCCTCCTCTGTACAGAGGGTATTAGGGCATGGTCCACCACGCGAACGCACTGTGGATTGGCGGACTTCACATATCTTCAAAATATTTTCTTTTTAAAACTTGTAGAAGAATTTATTGTTTCTTTTTGTTATTATGTCGAAAGTATGCAGGTGGCCTCGCGATGTTTTCATGCACCGCTGAGCACGTGATTAGTCAGCACCTAAAATTAGGGACACACAATTTCATAGGTGCCGACACCGGGGATTGAACTCGGGTTGCTCGAGTATATTAAATTAAAGGCGAGCTCCCGGACTCTGAGCAATCAAACCTCTAACAATCATATTATTTTAATTTAATTAACATAATCTATAAGTACGTAGACTTTATGAATACTTAAAATTACACAAATAGAAAGACTTAATTTATTAGTAAAATTTGCCATTCTTTTTTCCCTTTCTGTTTTTATCTTTCCACGACATTTGACGGTGTTTCGGAGTTCGACCTTTTTTCGGTTGGAAGCACACTTTCTGAGAGAATAGTTACTTCCTTCAAGTTGATTTATTACCTACGAGGAAGAAGGTTATTAAATTTTCAAAATATAATGTAAATCTATGTAAAATATTATGGAACCCAAGATTTTGTAGCAGAGCCGCGTACTTTTCGGGCCAGCTCTTTAATTTAACTGGGATTAGATAAGTCAAGTGAAATGCCCTTAAGGCACAAACTTTTGTTATACAAGGCAAGCATACGATCCATAGTGTCCTTTGCTCACGTAGTCTTTACAAACCTGCATACATTTTAGTTAATTTTAAATAAGTTTCGCCCCGTAAAGTACCGTCGTCCTACACAGTGATTGTATAAGGTTAACTATAAGTTTCATCGATACACGATGACGCAGTTGCTAAGCTCTTGACTTCGGGTCGTGGGCTCGATTCCTAAGGGGTGCTCGATTCCTAAGGGGTGCTCGATTCCTAAGGGGTGTGACGATACCGGCTTCATAGCCCAGTTGGGTAGAGCGTTGCTCAGAAGACGCAAGTTTGAATCTTGAAAGTTTATCTGTGAAACTCCCATTTTTTTATGTGCGAGGTGGCAAGCGAGCAGGCGGGTCATCTGATGTTAAGTGATAATCGTCGCCCACTAACATTTGAAACACCCGTGATGTTGCAGATGCGTTGCCACCTTATAATAAAGTGAGCCCCGGCTACCCCACTCACCAGACGAAACGCTGAAGTGTAACACTTCCACTTCACGCCGGTCTTCTGTCAGGTCGTGGTACTTCCCCGGACGGAGCTGCCCATTCGTGCAACAGCAAAGCATGATGCGTGGCCCCATCACTGTTATAGTTATCCATTATTATATGTTACGTTTCTCCATTATCCATTATTTCAATTAAATACTTTTGGCTTGTTAAAAACTTTACACTATACAACTATTTGCGAATTTAGATGCGTGTTTGTACTTTGATTACTTTGCTCTGAAGGGATGTCAACGAAAGTTGTTAAGTTGTGTTGAAATTGAGTATTAAAAAAAAAAATAAGCTGGATGATTTGTTTTATCTTCATATACTTGTGTCCGTAAGCCCAATATCGTTGAAAATGTACTATTAGGACACCTAGCGAAACGTGCATGAAGGTTACTCGCTGCCAGAGAAATCTATGTATATTTATTATTAATCATGATTAATAAATGATGATTAACAATAAATAATAAAATTAATCATGATTTTATACGGTGGTAGGGCCACGCAGCAGCCTCGGCTGTTGCACGAATGGGCAGGCCCGTCCGGGTAAGTACCACGACCTCACAGAAGACCAGCTTAAAGTGGAAGTATGACAAATACTTTCGCGTTTCGTCTGGTGAGTGAGGTGGCCGGGGCCCAATTTTCAAAAGGTTGTCAACGCATCTGTAACCCTCGGGTGTAGCAGATGTCGATGGGTGTCGGTATTCACTTACCATCAGGTGAACCGTCTGGTGGTTTGGCAACTTTTCACATAAAAAAAAAAAAAAAAAAAAATATTCCACCGCGGTGTATAATGTGACTTGCAAACTTTTTAGTCTTGTACTAAGTAGACCATCTCGTTAATTTCTGTTGGTTTATGGTGTTGATACCGGTGTTGTCATTTCGATTCACTGGGGCGTTGAGTGACATACGTAGGTTGATCTGAGTTGGTTGCAGCTTTTGAATGGAGTGAATAAAATACAAAAATTATACTAATTTATATAATATGTATTCATACTTATGGAAATGATTTAAATGTACATTCGGTGTAAAATCTTTCACAAAACTTATGGAATCGAAGCGAATTTTCTGATGATAAAAACGCCGACTTCGTGTTTGTCTTATTTAAAATTCACTTCACGTGTCACTTTTATCCTTATCTAATTCGTTATGTTTACGTCTGAGTCTTATCTTGCTTCCTTATAAGCGTTCCAAATATTTGAAAGACTCAAGATATTTTCCCGCATATTCTAAGGCTGAACAAGTTTTATGAAAGTTGTGAACTACAGAAAAATAAAGGTAGCAGAGATGTAAACGGAGAGCTAGTTAGAATTTACAATAAAGATGCAATACCGTGCCCAGTTCGGATGGGTGTAATGGGCTGAACAAGTTTTATGAAAGTTGTGAACTACAGAAGAATAAAGGTGACAGAGTTGTAAACGGAGAGTTAGTTAGAATTTACAATAAAGATGCAATACCGTGCCCAGTTCGGATGGGTGTAATGAGCTGAACAAGTTTTATGAAAGTTGTGAACTACAGAAGAATAAAGGTGACAGAGTTGTAAACGGAGAGTTAGTTAGAATTTACAATAAAGATGCAATACCGTGCCCAGTTCGGATGGGTGTAATGGGCTGAACAAGTTTTATGAAAGTTGTGAACTACAGAAGAATAAAGGTGACAGAGTTGTAAACGGAGAGTTAGTTAGAATTTAGAATAAAGATGCAATACCGTGCCCAGTTCAGATGGGTGTAATGGGCTGAAAAAGTTTTATGAAAGTTGTGAACTACAGAAGAATAAAGGTGACAGAGTTGTTAACGGAGAGTTAGTTAGAATTTACAATAAAGATGCAATACCGTGCCCAGTTCGGATGGGTGTAATGGGCTGAACAAGTTTTATGAAAGTTGTGAACTACAGAAGAATAAAGGTGACAGAGTTGTAAACGGAGAGTCAGTTAGAATTTACAATAAAGATGCAATACCGTGCCCAGTTCGGATGGGTGTAATGGGCTGAACAAGTTTTATGAAAGTTGTGAACTACAGAAGAATAAAGGTGACAGAGTTGTAAACGGAGAGTTAGTTAGAATTTACAATAAAGATGCAATACCGTGCCCAGTTCGGATGGGTGTAATAGGCTCAACAAGTTTTATGAAAGTTGTGACTTACAGAAGAATAAAGGTGACAGAGTTGTAAACGGAGAGTTAGTTAGAATTTACAAAAAAGATGCAATACCGTGCCCAGTTCGGATGGGTGTAATGGGCTGAACAAGTTTTATGAAAGTTGTGAACTACAGAAGAATAAAGGTAACAGAGTTGTAAATGGAGTGTCAGTTAGAGCTTACAAAAGAGATGCAAGAAAGAAAAGGGTTCCGCTGGATGGCATCCTCAATAACCTCACTATTTTGGTCCAGGCTTACAATGCACAGATCTATAAATTTATTTAGTTTGCAAATTACAATAAATAAAAGGAATTCAAGTAAGAACACTTTTGTCAAATTTCCTTTAGAAATCGCTGCATAGTAATTTCTAGCGGTAATTATGTCTCCCAGTTTTAAACGGAATCTTAAATTTTGGGAATATGAATTCCTATTCGTTGGGCAAAAATTAAATATTATATAGTTTTAGGGATACTCTTTTACTTAATACCCATAATAATTACTTATGTCAAGGGTATTAAGTAAAAACTACCTCAGGATGGTATGGATTTTAAAGTGAGCAGATTTAAGTGCTCTCATACAGTATCTCAGCGGTGAAGGAGAACATCGTGAGGGAACCTAAATATTTTAAAAATAACACTTAACAAAAAACTATTTAATTCGAAGATATGTGAAGTCTGCAAATCCACAGTGGGGTCGCGTGGTAGACTATGGCCTAACACCCTCTGTATAGAGAAGGCCTTTTACCAGCAGTGGGACATATAGGCTATTACTTCATAAATATTATAAGATGTATGTTTTTCGTGAAAACAATAACGTTGACTTAACATCAGCTCACCACTTCCTCTGGGGCGGGCGTTGATTAAATTTACGATCTTATAACCAACGCAGCTGGGATTCGAGTCGCTTGTGCTTTTATTTTATTTCAAGGTTCGCACGTGCTGAGGGCTCTTACGAGGCGGCTCCGATGGTCTCATTAAACGTTAAACACCCATAAAGAGCTCACTTCCGCAACTTTACGTCACGGTAACATTAACCCTGCGACTGTGACTATTTTATAACTATTAGGATTACTGTGACTATTTATTCGTCCTTAGTGCTAGTTTCTGAATTCATTAAGAAACTTGAAATTTTTGCACATAAATGAACAAAATATTTCGTCGCTGCGCGGTGCTTCGATACGATAAAGTTTGCACACTAGACGACGCCGAAAATTACTAAAAATGCAATAAAGAACGTACACAGATACGGCGAGATTTTCGGGCCTCACCATTAGACGCTTAGCTCCAAGCTGGAATCAATATATTTATACTTTGCAGGTGAAAGATTGGAAGTTTTCGAGAACTCGAGCGAGCTAGCTTGCTTGCAATAGCTTTTGGCATACAAATACATCTTACGAATTACGGCAAAAGCTATGCATGCCACGTGTATAAAAATGATAACTCATCTCACGAACTCAAAAACCGATCAAGTGCGAGTAGGAGTCGCGCACGTAGGGCTTCGTACCATTAACTATAATAAACTTAATGGGAAGTACCTGTAGGTTGCCTAGCAACCGCCTTACGTTTGTTTTATTGGAGCCCTCTTAAATACTTTTTATTTTATTCTGTTTTTTTTTGGTATTTGTTGTTATAGCGGCAACAGAAATGCATTATCTGTGAAAATTTCATGGTTCATGAAATACTGCCTAGTGACAGACGGACACACAGCCAGACAGACAGCGGAGTCTAAGTAATAGGGTCTCGTTTTACCCTTTGGATACGGAACCCTAAAAACAATTACCTAAGCACATTATTCTTAACGATTCATTAGTAATACAACAAACAAACACGCATTCAACTAAAATCCCACTCTTGAAATGGGATTTTAGTTGTTTGCGTGTTAATTATGTTATCTAATTGTTTTAATTTTAATTATGTAAATGCGATAACAGATAAATTCAACTCTTGTTCAACAATGTTAAAATATGTTATGACATATGTGAAAAAAAATCTTCACGTCAATATTCCGCGAGCTTTTGGTAGTAATTAGTCAGAGTACTTTATGTTTTTCAGTTATTTTCTTGCAAATATATGCCCTAATGTCCTGTTTCTTTTAAGTGTTATTGAACATTATAGTACTCATTTTGTGTATTTAATGTAAAAACAATGCGGGAACGTGTCAAAAGCAAGGAGTGTAAAAACGAATCTACAAGTGATGAGAGATATACATAATAAAAATAATACATTATTAAAAATTTATTTAAAATTTATAGGTTGGGAAAAATATATTTCACGGGTAGGCTCGTCCGGGTAGTACCACGACCTCACAGAAGACCAGCGTAAAGTGGAAGTATAATACTTTCGCGTTTCGTCTGGTGAGTGAGGTAGCCGGAGCCCAATTTTCAAAAGGTTGTCAACGCATCTGGAACCCTCGGGTGTAGCAGCTGTCCATGGGCGGCGGTATTCACTTAACATCAGGTGACCCGTCTGCTGGCTTGGCAACTTTTATTTAAAAAAAAAAAAAGATTGAGTACAGTTCTAAGCAGCCTTGTTAAAATTTCTTTACTATGAGGCAATTTGTAGGTACTGTAGAAACAGTATACGTTTCATAAAATAAATATTTATAAACTAATTTTGGAACCTTAGGGAAAAAACCGTTGACCGCTTTCACAGTCTTAAAGTTAAATAAAAAATGTATAAAAAGCTGGTTCAAGATAATTGCGCTCTCAAAAACATGAAATGATTTGAATGTTCCGTAGAGAGGAGCAATTAATTTTGAATTCCACCCGTTTCCACTTTATCTAAATAAATTAATGGATTGGGAAAATAATAAGAAATCGGAGAGAATATTCAGTTTAATCGTTATATTCTATTGTGCCGATTCCTCCATTCCTTTGTGATATTCGCTGGTTATTAATTAATTATGAGAAAGTAGTTATATTTCTGATCATATTGAGAGTAAATCCAATACCAGCGTGTGTAATAATGTAACTATGGTAGAGTCACGCTTCTAAACAACTTCTGCTGTTACATGAATGGGCAGGCTCGTCCGGGGAACTATCAGCCGCACAGGAGAGTGGTCTGAAATGGAAGTATTAAGCTTCTGGTGAGTGAGGTAACCGGGGCCCACTCTTTAGGGTTCGGTAACCACAGGCTAAAACCAGACCCAGTTACTAAGACTTCGCTGTTTGCCTGTCTGACCGCCTGTCACCAGGCTGTATATCATGAACCGTGATAGTTAGACAGTTGAAATTTTCACTGATTATGTATTTCTATTGCCACTATAACAAAAGATACTAAAAACAGAATAAAAAAAAATACATTTAAGTGAGGCTCCCATAAAACTGACGTGCAGTTTTAATTGCTGAATTTTATGCAGTTTTTGTAGATAATGGTACGGAACCCTTCGTGTGCGAGTTCGACTCGCCCTTGCCCGATTTTAAAGGTTGTCAGCGCAATAACAAGTCCTGGGGTGTTTTAGATATCCATGGTTTATCGTATTGATTTGACATCAGATAAAAAAAAAAAACTTATAACTCCAATAATGATATGAGAATATATAGTGCTGGCAACGTACAGACTTACTTAGGTCTCGAGTTTTATCTTTGTTAATTATTGCTGAAACAACAAGTAAATTTTTTACTAATGAAAAACAGAAACGACGTCAAATATCTCGCACTGCATTCATTTTATGATTGATTTTCAGGAGTTCCCTACGTATGTCCAAGCCCAAGAACCAATACCAATGAAATTAATATGGGACCAAATAGGAAGCACCAGCTTTCAAAAAAAATCATCAGAATCGATTCACTGAATCGAAAATTCTGAGGTAACAAATATAAAAAAATACAGTCGAATTGAGAACGTCCTTCTTTTTTGAAGTCGGTTGAGAATAGAACACATTTCAATAATTTCGATATCTGTTGGATACAAGAGGACAGTGAGTGATATTCTGTCGGGGACGTAGTTTATGTTTCGGTATATTTACAAATCATTGTCCACTTCTAATTCTAAATGTGATATCGAAAAGAGATCAATTTGAAAAAATAAAATAAAATTGAATCTTTTAAAAAGCGTTCTTCCATCCGAAAAAAGGTCGAACTCAAACAGAGCCAAATGTGCTGGAAAGATAAAGAACCAAAAGGGCAAGGCACAGTGTTAAAGCCAATTTCATGACTGTATTAAGAGGGCGGGTTTTTTTTCAAATTTAAGGAATTCTTTGGTAGATCTACGTTTATATGAAGATCATCAGCTCAGGCGACTCTTACAGATATAATATATGGGCTGCGTTTTTCCACTCCATTCATTAGCTGGTTGTTTTTTGTTGGTTTCTACATGACGGTAAATATAAAGGCTGCGTTATAATTTTATTGTTTTGGTCAGCAATTTATTTCCACACCAAGACTTATTCAATTTTTCATGTAAGAACGTGACAAGCGAGCTGGCGGTTCACCTGATGTTAAGTAATAACCGCCGCCCATGGACATTTGCAACACCCGTACGGTTGCAGATGCGTTGCCACCTTTTAATTTTAATAAAGCGGGCCCCGTCTACCTCACTCACCAGACGAAATGCTGAAGTATACGTACACTTCGACTTCACGTCGCTATTCGGTGAGTTTGTGGTACTTACCCGGACAGACCTGCGCATTCGTTTATTATTATTTGGAAAACTTCTTTAAGAAAAGAACAGTATAAGATACTAAGCCAATAACAAGTTTTAACCTTTAGTACACAATTGTATTATAAAAAGGGCCCGGGCAAGTGATGAGATATAAAATTTTGTCAAATTAAAACCTAGTGCAAATATTATATTGGGAACTTTATAATTAACTATTTTTAGAAAAATATTGCTTTGTTAAGTTTTCCGTAGCTGTAGTAGGAGAGGTAAAGAACAGGTCAATATTTCGTGCATTAAAAAATTCGGTAGCCCTAATCATAAAATAATTACATCTGCATTTCGTATGACCTCTGGCTATGTAAAGAAATTGGTTTCCTCGCGTTTGCTATGGCTACATTTATAACGTCGTAGTACAATTTCATTGACCTAGCCGGCCGCAGAGACTAGATGCAGGCTTACGTAAACGATTTAGTTTAAATGAATGAAGCATAGCACAATGGCAACGTTTAATAGTACAGTCCAAAACAAATAAATTTGTGCAACGCGAAATAAAGCAGTATTAATAGCGATAAATTTAAATTTATGTACATTAATTATTACATTTAATTTATTTTTGTTAAAATATGAATGTACTTGTAAAAACACTAGTGAAAGATAACACTAATAAATGTTATTAGGTAGTCAAAAGCACATATCATAAATATATAACACCCAGACACTGAAAAACCACTATTTTTTTATGGAGAAAAGGGGCAAACGAGCAGGAGGCTCACCTGATGGTAAGTGATTACCGCCGCCCATGAACACCTGCAACACCCGAGGGCTCACAAATGCGTTGCCGGCCTTTTAAGAAAGAGTACGCTCTCTTTTTGAAGGTTCCCAGGTCGTAACGGTTCGGAAAGACCGGCGGCAGTTGGTTCCACAGAGTGATTGTGCGAGGCAGAAAATGCCTTGAAAATCGCGCTGTTTTGGAACGCTGGGCATTCAGCCCCCGGGATTAATCCAAGCAATTCCTCGGAACACTCCCCATGATAAATGTGGTAGAAGATGCAGAGTGATCCAACATCTCTACGCAGAGCCAAAGGATCAAGCTGATCGGAAAGACTTTGATCGTCGATAATCCTAGCCGCCCTACGTTGAATGCGGTCAAATGGAAGAAGCTGGTAATGAGGGGCTCCCGCCCAGACATGAGAACAGTACTCCATGTGGGGCCGAATTTGCGCCTTATAGAGGTTTAACGTCGACGACGACCTTGACGCTCCGATATGCCAAAAAGCTGGTGATCCAATTGCATAATTTCTCGGGAAGCCCGTAGGAAGGCAGCTATGAAAGAAACGCTTTGTGCCATACACGATCAAAGGCCTTCGCTATGTCCAGACTAGCTGCGAGCGCCTCCCCCTTGCTCTCAACTGCTTCTGCCCATCTATATGTAAGATAGACCAAAAGATCACCGGCTGAGCGAACCCGACGAAAGCCATACTGGCGGTCGCTGATCAGCCGGTTCATCACACAATATTTTCCAGTAGTAGGGATCAGATGTATAGGAGGCAGATTCACCACCCACTAGCCCAACTTTTGCCTGTTAGTATCGACGGAATTAATTTAAGAACAGTACAATTCAGCTTAAGCGCTGCGCAATCATCAAATTTTAGCCATAACAATTTCGAGGAGACCTCCTTCTTGATGTAAGGCAACAAAGAATGAGTACACTTCACGTTTTCCCGAGTCGCGTAAAGTTGACGATAAAATTATATGAGTTGAACGCATAAGTGGCATCGCAGGTACTGTTTGTTCCGCCGGCGATGGAATTGTTTGTACGGCAGCGGAATCTGCGTAGCAACATTACGGTAGAAATGAAACGAATAAAAAACGTTTGTGTGTATTGTATGTATATATAATTTGCACTGAGATCGTACTACTACTGAAATTAATATTTATGCTCTTTAAAATACGACCAAATCTTAGTTACAACATCTATGAAGTATTATGAAAGTTAATGTTTTATTTTGTTCCGCTAAGCCCGTTGCAAAAACTAAGATTTAAAAATGTTATCTACTTTAATTTGATCAGCCTGCCTTTTAATGTCTCTGCTGTTTAACTTGTTCAAAATTATGATATCAACAACAAATTTTCTTTCTTTCGTATTATTTTTAGTATACATTTGTAGAAAATGAAATAAATGAAACTAATTTTAACTAACGCTCCAGTCTGTCCCGTGACCATGAACGCTGTAAAGGGTTCTAAACGTCGGGAATTAAAATACAAAAAAAAAACGCGATAAATCCATAAAATTAGTTTCATTTATAATGTGTAATCGCGTAAATACAAGAAATTATCAAGTTAAAATCTTGGTAGAAACACAAAGTTGTCTACCCAGAGATTATTATGAAATCGTAAAAGATTTGTAATATAAGGCACATTAAAAAAGTCAACAAGGGCTCCATCTATCGCATTACCATTTGAAATTCGTGTCACGTGTTAGGTTCATTCTTATCAAATTCGTTAAGTTTACTTTGGTGTCTTATCTCTCTTCCTTGTATTGGGTTGGGAAATATGATTAGGGGCGACGTTCCAGCATATTTTTAGGGTTCCGTACCGAAAGGGTAAAACGGGAGTCGGGACCCTATTACTAAGACTTCGCTGTCTGTCTGTCTATCTGTCTGTCACCAGGCACGTATCTCATGAGCTGTAATAGTTAGACAGTTGAAATTTTGACAGAAGATGTATTTTTGTTGCCGCTATAACAGCAAATACTAAAGAATAGAATAAAAAAATATTTAAGTGGGTCTCCCATATAACAGACGTTTTTTTGCCGCTTTTATAGATAATGCTACGGAATCCTTTGTGCGCGAGTCCGACTCGCACTTGGCCGGTTTTTATAACTTTATTATTAAAATATCGAACAAAAATTCATATAAAAAAATCAATAGTCATAAATCTTGGAAATAAAGAAAGTGGTAATTTTGAACTTTATATTAAGTATTTAGTGCTCTGTAATGTTACTATACTATAGTAAAATGTGTCATTAAAATTTGTAGAAGAACGGACGAATAGTTTTTCGCCTCTGGGAAATCAAACCCCTGTCTTCCAGAATCGCGACCAGACGCTTTAACCACTAAGCTAAACGGCTAATTGCCACGCTGACGAAAATCTCAATAGTTTATCTACTCTCAAGTATTGTATCTAATTTGTATTTTCGCACTTTGTGCAATACTTGGTGCCATCTATTGTTATGTTCTTTAAAGTACACAACCATTTTTAAATAACGTTACACAACGATCATTTGAACGAGAGATGTCGCCTATGCTATTGAAATTTTAATTTGCGAATTTGCGAAACAAAATTAAAATTTCAATAGCATAGGCGACATCTCATTTATATTAAATTTTCTGCATTTATGATGCATTTTTAAAGTTAGTAGGATAATAGACGGAAAGTTGAAACTATGATTAGCTATAAGATCATCTGCAAGGTACAGCGTTTATCAGAGACTAAAATAGTTAGAAATTATAAATATTTGTTGCTGTATGAAGGAGAGCCAACAATGTTGTATGAAAACCAATGCCATTAATTAAAGTACTGAACGAGTTGTTTTTAAAACTGTTAGGGCGTCGAATAAATTTTCAATAATTTCTACACCCGTTCGAATGGAAAGGAAAATGATTTTTAATGAAAAGCGTTTTTTTAATCCAACGAACAAAAGGGATTCGAGCAAAAGCCATTAAAATTAATGAGACACTTTTGTCAAATTTCGCTTAGAAACTGCTTCGCGGTAATTTCTAACGGCAATTATTTCAACCACGACGTTTGGAATGCCCGTTTAACTAATTTGCAATCGGTTTTAAATGAAATTTTAATCATTGGGCAATTAGATGTTTTCCAGATTCAGAACAGAAAAAAATTGTTTAAAATTATACATATAAATGTTTTACCTAAATTGACTTAATTGGGCTTTAACACGACACAAGCAGTTCCTAAAGCATTCATTGTGCTTTTAAACTAATTTGTATTTATTTTATGTACAAAAATATCGTGAACTAAATATTGTTTCCAGCCTCGGTTAAGGAAACGAATAGTAGATCACGGGTATCGGAAACTAAAAAATATCTTTTATTTTTCTTTTACTAGAACAGTACAATGGCAAAGATTAAATGCTAAAAAACGAACTGGATAAGCCCGTCGGAGGGCTGGGAAGATGATTCAAGTCACTAATGGATTTTAAATTGAGCATGGAGCTCGCAAATATTCTGGTATCACAAGATGACAGCAATAACCAAATAGCTGAAATTAATTTTCGTAAAAGAGTCAAATTTTTAATGGTCCTCGTGGTTAGCGTAGTCGCTATATCCAGTCCCTTTTTAAAATATCCCTCTATATATTACCTATTTATTGAATTTCATTTGTTCGGTTTCATTATTTCCCACACAAGCAAAAATTAAATTAAATTAGTAAAACTGAAATAGATAACATTTTATTTATAGTCGCTAACTTGATTAAACTGTAATAAAGTGCGGTAGAGGAATTATAAACAATTCAAAACAGTTTTTATGCTTTTCCAAAATCTCCCATGTCCTTACATAAATGATCTACCAAGATCCTCGTGTGCAAAGTAGTGGCTAATAGATTATTATTACATACATATTTTTTTTTCAGAGCCGTGATAGCTCAGTGTCCGGGCGCTCGCCTTTAATTCAATATACTCGAGCAACCTGAGTTCGATCCCCGGTGCCGGCACCAATGAAGTTTTTAACTTTAAGTGCTGACTTATCACGTGCTCCCCGGTGAAGGAAAACATCGTGAGGAAACCTGCATATTTTCGAAATAATAACAAAAAAAAAAATATATTTCGAAGATATGTGAAGTCCGCCAATCCGCAGTGGGGCCGCGTGGTGGACTATGCCCGGATACCCTCTGTATAGAGGAGGCCTTTGCCCAGCAGTGGGACATGTATAGGCTGTTACTTTACTTTTTTTTTACATATTTTTCAATATTGTATTTCTTATCAATGCAAATAAAACACATATTGGTCATACGGTTTTATATTATTGTAGTCAAATGTTTGTGATGCAACATAAGCGGTTTAAATATCTGTGTACATCGTAAAACATATTTGAATAACAAACATTCGTTAAATTTGATTGTTTGTATTTAAAATGTATATTTTCAAAGATTCGGTTTGCGGATTGGGATTTGTCAGAGAATGGCGTTCGTTCTTTTGCTTTTTGTTGTCGTACCAGACTACATATAACATTCACTTATGTTACTGTAACATTGTGCTGTAGTTTGTCGATTTGATTTTTTATTCAGTACTGGGGATTATATATGTGTTCAAAGTTGTAATACCTTACAAGTTTGAACATATATTAAGTTGGTGTTACAATTATGTTACATTAGCAAATCTAGAACTTCGCACTGTAATTTTTATGCATGCATTACCTATTAAATTTTACTGTTTTTGCTTTCGAAGATTATCTTGAAAAAACTTGAAAAAAAAAAACACCGACACGATCTCCAATGCAACGAAGGTGGGGGCTCGGAATGATTTAAAAGAAGTCATTACAAACGTCAGTAATCAGCTGACCAAAATCGTCCATGTTTTTCCCTAATATACGTTTATCGAAGATTTATAAGTAGGGTCCTAGTTTGTTTATATCAAAGACACTTTGGAGCGGGCTATGGTCGGTATTTCTCTGCGTGATAGAGTTCGTAACGAAGACATCCGCAGTAGAACTAAGATAACCGACTTAGCTCAGAGGATTAGCAAGCTGAAGTGGCTATGGGCCGGCCATATAGCTCGTAGAACCGATAACCGTTGGGGAAGAAAGGTTCTCGAGTGGCAGCCTCGTACTGGCCATCGCAGTGTAGGACGACCCCCCACTAGATGGAGTGACGACCTGTGCAAATGTGCGGGAAGTCGATGGATGCAGGTGGCTCAGGATCGTACTTCATGGCAGTCTATGGGGGAGGCCTATGTTCAGCAGTGGACTCAAACAGGCTGAAATGATGATGATGATGAAAGACACTTTATCGGTGAGTTATTGAAAGTTTTTGTGTTATAGAACGATTATGAACAAGATTTTTTGACAATCTGTTTTTATGGAAGCTTTTAAACCTTCGATAAATTATTATGAATAAGACCGTAAATATTTTTTGCCGATATTAAAGGTCAATCCTCATTCATAATATCATAAACTCAATCGTGTTTATACACGATTGAGTTTATGATAATTTCTTGTATTTGCGTATCTCGTATTACACATTATAAATGATACGGTTCGAGGGTTCGAAACGTTCGACATTAAAATAAAAATAAACAATCCGTAAAAATTTTTTTTATTTACAAATGTATTTAAAATACATAATGACCTTAGCAGATACGCGCAGATAAAAATGGTTTTGAGACGTTGGGTTTGACAAAACTGATGTTTAATTTCAATCCTTCTATATAAAAGCGCCTTGATCAGACTCTTCTTATCAACAGTTTACTATCGACCAACTCACTTATCGTTATAGCGATAGCGATCGCTTAAGGTTCCCTTGTATCAAAAGCTATAAAAGAAATCGAAATGCTGGCATTTAATTGCTAGAAGGGTTTTGTATGGAAAGATCATAATTATCTGAAATTATTAAATCTTTCGTGAGACATTTTTAACGAACTATTAAGACGGCTGAACTCACGTTAAGCCGGTGTACGTAGATCATAATATGTATGTGTATATTTATTATTTATTAATTATTTTTTTTTGCACCTCTATGCACTTTAATTCGAAGAGTATAAGTTCCTTTTGTTTTTTTTTATGGAAATTTTTAATGACGGTAAGCGATCGATCGCTTACCGTCATTATTATTTATTTTTAGTTTTAATTCCCGACGTTTCGAACCCTTTACACTGTTCATGGCTACGGGACAAACTGAGGCATTGGACGTCTGGATGTCATAGCGATTACACATTACTAATGTGTAATCGCGTAAATACAAAAATTATTATTTGACGGGCATTTTTTAATATCAACTATGAAAACTAATTATTTGACGGTTCTGTTATATTCACTTCAATCGTAAAAATAATACTTTTCATACTCAAATCGATACATATAAAACCATACAAAACCACTAATTAGAAAAACGAAAAAGACAAAAGGCCATACAGAAATGTTATGTATTCTCAATACTCTGCGCCATCTTTGCAAATTTACAAAGAAATTTCGGACAAAGGGAGGAATAATCCGAAGAATAGATGTCCCATTTAGCAACATCACAAGTTATAATTTCGCGAGCATTTAATTTAATGCTATCTGAAACCTTTCGGTTAATTCATCAAAGAAATGAAATTCAAAGATATCCGGAGTCGCAATTTCGTTAATTAGCTGAATATTAAAATATTTTGCAGGAAATATCCACCCGCAAGACTCTTTGTTCTTATTTAATTAGGATCTATTGTTCCAGCATGTCTTTGATTTAAAGGAGTTTTCGGTCGGTTAAGCATGTAGACATTCATCAATAAATATGTATAGAATTTTAATTAATTTACTCAGTTACTCTTAATTACGACGAACCGAATGGCGTAGTGGGTAGTGTACCTGCCTCCTGTGCCAGAGGGTGTGGCTTTGAGCCCCACTCCTGGAAAAACATTGTGTGATGAACATTGTGTTTTTTTTTAGTGTCTGAGTGTTTATATATGTATTTATTTACAAAAGAAAAGTATGTTTAAGTATGTTTATCAGTTTTCTAGTACCCATAGCTTTGCTTAGTTTGAGACTAGAGAATGTAGTGTAAAAATGATCGCTCTGTGGCACAGTTATTGGCTTCTGCGCCGAGGATTGTGGGTTCAATAATTATTTCGGATCCAGATGTTTGCCGTCGTGAAATTTATTTAGTGTTCTTACAACACAGTATAGGTAATGTTATCAATAGCATTGTTTTCGAAGGGGAGACTACAATAAATAATTCTAGGTCGCAGTGGTTGTCGGGACAACCTTTCAACACAAAATAGAAATACAATATACCCACGTGATGACACGTGGTGGAAGTACTTTACCTCCTTGATGACTGGCGGTCGACCACTGTGCGTTTTTCACACAACTTTCTGCCCCGCACAGCTAATTTGTGGAACGAGCTGTCGCCAGCGGTATTTCCGGACCGGTATGACTTAGGGACCTTCAAGAAGAGAGCCAT
Source organism: Iphiclides podalirius (assembly GCA_933534255.1). Taxonomy (NCBI): domain Eukaryota; kingdom Metazoa; phylum Arthropoda; class Insecta; order Lepidoptera; family Papilionidae; genus Iphiclides; species Iphiclides podalirius. The sequence goes on from OW152816.1 coordinate 17,232,751, forward strand.
GTAAGTGTCCATGGGTGGCTGTACAATACTTTGCACATAAGTTACAATCTTTATAAACGCCTGAGGAACAGAATAAAAGACACGACCGGTAAATTGCTCTGATAATAATAATAATAATAATAAAGCCCTTTTATACCGAATTCGCTACAATTTCGTCAACACACATTTACAATTTCGGTGCTTTATATTGTGTCTCGCAATTCGGCGTGCCTCTTGGCATAGGCCTCCTCCAGCTCTTTCCACTGAGCTCTATCCTCTGTTACTCTGGTCCAGTATGGCCCCAGGGTTAGGCAGATATCGTCTTTCCATCTTATTTTCGGACGCCCACGTTTCCTAGTATCCTCTCCTGGGTACCATAGGGTTACTTGTTTGCTCCACTTGTTTAGATTGCAACGTAGCATATGTCCTGTCCAACTCCATTTTAAATGCTCTATACGGGTTATTATATCTGTTACTCTGGTTTTAGTTGTTATTTCATTATTTCTGATTTTGTCATTGAGTTTGATCCCCAACATGCTCCTTTCCATAGCCCTTTGTGTACTAGCTAGTTTATCCCTATACTTTTCAGTTAATGTCCATGTTTCGCAGCCGTAAGTCATGCATGGGAGGATACAAGTGTTAAAAGTCTTTCTCTTGATGTGCATGCTTAGATGTTTGTTCTTCATTATTTCTTTTAGAGACCAGTATTTTTTCCAACCACAGGCTATTCTTTTGTTTATTTCCTTGGACATTGAGTCCTCGGGAGATATAACTTGTCCCAAGTAGACATATTCTTTTACGTATTCTAACCTGTTTCCGTTGACCTCTAGTTTGATTTCTGTAGAGTTGGTCATCAGTTTTGTTTTAAGTGCATTCAATTCTAATCCTACATCTCTGCTTTTTTCTGCTAAGGCTTTCAGCATGCGTCCTAGTTTTTTAGGGTCTTCCTCTAGCAGGACGATATCATCGGCGAATCTCAGGTGGTTGAGGCCGCTACCATTGATGTTAATACCGTAGTGTTCCCAATGTAATCTTCTAAATATGTATTCCAGCACCGCATTGAACAGTTTCGGGGAGAGTGGATCTCCTTGTCTCACGCCTCTGTTTACAGGAAATGGGTCTCCCTTAGTTTCCAGTTTAATGCGACTTTTGCATTTACTATAGATGGATTTAATTAAATGTATATAGGCCCCATCTACTCCTTGTTCTTCCATACTAAGCCAGATATATTTATGGTTCAGGCTGTCAAAAGCTTTGGAGTAGTCTATAAAGCAGATATATAGGGGTTTCTCGTATTCATTGTATTTTTCCAAGATTTGTTTGATTGTGTGGATGTGGTCTATTGTACTGAAATTCTTTCTGAATCCTGCCTGTTCTATTGGTTGTTTTTCGTCTAGGACCCTTGTTATTCGTTCCAGAATTACTTTTGCAAAAACTTTGTACACATTTGAAATGAGACTTATAGGTCTGTAGTTACCGATGTTATCCTTGTCTCCTTTCTTATGGAGGAGAATGATATGGGATTCCCTCCATTGTCTCGGGATGGTGTCTGTTATTAAAATATCATTGAATAGTTTGGTTAGGATTGGGCTTATTTCATCTACGGTGCCTCTCATCAGCTCGTTTGTTACATTGTCAGGTCTTGCAGCTTTTTCTAGCTTTTGTGACTTGATGGCTTTCTAAACTTCTTGCATGAGTATTGGTGGGACTTCTTTGTATCTCTTGATTGGGATCTTGTATGTGCTATTTTCTATTTCTAGGTTGTTAGTGGAGTATAAGGTTCTGTAATATTCAGTAGCCTGTTTCTGGATTTCTTTGCGGTTTTTTGATTCTTTGGATCTGTTATTTTTCAACTTGGGTATCCATTCCATTCTATTCTCTTAGTTAATTGAAAGCTTTTCTTGTTCCCCCTGTTTTGTGGATTTCGACTTCTAGTTTTTTTGTTCTCTCACTTTCGCCTTCAGATGCTGACTCTGTGGGTGCATATACTTGTATAATTGTCCACGGTTTTTTGTGTCTTGGCATATCGATATTGAGAATTGCTATTCTGTCTAAGATTCCTATCAGCTCCTTTATATAGCTTTTCAACGTTTTTCTGATTAAAAAGCCCACTCCTCTATGGCCTGCAGTTTCTCCTTTTTGATATAATATATAATCATTGTATTCTATTATTTTTTCTTCTAATCTTCTCATTTCACTAATGCCTAAGATGTCGTAATTTATATGCTGTTGCGCCTCTTCCAATTCCAATAGACTTTCCTTTTTTCTCAGGGTTCTCGTATTAAGTGTTGCTATGTTGTATGTTTCACTTCTTTTTGCTGGAGGGTTTTGGTCTAGTGCTCCCATGGGGACCAGCCATGGTGGGAGACAATTTTTTTGTAGTTTTTGTTTGTAAATAATAGATTGCTCTGATAAGTCTAATAAAATAATTGCAAATTTCTATTACAATAAAAATTTCTTATGTTAGCGTTCCACAAGTTTTATTTGGACTCTAACAGTGGTGGTGATCGCTTGCCGTCATTAAAATTTTCCATAAAAAAAAACCAAAAGGAACTTATACCCTTCGAATTAAAAGCCCGGGTAACCCAAACTCCATAATGGTCCATCGTACTTACCTGTGTTGGGAGCATGCGCTGACAAACTTTCAGCTTTTATAAAATGACGAAAGTCTGGCATTCATGGGCTCTTGCTCTATAAGCAGTCCAAGTAGTAGTTCGGCAGTGTAATACAATGTGCATTAATTAATGCTCGTAAGTTAAAAATATTTTTTTTATATTTTAGGACACAGTTTACACAACGTTTTCTAGTCCCAAACTAAGCAACGCTTGTACTATGGGTACTAGAAAACCGATAACTTACTTAAACATACTTTTCTTTTGTAAATAAATACATATTTAAACACCCAGACACTAGAAAAAAACTATGTTAATCACACAATCAAAATCAAATGTATTTATTCAACATAGGAGCATTACACTCACTTATTGATAGTCAAAACACTACCACCGGTTCGGAAAAGAAAGCCACTGTACTGAGAAGAACCGGCGAAAGAAACTCAGCGGGCTTTTTTTTTTTTAATATATTATTATTATATAACAACAATAACAATATTTTTCCAGTAGTGGGGATCGAACCCACACCCTCTGGCGCAGGAGGCAGGTACACTACCCTCTACGCCATTCGAGTCGTCAAGTCAAATAATGTTTAGCTTTTAATCGTCTGTGAGGTCGTTGTACTTCACCGGACGGACCAGCCATTCGACAGCGAAGACTGTTGCGTGGTCCAACCACAGGTAATACGTTCAAAAGGTAATTAATAAGCTATCACAGATCATGGCAAAAATTGGCCGAAATCAGTTTAAACGACCCATTACGTGCTTAGAACACGAGAAAAATCATATGTCTGTCTGCCTTTGTCGCGTATTATAACTGAGATACAATACATAAACATTGAAAGAATCCAGTAATATTGTAAATATGTATAAGATGCAGGTTATAATACAGGTGTAGAACACTATTCATTCCAATACAAACATTTATTATCTATCGATGAAAACAGCATTTCACCGCCAATTGCAGGCGCACTTTATCCGTTGTAGTTCACTCGCGATGCTAGCATTTTTCTCTGTTCGCGGAGTATCCCGTGAAAAATGATATTATTATGTTCCCAGAGATAACTTTGTTTAGTATACGGCGCAACAGCCCCATCTCCTCGACCGTTTCCTTTTTGTTTATGATTCTTTTTTTTGTTAAGAATTAAAATTTTAAACCTTTTTTTCCAAGCATTTAAAATGTACTAGGGACACGCAACAATTTTCGCAGCTGGGAATAGCATCGTACCACAACGAAAAGATGGTTAAAAATAAAAAGTTTTTGAAAAGATTTAACGTGCTAGTCAACAAAACCAACCGATAAAATTTAGGCATAAAACTACAGTACTTAGAAATCAATTGCAGGTCAAGAAAGTAAAAGGCAGGATTGCATACGTAAGCGTTCGGTGATCGCCTACCGCGTAACCTGCTCGTACCGTTATGCCATTATTTTAATCGTCGTAAGAGAAGACGAAGAAGAAGTGCACATAAATGAATGTTCTATTTTGATAAACAATATTTTTGACAGATTATTATTTAGTGTCATTTATTCCACGTGCACTGCATTGCACCCCAAAGATTGAGTAATTTATATAGGACCTATTAACAGCTTGAAGAGATAGTATTTTATTTTACTGTGTTATTGGCAAAACCATATAACTTTAAGTGCTGACTTATCACGTGCTCCGCGGTGAAGGAAAACATCGTGAGGAAACCTGCATATTTTCGAAATAATAACACTATGCGTGGACTATGCCCTGATACCCTCTGTATAGAGGAGGCCTTTGCCCAGCAGTGCGACATGTATAGGCTGTTACTTTTTTACTTTACTATCACAAACTTATAACTTCATTTCTTCCTTCATTTGCATGCGATAGAAATTGTATTTCACAAACGTTGGCGAATAACAATTGCTTGTCCGTTGCATTTAACATCATACTAACGACCCGCCTCGTGTAAAATTGTATTGTCAAAGTCTCAATAAACACATTACCAGCCTCAATAACTGTTAGAGTACTTTTGCGGAACCATTTACAGCGACCTACAGTTCCATTGCGTTCGAATCGTGCCGAGCACTCCGCGCTGAACCGAAGTGCCCATAAATTTGGCAGATTAAAAATGTAACTGCGCGTACATCTGCGACGGAATATAGATGATCGCATAGCGACGAATTGTTCGCGTTGTCGTCGTTATATATTGAATCGTCGGTTATCGGATGCCCCAAGCGACGAGCCCCGAGTGACTCCTCGACGCTTTGGCAGACTCAGCGGCGTTGGGAAATTACTTCAGTGATTGAGCACGTCATATCGGGTCGATGTACTTGACAAATTTGATCTGAATATGTGGAGACAGTCACAGCCAGCGACTTCTATATTCCGTCAAAAGGTCATAAACGAAACAGGATAGGTTTTCATTACTCAATATCAAAAATATATTTATTCACATAGACGCTTGCGCGTTCTTGTGAAATGTCAAAAATTTTACATAAAAATTAATACGTTCGTAAGTTACCACCGGTTCGGAAAGCAGTTTCTGTTGAGAAGAAACCGGCAAGAAACTCAACATTTGCTCTTTTTAAAACGATTAGTTTACAATATAATAGAACAAGTATGTCATTTTAGCCTACGTGAGTATCAACAGCATTAACCCCACACATTGGCGTAGTCAAGATATTCTGCAATGGCCTATAAATAATATGCCTTAGCCATAAGTTCGCGTTTAATTTTGCGTTTAAATTCATCTAGTGGCAGACTTAATACCGATTGTGGGATTTTATTATACATGCGCACACTTTGCCCCATGAACGATCTATTTCCTTTTTTTAGACGATACAATGGTGTAATTAATTTGTCCTTATTTCTAGTATTTAATTTATGTCTGTCACTATTCTGTAGATAACAATTAAGATTATGTCTAACGTACAAGATATTACAATAAATATATTGGGACGCAACAGTGAGTATATTAATCTCTTTAAAAATATCTCTGAGTGTATCCCGGGCTCCGATGTTAAAGATTGCTCGGACAGCTCTTTTTTGAAGAATAAATATAGAATTTATATCAGATTTCAGATCAGATATCAGATTACTTGTATCCGATCGATCCGAGTTTCAATGCAATGAATTTTTTAATTGTTTTTGCAAGTTGAAATCAAGTGCTCTATGGTACAATAAAGCAAGGAATCCGGTATATCTGAGAAATCTTTATAAAATATTAGGTTTACAATATTTTCAGTCTACAAATTGTCAAAAAGGTTACGTGTGAAGGTTATCCCTGAATATACTCTGTATCATAATTTTACTGAGTACTCATACTGAGTAGGTAGTTTACTTTTATTAAGCCTAAAACGTGACAGGTGACAGCCCATACCTGACAGCCTATACCTGACCTCAATATACACTCGACGTATAGCAATAGCCGCTCAGATTTGGAACGCAAAAAGGTTAAAATTCTGAAGAAACCACGATAAGGTCCATAGGATCGGGAGTTTCATTTTAAGTGCAGAGACTAGCACTATAAATAAGAATCAATCTTAAACATTTTTAAGAGCAATTGCAACATCTCTTGTTGCAAATATTCATCGTTGAATTTTATTTGTAAGGTGTTGTATGCTGTAACGGATGCACACTAGACGCGCCAAACGTTGAACGCAAAATTTTCTTCATTTTATTATACCAGTGTTATATTTTAAAGAAACATTTTTCACCGTATATAGTAGTCATTATCTAATTTACGGCAGACGGGGCTTGCGCTGGATTAGAGTTTAATGTAATGAAAAGATAAAAATTGTAAGAGGAAATTACTTTCAGCAATATAAATCATATTCAATTGATACTAATGAATTATTAAGAATTGTTTCATTTGGATCATGAAGTTTTCGTTGTTATCGTTCTTGAAATTGATATTTAGTACGTACAAAAGCAACAAAACTCAAATAAACTGCGGTGTAAGCGTCTAATTTGTCATTTCAGATCGTTTCTTCGAATCACCGAAGCGGGCATAAGCTGTTTAGATTTCTCATTCTCTGCTTCTCGGATTACCTTCATATTTGTAAGGCTAAAGGACCTCTTTGGAGGCCAGTGTACGGCTAGAGGTCATATTTTTTTTTGATTAAAAACGTTTTGTGAAATATATATACCATTATCTATATATGTCCGCAATTATCTACATTCTGGCGCAAGACGCACGTGCACTACCCACTACGAAAATCGGGTGTAAAATACTGTAAAAACTGCTTTATTCGTATGATTTGACCAAATGCATAATAAACATAACGGTACACTTTTATCTCAATAAATAATACTCACTGAAAGAGATTCCAATAGCTTACACACAAAAACTTGAAACAAGCAAAACACCTTATAACAGAAATAACTAATCTTTCTAAGCGAAACTTTGTATTTATTTTTCAAATCACTTATTGTTTCACATCAGGTAAAAGAGTTAGATTGAAACGAAGGAAATAAATTTCTAGTTGAATTAACAATAATTTAAAATTATAACTAGATATATGTCAAAAATTAATAATTGATAAATTACTAAAATTTTTTGAAATTTGCCGAAGAGTTTATTTGGTATCGACAAATTTTGTAAAGCAGCGAATAGCATCATTTTGTTTTTGTTTTTCCCTTCGTATTTTGTTTCTAAGTAATGAGAATATTTTCTCTGTTGCTGAGATTAAATTACTACACAATGTTTAAAAAGAAACTCTGTGTGTCCCAATTATTTCTAAGAACATTGCCTTGTTGTTTCAACGTTATTAGAAGGATTTTACGCTACTTTCCATGTTTAAGATATTTTTGTCCCCGAAATTCGGGTGATTCTTATTTTTTTCTTACCTAAAATTCTTTATTTAATGTATTCTATTCAAAATAACAACAATTTATGAATGTAGTTTATTAGATCCCATGTAATCATTTGTAATATTGCTACATAATCAAGATTATCCACACCGGACAATGAGCCAAGGAAGAAATTCCTTAAAAATATCACGATACGTTCGTGATATTTTTAGATTTTTTCGAGGTTTGTGTAGCAAAAGCATTGGTGCCTTTTACTGCGTCTCTGTCAAGAGTCCCATAATTGTGTAATTTGCGCCGCCTTGTTGAAGCTGACCGAAAGTACTCATAATTTCAGATAGCAACAACGTTCTTACCTCCTGCGGGATTATAGTCAAGCCGTCGGTCTCTTGTCATCGTTATAGAAAATCCTACGAATGAAAATCGAATGAATATTGATGGAAACAAGAGCCCTCGAAAAAACATCGTTGAGGGATCCGTGGTGAGAACATCGGCAAGAACTTGGCTATATCTCATGATGACAGACTAACAGACAGACAGACAGACAAGCGGAGTTTTAGTAATAGGGGCCCGTTTTACCTTATACCCATAACGGGACCCTAAAAACTGAATAAAAAATATTTAAGTAGGGCTCCCATAATAAGAAGAGATACAGCACGTTATAGACATGATTTTTTTGCCGTTTTCATAGATAACGGTACGGATCCCTTCGTGCGCGAGTTCAACTCGCACTTGGCTAGTTTTTAAGGTTGACGGATAAGTGCTTCCTAGACGGAGCCTTTTAAAGTGATTTCACAGTGAAGTAAAGAGCTTCGAAAGTGCCCTTGTCAGCAATATGCAATGGTTTAGATAAAGGCTTTCGAGAATCTCATCTTTATAAGGAGTAAGGAGAACATATGAAAATAAAATGTGTAGCATAAAAAGACAAGCTTACGTATACTCGTGATCCTGAACAAGTAATCACATTAAACCATATCAACATGAGAACATAGAAGAAAGCATATTTCAAATCAACTTTCTTTGTTTTAAATTGTTCTAAATTTGCGTTTTTCGGGTTTTCCGCAAAACCATGGCGCAGTTGCCAAGGCTTCGGTGGCGGTGGTCGCGACCCATGGATAGTCGTTTCGCATCTGGGTGTTTGTCCAAGTGAAATCTGTGTTTGTAAAACAATACATGTTAATGTTATCCTAAATTAAGGGCAATGTTATTTAAAAAAATATATTATTCACGAAAAATATATTATTCAGGCGCAATTGTGTTTTTTTTTTTTAATGATTTTCTTGTTTCGACTCTCATCTACCTCTAGATCAGTAGTAATGATTAAGGTTTTATGTGGTAAACGTTTCAAATTCAAATATCTTTATTCAATAAAGAAGCGTTACATGCCTATTGATTTTCCAAGCGCCCGAAAGGTTACGTATCATTATCTACAAAATGTAAAAAAAATTATTCTATAGTATTTTTTATTCTGTTTTTAGTATTTTTGTTGTTAAAGCGGCAATAGAAATACATCATGTGTGAAAATTTCAACGCTCTAACTATCACGGTTCATGAGATATATCCTGGTGACAGACGGACAGACAGACAGAGACAGAAAGACAGCGGAGTCTTAGTAGTTTTTCAAAAGTTTTACCCTTTGGGTACGGAACCCTAAAAATCACTGACCTTTGACGAACCGGCGAAATAAACACGTCGAGACAACTTTTTTTTACCCATTATTTGACAATAAAATATGTTTAATCTATATTGTAGTCCACTTGAAAGAGTCTGGAGCGATCAATTCATCTCCAGAAAATATTGCCATTTAAATAATAACTTATGTTATAAGTAGTAACCTTTAACACAAACGTTTCTTTACAATTTATTTGAATTTAGCAACATTAGTTGCATCAATCTACATTTAAAATGTACAAAAATTTCGTACGTTTTCTAGGATTTTGTTATGAAAACCTATACATTATCCCATAACATATTTACTTATTCTGCGCTGCCTATATGTTAGTAAAAATAATTTCTACTCTCCTAAAGGTAAAAACTACTAAACATTTGATGAATTAACGGGACAGGTATATTAATAAACATTAAGACTAGAAGCTTTAACGTGTGTTTATAGTTTCAAGATTAAATTGAATTGTAAAAAGCAACGATCAATCATAACAATAGAACATTTATTACAATGATAAAATTTAATGCGCTCTACGACTTCTTATTGCATTCAAATCCATTGCATTATTAGGAAAAGTGGAAATGGTTGAAATTTCTTATTAATTGCTTCTCGCTACGGAGCGAACAAATTATTTCCTGCTGTTTAAAGTGAAATGAATTCTAACTATTCCGTAGCGCTTTGTGAATTCAAAAACAAGTGGAAATTGTAAAGTTATTTTAAAAAAAGTGTACTGTGACTATTTTTTAAAAGTTTATTATTACTTAGATTCTATGATTATTAATTTTTTTTATACTATAAATATAACTATACATATAAACTATAGATTATTTTAGAATTAAAATATACTTAAGTTTGCCTGGAAGAAATTGGCTACCTTAGCAATAAGGCCGCCTGTTTGTACAATATGTTTCCTGTATTTTCTTTCTTCTATCTCTACAAAAGGAGTAATAGATGTTTTCCGAATTTTTTCTTAAATCTCTAACGTTTAATAAATTCTTCACAGCATTCATTATCATGTATAGAGTTGTTTGGTGTTCATTTGTTATAGTTATCCAGGGCTATTCTATACTTTTATTATATTGAGTTCTCCTATCACCTCATTCTCAAGTCAGTAGCAGCATATATTTCTTTTATGTTTTGAATTAGGTATGTTGTTTCTATTATTCTCGAATGAACCATTCTTGGAAATAGTTATGCCAGGATTTATGGTCTGTCGGCGTTTATTTAGTAATTATTTTAATTTTTTTTTAATGTGGGAAGGTGGCAAATAAGCTCGCTATTTACCTGGACTTTAATGATAGCCGCCGCCCATTGACATTTGCAATACATACATGTATTAGTACAATACATACATACCCTACAGGGTTCCAGATGCGTTGCCACCTTTAAATAAAGTGGGCTCCGGCTACCACCCTCAACAGATGAAACGCAGAACCTACCACATTGAAAAATTAAGAACAGTAGACCTTAGGAAATTACTCCCATCCCCAATACTAGCACCACGGATTTATATTCGGTTAAAAGTCGCAGTTTCATATTACGTAGTTGATCAAACACGTATTTCACGTGTAAGTGTTTTGTACCAATAAGTAGCATAGACGGCGACGAGGCGCTTTCTCTATTTTATGCATTTAGCAAATAATATCAAATGACATGTTTCCCATGATTAATTGCATTTTAGAGATAGCTAATAAAATTGTAATCTAGTAATAATATAATTGCTTGGTGGTCAACATGCCCAACACCTTTGCGTGCCGTGTTGTGCTTTTTGTAAAATTTTAAGTATTTTGTGTTTTATAAATATTAAAGATATTGGTCTGTCCCGCTATCGTGGTAGTTCTTCGTTGCGATTAGATAAACGTTCCGGCTATGAAAATTTTATGTCCACGCCGAAGATTAGGTACACACGAAGAACGAATCTCGATGAGCTCCGGTCGTAAAGTTAGCTGTAACTTCACTTTATTCCGCATTGAATTCCTTAAGCGGCTTCTTGTCGTCTTAAGTTTGCTTCGACTTGTCTTTACTTCGGTTTAATCGGCCGTCAGAAAAACAAAACGGTCACAAAACATGCAATAAAAAGAACATAGATAGTCATAAAGATGTCCAGACTTACGTGAGGTGAGGTCATCGGCCGCTTAGCTCAGTTGGTAAAGCACCTGGATGCGAAACCAGAAGAAGCAGGATAGAATCCCCCAGCGCCGTAAGTTTTTGTTTATTTATATACGAAAATTTATAACTTAAGAGTTTAATCGACATTTGGTGGCTCATTTCTATATCCCACTAGCGACCCGCCCCGGGTATAGTGTAACATAATATAAACCTTCCTCTTGAATCACTCTATCTAGTAAAAAAAACCGCATCAAGATCCGTTCCATAGTTTTAAAGAACTAAACATACATAGGGACAGACAGACAGCGGGACGACTACTATATAGTGACCGCATACAAATAATTTAAAATATAGTTTTACAACGATAACTCGAACGAAAGTCTTTTCCATTGCTGTTTGAAATTAGAAATTTTATAGTACTAAACTCTACACATAAGATGAAACATTAAAATTTGTAGAAAAAATTACGAAAAGTTTGCGCTATTACGGGAATCGAACCCACGTCCTCAGGATTCGCGACAAAACACTTCAAGCACTAAGCTAAACGCCTGATTGCTACCCAGACGAAAATCTCTACGTCTTTTATCTATATTGGTGTTTCGCATTCCGATTTTAATGTTTCGTCTTACATGTAGAGATTAACACTAAAAAACTTAAATAACAATAATATTGTTACCTCAAGTTTTCTGAACGTACCTGCGTTAACTGTCCTAGTTTCAAATCTCCATATGCCGAGTTGTTAGCAAATTGCTACTCTTTAACTAGAGTTTGTATAGGATTGGATCCGCTACTGCCAAGTGAAAACAGTACAATTCTAAAATAGCACTCCAAATCGATTTTACACTGTCAATATTTGTTTAAAATCTATGTAAGGAATTGTAATACGTTCCTAGCAACTTAACGAATGAAACGAACAACTACAGTACAACTATCACCAGGTTAGGCATTAGTTAAAAGTAATAAGTACAGTAACAGCCTATAAATGTCCCACTGTTGAGCAAAGGCCTCCTCTGTAAAGAGGGTATCAGGGCATAGTCCATCACGCGACCCCACTGCGTATTGGCGGACTTCACATATCTTCGAAATATTTTTTTTGTTATTATTTCGAAAATATGCAGGTTACCTTACGATGTTTTCCTTCACCGCTGAACACGAAATAAGTCGGCACTTAAAATTAACAATTTCATTGGTGCCGGCACCGGGGATCGAACTCAGGTTGCCCGAGTAAATTGAATTAAAGGCGAGCACCCAGACACTGAGCTATCAGATCACGGCTACTAAACCATTAGTTGAATGTTACTGTTGAAAACTAACCTAACCTAAAACACAAAAAAACAATGCAGAAGTTAGTTAAGAAAATAGATTGGTACCGGCGACGATCGCCATTGTGTAGAATGACGTAAAATCATAGCCATAACATCTGAGTCGTGAGCAACTGCAATACCCTGAGTGGGGGAAATGCCTACGCATACCTGCCCTCGCGGGGGCAATGACCGGTTATGTCGGACTTCGAGCTCTCGAACGCCTTCCTACACGGCCCACGAACTCCCAGAGTTTGCTGACCTGAGGTCATAGGAGCCAGGACAACCAGTGCTAATAAGCAGCAAGCCTCCCAGCCCCCAGCGTCGGACCGGGTCTGTGGCTTTTTCGCCAACCACTTTTCAGCCGCGGAGAGTTCGAAGGAAGGCGTATCGTAATACTGACACTACTCTCTCCCGTGTGACCTCACCATTACTTCATTAGCGGTGCAGCCCCGCTGGGTAGCGAAGGATAGGGAGAACGGCCAAACGCAATACCGACACTCCTCCTTCTCCGCGACTCCATTTTGGTTGCGGAAGAGGGGAAGACTTGATCTTCCCCTACCACCCTCGACACCGCATTGTCCTAGCCCACATCCAGAGTAGGCTCAAACTCACTCGGATCAGCCCTCTCGGGCCAGCCTTACAGGACAGCCCAGTGTGGGTTTCTCTTAGCTTCATTGTGGCAACCAAGACACGGCATCTAAGCCCCTCTGCATCTAACAAGTAATAAATAGACTGTATATTATATTCACATGGCAACATTTTTTGTGATATAATTTACCGTCATCTTTTTTATATTTCTCAAGGACTGCCGAATAATAAAGAATATCCAGTGAAGCAATCCTTATCAATTTAATCAAAGTTTAATGAAGAATTAAATTAATAAATTTCTACAAAGGTGACTTTCGCCCAACAGTTCATGTTGCACTTATTACATGCAACATTATTCTATTCAATTCTTCTGTTAAGTGGGAATAGTAACGACCACGACGTGTAGAATCACAGGTGTGCTCGGACGCTCCCACGCAAATTGATTATTACCAGCATTCGAAATATGTCACTGTAATTAACATGCAAGTAACTGGCGTCCCCGTTCTGCGAATTATACCCTAGATTAAGTTTCCATTAGCTGAAAGTAGCTTTGTATTATTTCAATAAACCTTTAGTCTTAATGAAGTTAGTTTTTTTAATACACATATTAACACATGGATAAAATTAATCGTATCACAATATTTACACAACCCATTAGATTGAAATTTTGAGTGTAGGCTAGGAATTGCCTAAAAATTATTGGTAGAAATAAGAAACCGGAAACTACAGTTTTTTGTACAGTTTGTACAAATACATAATATTTAAATAAAATACATATTATATTGTGCAATGTATTATGTGTATACATAAATTGTGATTATAATTATAAGAATGCTTATATATACATAAATATAAGCATTCTTATTTATAATAAGATCTTATTAAATTTCGAATACTGGCCAGAAATCTAAAAATTAAAAAGTTTTTTACTTTTTGAAAAAATAGCAGAACGACAGTCAAGAGGATGCTAAATGAAGACGAGAGCTTATCGACGGAAAATGTGAAGGTGTTAATCGGGAATAAGAGTGTAAAATTTTTATTCAGGCTAAAAGTTAACAATAAAAAAAAAAAAAGAAGCTGAAGAAAAAGAGTTAGTGTCAAATTTATGCACTGACATTACGAAATTTAACTGTGGTAGGGCCACGCAACAGTGTTCGCTGTTGCACAAATGGGCAGGTCCGGGCTAGTACCACGACCTTACAGAAGACCGGCGCGAAGCAGAACTGTTACACTTCTGCGTTTTGTATTGTGAGTGGGGTAGCCGGGGCCGTCTTTATTCAAAGGTAACAACGCATCTGCAAGGGTTTTGCAAATGACCATCGGCGGCGGTTATCACCTAACATCAGGTGAACCGCCAGCTAGTTTGGCACTGTGTCTCATGGAAAAAAAAAGATATTTTTAATAAGTTTCCTACACGATAAGAATAAGCATTCAAGTCTGAATTAAACAAGTGAACTAGGTAGACATAATGTCGACAAAACTTAGTCGTTGAGTAAATAACATGTTCATCAACGGAGTTTGGGATTGTGTCGTTTGAAATTACAACATTTCGGCGTATTCAGTCGAGTGGTGGTCGCGCTGCAAAACTGGTTTATTAATTCCTCATGAATATATGATTCAGTTTGAGCGCTTTACGAAACTTCGGTAATAACCTTAAAGTTCAAAAAGATTTGCGATAGAGTTTTAAGCGTAACATTAAAGAGTTTGCTACAAATCGTATTAATAATTCGTCTGTAATATTTAACGTCGTTTAAAAGTTAAATTAGTAGCTCGGATTGAGGTTAAAATCGACATATATTTTAAAAGTCTATTTTGTTATCTTTTGAATTCGAGTCTCGAGTACTTATACTGAGCCTATTTGTAAATGTAGAGGTTTTGTATAAGTACTTGGGACCGGTATTTTTTTTAAATATGACAACTTAAGCTCATTGTCCGCGCACTTGCTATTAATTCAATATACCAATATACTCGAGGAACCTGAGTTGGATACCCGGTGGCGGCGCAAATGAAGTTGTTAATTTAAAATGATAATTTATCACGTGCTCAGCGGTGAATGTAAACATCGTGAGGAAATCTGCATATGTTCGAAAGAATAACAAAAAAGAATGTTTAAAAAGATATGTCCGTCCGAAAGAAGTCTGCCAATCCACAGTGGGATCGCGATGCCCTAATACCCTCTGTACAGAGGCGGCCTTTGTCCAATAGTGGGACATACTTAGGCTGTTACTTTACTTTACTTTATATTCAAGGTAAATACAGACTTTGTGGTATAAGATATCATGGCAGAACATAATGTAGTTCACATAATGTTGTTAATTTAAATGCACCGCGTAGTGTTAGCAATGAGTGGCGTAGCATTATCTCATGAGTACAATTTGAAAAAAGGAAACGGAATATTCCAATGCCACTAGAGGTAAGCGAGCGCATTGTGAACTGCGGCGGTGAGTGTTCGCTAATGTGTACATTGCCTTAACCTTTAAGTCTAGGAATTAGTACAAAACTGGGAACAGAGGTCCATGTTTTAAACGAATGTAAGTCGTTTTAATGTCTCACTGTGGTAGCACGCAGCATCCTTTGTATTGCAAGAATGGGCAGGCTCGTCCCGGGGAGTACCGTTACTAACGCATCTGCTACCCTACGTGTGTTGCAAATGGCCATGGGTGATGGCTATCTCTTAACATCAGATGAACCGCCAAGTCGCTTGCTACTTTCTCACATAAAAAAGTAGTGACGACTTTGATTATTTACTAGTATACGCTCCTTGAATGAATGAAGAATATATGAAAAAAAAAATACATAATACATTTAAAATGGAAGGGTAAATTATTACAATACTTATTTACAACAGCAACAACCGAACAAACAAAAAACTTTTGCTATGGATTACGCTGTACTGTGTTGTAAGAGCATTTTAAGAACATAAATTTCTCGTGGACAACACCGAGACCTCACCTATTATGTATAAGGGACCCGGTGGGTCTCACACAAATACTTATCCGTGTTATCGAACTCGCAACCCCCGACTCCGAAGCCAATACCTTGACAACAGCTCCACGGAGTCACATTAACACCATTTCACAGTGAAATAAATAATAAATGGCTATTAGTAACATGTTTTTTAAATTGTAAAGAATAACTTGAATTAGTTAATAATGTGTCTAATGTCTTCCGTACTGTTTACCTGTTACATCACTATTTAACTGTTAACCTGAAAACGCGGAGTAACAGAAACTTACAACCAAGGCTTGAATACTCGTATGATTGCGTAACCCAAATGGGTTGAATAATTATTCAACCGTATGTGCGGGAAGTCGATGGATGCAGGTGGCTCAGGATCGTACTGCGTGGCAGTCTATGGGGGAGGCCTATGTTCAGCAGTGGACTCAAACAGGCTGAAATGATGATGATGATGATGATGATGATGATGATGTGCCCATGAACGTTTACAAAATTTTGTGTATCAGATACATCACCGACATTAAACAAGTGGGCCCTAGAGGGCGACTCACCAGACGAAGCGTAAAATAATAAATTTCTACTTCGCGCGGGTATTCCATGAGGCTGTGATGATCTGTGAAGGCCTTAAATCCTCCCAAGGCCAACAGTGAACAAATCGTAAAGGCCTCCCAAGGCTGTGATTGATTCAGCCAAGAATAAAAGAGGCCGTGGTACTTAACCGGACTGGTGCGTGGCCCTACTATAAAAATAATAATAGCAAAAAGGATGCGCCAACTATTCCACCACTTTTTGTTTTGAATAGCATCTATTTTTATTATAGACACCAATAAAGAAACACATGTCAACACATGGTCGAGTTCTTAGTTTATTTGAACAAAGAACTGAAAACTCATTACTTATTACAGAATTTAATAGAATAGGTTACACCAAGTGGAGTGCAGTGAGTTCTCTAAACTTCTTACTGAGCTTTATAAGGCTCTAATCTCTAAACTGTCCCCGACAGTCCGGACTTGGAGCAACTTTAATTGACTTAAGGAAGTTCCAGATACAGGACCAACTATAAAATTGTCAATTGGCATTGCAAGTCATTGCAATTAATAAGGTTTCTGATTTAATTTCAATAATAAGCAATTTACTTGTAACTTCTCACGTTTCTCAATCATTACATCGTAAAAGACAAAGTCGTCCTGCTGTCTGTCTGTCCCTATCTACGCTTAGATATTTAAAACTACACAACGGATCTTGATGCGGTTTTTTACTACATAAAGTGATTCAAGAGGAAGGCTTATAGGTATGTATAATATATTGCACCCATGCAAAGCCGGGGCGGGTCGCTAGTATAATTATAATGGGATGCATATAAAGTACAGTAAAAAGTGATGTAACAGCCTGTACATGTCCCATTGCTGGCCAAAGGCCCACTTAAAATTGGATTGGCGGACTTCAGATATCTTCGAAAAATATTATTATTATATATTTTTATTATTATTTCGAAAATATGCAGGTTTCCTCACGATGTTTTCCTTCACCGATGACCGATGATGGGGCGGCGTGGTGGACTATGCCCTGATACTCTCTGTATAGAGGAGGCCTTTGCCCAGCAGTGGGACCTGTATAGGCTGTTACTTTATAAAGTGCGGTAAACTAAAATGTGATCACAAGCTGAAGATTCAATAAGTGCAGTGAATTCATAAAACAATTTCATTTACCAACGTGTAGTAATCACGTAACATAATTTTCTACCGACAACAGTTTTCGATCAGTTGGCCTCGATACAATATGATTTATTTTGCCCCAAGTTCCCCTTTCACAGTTTTTATCTTTCTGCAACATTAAACTCTATTCCAAACGGCAAACGCGACGTCAAACTGCTTCTTGCCGTGGCCACAAATTAGATCTAACTTCATTTCGAACAGCAACGAATGTACCTGTAATATTATATAATACTAATAATTCATTCAACCTTTAATTATTTATTTAAATTTCATTGTTATACCTTAGGCTAAAGGCTACAATTTACTTAATGCCTTATGGCTTTCTCTACCAGTCAACATCAGTCATTGTCATGGTGAAAAGTAGATGGCAGGTGCTAAACTGAAGAGTGAATATAAGAAATAAATAAGTTTCCTCTAAAGTCAATATTTGTAGGCATAAAAATTATATTTAAGTTATATTAATATTATAATTTTTGTGTTCATTTAAAATTTATATATATTTATTACATAATGCCTCCATTGCACGAAATGACATAACAAACTGTAGATAACGTTAAGATAATAAATGTTAACTTTATTCCACGGTGGAGACAGACTTCCTGCTTTTTAGGGTTCCGTACCCAAATTGTAAACCGGGACCCCTATTGTTAAGATTCTGCTGTCTGTCTTTCTGTCTGTCCGTCTGTCACCAGGTATCTCATGAACCGTGATAGTTAGTTGAAATTTTTACAGATGATGTATTTCTGTTGCTGCTATAACAACAAATACTAAAAATAGAATAAAATAAATGGTATTTAAGGGGGCTCCCACACAACAGAAATAGATTTTTTGCCATTTTTATAGATAATGGTACGGAACCCTTCTTGCGCGAGTCCGACACGCACTGGACCGGTTGTTACCGTTTAACTCCTTGATAATGTCGCAGATTAATAAACTCTGACCCGTTTCTTTATTTACATTTTTCTTTTTCGGTATCTTATCTCTCCCTTTCGGCTGCTTGTCGCTAGGTAATTTCATGATAAATGGTACAAAAAAATTCAAAGCGAGAATTTATAAAAGGAATACAGTAACTCACTCTAACTCATCCTCCACATGTACAGATAACGTTTTCTGCCACGATAATGTATATGATAAATATGTTATAAATTATCTGAGCTCTGACCACTTTGGTTTAAAATTTTCAATAAATGAAAAAGTTATTACAAGCAAACATAAGATCAAGTGTAGACCAGTCACTACTAATAAAATAAATTCTTTTAAAGACAAAGTGGCACATCATATGTTAAATAAAGATATAGAAGTCAATAATCCTAATGATTCTTATAAATCAATGGTTGACTTTCTCATATCTTCTTATAATGATGTATTTAAATCGCGCACAATTGTTAAAAAATCAAAATTAAAATTTAGTGACTGGGCAACAGTGGGTATATATAAAAGTAGGGATTCACTGTATGAATTATATAATATGAGGCAGTGGAATCATGACCCCAACTTTCATAAAAGGGTACAAATGTTCTCAAAAATATTTAAAAAAGTCTGTATTCAGGCAAAATCTATTCATATAAGAAATAGAATAATAAATTCAAACAATAAAATTAAAGCCACATGGGACATCATTACCCGTATATCTGGAAGACCCAAGATATTCAGGGAACCTATAAAACTGGTTATAGGTAATTCTCCCATAACATCAGATAATGAAATTGCAAGTAGTTTTGAAAGCTATTTTTCAGAAATTGCAGTTAATGTCACATGTACATTAAAATCATCTCCCATAGATGCAATTAACGTTCTAAGAAATAATGTTACCTTTTGTCCCCACACATTTAAATTTAATCACGTAGATACTTATGATATTATAAAAGTTTTGAATTCTATTAATCTTAAGAATACAGGGGATTTATGGGGCATGTCCAAAAAATTAATGACCACAATAATGCCATATATTGCACCACATTTAGCTACTATTTTTAACAACTGCATAGAATCTGGAATATTTCCAGATCTTATGAAATTTAGTAAGATAATCCCCGTCTTCAAAAGTGGGGATAAAAATGATCCAGGAAACTACAGACCTGTCTCCATATTGCCATCTCTGAGTAAAATTTTTGAAAAACTAATTTTAAATCAGATCTTAGTACATTTTAATATGAACAAAATTTTTCACAATGAGCAATATGGATTCACTAAAGGCAGATCGACAACAGATGCGGATATCGCACTTGTCAAACATATTTATAACGCCTGGGAAGAGTCGCAAGATGCAATAGATGTTTTTTGCGACCTTTCAAAAGCTTTCGACTGCGTGGATCACAAAACCCTCCTTCTAAAGCTTGATTATTATGGCATTCGTGACATCGCCCTCAATCTCATTGCTTCTTACCTTAATAATATAGAATTCAAAAAGTATCTATAAATGATGTAAATTCCGCAGGGTCCCCCATGAAAATGGGTGTCTCACAAGGATTGATCTTGGGCCCATTATTATTCTTAGTATATATAAAAATGATCTCCCCTTTTATGCCAGTGAGTTATGTGATGTTGTACTGTTTGCTGACGACACATCGCTTATTTTTAAGGTTGACCGAAATGTATCGAATTATGACGACGTGAATAGTGCACTTTCGCGTATCCTCCACTGGTTTACCATTAATAACATGGTGTTAAATGCTAAAAAAAAAAAAAAAAAAACTAAATGCCTTCTTTTTGCCCTTCCCAACGTAAGAAGGCAAAGTTTTAGCTTAAAATTGAATAGCGTAACCCTTAATCCTGTTGAGTCCGCTGTATTCTTGGG
Organism: Iphiclides podalirius; assembly: GCA_933534255.1. Lineage (NCBI taxonomy): Eukaryota > Metazoa > Arthropoda > Insecta > Lepidoptera > Papilionidae > Iphiclides > Iphiclides podalirius. The sequence goes on from OW152816.1 coordinate 17,253,256, forward strand.
AATCACAGTAGATTCCAAGCTCCAATGGAGTCCCCATCTATCATCTCTTGCGAACAGGTTAAGCTCCGCTGTTTTTGCAATTAGGAAGGTTAGGCAGCTATCAGACATCGACACTGCCAGACTTGTTTACTACAGTTATTTCCACAGCATCTTGTCTTACGGCATTTTGTTGTGGGGTAGTGCATCTGATATAAATTCTATATTTATTCTTCAAGAAAGAGCTGTCCGAGCAATCTATAACATCGGAGCCCGGAATACACTCAGAGACCTTTTTAAAGAGATTAATATACTCACTGTTGCGTCTCAATATATTTATTGTAATATTTTGTATGTTAAACAGAATATTAATAATTATCAAAAGAATAGTGACAGACATAAACTAAATACTAGAAATAAGGACAAACTAACTACGCCATTATTTCGCCTACAAAAAGTAAACAGATCGTTCATGGGGCAAAGTGTGCGCATGTATAATAAAATCCCACAGTCAATGTTAAGTCTGCCACTTGATGAATTTAAACGAAAAATTAGAAGTACACTTATGGCTAAAGCCTATTATACTATTGCCGAATATCTTGACGACGCCAATGTGTGGGGTTAATCCTGTTGATACTCACGTAGGCTAAAACAAGACTATTGTACCTGTACTATTATATTGTAAACTGATTTTTTAAAAAAGAGCAACTGTTGAGTTTCTTGCCGGCTTCTTCTCAACAGAAACTGCTTTCCGAACCGGTGGTAACTTACGAACGTGTTAATTTCTTGTAAAATTTTGACGTTTCATAAGAACGCGCAAGCGTCTATGTGAATAAAGATATTTTATTATTATTATTATTATATTAGTAATCCCTACACCCGATCTAAGGTTATAGGTTCAAATCTCACTCGTTCGCATTGATCGAATTAAAAGTAAAATATGCAATAACATGCAATATTATGGATGACATTATCTATCCCTGTCTAACCGAATCTGAAGCAAACATGTAACAGAAATTTCATGCTGAAATTATAAAAAAACACTTATAGGAAAAAAATATGGAAAAAGATATGATAAAGCTATTAATATTAAATCACAAAAGCAGGAAAAGCTTTGACTTATAGTCAAAGATTTTCCTGCTTTGACTTATAGTCAAAGATTTTCCTGCGAGCAATATACAGTGTGTTACAGAAAGGTGTTGTAACATTTAAAGGCGTGTATATATATCAGACTTTGAATCAAATGGCATAATTTTAAAATACGAATCTAAGCATTTTTTGACGATAAAAATTTAAAAAATTATTAACTGTAACAACCCTGATTATAGAAGTCACTGACCGCGCATCGGTGTTATCACTTCAAACTCACACACGCATACATCTGATCGCCCGACTTATTCCCCTCTCCCTGTAACTTATAATTTTTTAGTATTGAGATTTTGGATTAAACATTAAATCGCTTGCAATGGAAGGTAAAAACATTTAAGGTTACAACTCACAAATCTTACAACGCTGATAAATTTATTCAACACAACATCAGTGAGATACATTATCATGTTATGGCGGATACATAATACATAATAATGACAAAAATAAATTTCGAATTAAGTAAGTTCAATGTAATTATAAAGTATTAAACAATAAAATCTTTATTTTAAATAAATAAACTATACCTATACAACTCCATGAGATCAGCGTTTACTAAGAAAACTCGTGCTTATCGGTGTCGGTCGGTTCCATTACGCGATACTATTCTTTCACTGTTATAGCACTTCAGCACTTGGGATAGTCATTGTCACTAACTTAAAACACACCAAGGTCAAGGGTTGCTTCGTCATTTGCGAAGCTTCGACGCGTATAGGGCGCGGACGCAGACGAGGGCCGATCCTTCCTAACACCTTAACACAACTGGCAGCTGATCCAAATTTATTTCAGCATTCTTGCTTGCTGTCTTTTGGCGTTTCTTCTTATCTTCTTAATACTTATGGCGTCAAAGACTGCCTGTCATCGAAAAAATGAATGATTGAAGGTAGCTGAAAATGTGTTTAGTGCACAGAGATATTTCTTTAAAATACCATGCGTAAATATATATATTAATATAAATACATAAATATATCTATAAACATATATACACAATACATAACATACACTTAATATATATTAAAAAAGATAGAAAACAAGATATATAACTATAAGGAGAAAAATACTTTATGTGGCTAAATAAAACTCCTTTGCTCTTTTCTTGAAAACGTTCGATGATGGACTGGCACGGATATTATGAGGTAAAGAGCTCCAGAGGCGCACCGCGTGTACTGTAAAAGAGCTGCCATAACAGGAAGAAGAGCGCGAGGGTAATTTTAGAAGAAGGGATTTGATCTCACGACAGGGTTGACCACGCGGTACCATGTACTCAAAACGCTCACGGAGGTACAGAGGAGCCGCAGGATTTTTGAGAATTGAGTAAAGTGTGGATACTACATGCAAATCTCGACGGCGACGTATGGGTAACCATTTCAACTGGGATCGGAAGCTAGAAATATGATCGTATTTACGCAGCCCAAAAATGAAGCGTATACACAAATTTTGTAAGCGTTCCAATTTATTCAGCAGTTCTTCCGCAGCATCCAAGTAGCATACGTCCGCATAGTCAAGAAGAGGTAGAAGAAGGGACTGGGCGAGTGTAATTTTTGTTTCAAAGGGCAAAAACCTTTGGAGACGCCTGAGAGAATGAAGCGAGTAATGTATCTTCCTGCTCACTTCATTAATGTGATTGGTCCAGGATAACTTGCCGTCAAGCAAAATGCCAAGGTTCTTAGCACACGAAGAGTATTGTATAGTAATACCATGGTAGCATACCGGTGGCAAGTTATTACCGTTGATGAAGTTGAGCATATACGTGCTGCCAAAAATAACCACTTGGGACTTTGCTGGATTAACTAGAAGTCCAAAAAATTTTGCCCAATTACAAATTTTTGAGAGATCATCGTTTACTCCAGATATAGCATCATGCATCTCGTATACCTTAAAATGGCGGTAAAGCTGCAAGTCTTCTGCATAGAGATGAAATTGAGAAGAGATTACATGAGTGACAGCATCAATAAATATTGAAGATTTTAGGCGGGAGCGCGAGCCGGCGGCGCGCGTGGCGGCCGCGCGGGCGGCGCTGGCCTATAGAAATATTTAATAAGAGAGGAGATAAGACGCTACCTTGTGGAACTCCCGCAGCAAGATCACACCAGCCTGATAAAGCATCATCGTAGCGGACACACTGCGAGCGACCCCGCAGGTAAGAATCAAACCAAGTAAGTGCAGGTGGAGATAAGTTAAGAGATTTAAGAATACCTAAGAGAACATCAAAGTCAACGGAGTTAAAAGCGCTGCTGAAGTCGAGTAGGATCAAAACTGTCAACTGCTTGCGGTCTATAGCTTGGCGAATGTCATCAGACACCTTAAGGAGAGCTGTAACCGTACTGTGGCCAGGATGGAAACCAGACTGAATTGACTTAGCAGACCATTGAGGTTTAAAAAGGAGGATAGCTGTCGCTGTACAATGCTCTCCAGGACCTTCGACAAGATGGGTAAAATAGAGATGGGCCATTTTGTGAAAAAGATGAAGGATTGGAAGTTTTAGTCCATCTTGTTACTATAAAAGCTGCTTATTCCAATCTTAGTAATTTAAAATGAACATAAAAAAGTTTTTGGGAACCTATCATTTAATACTGTTTAATGTATAGTGTTCGTAAGTGGTAACTTTATTACTCAAAACTGGTTCAAAACAGTGGTAGGGCCCACAAAATTTCACTGTTGCACGAATGTGCAGGTTTGTACGGGAAAGTACCCCTAAAGTAAAAAGTAAAGTAACAGCCTATACATGTCCCACTGCTGGGCAAAGGCCTCCTCTATACAGAGGGTATCAGGGCATAGTCCACCACGCGGCCCCACTGCGGATTGGCGGACTTCACATATTTTCGAAATATATATATATATTTTTTTGGTATTATTTCGAAAATTTCATTCGTGCCGGCACCAGAGATCGAACTCAGGTTGCTCGAGTATATTGAATTAAAGGCGAGCGCCCGGACACTGAGCTATCACGGCTCTTAAGTACCACTACCACACGAAATACCAGCGTGAAGTGGACGTGTTACACTTATGCTATACGTGCCAACTCTGCAACTCTACGGGTGTTGCAAATGTCCGTGGGCGGCGGTTATCACAACACAAGGTGTACCGCAATCTCGCTTGCGACCTAACATAAAAAAAAATAGTAAGTTTATTAACGTTCATTTATACATTTACTTTTCTTTAACACGTTTACACGCACATTTGTATTTTCTCTGTTTTGTATTCACCACTCAAGTAATAATATCACAAAAGATCCCCTTCATTTGCGTGTAATAGAAATTGAATTCCTCCTACATTGGCGTACAACAGTTGTTTGTTCGCTGCAGCCTCCTAACGACCCGCCTCGTGCAAAATTGAATTTTCGCAGTTCCAATAAAAACATAACAGTTCTTAAGAACTGCGAGCGTCGTTCTGCGGAACGAGCTCTCCTACAGGTTCATTGTATTCAAATCGTCCCGAACGCTACGTGTGGAATTGAACGGACTATAAATTCGGCAGATTAGAAAATGTTACTGCGCGTACATCTGCGACGGGGTATAGAGTTCGATTATGGCGTTTCGGAATGCGATCGTTATATATTGAATTGCCGGTTATCGGATGCCCACCAGCCACGACTCCCAAGCCGGTCGTCGGCGCTACGAACTGGCGAACGCAGCGCCGTCGGGAAATTACCTTCGTGATCGAGCATGATATCCGTACAATGATATAGCATTGCACAAAGTTTATGCTGAATTAAAAGTAAAAAAGTAAAGTAACAGCCTATACACGTCCCACTGCTGGACAAAGGCCTCCTCTATACAGAGGGTATCAGGGCATAGTCCACCACGCGGCCCCACCGCGGATTGGCGGACTTCACAAATCTTCGAAATTTATTTTTTTTTGTTATTATTTCGAAAATATGCAGGTTTCCTCACGATGTTTTCCTTCACCGTGGAGTACGTGATAAGTCAGCACTTAAAGTTAAAAACTTCATTGGTGTCGGCACTGGGGATCGAACTCAGGTTGCTCGAGTATATTGCATTAAAGGCGAGCGCTCGGATACTGAGCTATCACGGCTGAATTAGACATTCTCGGAAAGCTTAAACGTAATCTTTATTACTTCGTTAACCTTTGGAGAGGAGAAGTATCTACAGAGAGGAGTATATATCTCTCTCTATCTATAATGTATCTGTTAATCTCTTTATGGACTATCTAATGCAAAAAGTTTTACCGAGTGTAAAGCGAAGCTTTGTACAGAATTAAAGTACATTCACTGGAGTAATAGGGAGACTAAAACGAAACACATCAGTTTTCGACCTAGAGCCCTAGATCATGAGTGATTAACAGGAAACCGCTGAACTATTCCCAATTGATTAAGGCATTGAATATTTCAAAACTTTCTTCCTTCACCAAGTGCTAAGGGAACAATAAATACGGAAAATGTAAGAAGTTCTTATAATCTATGATGCTATCCGACGGTAAATTAGGAGCAATAATTGATACTATAGTGAAACACGTCTACGTATATAGGTATGTATATAAAAAGTGTATAATGTAAACAATGAAATACTCCGAACAGGTAATAGTGTTCTTTAACAATCATGGTTCTATATTGAATAGAGATATTTGAATTTGATTTTAAAATGATTCAATCCAGAACCAAAGATATAAGAGAACAAACAGCAATCTTCGAAATCACTATTTTCCAAGAGAGCGTTATTAATGCGAAAATGTAATAACTTTTACAAGAACAAAGCTTGCTTCTTCAAATTTATCAGGCAATAAATAAAGGATAAGTATGATTGACATCAAAATATTGAAATTGTCTTCAATTATTTTGTTATTCTTATATTCTAAAGGTTGTGATAATATTGATACTTTATTCTGTTTTTTAGTATTTGTTGTTATAGCGGTAATAGAAATACATCATTAGTGAGTATTTGAACTAACTATCAGTACGGAACCCCAACAAATTTTCCTACGCAATGTTTCTTTTTCGGAAAGGTATCAAAAATGTTTTACGGAAACTCCAGCTTCATGTTACAAGAAATACAAGATAGTTTTTCTCATAACAGCGCGGACAATACAGATCGCTCGCCCAAGTGCACTATAAACACTGCCAGGTCGCGTCTGTAATTGACAACGTGAAATGCGACTCTCGGGTGCAGGGGACAAGTAAAATGTGTTGCAACAAAGTCGAAAGACTCTTGTACAAAATCCACTTGTTTCCTTGTTCACCTACTTTAAATGAGACAACAACCGCTGCGAATAAATTTACAAAAAATACGGCTTTTTGAACTAAAACGCCATTTTGTTACGTTAATATTTTAAAAATAAAATTCATGTATATTAAAACATGCAAATATCTTGCTTGTGCTGTAAAATTCATTTTATATCCGTTTGCTATGAAACAACCTTTATATTTACTTGTATGTAATACACATTAGGTCTGAGGAAATATATTGTACCCATTGCGTCATAATAGTTAGTGAACAATAGTTATGACAAAGGCATAATCCACCAAGCAGATTACGAGTGAAATGGAAGATTTGGAAAAATATTTATTATCTTTTAGGTAGGTGGAATTTCTTAAAATGTTTACGTTATGTTCATAAAAACAGCGCTTGATAATGCAATTTTATTATTTACGGGATAAAAATTGTTGATTTAATAAAAATAGCACATTTTTCTAGTTTTAAAAAACGCACAAACTAGTACTTACGGATATGCCATGGTTAAAGTACGATAGCAAACTTTTATATAATATAAGAAAACAATAACAAGTCCATTTTTATTAATAAAAAACAAAACTGATTTCAAATATCTCGCTTCGTATTCATTGAATTTCAGGAGTTCCCTGAAGTATCTCCGTAGCTCAAGATCCAATGCCTATGAAAATAATATGGAACCACATCGGAGCTAAACCAAACCAAAAGAAAATTTCAAAATTGGTTCATAAATTGACGTAGTTTTGAGTTAACAAACATAAAAAGTACAACCAAATTGAGAATATCGTCCTCTTTTGGGTTCCGTATCCAAATGGTAAAACGGGACTCCATTACTAAGACTCCGCTGTCTGCCTGTCTGTCCGTCTGTCACCAGGCTGTATCTCATGAACCGTGATATTTAAACAGTTACAACAACAACTAATACTAAAAAACAAAATAAAATTAAAAAATATTTAAGGGGGTACCCGTAGAAAAAACGCGAGGTGGTTGCTAGGCAACCTATAGGTACTTACCAATTACTTTATTAATCTATAATCACCATCTATCATCATCAGTAATATAGCGTCATGAAAGGTTCCGTACTTTTAGATAAAAGTACGGAACATGCTGACCTTTTTTTTGAAGTCGGTCGAAAACTATATTTTCATATTCGTCAAAGCCTTTAATATACATTAACGGGCGGCGATGAATGTGCAATTTGGAATGAAGGATTTGTACCGAATTTGTGCCGATGGAGACATGCGCTGCGGACGCCCGAATACTTCGGAAGTTTGACAAACGGCGGTTAACTCCGGCCCAAACTGCTTTAACGTGCATCGAGTTGTTTCCACTTCTTGCTAAACCATCACATCTAACACCGAGTTCGGAACTATTTAGCTAAAAGTTTTCGGTTTGGACGCGTTTACTCTGACGCGAGCGATGGTTGGAAAGGCGCTTCGAAACTCCCATTTGCATTTTGATTGCGTTACACCTGCCTTGGTGATAGGTTAAGTTTATCTTAAGGGTTCCGTACCCAAAGGGAAAAACGGTCTGTCCGTCTGTCACCAGGCTGTGTCTCATGAACCGTCATAAGTAGCTAGAATGTTGAAATATAGATGCTATGCATGAATTTATTCCTATTTTAAAAATAAGTTATAGCTTCTACACCAAAGTCCTGTTACAAATCGGACCTTTGAATATAAATTTGGAAGCAGTCACAGTTAAAATACGCCGGAGTCTCTCTAATTGTTTTACTGCCCGTTCCAAGGAAAGTTATGGCCGTTTCTAGTGATTTGTTATTTTGATTTGAACAAATTTTTCCACTTGTCATGCGCTCTCTGGACAGTGGATTTATTTAAACGTCTTAGAATAATTAGAATAATGACGTATTAATTAACTTCACGTTTTTTGTCTTTTACCTTCTGACATTACGTTACTCTGATTTATGTCCTTACTAATCCTTAATAATATTATAAAAGCGAAAGTTTGTATGTATGGATGGAACATCCATCCATACAAACTCTTTTGTTACTCTTTCACGCAAACACTACTGAATGGATTTTAATAAAACTTTAAAATAATATAGCTTATACATCAAAATAAGACATAGGCTATTATTTATACGTATACATATTTTTATGTATATCTGTCTTTCTGTCTGAACGTTACGCCTTCAGCCGATTCTATGCAGACGTAGTCGCGGGCAGCAGCTAGTTTAATATAAAATTATACTTCGCGCTTCGTCCTCGTGATTAGTATATTAACACATGTAGTATCGCGTAGTACTTACCGTTCCAACACTATTTTGAGAAATATTTTTACTTTTTTTTTTTGAGGGTACCTTTTCACACTTAATCCCTGCGCTCGCCAATATTGTCATTCGCATTTTAGTGCCACACCGTTCAACATCTGCTCGCGCTAATACAGTAAAAATTTACTTGTTAATGTGTTGTGAATCCTTAAACAAATGCTTAAGCAAAAAATAAGGAATGTGAAAGAATTGAACTAAAGATTCGGCGATTAGAGAAAAAATTACATCGTAAACGGGGCCGACCCCATCGTGATAGTTTGTTGTGTTCATCTTCATCGGACATAACCCATTCTCCGCCGAACAATCAAGGTAAGAATTGTGTTAACTAGTGAGTGAACGTGGCCTTGGCACAATTTCGAAACCATTTTACGGATTTTTTATTATTATGGAAGTTAATGCTATTTTGTAGCAGCAAACGCAATTAAAATAGTATTATTAAATGTAAAATAGTTTTGTGGACGGTGAAATGAGACTGTCTTTTTATGTATTCCTGTCAGAACATATAAAATAATGATGAAAATAAATACATAATTATTTAATCACATGGAAATATACAATTTGCGGACAGTACTTGCTTGACAATGGGACTGTTTCTTATTGTTAATCCATTCAACATTGCAGTATTTTATTTTTGGCCAGTCGAGCGGTACATTGGGACCGTCTCATGTGGCTTATAAAAATTGTTTGCGGGTAGTACTTGTTACGTTAACCTGGGACTGTCTCTTACGATAAACTGCCTTGGCCATATATGCATATTTCTTACGTCTCCTTTTTAGACGATATATGTGTAATTCGTTGAAATAAGGAACACCGAGAGTGGCTTGGTAAATGATCTACCCTCTCCATGTATAGATCAAATGAATCTAGAAGATCCGATACAGCCAGAAATACATCTCGAACCAACTCATCACTTATATCATATTGAGATATCTCTAAAAATTTTTTCAGTAGTAACAATCCCTTCCAATAGTAATAGTGTACAACAGTTGCCATTTACTCGTCCAAAGCCCTTAACGTTAACCATGCATCTGCATCCGAAAATGTGACTCTCGACATTGAATTATTAAACATACTGGGCACGGAACTTTTTGCCCATAAAAATGTCGGATAGAAATACACAAAGATTTATCGGTGCTATTTCAACATGAGACAACATCGGGAATTACGTATGAATTGCTTAAGGAACTTAAAGAAAAATATCTGACCCTAGAAATGCAAAACTGATAGATCCACCGGAATTAAAGGTGGCTGTGTCGGGTATTGTTGTGAAGTGTGATAAAGGTCTTTAGGAGAAGCCATCACACTCATGTTATCCACGAAGGAGAAAAATACCACTCTGCTCAAACTCTTGTTGGATTGAGCTAGGATAATGTGCACGCGGACTCTCAAACTAGAGGATATTTCCTATTGAATTCTGTGAAAAAATAATTTAATAATCAACTGCAGAATCCCAAAAGTGTTAAATACATTTTTGTCAAAAGCCTTGCGGAAACCTTAAAAGCAGCTAATGCTATCAATAAATCTGGATCGGATTTTAAATCATCACTGTTAAAACCATCAGCTAAGAAGACTAACACTGCTTCAAATTTTACATGAAATTTAGAGTTGAAAAAATGGGGTCCGAATCGCAAGCTGACGGGTTTGCTACGGATGAGGGAGCCTGCCGCGACGTTGGGTTGGCAAGCCTACTCCTTAAAGCCATTTTAACATCCGCAGGAGATACTGAACTACACTCGTCGATAACGACGGTAAGATATGTTGGTCGACTATAACTTTTATATAAAGAATGGTCAGTACTGACCATAGATCTAGTAATCTTATATATGTGTGATATTATATATAAATTATTAAGAAAATGTGAATACTACTACTATGCACCATATATTTAGACGATTTTTGTCTATTAGACAAAAGTCGCCCAGGACTACACGATATGTTTTCTTACTAGCTTAGTTTATAATAAATTAAATTAAATTATAATGAGAGTAACTTAAAACTTTGCCAATTTGCAAATTTTTAAGATATTTTTTATGTTATTTATACAAAAGAAAAGGAGATATTTTAATTTAACAAATAGTGTTGAGGATTAGATGAATATAAGAACTCATTAAAAACTTATTTCAACTTGGCAGAGGCATACTATTTGCCATATGCGATTTGGAAAATTTCTCTGACTCTCTGATCTCTCAACTACGGGGTGGGGTACTTGCACGTGGAGATTAGAAGAACAGGGCCAACATATAAACTTCTTAGAAATTATGGCAGCTTTTATACGACTTAAAATATTTGCAAAAACATTTACCAACGCGCACATTGAGTGGCATCTGGCAGATTACGCTTATTCGCTAGTAGAATCACTACATAGTATAAAACAAGGTCGTCCCGCTGTCTGTCTGTCCCTATATATGCTTAGATGTTTAAAACTTCGCAACGGATTTTGATGCGGTTTTCTTTAGATAGAGTGATTCAAGAGGAAGGTTTATAAGTATAATTCATTAATAATATAGTAGAGAAACACTGATAATTTTAGAGGTTTCTAATGCGATGTCGAAAACAAAAATTCAGCATTGCACCCGTGCGGAGCCGGGGCGGGTCACTAGTTAATAATAAATGTCTTGCGATGTTTTCTGGCCTAGAGATCCAGACGCGTACGCTTTAAATGCTTTTGTAATTTTCTGATCAAAATTTTATTTTGGCGCGTTTACTTCATTTGCCACTATATTCAAATCATTACAAAGAATTAAGTCCGATAAGGCAAAGGGTAAAATGGTTGTACCATGTTAGCTCCTCTGCCTCTAATGTCGAAAACTATAGTCTTCAAAGCCAAGATTCAATTCTGTATACTGATTTCAGCCACCAGAACATTCGCAGTTTGATTATCCCGGGGTATAATATAAGCGAGGCCATGTTAAGAAGAGGTATCCGCCTATCTTCATGGATATCGTGCTCTACGAGATGTGCACTCGTCCCTCTATGCTCTCAGAGAATTTTTATAAACAGTATGAAGGGTTGCTATAAAAATTGGTTCAATAAATTGAATCTTCACGAAATATCAATTCCGGCTGTTATGGACCTTGATACATTGAATATAAAAAAAAAAGAAAAAAGAAAGAGCTATATATACCTATCGGTCAGCTTTGGCCTTAATTACTAAAGATAAGTTAAATTTGGGACACATCTCTGGTTCTTAATTGCATTGAAGAAAGGTCTCTTGAAAAAATTTCGAAAAACTTAAATGAAACTTAATTACATTTTTAGCCCATGTTACAGCACACAGAGTGCAGACTTTTTCAAAAATAAAAGTTTGTAACATTGACGATTTCTGCAGACGAATGCTTCTTTCTCAGGAAATTTCTGCCGAAATTAGAATTAAAGTACCTGATTAAAATAAAATCACTGCGCATAGCACCCGGGCTTGCTAGCATGCTTCTCCTTTTCCCGCGCAAAGGCTAGGCGTTAGCGTTGATAGCATAATCAGATCAGTAAGTTGCAGTTCGAGCCTTCAAACTTTCGCCAAATTTTATAATAGACACTTAATAAAGAAATTAATGATTCCTTTGGTATAAACATTATAAATCAGAATAACTTCAGCTTAGTTTATATCAATGAATGTAAAAAATAAATAAATAAAAGTATAACGATTTCAAATCATATATTATCTAATATAGGTATTTATTTATATAAATAATCATATTTTGCGCAATCTCTAAAAGTCTACATGTGTTAATATACTAATCTCGAGGACGAAGCGCGAAGTATAATTAGAGATTAAACGAACTTGCCTGTAAGTGAAGTTCTATCCTAATTATACGAGGGCTTCGTCCGAAGAGATTAGCAACCCCCCCACCCAGTGCGAGTAGAAGACACCGCACCCTATCAGACGCAAAATATGATGATGCATGTTTCGACTCTAAACTAAATGACAATATTGGCGAGCGCAGGGATTAAGTGTGAAAAGGTACCCTCAAAAAAAAAAAAAAGTAAAAATATTTCTCAAAATAGTGTTGGAACGGTAAGTACTACGCGATACTACATGTGTTAATATACTAATCTCTTCGGACGAAGCCCTCGTATAATTAGGATAGAACTTCACTTACAGGCAAGTTCGTTTAATCTCTAATTATCGGTCATTATAGGGAATAGTTAGCGATAGTGCCAATAGTGGTAGTTTTGTGCACGAATGAGCAGGTCCGTCCTCACAGAAGACTGGCGTAAAGTAGTTACACTTTTGCAAACCTACGAGTGTTGCAATGTTTGTTGCATGCCCATGGGTGGCGGTTGTCACTTAACATTAGGTGAACCGCCAGCTCGTTTGCTACTTTTTCACATTAATAAAAGTGTACGATGACTCGGTGGCGCCATTGCTATGCTATTGGCTTCTTGGGTTCGATTCCCACACGTGTGACCCACAAATAATTGTTCCATGTCTGGCTGTTTGTTTTCCAAAGAGGGTTGCCGTCCTCTTACAACATGATTCACAGGTTGGCACCTAGGTGGTACAAGGGCAGGAGGATGACGATGATGATTTTATAGGGATTATATAGACATTTGTATTATATTCATGTTCCAAAACAATTAATTTTTCGACCATACGATTGTAATGTAATTGCCTTAAATATTCACCACCTTTCATTTGAAATACAGAGCTTCAATACGCCTTATTCACCGTCTAAATTTATCAACCAAATGTTTTTCCTCCGAAATAAAAATGTAAAACATCTATTACGTTCTGTACAGTAAAATTGTGGAAAGGCTACTTACAAAAGAAAGGGTACGCAAGGAAGATTAGTTTTCAAGATTATGGATTTTAATTGTAAGGCCCGCCGCAAAAATAAAACACAAAAACTCTCTGATCACACTCTCAACCTCTTGGGAAAAAGACGAGAGATGCGGTTGCAGTCTTTAACTGACATGTCGGACTACAGGCGGCTTAATAGGCAGATCTCCAAATACATGCGGCGAGACTTACGCAACTTCAATACAGGTCGTATTGAGGGAGCTATAGAGCGGAACCTAGGCTCAAAAGTCTTCGCCAGAGATCTGTCTATCGGACAAAGCCAACTGACTAAGTTGAAGACTGACAGCGGCGTTATCATCTCCAGTAGACCAGAGGTTCTGAGTGAGATAGAGAGGTTCTATGGACAGCTGTACACATCGTCGTTGGAGCCAGACATATGTGTGAGTAACGACCCAAGAGCAAAGCTTATCCGACACTATTCCGATAATATCCCGGACGTCAGTCTGAGCGAGATTAAAATGGCTCTTGACCATCTTAAGAATGGCAAAGCATCAGGAGAGGACGGAATTACAGCAGAGCTTCTGAAAGCGGGTGGAGAACCGGTACTTGTAGTCCTTCAGAGGCTCTTTAATTCCGTCCTTCAGGGTGGTGCTACACACTACGGAGGCGTGGAGCAGAAGTGTGGTGGTGATGTTCTTCAAGAAAGGCGATAACGCTCTCTTGAAGAACTATAGACCGATATCCCTTCTGAGCCGCGTGTATGTGCTGTTCTCAAGAGTCATCTTGAATCGTCTCGCTTCCAGACTCGACGACTTCCAGCCTCCCGAACAAGCCGGATTCCGAAAAGGCTTCAGTACCATAGACCACATACACACCTTGCGGCAGATTATACAGAAGACCGAAGAGTATAATCTGCCTTTGTGCCTAGCGTATGTAGACTATGAGAAAGCCTTCGATTCTGTCGAAATTTGGGCGGTACTCCAGGCTCTTCAGCGGTGCCAAATTGACTGTCGGTATATCGAGGTTCTGAGGTGTTTGTATAACAAGGCTACGATGTCCGTCCAAGTACAGTCCAGTAGTACAAAACTTATCCAACTGCAGAAGGGTGTAAGACAGGGTGATGTCATATCCCCGAAACTCTTCACCGCTGCGTTGGAAGATGTTTTCAAGCTTCTGGACTGGAAAGGACGAGGTATTAACATCAATGGCGAATACATCACCCACCTCCGATTTGCCGACGATATAGTCATCATGGCAGAATCGCTGGAGGACCTTGGTACTATGCTCAATGACCTCAACAGTGTCTCCCAACGGGTGGGCCTTAAGATGAACATGGACAAGACGAAGATCATGTCTAATGTCCATGTCACGCCAATACCGGTTGTTGTTGGGAGCACTGAGCTCGAAGTTGTTGACGAGTACATTTACCTAGGACAGTTAGTCCGGCTAGGTAAGTCCAACTTCGACGCAGAGGTCAATCGACGAATCCAACTCGGATGGGCAGCGTTCGGGAAACTTCGGCAAATCTTCTCGTCGAATATACCTCAATGTTTGAAGACTAAAGTCTTCAATCAATGTGTGTTGCCAGTGATAACCTACGGAACCGAGACGTGGTCCTTCACTGCTGGCCGTATGAGGAAGCTCAAAGTCGCTCAGCGAGCTATGGAGCGGGCAGTAGAACTAAGGTGACCGACATAGCTCAAAGGATTAGCAAGCTGAAGTGGCGGTGGGCTGGCCATATAGCTCGTAGAACCGATAACCGTTGGGGAAGAAATGTTCTCGAGTGGCAGCCTCGTACTGGCCATCGCAGTGTGGGACGACCCCCCACTAGATGGAGTGACGACCTGTGCAAATGTGCGGGAAGTCGATGGATGCAGGTGGCTCAGGATCGTACTTCATGGCAGTCTATGGGGGAGGCCTATGTTCAGCAGTGGACTCAAACAGGCTGAAATGATAATGATGATGATGTATCCATTTGTGATTGATTCAATTTAACAAAAATAATTCTTCTATCAATGTCAAATATGCAGATATGTTCTTAACAGTGTTATCCATATAATTGATTTTCATTTCCTAATAATATCGATACTATGAAAATTGTATTGTGAGGATTTGAAATGATTATTGATTAAAACCAAGAGAATCAAAGTGTTCCATAAATTTTTATAAAAATGCGACATATTAAAAAGGCGGACAATGGAAAATAAAAATAATAGCTGTAGGTACTCAGGTATTTTATATTATTATATAACAAAATCATAAATTATAAATTGAAAAGGAAATATTTATTTTTATTCCAATACATGTTTTTATTATATCACATGGTTGTATTTTGTTACATGCCATTATTTAAGTGTTCATAACATTAAAAATGACTGAAAATACATGTTTACAAAACATATCATTGAGTGTATTCAATCCATTCAATCTCATAAGAACTAAACTAATCAGTTGATGTCTGTAAAAATTTTCCCATTTAAGTAGCTAACGGTTACAATTATGCACCCTTAAACATACAAGAGTTATTGACATGAGTTCAAGTTATAGTGGTAACAATGCCTTTTCGAACACATATGCTTGTTTGCTTGAAGGCAGTTACCAGTAGAGAGTACACATACTTGCCGACCGTATATATAGAAATGTATACATTTATGTATGGTATTTTATAGAAATTTGTGTGCACTAAACACATTTCTAGCTACCTTCAATCACATATTTTTCTCAACTGGCATAGAACTCAAGCATTGAGTTAAGCTTATCTTATGTACATTATGTACATTACCTACATTTTTCATTTTTTGTATCCTGTTTTGTGTAAAATACATAAAATAAAATAAACAGTGACATATAATTGACATCTGTTATGATGTGACACAGTATTTGGACGATAGATTATTTACACGTGTAAATAAAATAAGTTTTACCCAATTACGGGATATTAGTATTACGGAAGTTCCTTAAATTAAAGGGGTACTTTACTTTAATTTTAATTATAGCGTATTCAAAAGGCCACTCGATAACTTCTAACAAAATTTCTTAGTCTGCATTCGGTTATATATAAAAATAAGGCCATTTTTAAATTCGTCGAAAAGTGATGACGATTTGAAATTGCCGTCCCCTTCTTAGTATGCAGTTTTCAAAGACTTCCCAAGTAGCCGCGTGAATATTCATGAGTGGTGAGATTTCTTTCGCTTCCAATCAGCGATTTGAATACGATTTTGTTCGCGCGGAAGCGACAGTAAGTGCAAAATTATCCAAAATTTTCCATTTTTAAAGAAAATATTACAAAATTGTGAATGTGTGAGCTCTGGTAATTTTTCTAGCTTGTATAAACTAAAATAACTTTATTATTTAACCACAAAATAATGTGTAAGTAAAAATAATAAAAAAAAAAAAAAAATATGTAAAATTTAAGAAATTTATTTCAAAAGGAAATAAGCGTGGGTTTGTATATGTATATACACAAATGTCATGTCAATTATGGACGGGCACAATAGGTGAATCATATTTCAAGTGGTTTTGGTTAGAATTTTTACCACCGGTCAACTGCCTGACATTGAAACTCCTTAAGAACAATGATGATATTTAAAAGACTTGATTGCTAATACTTTTTACGGTAGGTGGTAAGGCCACGCAGCAGCCTCAAATGTAGCACGAATGGGCAGGTCCGTCCAGGTAAGTACCATGACCTCACAGAAGACCGGCGTGGGGTAGAAGTATAATATCGTGTTTCGTCTGGTGAGTGAGGTAGCCGGAGCCCAATTTCAAAAGGTTTTCAACGCATCTGCAACCCTCGGGTGTAGAAGACGTCCATGGGCGGCGGTATTCACTTAACATCAGGTGAACCGCCTGCTCGCTTGACATCTTTTGACATACAAAAAAAAAGTTCTATCCCTGTCATTAGGCAATCGTTAATTGAAAATTACTTCGACACCAATGTTCCTTACTCCAAATGCAGAAGGTTATAACAGTCGTTGCATATTCGAAAACTATTGGAGCGTGATCAGAATTTGTGGCATTGAGAGCTCCATTTGAATGGGAAAACTGTACTTCGGATAATTCACTTAAATCCTCCCTAATCGCCTCATCGCACTGTCCTCAGGCACCGATGGGCTAGCGGCGACGGCTTATCGAAGTTGATTATTTGGCTTACATATATAAATTATTCGACAATTTAAATGCGCGTTGCCAATTTTTTCAAAGCAAGCAAATGCAGACGGTTGTGAATGTTTTAATTAAAGGAAGCAGGAAAAAGCAGGTAGATCGGTTGTAAACTTAGAGCTGTCTTAATATCAGGTGAACTGAGAGTTTTTTTTTTTTTGGGCTGGATGAGCCACTGTTGGCCTTAGGGGCCTTTACAGATCCGACGGTGGAGGTGGCCTGGCGCTCGGGGCGCCTAGCCTGAACCTCGGCGTACTATTATTACGCGTTATGGTGAGCAAGCTCGAGGGCTCCCGGGGGAGCCTCGGCTCGGGCCGTCACGCTATTATTATTACCGGTTTGGGAGGCCGCCAAGCTCTTAGGGCGCTTTGGCGGGCGTTCCATGGAATGATCAGGCTCAAGGGTCCCCGAGAGGGGACCTCGGCTTGGGCTGTCACTCAACACGCGTTTAGCATTCCGATTCGAGGGTGCCCGAGAGGGCCGGACCTCGGCTCGATCGGTAGCTGTTATCTGACTGGGGGGATCTCTACAGCTATCGTTACTACCACTTCGTAAAGCGTTGGCGCTGGGAGAAGAAGTGGCGGAAGAAACTCCAGCAACGCTTCTATCTTGAACTGGGGAGAACCTGCCAGGTACGTGGCGGAACCTAGTATATGTTTGCCGCACTCGCCGGCGAGTGCGGTTTGTGTTGGTGTGTTTGCGAAATTTTTTTAATCCTTTCGATGGCGATAGTCGTCTCATCGTCAGGGAAATCGAGAACGTGTCGCGGTCTACGGTGATTGCGGCGGAATGTACCTAGCGGCAGGGGTCTGTAGGTGGCGGCACCTACGATTAGCGGGTTGGGATGCGCGGCGGCGGAATCGAAGTATCGGCGCGACGCCGACTTCAGGAATTGAGCGATGGTGGGTAACTCTAAATCGACATGAAGATCGATATTGCGCATGTACCAGGGTGCTCCCGTGGCTCTGCGCAAAAATCGATTTTGGATGACCTGAAGCCGGTGAATTTGCTTCGGAGCAATGTGTGCGAAAACTGGACTCGCGTACGTCATGATAGGGCGAACTACTGCCTTATATAGAGTCAAGAAGTGGGGACATACAGACATAAATATTCATATTCAGAACTAAATATTCATATTTATTATATTACTGCATTACATGATATTGAAATTGTAACGCTTACGTATTTAAATGAAACACTTCCTTACCTAGGGTTTTAAATTAACTAATTTATAATGATTTCATGATTAGAGTACTTAATAAAACTTTTCTTTAGTTCTCCTTTTTTGAATGAAAGAGTATTTAATGTTCGTAAAAAATTATGATTATTATATCGTTTTTTCGTAACAACAATTATTATGGATGAAAACTGGGCTTAAAGACTTTTTATGGAAGCTTTGTTATTTAACGATGAGGTTTCCTAAGTAATTATACAATTTGATTAGATTACTTCATCGAATTCTTTAATACGTAGAGAAAACTACTAAGCAGCTTGCAACTCTGTTATATTTGAACTAGTAACTTTTATAATTTGAACTAGTAACTTAACGTGACTTAACTTTTATTCAATTTTCCCCTCCAAAGCTCGGTTAGCCCAATGGTAACTTTTTTAATTTCACTTTCTAATTCCGATGAAATTTGAAGGCGCGCGGTTAAAGCATTCCTGGAGTTTAATTTAAAAATTCGTTCACAATTAATTTCATTTCACCGATAGAAGGGTTTTAAAAGAAAATTGAAACGGCAAATTTTCAGAAGAATCTTTAAAAGAGGTAATAAATAAGTGGATTTGGTAAAAGTAAAATTTTTAACATTTACAAATCCACTTTAAATTTATATAAAATTCGTGGAATTTTTAATTGAAAATCCATGATTAGGAAATGACAATGTTCCAAATTTCAAGATTTTTATGAAATCTTAACTTATTTGCACCACCCCGAGTTTGTGATTATAATGCTGTGCACCAATAAGGTTTGAAGAATCGATTTCATATATTTATATCAAGGGTATTGAGTCAAGTGTCGCCAAGAGTAGTCCGGAATTAAGAATAGTTAAATATTGAGTATAAGCTTTGTTTTCGCTCCTAACTGCCTACCGCTGCGGAATGACTTAGTCGCCGTAGTTTGGTTGACCATGGAACCTTAATGACTAGCCTCAGGTGTCTGGCTTGAGGTATCCTCAGGCCAGAGATGGAGATCTGGCCCTTCTGGCGTCGGTAAAACGGAACAGATTCCGCTGTCTGTCTGTCCGTCACCGGGCTATATCTCATGAATTTTTACAGATGATGTAATATTTCTGTTGACGCTATAACAACAAAATCCTAAAAAACTGAATAAAATTTATATATTATGTGGGGCTCCCATATAACAAACTAATGATTTTTTGCCATTTTTATAGATAATGGTACGGAATGCTTCGTGCGCGAGTCCGACTCGCACTTGGCCGGTTTAATAATACTTCACACTTGTACAACAACTGACATTAATCACATAGCTAGTGTGTGACAGAGATAATACTTAGCAGGCTTTTCCCTTCCAAAGGTCGTTGTGTGATATTCATCACCGACTGCTGTACCACTTATTAAAAAAGAATTATTATCAACTTTCTAAGTAAAATACAATTCAGACTTTTCAAACGGTTTTGCTGATCAAATCAACTAGATTGCACTTATTGTTTTCTTGATTTTACGCGAATATTATACATAAATGAAACTGTCACATGACAGACCGGGTCTGTCCCGTGACCATGAACGCTGGAAAGTGTTCAAAACGTCGGGAGTTCGAATCAAAATAAAAAACGCGATAAAATCCGCAAACTAGTTTCATTTAATACAGATCACACTTCATGCAGCTTGCATTATCAGTGGACTTACGGTGCGCTCAAATCGCAGCTTAATACGAAGTGAAGGATATTTGCGACTTCCAACAATTTCATAACTTGAATTCATAATCCCGTTTCGTAAGTTATCTTTGTCGGAGCACCTGCGGGCGGGAATAAACTGGCGACGCGATTTTGCGCGAATTATCGAATAATCTCGTTTGTCAGTGGGCTATTTGGCTGGATGGTGTATTAAATGCACTGCTACGTTGATGGTTTAACCGGTGAAGTACCAGGAATATGTCCCTTAAACATTGGATGATTTCTTGCAAGTCTTATAAAATGACCTGTCAAGTTGACGGCAACGCTTCTACAATTCTTCTAGTGTTGCAAACGTCTATGAGAGACAACGGTCGTATTATTCAATGAATTATTTATTGGATTGCTGAACACAATTTCAGTGGTTATTTCTTGTATGCTTACGTTCAATCAGAGCGGTTTAGAAAGGGGAAAAAAGGTTCCCGAATGACAGTCTTTTGTGGCAAGCAAGCTGGCGATTTATCTGATGTTAAGTGATATTCACCACCCAGGAGTGGCAGATATCGTGGGGTTTTAAATCTGTTGCCACCTTTTAATATATTGGGCAATGGTTACCACACGATCTTGCTTTGCGGCAAGGTTTATGTTGCTGAAAATAAACTCATGAACAGAACACTAACATGTGTTTCCCATGATAATTAGAACGGTTTAAATGAAACACAGCGGAATAAAAAAATCTTTATTACGTTTAACTTTGTATCAGCTTTCAGTTTTTGATCCAAGTTCCCGTTATGGAAGACGGAGGGCACAACCTTTGATCAACACTAACGTTCCTGGTAAAGTATCCATAATTATGTCTGTAAAATTAAATTCGTACAGTTCCTTTATTAAAATGTGCTGTTTTGGTATAATTGTAAGGAATCTTTTATCAGGCCGTGCATTTTTTTAACACGCTCCGCCGCAATCGTAAAATTTTATCCTCGCATATTTTTATTCGGGCGCATTTTGTCAAAACAAAAGTGGCGCCGCGGTGGCTCCGGCTGCTGTATTGCCAAACGCAGCCAGTCGCCCGTTACGTACCGCCTCATAAACTTTACATTCGATCGTATGACAATGACAAAAACAAATAAAATAGAAAAATCTCCGCGAGATACCCCGCTATGGGCGCGAACGGTGTTGAAGCGTTGATTTATTTTATTACTTTAAATTATTACCCCTTAATAGCGGTAGTGTTAATGATTTATCGTTTTGAATATTTACTCTAAAGTAATATCCGCCTCTAAAGCCGTATTGTGGTGACATGATTGAGGAATCATCGTTATTTGTTTATATATATGGTGCAGAGGTTTACATAAAAAGTCTAAGCAACACCATAAAATATTGTGATATTCGCTAAAATACCTACTATACTAAAATTGCTGTCATTCATCATTGTTTTTAAATGCTACTCCAAACATTTTATTGCGGAAATTAATTCTGGCTGATTTTAGAAAAAAATGACAATTAAATAAATGAACAAAAATAAGAAAATTCTTTTCATTAATTCTGATTAATTTTTTCATTGAGAAGCTTGAATGGGTATTGATTGAAAATTGTTCCTATTTTTAACTTTAACAACATTTATTATTTTTAACCAGTGACAGTGATACGGCACCGACATTTAACAAGAGATGTAGAAAATAGCGATAGGAATGCTGCTTGAAAGCGATCAATCGGAGTTGATGCGGGATATTAGCATAATATGTATGTTATAAGCTGAGGTTAATTAACCGTCTTGACGCCGTCACACCAATATGGGGGACCCCGCAGAACAGCTTCCTGATCGAGGAAGGAATAGTAGACCACAAAACTCAACTAGCAACTGTGCTAGATCCCAAACTATACGAAACAGACTGCATGTAAGTTCGCAATGCATGACGCCCTATAATGTGCCCATTTGTCTTAGAAATCGAGGTCACCGAGAAGCACGGTGCATGGAGCGGGTACATTGGCTGCAAGAGATTTTTTTTATTATCTTTATTTATATGGGGTTTTTATCTATAATGATACGGCAACCCCGTCGTAACTTATAAAGTTCACATCAAGGCTGCAAGAGATATGAGATAAAACATATTTAGTGAATGTTCATCCCACAAAACTTCTGCGGTTAAAAAGGTTGAGAGTTTAATGTATTTAATTTGTTATGCGTGCGTCTTCTTACCCCTTGATATATAAATAACAAAGTCCGAATTACATATACAGTTTAGTACAGTTCTCACATATATATATATATATACAGCGTGTCTTTACCATCGCGACAATAAATGAACACACATATAGAGGATAACTTTTTAAAATTGTATTAAAGATTTACATTCTTTAAACATAAATATTTAACGAGTTATCAAATTTTCCAAAACCAAGAATTTTAGAACACCCTTACGTATAAAACTTTAATGTAAAGTACATTTATAAAGGTCAAAAAGTATATGAATGGGTTGAATGAATTTAAAAGAGACAAAACATACTGTTAGAAGGAGAGGCTTGTAATGCGACGCTGTGGCAACGAATGAAAAAGTCTCTGAATGTATGAATCAGTCAGATGTAGTTGTATCATTATCATCATCATCATTTCAGCCTGTTTGAGTCCACTGCTGAACATAGGCCTCCCCCACAGACTGCCATGAAGCACGATCCTGAGCCACCTGCATCCATCGACTTCCCGCACATTTGCACAGGTCGTCACTCCATCTAGTGGGGGGTCGTCCTACACTGCGATGGCTAGTACGAGGCTGCCACTCGAGAACCTTTCTTCCCCAACGGTTATCGGTTCTACGAGCTATATGGCCGGCCACAGCCACTTCAGCTTGCTAATCCTCTGAGCTATGTCGGTTATCTTAGTTCTACTGCGGATGTCTTCGTTACGAACTCTATCACGCAGAGAAATACCGAGCATAGCCCGCTCCATAGCTCGTTGAGCGACTTTGAGCTTCCTCATACGGCCAGCAGTGAAGGACCACGTCTCGGTTCCGTAGTTGTATAGGATGTTACAAATTTTGTTTCTTTTTTACTTAATTAGTTTGTTTGAAAAATATTTTTTTTTAATTATGGATTTTTTCAACGTTAATATTTTTTATGATTATTGGCAAGAAGCGTTAGACGTGTGTTCATTTATTGTCGCGGTGGTAAAGACACGCTGTATATATATATATTTAGCATAAAAAATAATTCGCAACCTCCTACAGATTTCACACTGAAAGCACATGAAAGCGTATGTGATTTTAATTGTTCCGTTACTACTAGAGAATCCAATTGTTATACGTTATCTGCAACAAATAGCACAAAATACTTAGGTATTGAGATAGATAAAAATTTAAATTGGAATCCACATATCAATAAGCTTAAGTCTAGAATACGTAAACTTATACATATATTCAAAAAGATTAGAAACTTGAGGGACCAGAAGACAAACAAGACTGTTTACCTGACCTTGTGTCAATCTATATTTACTTACGGCATCATCGCTTGGGGGGGGTGTGCGGAAAAGTACTCTTATAAAAATAGAAAGAGCTCAGCGGTGTATCTTAAAGGTAATTAATTATAAGCAGTTCATGTACCCTACGTCAAAACTCTATAAAGAGTTTAAAGTTTTAACAATTCGCCAACATTACATTAAAAGCATTGTTCTAAAACAACACTCTTGCTCAAATCGTATTAATAAGTCCATTAGGAGATCACATGAGGTCTATGAAGTGCCATCGTGTAATAGTACTTTTGCTCAATGTTTTTCTTACTTTTTGGCCCCATTACTTTATAATCGCCTAAGTAAAGTCAAGCCCTTGAAAAACATGACGAGATTTGTTTGTAAAAGGACTCTGGAGGAATATCTGGGTGGTTTGGATTACGAACGGACTGAAAACATTATGCAAATATGCAAGTAAATCTTCTATACTGAATTTAGACATATATATATATTTTTTAAAGTACGTATATAATAATAAATATATAATCATATAATTACATTTCAAATATTACATAATATATAAGAAAAACTATAATTTATTAAATATATATGTACTACTATGTTATACTGGTATATATCTATATAAGAATACTACAAAAAAGATTGCAAATAGATGTAACATTTATGTCAATATTATAAAATAATTCAATTAAGAATAAAAATAGTTTTATCTGCATTTTGTTAATATACTACTTGTTTACGCCAAACTGATTAGTAGATGTTTTGAAAATGTTTCAATAATATTATCCAATTAAAAAACTGTCCTTATTTCAATTAGCGTAAAGTAAGTATTTCTGGAACGAGAATCCTTACCTTGCCGTAACACAGTCTTTTGACTAGCACGGAAGGTAAAGAATTTTTACCAGGATACCGCCAATTAGATATGTTTAAATTTAACAAACTACCCGGCTATTACTACTGATATACATTTTGTAAATAATAATTCATTTGTTTCTCCATAACAGTAACAGAGTAATTTGTTTTGTTTTTTTTCTTTTCTTTTGTTCCATATAATGTAATAATTTCTATAGTGTTATTTTTCTGTTTGATTAAATTATAGTTTAACTGTATGTTATATAGATTGTTGTGTGGTGCAATGTAACTTACGATGAAATAAATAAATAAATAAATAAATATTACATTCACACTATGAGAATCCTCCCTATCGCAAATAATGTATATAATTTTAAGATATGAGTATATAAATTTGACGTATATTTCTGAACGACCTGACGGATGGCATGACGCAAGCGACTGTCTCGTTCCTCACCCAGCCGGACCTCGTGCTATTTTTCCCGCTCAGCAAACTACATATATATGGGAGACACTGTATCGCCACATGAGCAACAGAACCAATAAACTCCGGGAAGAAGAACGTTGTTGCTGCTTGTAACCGCTGTAGGGGCTGCAAATGTGCGCGAAAGTGTTCCCGTATCTCAGCCGATGTCCTGTGGCTGTAGAGATTTCTCTGCACACAAAAAAAGGTGGCAAACGGGGAAATGCACTATAGCTCTTTCTTATATGATAAACTGGCAAGCGAGCTGGCGGTTGTTGAAAGGTTGTTAAAGGTATTAGAAAAGTTAAAAGCATTTTAAATAGAAATAAGACAAAAAATCGCCGGTTCTTTTCAATCAGTGGCTTTTCTTTTCCAAACTGGTAGTTCTATTTTAACAATAAGTTGCTTTTATATTGAATAAGGATATTTGTATTTGAAGTTGAAGAACAGACATTAACTATGAGCTCCGGAGAGATTTGATGGCATTCTTCTATTAGGAAGTATTTTAATACTCTCCACTGTTCGTATCTTCGCTATCTACAAACAGAGTCAACTCGATATAAACGCTAAATTATTCATCCGGATCGAGCAAACAACTGAGACCCTCGTCTCGGAAATGCGTTAGTTTTATTTTGCCTTTATCCTTTACAAAAGGGAGCTTTGTGCCATTTTACCGCTCCTTATATTTCTGTTGTGCGGCATTTTTTTAAAGAAGAGTCCTTCGTATTGTGTTTATCTGACGTAAGATGACTGGTGTGGTTAAATTTCGATCCCCATTTCTAACTTTATTATCACATAAAAGACAAGGCAGAATTCACTTGGGTTAGTAACTGAAGTAGTGTACATAGAGCAAAGGACTGAATATACTCGTAATAATTTTCGATATATAGAACAACGGAATAATTTAATGGGCTTTTTGATGTACAATTCAACAAAATAAATATAATTATATAATATTAATAAGTAATAACGTTAACATTGTTTTGACCAACAGAATGATATTTTTTAGTAGTTTGAATAACAGTTGCCAAGGTATTGGCCTTGGCGTCGGGGGTTGTGGGTTCGATTCCCATACGGGACAACTATTTGTGCGACCCACAGATAGTTTCGCATCTGGGTGTTTGTCCGTGTGAAATTTATGTTTGTTAAACATCCTTACAACACAGGATAATGTTATCCTAAAGTAAGGGCAATGATTAAAAAAAAAACCTTAAAATACGCTCTACAACCTATCATTATATAATCTATCATAGCATTTATTCTTAGCTGTGCCATTAGTGTTTAAGAGCGTTAACATGCGAGCTTCATTATAAAGGTTTATTATTACATTGTGACCAAAAGTTTCGTCTTATATAGGAATGTTTGATATTACGATTACTATATTAGTTGCGATATTACTAGTTTAACTTTTAAAATTATGTTTATCAAAAGCTGACTACAACTTGGCCATCTATCCTGATGGATTGCGTTGATGATTTTGTAGAACAGTGATATGGCACAGTGCCGCACAGTGCGTGTTAAAACGCACCGCCGATTTAGTTCTGGGCATTCTCCCGTTTCGCTTACATATAACGAGTTTGTCACGTAACCGGTGTTGCAAATAGAAAAAAAAGCGTTCCAATTTTTAAAAAACTGATTGTGTCGTCACCCAACACGTTCCGATGGCGGAAAACAAATGTTTCGTAAGTATTTCCGTTAGGTTTTTTTAGAATCAGAATTTGTATGGTTTGAATAGAACATTATTTAAATGAACGTCCTGTGTGCCTAAAATAATTATTTTACACGAGGCATACGAGCGCTTACGTCTTTAATACCTAATACCTGTTTAGAGTTAATAAATATAAACAAAGCACTGTTGTTTCAAATGTTTCAGCGAGCTTGGATACTCCCATTACTGTGATAGGACCACGCAATAGTGTTTGCTGTTGCACGAATGGACAGGTCTGTCCGGGTAAGTACCTCACAGAAGGCCGGCGTAAAGTGGAAGTGTCATACTTCTGCGTTTCATCTGGTGAGTGAGGTAGCCGGGGACCACTTTATTAAAAGGTCACGCATCTGTAACCCTTCCGGTGGTGTTGCAAATGTCCTTAGGCGGCGGTTATCACTTCATATCAGGTGAACCACCAGCTTGTTTGCCACTTGCTCATATAAAAAAATGATAAATCACATTTGCGAGGCCTTGTTTTGTAAGAGTGCAAACGCCAAAAAGTACAAGTTTTATGTCGGGCAATGTTTCATTTGCAGGACAAATCTTGCTACTTTACTCGCTCTGCGCGAAATGCCCCGAGTCCACAACCCGAGATGCAAGGAAAATCCTTTGCTCCCATGGGCGCGCTTAGCCCGTGAATGCTTCGTTCATCAAATCTTTATGAGGAAGGTGAAACGACCCACACATGGCAGCATAACTAGCTTGAATGCAGCATCAAGATAAACTAGTTTGGGGCTAAAAGCGGAAAGAAAAAGAGCCCTTAATATCTATCTAACACGTCCATGCGAGAACAATTCCGACAAATAATATATTTTTTTATAACATTTGCCTTTTGCATTCTCCTGTGTTGTGGTGGCATTTTTTCTTCACATATTCTGTACTTAGGAACTCATAATACGGCATCAATAAAAAATTGTCCCCATATATAATTATTCCAATAGACCTACGACTCATACGAGTTTTAGCACGAGCTGCATCGACTGTGCTATCAAGCCATTCACGGGTAATGTACTTAAACCATGCTCTTGATTTTAGTGATGTTACATGTCATGTCGATGTTACAAAAATCAACAGTAACAATAAAAACGTCGTTAATTTGTCTTAAATATTAGTTTAACTGTTATTTTTTTTTTGGGAAAAAAGGAGCAAACAGTTCATGCTGAACTGCAACTCCCGAGGGCTTACAAATGCGTTGCCGGCCTTTTAGGAAAGAGTACGGCTCTCTTCTCGAAGGTTCCCAGGTGGTAACGGTTCGGAAAGACCGCCGGCGGCAGCTGGTTCCACAGAGTGGTTGTGCGAGGCAGGAAATGCCTTGAAAATCGCGCTGTTGTGGAACGCTGGACATCGAGTTGGTGTGGATGAAATTTAGATGGCGTTGATAAAGAAAGAAGTTTTCCTTTCACCTCAATATCTTCTCAGAGCCATATAAGCTGATAAGCCCAGCAAGAAATCAAAAGTATAACTCATAATGCAACGCCACATCCCCAAAAGGTATTAATCGATGCTCCATTATTTCAGCTCGAATGAATCGCCCCTCCCCATCCGTAAGCGGATTACTTATACTCTGTCCGTTTGAACAGCTGTTGCGCTTTAAGCCAAGTTTCCTGCGAACGTCTTACTCTCTACGATTTTATTTCAACGAACATTCGACCGTTTACTTAATTGGAACTAAAATCATGTTGTAAAACTGGAGTATCATTATATGGATCAATTTGACTAATCAATGAGAGTTATTCTCTCTGTATGTATTGATTGACTAACGTGGTTGAAATGTAAAAAAATATTCAAAATTCTTTTCCTCGTTTCCAACATTAACACCTACCGTAACATTTTTTTTTAATATATACCTATTGTCAACTTTTTTATCTTGATATATCTGACATTTTTACTCCGATATAACAATTTATTTAATCATATTTTTATCTTTATTGAAATAGATAAATTGTAGCCACTGTAACATTCAAGATAACAAGAATTAAAAAAAAAAAACTGTAATTAGTTAAAAGTTAAATATACTCCACGAAACATAAGACATAGACTTATTTCACCGCGATACTATAGAATCAATATATAGCGTGTATTCGTTATTTAAAATATCCATGGGACAGCGATAGAATGTATGTTTTGATGGTGGACTGTAAAAAAAATCATCCCGCATAGCGCAACAATCGCCGTAGAAAAGAGTGGCCTGCGGGTCAGGGGGGGGAGGGTTCCGTTGGTTACGTGAAACTACGTGACACGCGCGGTGTGAATATTGCAGCGGGGCGTCCGGAAACAAAAAGGCCGCACCTTTCGTTTGTTCCGGCACCGGCTCGTATTAAAACCGACGCGATTAGAGCAGCGGCCGCGGTAAGTAGGTCGAGAGGCTTGTAAGATGAAGTCGGACGATTTGTTACGATATAATTAAATGATTGCATGAATAAATGCATACATAAGCGCTTCTATAAAAGAAAAACCGATCGAGCAGGAGTCGAACTCGTACGCCGGGGGTTCCGTACCCAACCACTATACCGCCATAATAAAAATGTTTACCTTTTAAGGTACGGAACCCTAAAAAAGTAATAAAACTTAATATCGTATAATCGATCGGGCCGGCACAAAATGTCCTTTCCTTCCAATTTTCTTTATCAGCCGTCTTCTCAATACTCACAACTTTCACAGACATCATTCTTCACCCAGTCCATCCAAGTCTTCTCCGTCTCCCTCTAGCTTTAAGCCAATTCATCCCCATACTCTTCTAGTCACATGAGTTTCATCCCTTCTCATAGCGTGTCCATACGACGTCATGGAAAAACTAACATGATTCCGTATTGAATAATGATCAGTAATTCGATAATTATTAGAACTCATAAACAACGAGGTGCGAACATGTTGTGGGATTGAACGTAAACATATAAAACGCGTCGAAACAGATTGAAACATGAATTTATAAAGCATCGGGAGGTAAAACTATCGGCTTTGCGAGACGAGAGCGTCTCAGTTTGTTCGATACGGATGAATAATTCAGCCACCGCCTCCCCTCGACTTTGTTTGCCGAAAGCGGACTCCTATGAACTACATCTTCACGTTGATAAAGCGAGATTGAGTGTTTTTCTGTTCTCCCGCTCGTTATAACGAGATTTTAAATCGAAATGGTGGTTCAAGTAATGATTTTTGAATTTTTTTTTTTTTATGCGAAAAGTTGTCAAACGAGCAGACGGTTCTCCTGATGTTAAGTGAATACCGCCGCCCATGGACATCTGCTATACTCGAGGGTTACAGATGCGTTGACAACCTTTTGAAAAAAAGACCTGGGCTCCGGCTACCTCACTGACCAGACGAAACGCGAAAGTATTTGTCATACTCCCACTTTACGCCGGTCTCTCTGTGAGGTCGTGGTACTTACCCGGACGGGCCTGCCCATTCGTGCAACAGCCGAGGCTGCTGCGTGGCACTACCACCGTAAAACTACTAAACATACTCACCGCATTTAACACGTATAGTTATATCAATATTATTTGGGATGTAATTTATTTAATCTTTAACACTGTGCCTGTCCTCTATACATTCCAAATTGAACATGGTAAACAAACGCTCGTAAAATTCAAAAATTTTTAATGTCAACCCCTTCAACTCAAATAAGAAGAAGCTTATTATTGAATCTTTGGTCCCAATTCAAAATCTTTGAACAATAGTCAAGCACGTACACTCACCACATGCACATGCTCACACACACACACACACACACGCACGCACGCACACGCACGCACGCACGCACGCACGCACACACGCACGCACGCACGCACGCACGCACGCACACACGCACGCACGCACACACGCACGCACGCACGCACGCACGCACGCACGCACGCACGCACGCACACGCACGCACGCACGCACGCACGCACGCACGCACGCACGCACGCACGCACGCACGCACGCACGCACGCACACACACACACACGCGCGCGCGCGCTTATAATACATTGCAGCCGTGCGAAGCCGGGGAGGGTCACTGATAAATAAATAAATAAAATACTTATCGGTCAGAATGTTAATGTTAATAATGTGTGCATGTTTAAATGAATGTTGCAATGTAATGTGTGCATGTTAAAATATAATGTTGAATGTTTGGTGTTAATTAGTCCCTCGTAATGATCTTGTCGTTTGATATAACTTTCACCTGTGTTGGCGGTTTGCATATTCCTTTTACTCAATACATATCTTCATTGCGTAATAATACATATTTAATATCCTGCAAGCAATATATGTGCACCATGTTTTTACAATCTATCAATCGTTTATCTATCTATTATTCAGACCCAATTTCAGGTATGTTTTTGGTACAAACACCGTGATTTAAATTTGGTTTACAGTCGTTCTTTTCGTGCGGTGAGGATGTCGACCGCTTAATTTAGTGTCTAGAGCGTCAGTACGCGTAATTCGGGAAGGTCCGGATTCGATATCTGGCAGCGGGGAAAAATGTCGTGACATTACATCTACACGTTTTAAATTAAATCTTAACTGCATTTAAATAAAAAATAATCTTTTCGTACATTAAAATTTTATGTAAGTATATCAGATTAGTCACCTAAACAGATAGATGGTTTTACAGATAGAGTCAAACTTGACTCTATCTATGAACTCTATAATAAACTATCTAGATTTGTATGTAAGAGTTGTTATTTGTGATACGCTATTATGTCAACAAGGGAAGTGATGTGGTCCCGTTTTATCTTTCTAATACATTGGTTCATATTCAGTTCAGTGACGTGGCAAACCGTACCCCGTATTTTCCATTACGGCTATAACAATATTTTCTACTGCCCATTGCCTGTGTATATAAACGGTTACCATGTACATTTAGCTTATTATATATTACAATGAACAAAATTTATAAGCTGTTACATAAAACTTTTAACATCCGAATATGTTGCCTTTCTTGGTTTGCCATCTTACATTAGTTTCACTGCCTTCAAAAAGGAGCACATCCAAACCTTCATTTATTGTGGTAAATGTTCAGTTTTACAATTATGCAATTGAGACATTAAATGTTTAAAGCAATGCAGTTCGTAACAAGCAGTTATATGTATAAAGAAAGGATTTTTTTTTTTCAAGAATTTACTGAAAGTATAAGGTTTTACTATAAGTTAAGTCCTCGTACTTTATTGTAGTATTGTAGTGTATGTATTTTACTCAGATTTTCAATTTATTTACACTTTTGTGCACACGAAAGGATTAAAAAATAATATATAATCAATGATTTCATCGTGGTGATGTGTAAAAGAAAACTGGGCTTTTCTAGTCGTTCCCTCGTTAATTAGGATCGTGACCATATATGCTTTTTGTTCATTTGCTTGTGTCCTGCGCCGGTTCAATAGGCCGGACAATACGTTGTCGAGATTCTCCTGTTGCCTCTACAGTAGTTTTACATCAATCATGTTGGAATTCGGCACCTGAAAGATCGACTGCTTTCGTATGTGGTGCCATTATTTGTCCAAAGAAGCCTTCTCGCCATAGAGAGGTATCTCGTTTTGTGATGATCATCTGAAGAAAAACAGTTATGCACTTAACTAAAGCATAACGGCATTTGTAAAAGATTATAATCAACGTGCGTTTGGAAAAAATTATGAGAGTAAAATTTTTACGATGCGCGCGCACAACGATACTCGAAAAGTGACATGATGGAATGTGCAAAGCAACCTACTTCATCATGTCGCAAACCTGGTTGCAAAACAACCGGAAGTTATTACCATGACAAACTTTCTTTCGATATTAACCAATAATTCAAAGCTATTGAAATAAACCGTTGTCAGTTGCATTTAATGCGCAATGATAGAGTACGAACGCTGGCCTTTAATTATTGAATTAAAGGTGCTAATACTCGAGCAACCTGTTCGATCCTCGGCGCCGGCACCAATGCAATTGTTGATTTTAAGTGCTGACTTATCACGTGCTCTGTGGTGAAGGAAAACATCGTGAGGAAACCTGCATATTTTCAAAATAATAACAAAAAAAATATGTTGAAGATAAACGAGGTCCTCCAATCCGCAACGGGGTCACGTGGGGGATTATTTCCTTTTATCCTCTGCAGGAGGCCTTTGCCCAGCAGTTGGACATGTATAGGCTGTTACTTAACTTTTTTACGCTAAAGAACCATAACTTACGTGCGTACATAAGTGCGCACATGATTTTCATATCGTTCCCTCCGCTGGAAGTGCGCGGCTATGCAGCCGCCAGTTTTCTCCATTTACGAGCGCAGGCCGAGTGCTGCATTTTCCGAGGGCATTATGAAACTCGGCGTAATACCGAAGCGGGGCGCCCCAAGGGAGCGGGGGCATCACACTGCGGCGCTTTTTGTCGCGGGGACATTTATTGTTTTAACGTTGCGCCCCGCTCATATTTCTCCGGTTTCTTTGTTGCCTTTTTTATTTATTATCGCGCCGCTGCAGCGTTCGTCCGAACGAATTTGCAAAAACCGAGGGCCGATTGTTTTGATGTCGTACGTCATTTACGCCCGCTTTCTGAAACATTGGTCATCGTAGGAATTAACTAATCTGCTGCCAAATGGAGTTTAACCATCCTTTTGACAACTCGAATGACATTTGACAAGACATTTGGCAGCTGATTGGTTAATTTCTACGGTGATCAGTGTTTCAGAAACCGGGCGTTAGTGTGTGTTAGTCGGCGCGATGTGAACTACCATGGATGTTTTACCCAACTCTCGGTAGTGATGTAATAGTGTACACTGCCTCTTATACGCAAAAAATAAATTAGTCTAAGATTCTATATAATAAAATAATAAAATTTGTGATATAATAGTGACTGCGAATTCAATTATTCACTACGGTAAAGGAGGAGGACACAGCAGATAATGCTGTTGAGGGAATGGACAGCCTTATTACTTGAAACACTAGGGCCATGTAATAATTTTTGTTGGCTAAAAATACGAATGTAAATGTGCAAAATGAAAAGAAATAATATTTTTCCTCATCAATGAAATACGTGCATAAGGGTTGTAGTTAAAGAGGAACGTATTTTTTATTGTTTATTACTGCAATCTTAACTGTCTTCGCCAGTTTATTTTTGCTTGATATTTGTGATAAACGTCTCATCGCGATATTGCACACCGTCTAAATGGCTTTGTTGTTTGCAACACCGTCACAACGGGTCTGTGTATACCTGGTATTATAAAAGAATTCCGCGAAAACTTCAGCAATGGGTCTAGGTTTATCTGGTATTCTAAAGAGTTCTTAGTTATAATAGTTCTGTTTAAAATTTTCCCAGTTCTGTATAAAACGCGGCAACTGCCTTCTGTATAAATAACAATCCCACTAGGAAAGCTCGTAACCGACTTAAGTGACTGTAATGAAACATTTAGAGCGACGTCCCAGTCGACCATCTCGTGCATTCATTGCACTGTCATAGTTTAAATCGAAAAAGATATAATTTAAATTGCTACTAAACATTAGCATTGCGCTCTATATAAATTATAGCTTTTTTAAAAACCGCAACTTTTATAAAGCTAAGCAAGGTTTTTATCAAAAAACAACGCTTTTAAGCAGATCAAAATATTTTTAAATATACAAGTGGCGAATTACTGTTTGATTTATTAATGTTTGCTTTATTTAATGTTTTGTGGTACAACAATAAAAAAACATTGTAAAATATTAATTTAAGGTAATTGCAATAAAGTGTAAATGAAATAAATAAATATTACTCTTCATCTAAATGAGGTAGCCGGGGCTGATTTTTTTAAGCAATGTGATCTCAACTAAAACCTCGTGCATGTAAAGGCGATGGAATCACTGAATAAAAGGTGAATTGAATGCTCATTTGTTTGCGGGTAGATAACGCTATCAACGTTTCATTCAGTTTATTAAGTGCCGATAGACAGCGATTTCCCCGCGGGAAAAGTCCGAGAAACGGAAAACTTGCCACACACATACCTCATCGAGATGAGAACCGCATACCCCATTCCCATGTCCTCAACCACAAACACCTCAGAAATAATAAATGCAAAATTAAACAGCCGAACGCGTTATCAGCGCAAACAAATCTCACAAAGTTGAGACACAAAGCGAGCTACGGAACCCAGACTGAGCAGCGAACGCTATTTGATGAGATCGCCGAAAGCCAAGCGGCGACGATAAGCGAGGAGGAGCTTTATTTATAAATAACAATAACAACGCGAACGCTCGTAACTTCCTTTAGTGCCGGCAATGAAACAATTAGAGCGACGTCAGAGTGTTCCGGCTGTGTCTGCGTCTTACTCTGTTGTCATAGATGAGGCGGGTGCAGACGCGCCGAGTGGAAGATGCTCGGAAACACATTGCTGAAATAGAAACTGGCTCTGATCACTTTATCGGGACAGTGATGTAGTTAACGCTACCTCTTTTTACCCACGACGGATCAGAGACGGTATTGTGTTTGGGGTGAGAGGATGTTTGTTTGTTTGTGCAAATCCATATTAAAATCTTTCACCGAGTTGTTTTAGTCATATAGTTAGCGGTAGTAAGCACGTCGCAATTCACCGAATGCACAAATGCCAGGTGATTATTACACTCCATCGAGTTTCGTGTCTCTGACTTCAGATCGAAAATCCGGCACCCCACTCACTATCACCGCAATAAAATTAGGTGCAAACTAAAGCCGTTGAAATAAATCGGTTATAAAGATAGTATCTAAATGGAGAGGTGCCACCAGAATATTTAAACCCTAAAGAATTAATGAGATTTTGCAGAGTGAAGTTTCATTAGTAAAATAATTATAATATTCTGTATTTCAAAGTACTCAAGTATTTGTGTTAGCTATACTTTGTTTTATCGAGCTAAGAAGGTAGAAATATAAATACTTTTACCAAATCACCGTAGTTTCACTTTTCACAACAATAACACTGGTATAATTACTTATTTTATCACTTTAATATCACTAATGACCCACTCTAACGATTTAATTTATGATATTGATTGGGCAGCACTATCATGTATACTTCTGGTTTGACAGCCAAAGAAGGCGACGAAGACTACAAAGACGACGAAGGCCACGAAATGCTTCTTGCAGCTTCATTTATACCCCACAGAATGACACTTGTTTTTGTATTGCCAACAACCTCAAGGAATGACTTCCTTTAGTGTTAAAACATGTAGAAAAAGTACGAAAAGATTGTCGCCGCTGTGGGAAACGAACTCACGTCTTCGGCATTCGCGGCCTGACGCTCTAGCCACTGAGCTATACGGCTGATAGCCACAGCGACGAAAATCTTAACGCCTTCTGGCGACAATCTTTTCGTACTTTTTCTACATGTTTTAATGTTCAATCTTAGGTGCAGAGATTAGCACTATAAAAAACTAAAATTCCTTTAGTGTTGCCAACATTTGTTATTTCAGTATAAATTTTTCCGGTACGTAGTGCCCATTTGTGACTCTGTCGGTCAATTACTCTGTGTTTCTGCTCGTTGCTGTTTGTCGCCTCCAAAACAGGAAGTAATAGCGTCTTTATTTTAAATCCCATCCGAATGTAGAGTGGTTCATTAAAATCCCGGATAAATTACTTAGCGGTCTGAATTTATCCAACCCTATAAAAAGGCTACGGGTTAGTATTAGAAAATAAACCGTCTCTATACCCTAATTCCATCTTGAAAAGCAGCGATTTGTGATTAAAGAAGATATATCTTACTATAATATAATAGTTTAAATATTATTCATTAAAATCTTTCTATTCATTAAAATCCACCTTTTGAAATGCTATTGTGATACATACTGTGGTGAGAAAATAAAGAATTATTATTATTATTATTATTCATTAAAAATAAGACAAATCGAAGCAGTTGTATCGTTATAAATGAAGAAAAAGGCTGAATCTTTGATTTAAGATAAGAGCGACAAAGAGCATACTCCGCAGGCTGAAACGAAATTATTGCAGTAATAGTTGAATAGCCTGGGTAACAAAAATCTGAGTAATCTATCATTGGAAGTATAAACGCCTGAACAAGTAAGACTAAGATATTTAATCTTGGAAGAAAAACAGTCTTATACCTGACTATAGTACGCATGATAATAATTTTTCACCTATTACTGGCTCGCTCTGTTTAACGATTTTGTCCATAAATTGGATTACTTGATTTGGCAATGGTATAATCATCAAGTATAAAATCGTCGCGCTGTCTGTCTGTCCCTATGTATGTTTTTTTTTTATCTTTCTCTCTCTTTAGCTCTTTTTAGCTCTCACTTTAGGATAATAATTATCCTGTGTTGTAAGGTCGTTTTACAAACATAAATTGCACGAGGATAAACACCCAGATGCGAAACAACTATCTGTGGGTCGAACAAATAGTTGTCCCGTGTGGGAATCGAACCCACGACCCCCGACGCCGAAGCCAATACCTTGGCAGCTGCGCCATGGAGTTATCAAACTTAGCTTAGATCTTTAAAACTACGCAACGCATCTTGATGTGGTTTTTTTACTAGATAGAGTGATTCAAGAGAAAGGTTTATATGTATAATACATTGTAACCGCGTGAAGCCGGGGCGGGTCGCTAGCGTATAATGTTATTGTTAATGGACAATAGGTAGACTTTCGAAATTATTATTAACCAACATTCTCCCTTTCTCTCGAGTATCAGGGTTTATTTGATTTGATATTTATTGGAGTTAACACACATTCTATCAACACGTTAACCAGTCCGGAATAACCTTCAGGTTGGAGTTTAGTCTAAGAATCGCGCTATGATGATCACCAATATCAGTCTGAAGGTAAATGTGTAAGTCATCTAGATACAGATAATACAAGTAACCGATACATTATGTGATTGAGTTTATATATCACGCTGTCAATATTCCACGGTGGGGCCACGCGGCTACCTCGGCAGTTGCACGAATGGGCAGGCTCGTCCGAGTAAGTACCACGACCTGACAGAAGACCGGCGTAGAGTGGAAGTATAATACTTTTGCGTTTAGTCTGGTGAGTAGGTTGGCCGAAGCCCAATTTTCAAAAGGTTGTTAACGCATCTAGAACCCTCGAGTGTAGCAGATGTCCATGGGCGGCGGTATTCACTTAACATCAGGTGAACCGTCTGCTCGCTTGGCAACTTTTCACATAAAAAAAAAGTTGCCGTCAAAAGACATACGCACCAATTGTTGTGCAAACACATGTGATACGGTGGATTTAGAACAAAGAAACTCAAAGGTGTTTTTCACCGCGATTCAAACCTCTGAACTTAGATCGCAAGTCTGACACTCCAACCACAGTGCATCATCTGACTTGATAGACTGAAATTAATTACAAAATTAAACTAAAACCTCGATATTTCAGTGATATTCCAGTGAAATGCTTGAACTTCGAGTTCTGCAGAGAAATTAAAAAAGTTTTGATTCAGTTTTCGACGTAGATAGGTGCGGTGAAGCTTTAATATGGCAAAGCATTTCTGAATAAGTTCAAAACATAATGGACCCATTACTTACTTAAAAGACACTTAACGTATAACTGGTCACAGATATTTGATCTTGAGACGCACTAACCTTGACGTAGTTTGAACGGGAGAAATTTCGACAGCAAAATGATGGAACTCTGTCGATATCTTGTTTGTCTTTCATGAACCCATGCTTTTTCTGCATATCCTCCGAAAGGTAACCAATAAAATTTAGTGAGCTTACTAGCTAATTTAAAACTCCTCAGCTTTGCTCAAGGCTGTTTTTTAATATGTCAAGGTCAACCGTAAGCTACATTACACATCTGTCTACTGTGTTTCGTCAGCTAGAAAGCATTTTGCATTAAAAGCAGCTAGCTTTTAATAATTATAACAACTAGTAATTATAATAATAAAGCCCTTTTATACCGAATTCGCTACAACTTCGTCAACACACATTTATAATAACTAGTAGTCGACTAATAAGAAGACGACAGACAATGCAAGGCTGACATAATCGGCATGGCAAGCAATGTCCGAAAAAAATTCTTATTCATTTCTCAACTTTAAAAATATTCTTAGGGTCAGAGACTTTAGGCAACTGATGTTACTTATTTATGACGTTATGTCTTGTGAGAAAAAATAAAGTAATATTTAGAAATAGCGTGCTTGGAAAGATGTAGGGCGACAGAAACTGGATTGTCTAGAGACAAAAAATTCTAAATGCCATGTGGTTCGGCAGCTACCAAGCATGTAGCTAAATATGTTAGATTCACTTGAATATAGCACTTGAAAATTACTAATGTAATATTGTCTTGTTATATAGCACTTGAAAATTACTAATGTAATATTGTCCTAAGTAATAAGAATGCTTGATGTTGTTAAATATTAAGAGAAATTTCATTTCGAAAGTGAGCTCCGACAAAAATCACCGAACTAGACGCTGCGAATTCACCCAGCAATAGTTTCATGAAGTTTTTGTTTGTGTTCAAATAGGGCTGCAGCAGCAAAGCGCGTCCAGACGCTACCCTTGTTTATTTTGAGACAACGAGGAAAATTGTCCGCCGTCTACTCTCTGAAAACGACTCTATGTTTTTCTTATAAAAATTTTGCCTTAATAAATATTTTGCCTTTCTCATTATTTTAACGTGTTATTCGTGTTTTGTATTACTCTTTTGCTTAATTATGATTTACATTAGTTTAAATAACAAAGCTTACTATCATAATTAAATTTGCTTCATTCAAAAATTCTTTTACCTTGTCCTGTTAATAAAGTATTATTAAATTACTTTAAAAATTGATTAAATTTGAATTCTTCCAATGATTTGATTCGCCGAGCTAGGTACAGATTGTCAAAATCTTCTCGTGGTTTTCAGAACAAAGACCTTGGGGTATTCGAATCTTGATTAGTTTCTTCGTATCATCAAGTAGATTTCAACTAAAAACGATAAAAATTACAAATAAATAATATTTTCTTACCACTCGAAAAACATAAATTTTACATTTAAGCTTAAGGCATTTTATTATTATTTTATGTTTACTGTTTTGAATCAAATGTTTAAAAGTATTTCAGGACAGTTATATTTAAAAAGTTTTTATCAGAACAGGACAGTACATATTTTACACAACGTTTTCTTGTCCCAAACTAAGCAACGCTTGTAATATGGATACTGTATAACTGATAAACATACTCTCATTTTGTAAATAAATACATATTATAAATACATAAACACTCAGACACTGGAAATGTAGTATGTCTATCACACAATATTTTTCCAGTAGTGGGGATCGAACCCACACGCTCTGGCGCAAGAGGCGGTGTCACTACTAGGCCAAAAGGGTGGTCACAAATGGTCTTTGATATATCACAATTTTTACAACAGGAAAAAATATCTCTAAGGTTGTATACATACGAGTCATCTTGAGCCAGCTACGTTCTTTTTTCTCGTAATTCCCTTTGTTATTGTTTTATTTCCATCTGTAAAGTTGTAAGGATTATTTATGATAAGGGTTTTTTGTTCTCCTTGACCTCTATACATCCCCTCTTGTATTTAGTTCGTTTGTTATGAAAATATTATGAACAATATTTCGAAGCAAGATGAATAAAAACATTAAATGTTTAGCAACACTTGTCTATTGGTCATTTAAATTCATATCCTAAATATTGGTATCCATTCGCTTGCCCATTAGAACAAGCGGGAAGTCAATATAACAAAATAACAGATAGTATTTGAATTTACGACCGACGACTAAATCACATTTTCAATTCAACATTAGAGTATCCCCCATTCCACATCCTCGTGGGTCGAATGAAATTTTTGAAGTGAAATTAAAAAAGTTACCGTTTGGTTCCCTGACTGGATCGTGACGAAGGATAATTCAATAGTAAAGGGGAGCCCAGCGCTAACCGAATGACAGGAGGCGAAAATCACTTTAGTCTCAGTTGCTTCTTTCCAAAGAAATTGGGTTCAATTCTGAGTTTCTCTTTTCTCTTTTGGGTTTCAGACCGCCCGATGAGAAAACGAAGCTGTCTGTTTGTCTATTTTTCATAGCCATCTTATAATTACAATCACAAACCGCGGCTTCGCCCGGGCTAAAGGGAATTAACAATAAGTTTTTATTATACACCAGAATATATCGCAGACGGCTGAATTTTTTCCTATTAAGTTAAAACTTATCATTACCTATATTTTGGACAATTCGCACCCTACGTAGAACAACGTGACATCTGCAAAATTGTAATTGTTCAGGACGGCCGATTCAAATTATTTTTTTTTTATTTTGGTTATCGTTTTCTTATACATAGCAGTAGCTATTACAATTTTTGAGGTTTGTGATATAATTAGGTATATTAACAAACAGTATACTGTTAATCTACGCACGGTGTATATTCTATATTATTGTAAAGTTTTATTAAATTCTATTCAGTACTTTTTGCGTGAAAAATTAACAAACATCCATCCATACATACAAACTTTCGCGTTTATAATATTACTAGCTGTTGCCCGCGACTACGTCTGCGTAGAATAGGTTGAAGGCGTAACATTCAGACGGAAAGACAGATATACATAAAATATGTATATACATTATAGCTTATGTCTTATTATAGTGTATACGATATATTATTGTAAGGTTTCATTAAAATCCATTCAGTAGTATTTGCGTGAAAGAGTAACAAACATCCATCCATACATACAAACATTCGCCTTTATAATATTAGTAAGGATAGTATAAAAGTATAATATTAAGTAAGGATGTACCTTCCAATCTTGATGTTTGAAACTAATTAAATGTTACAAATATTTTATAATATAGTAACGAGTCAAAATAAAAGAGACAGTTTTACCGCAATTCACTTCATGCAAAAGTTTTGAGACGATATTCCGATAAATAAAACTTTAAACAATTGCGTGCTTAGGCTTTTTAATTTGCGATTCTCGACCGCGAAAACAATCAGCAGTAGGAAGTTAACAGATTCTTACTGCATCGCGTGCAAGTTCCCTCGAGCTGACAGCACCGTTGTTTTTCGCTATGGATACAGTTCGGGTTTTTCTTGATAAGCGTCGTCATTTCAGTAGCTGCCTTACAAAGAAATTGGGTTCGATTCTGAGTTTTTCTTTCCTATTTTGGTTTCAAATCAGACGAGGAAACGAATCTGTCTGTTTGTCCGTTTTTCTATGTTTATAGGTCCTAGAGATATTTTTGAACTTTGAACATACACTAAGACTAGCTGCAAGCACCGTTGTGTACTATGGATACATCGAGGAAAGTACTGTTTTTCTGCATAATTAATATGAAACTGTATAGTGCTAATTTTGTCGGGATGGCAATCAGCCGTTTAGCTTAGTTGTTAAATTGTATTGGCGCTAATCTGGAAGAGTTAGTTCGATTCCCGTAGCGGCGAAGATCCATTCGGCCATTTTAAAATCAATATATTTTGACAGAGCTCTTTCATATTTAAATCGTTATAAGTCAAAATTCCGATAATTATTACTAATTTATTTTTCTAGTTAACTCTGGTAAGAAGTGTGTAGTAGGTGTACGAATGTTTCTTAACCAATAGAAAACTAATGTTTGTAATAAATTAAACAGACCTAATATAAAAAGTGATGCTTCATTTGTATAATGTCACTAAAAGTGTCTCTCACTGGCGTCAACGTTCAGCTAATATACTTATTTTAGATTATTTCATTGGAAATTTTAATACAAATCACTAGTGTATGCTGCATAGCTGTAGCTTTTATGTTTCAAAAACTGTTGCGAAAATTTTTCGACTTGTTCTTACTGTCGAGAAGCGTTAGTAATTTAACAAATTTAAAGTATTAAAAATCACATTTTGTCTCCAGCATTATTTATTGGATAGAAGCCAAAGATTCAAAAATACTCAGCATATATTATAAAGAAACATAATTATAATTAATAAACGAAATTGTAGTTTTGCTACAAGCGCTGAAAGTTGTGAAACTAAACGTTGCTGCGGATTTGATATACTAAAGAACGCGGTTTGGTGCCACAATAAGAAGCCAGCGTCGTATTCAAGCGAGACACAATAGATTACATTAATTACAGTTCCGAAAGTTTGGTGCGCGCGACTGTACTTGGGCGTCGTCTCTCCTATTTAAAGTAAAAAGTTAACGATATACGAGATAAGCTGCGACAGCACACCTCACTTGGAACAATCTAAATCCGGTTGGTTGTGCGACTCATCTGAGTTTAGTTTGAGTTTTAAAGTGTTAAGAATACAACTAGTACTTATATCGATAAGACTTTAAGTTAAATTGTTATTCGAAAACTTGTACTGAGTATTTATAATTACCTTTCTCTCAAGGGACAGAGAGTAGTATAAATTACTCAATTCCGAATGCGGAGTTGAGTAGCCGATATTTTCAAAAACGATTGATTTTGCTTTGTGCTCTAACCATATGTGCTCAAGTGTCCAGCACGAAAATTTTCAGTTTTCTTAGAAAATAACAAGAATATAATATACCAATACAAGGTACAAATGTTAATAGCACACCGAAACTGAGGCACTAAAATTACACCCATTGTAATTAGATTGCAATTCTATAGACTGCTATCTCTTTCCGTGTATACGTTCTAAATCATCTGTCATAATATATTCATTTCTATTTGTCATTTATAATGTAAAGCGGACCAATTTTTAAATACCACGCAGTGTAGACAATTTCTTCTTCATTTAAAAATGATTTTCTATATTAATTATCTTGCCTTGGAAACTGAGAAGCTTGTTTTTTAATCATGGTACAGTCGCGTGCACAATGCAATTAGCGCGAAGCCTTTTCCGCGGCCCGCGCCATTAATCGCCACAAACTGCCAGCGTAGCGTACTCCATATTGTTTTCCTGTCTAAGGAGGACGAGTGAAATTTCATTTTGACATTTGACGAGTTAGGTTTTTAATGTGACATGTTGACTTTGCTTGAAATCTGGTAATGATATTGTATACAAGTATGGGGTAGATATGACACTAGGGCACCTAAACTGAGGCGCTCAAATTACACAAGTGCAATTAGATTGCAATTCTACAGAGTGCCATCTCTTTCCGTATAATATGTCCTAAATCATCTGTCAAATCTCAAAAAATTTTAAACGCCGCGCATTATGGATGTGCGTCATCTATAGTAATAAGCATCATTGGAAATCTAGTATATAGGGTGGCTTTTCTAAAGGTGCCCAAATTCACACAGGAGGTTTAAACTCTGTAGTATAATCTGTCATTGAAATGAAAACAAACATTTTTTTTTAAAAAATTGACATTCCATTCCCTAAAAAACAGAACGTGTTGACAATGCGGTAGTCATTCATAAATGCGTCGTATACTTTTGAAACGAACTTGTGTGCGTGTTAGTTATGAATGATCGCGCGTAAAATAAATGAGTTGCCCATAAATCACGCACTTTTTGAGATAAGTTCAAATGAATGAATTTAATTAATTACCAGTGATTTTGAATATTTATCATTTTTATGTAACATTAATAATCATGTCTAGACTTTAATAAAAAAATGGATACATTTAGAAAATCCTCCCTGTATATACATGCAGGTAAAATCTGCTTGAATTCTTTAATTTTTTATAGCTTTTTCCAATTTCCGAGCCTCTGTCTGAGAAAATATTGTAAATGTCTTGTAATAGGTTACTTAAACTATCAAAACATATAACTTAAACTAAATGATAATGTGCACCCTACTAAAGG
The DNA here is from genome assembly GCA_933534255.1 of Iphiclides podalirius. Taxonomy (NCBI): domain Eukaryota; kingdom Metazoa; phylum Arthropoda; class Insecta; order Lepidoptera; family Papilionidae; genus Iphiclides; species Iphiclides podalirius. The sequence goes on from OW152816.1 coordinate 17,297,690, forward strand.
GGCACGCCTAACCATGTCCAAAAACTAGGTATAGATATATAGATAGACAAATTTTTAAATAGCATAGATCAGAATATATTGGTTTTATATTTTTTACTATAATAAGAAAAATTTTTTCTTACCAAAATCCTCATATTATTAAATCGGCATACATAATAAAACTGATGAATGTTAACACACACTGAATTTGATGAAAATGAAATATTCTTTTTATTCAATTTTGACGACCCGAATGGCGTAGTGGGTAGTGTACCTGCCTCCTGCGCCAGAGGGTGTGGGTTCGATCCCCACTACTGGAAAAATATTGTGTGATGAACATAGTGTTTTTCTAGTGTCTGGGTGTTTATATATGTATAATATGTATTTATTTACAAAAGAAAAGTATGTTTAAGTATGTTTATCAGTTATCTGGTACCCATAGGACAAGCATTGCTTAGTTTGGGACTAGAGAACGTTGTGTAAAAAAATGTGTCCAAAAATATTTATATCTATATATTTATATTTATAATTACTAGCCGACTCGCCAAACGTTGTTTTGCCATATAAATTATTTTCTAGAGGAATCGGAACGCATTCAAAAATCGTTTGACAGGTTGACAGGTACAGTTTTTTATGGGAAAATAAAATTGACGCTATTTCGATCTTCCATGCAATTTTTCCATAATTTCCCATCGTTTAAACCTTCCCTGGCCTGCCACGAATATATCAAAACTAAAATTAGCCAAATCGGTCCAGCCGTTCTCGAGTTTTAGCGAGACTAACAAACAGCAATCCATTTTTATATATAAGAAGATAATCTGTATCTAAAATATCATCAAAAATGTTTATTAGTGACATTTAAAGCGAAAGAACTGGTTATCAAGCGTTTAGTACTAAATACTTAGATGACGCTCAGTGCGATTGTAATATTAAACTCAGGGATCATGAAGCTTTAATTCAATATACTCGAGCAACCTAAGTTTGATCCCCAGTACCAGCACCAATGACATTGTTAATTTTAAGTGCCTTATTGTCACGTGCTCAGCGGAGAAGGCAAACATTGGAAACCTACATATTTTTGAAATAATAAAAAAAATATTTCGAAGATGTGTGAAGTCCGCCAATCCGCAGTGGGGCCGCGTGGCAGACTATGCTCTGATAACCTCTGTACAGAGGGAGCTTTTGCCCAGCAGTGGGCAAAACAATTATAGCCTGATACTTGTTTTTCATGAAACTTTTAGTTTTTAAGAAAAAAAAAAAGAGCTGTTGGAGCTGTTACAATGTAACGAAAATTGTTTTAAGTACATTACTGTTATTATGTCATAATAACAGTAATTTACTTTTTTTAAAAAATTTTTTTTCGTCTGTATTAATATTATGTATATAGTTAACTAACGATAACAATTATGTATACTTATCGTTTAATATATTTATATTTCCTGGCAATAAATATTTTTTTTCATTCATACTAAATGTAATACGTAGATGTATTCAATATTTTAAATTGTTATTGTTGTATACTACTTTCAGTTTCAATAAACTTTTGTTATTATCATTATCATTGAAATTAAGTGCAATAATGTGTGGAGAAAGTTGCAGTAAATTGGAATATTGGAAAATATTGTTAATTAATGTGATTGACTCTTATTGTACCGCTCTAAATTGTTACAGTGCGCAGTCATGCTTTAACTTAGGAAAAGCGTCTTGGGTATTTTTCAATTTCTTTGCCTCTTGCCGCTCTGGAATGGAAACTCGTTGCATTTTAATTTAACTCTTAATAGAAAATGTTTTCAATGTACTCTTCTCTATACGTGGTTTTAGTTTAAGAAGATATTTCGTCATAGTATATATTTAAAGTTTTTAGCTTTCTTTATTTGTCATTATTGGTCATATTTGTCCTTGATGTGTGGAGACAAGGCGAACATCACGTCACGTTCTAGGCTAAATGAGCTCGCAGGCACGTAAATAGCATTAGCCACATCTGCCTACCCTGTTAGGGTAGAAAACACGGAATTGGCTACGTTAGCGACGCATTTCTGTAAAATTAAAAATTGTTTACACTTTGTTAATTTTCCCATGTCTCACAAGTTTGTTATTCATTTCATTTAATTTCATTGTTATAACTGTCATTTGATATTTATAGTTTAGTCATTTCATATTTTTTGCTGAAGGCGTAACATTGAGACAGAAAGAAATATATACATAAAAATATCTACATAAACTATAGGCTATGTCTTATTCTGATGTATAAGCTATATTATTGTAAAGTTTCATTAGAATCCATTTAGTAGCATTTGCGTGAAAGAGTAGCAAACATCCATCCATACATACAAACTTTCGCCTTTATAATATTAGTAAGGATATAGTGTATGTGCATGGAATATAAGTTTGATTACTCCGTATCGCAGTTGCCAAGGCATTGGCTTCAGTGTCGTGGGTTCGATTTTCACACGGGACTTTGAATTTGTGCGACCCACAGATAGTTGTTTCGCAGCTGGGTGTTTATTCACGTGAAATTTATGTTTGTAAAACGTCCTTCAGGATAATGTTATCCTAAAGTAAGGGCTGTTTGTAAAGGATGTTTTCAATGAAAAAAAAAATATATCTAAAACTTAAAACATCCAATAAATGTAAACCACGAATTCAGTAATCGAGCAATCAAAACCGATCTTTCCTGCCACCAGCGATGATTCATTCGACCCTAGTTCCTTTCGTTTACTAACACAGCGCAATTAACTCGTAACGAAACCAACAATTATGCACCATAGGCCATTAATTATTGCTATCGACCCCGCCAGGGCAAACAGAAAGAGCATCCTTAGCGTGTACAAGCACGGAATGGTCGCGTGAAAGCGGCTATCGGGGAATCTCCCCAACCAAACGCCATCTGTCTTCGCGAACTGTAAACACTTCGGCCATGTTTAAATAGCTGTTGAAGCTTCCAACATGAAAGGTTCAGTGATAATTTGATTGTATTATTTCGCGTTTCAAGGGGATCACAGAGTGAGTGTTCTAGCAATTATTTATTTCGATAACATTAATAAACAGCGTTGTAGTTATTTAATTTAACATTGATCGATTGGCATGGGAAGTGGGAAACCTGCTTTTCACGCCAAATGATATCGGTTCAATCCCCACTACTGGAAAAATATTGTGTGGTGAACACTATATATATATATATATATATATATATATATTATTTACGCAAGAAAAGTATGTTTAAATATGTTTATCACTTATCTACTAGAATCCACATTCTATATAAATGTGTCCGAAAATATTATATTATTTATGTAACTGTCTGAATGAGGATAAGATAAACATAAGTTTGATTGAAATTTGTGTATGTTATATGATAGTACATTTAGGAAGGCGCAAAAAACGTTTTCATAACATTGTCAAGTGGTTAACTTGCATAACCTTTTGAGGAATATCAGTAAAACCTGACCAAAGTGTATTAGGTATCGCACATTTTTTCATTCATTATTTTATTTCCTCATGATTAAAATAAAATCAAATCATTTATTCATCGAAATAAGAAATATACAATTCATCTATCGATAGTCATTTTTTAAATCTACCACCGTTTCTTAATGAGGTTCCTCTAACGGAGAATATCCTTTTGTCTTTTTTTACCTTAAGTTTTAAACTTTATTACGGAGTGCGTATTCATAAATTATCCATTCCATATTATATTGCCGTTTCGACAAGAATTAATTTCGTAGATAATGTATAAAGAAACAGAGAAGATAACAGACAAAAAACTGGGTTGCCACGTTGTCAGGATGCCATACTTTTCATTAATTTTTTCGAATACAATATGCCCAATAACTAATAAGTGATCGGAATTAAAATGGTACCGATAAAACTGTCATTTGCATTTTAAATGCTTCACTACGTGCGGGAAAGTAGCAAGCGAGCCGTTAGTTCACCTGATGTAGAATGATAATCTCCGCCCATGGACATTTGCAACATCCATAGAGCTGCAAATGAGTTTCCACGTGTAATAAAGTGGGGCACGGTATATACACTCACCTAGCAGACGAAACGAAGAAGTATATCACTTTCACTTCATGACGGTGTTCTGTGGGATCGTGGTACTACCTCGGAAGGGTCCTGCTTGTTCGTGGAACAGAGAAGAGTGTTGCGTGGACCTACCAAAGTTAATGACTCTTATCTTACACTAACACAATCCCTCTTGTATTTATGCTATTTTGTAAATGACGTTTGGAAAATAGAAATGCCACAAATGGGCCTACCACTTGGTTTGTACTTGTATCAAATTGTATCAAGAAGTAGTTATTGTTAGTTTACTTTGACTAAGAATTCGCAAGGTAAGAGACGAAAGTAGAGGTATTCAGATGCCACACCAATGATTGACAAATAAAGTATGGCCTAGACAAAATCTGGCTTGAATTGTGAACAGTCTAATTCTCTTCGTACGTTGCTACAGGCAAAAAAGGATGATAACCAAAAGCGACAATGGATCAGTAATTAGTCACCAACAGGGGAACCGCTACTTTGCCAACTACTCGTTATGAAATTCTCAAACAACAAAAATATTCTAGCGTGCGCGTTTTTTCGACGCATCTTCTACCGCATTTAACACGGGGAGTGTTCCGAGGAATTGTTTGGATTGAACCCGGCGGCTGATTAAAAACAAAAAAAAATTGCCTCGCACAACCACTGCGTGGTACCAGCTGCCGCCGGTAGTCTTTCCGAACCGTTACGACCTGAGAACCTTCAAGATGAGAGCATACTCTGCCCTAAAGGACCGGCAACGCATCTGTAAGACATCTGCTGTTTCAGGTGTCCATGGGCGGTGATCGCTTACCATCAGATGAACCTCCTGCTAGTTTGACACTTTATCCATAAAAAAGTATTAGGTCAATATAATTACGTAAGCCGTAAGACGGACGGTTTGGTTTAAGATGGACGATTTAATTTCATCATGCACTTTCGAACCGTTCGGACTAGGCGCCTTCAGAAATGAGAGTGGAATGAAATTAAAATCGAAGCGAAGGAATTGAAATATTCCTGAGACTCAGCGACGTAGAAATAAAGCAGCAATTCCTTACAGTGCTTCGGGAATTTTTTAATTTCTTCGTTCTTCAAACCAAATATTGGATAGAGTAGTAGAATTTGTTACATTTTAATTGAACTCCGTCATTTATGTTATTAATGTTTGTTTTTTCTCGAATTGAATACATAGACAGTAATTTCGAGGTGACGTTTCATTTTACAATTTACATGTATTAAGATCATAGTAGAAGGATTTTTGAAATTAAAAAAATTAACAAAAAGAATTGGAATCAAAACGAAAAATAAACGCGATAAATCGGTAAACTTAATTTCGTTATAAATAAATTTCAATAGGATTCAAAATATCTACCACAAATATTAGGACGGTCATGCCAGCAGTTCACTTGATGTTAGGTGATATCCACCGCCCATGGTAATTTGCAAAGTAGGGTTGCAGATGTGTTTGCCACCAGTCAATAAAGTGGGTTGTCTTGCTAACCAGACGAAACGCAGAAGAGTAACTCTTCCATTTCACGCCGGTCTTCTGTAAGGTCGTGGTACTTCCCCGGACGGACCTAAACATTCGTGCAATGGCGAAGACTGTTGCGTGGCCCTACCATAATAATAGCATATTCTTCATTATATATTATATATTATTAATAAAACGTTTCGACAGGTAAAAGTTTCTCACCAATTTTACCTAACAATAAACAGTTCAAAATCCGACTGGTGTAGATAGCGATGTGCCCACATTTAATCATAGCGTAATCGCGTGCCTCTCGCAATTAGCACGGCATCCTCTCAGCTCGTACCACTATTTACCACAAACTGCTAACACGTGAAACTCATCCTTCGCCCGTGTGTACCACAACTTTGCAAGTTACACGTTAAATGTAAAAAGTTCCAATTTAATATATCTTCCAGGATCCTTTGTTGAAACTATTGCATTCTTACGACATGATTGTTAGTAATGAGCTTTGCAAATTGAGTTATATGCAGCGTGTGACGAATTTCTCTTCGGAATTTGGTAATTTTCTTGTTTAAATTATTAAGGATATATACGATATACTGTGTTAGGGCTACGCAAGAGCATCTGCTGATGCACGTATGGGCAGTAAGCAGGGCCCACGTCCTCACAGAAGACAGGCGTGAAGTGGAAGAATAAAATTGACACGTTTCTTCCGGTGGCTGAGGTATCCAGAGCCCACTTCTGTAAGGTTGTCAACGCATCTGTTGTCAAGCCATCAATTGTTTTAGATGTCCAAGGGGGCGGCATTCACTTAACATCAGCTGAACCAATTGCTCTCTAATCCATTGTTGAAAAACGATCTACCTAGGTGTATAATATGAACAGTATTTTACACTGCGGTTAAGCTTCGGCTTTTGCTGCAGCATAAATATATGGCTTGACTGCGTAAGTACCAAGGTCTCATAGAAGATCGGGATAGCGAAAAGTTTCTAGAATGAAAACTCTTGTAGATTGTCACCGCACCTGTAATTTTAAGTGTGGCTAGTCGTTATGGATGGTGACAATCATTCAAGTTGACTTCTATAATGTCTTATGGCATTCCACTTTGGGGAAACGCGGTCAAAATAAACACTATCTTCATCCTGCAAAAGAGAGCTATTCGGGAAGTTTATACCTTGGGCCCCAAAGAATCACTAAGTAATTTGTGTAAAGAAATAATTGACCGTTGCTTCTCAGTACGTACTAAAAATGTTATGTATGTCCATAAAAATAAGAATGTAATACTTGTTTGCGCTATCATCCTACGATATGATGGATGAAAAGATTATAAACATTAAATGTAGCATTTTTATGTTTACTAACAAAGTGTTGATTCATGATATTGTACCAATTAAAAGTTTCGGGCCCGTCTCTCTGAAACTTCAGATTAGACTAAGGTTCCAGCCGTTCCAAAGTCTTTCTTTTTGTTCCGGCTCAATTAGATGCTCAACATCCACAGTTTGCCTAAACTTAAACACTAGAATCTCAAGTTTTAATTACAAAACGAAACAATCAGAGGAGTAGAACAAGAGTTGTTCGAAAACTACAATTAATTTCACCTATTGTCCGCTACGGACACAAGAAATAAGGTATTCTTCCAGCTCTTTGTTGAAAACTCATTTACTCTTTTAACTGCTTGCAACTTTGTATAAATTGACACAGAAATTGTAAGCAACGAATGCAATATTCATTCATTTAAAAATTGTTTAAAAGAAAAAAATATTTTCATACAAACACACACACCACATATAAGTATGTGTCTAACTATACAAATAATTTTATGTAAGTAGTGTATGTTTAACAAACAAATAAAATATAAAAGTAGGTAATAAATTCCAAATAATTAAAGTTTAAATCTTTCTGTGTATTAATAAGTTTATATGTTTTCGAAATAACAAACATTGTATAGTTTGTAAAATGAATATTTTGAAAAGACACTTGGATATTTACATGTGACGTGCGCCACTTTTTTCATGATCTGGTTTTGAGACATATTTTCTCTCCAATTACATTAAAGTATAGAAACTGGCCGCTCTATCAGATTTGATGTAATAGTTTCTAATAATGCAAGTCTTCGCCGTTGCACGAATGGGCAGCTCCGTCCTGGTAAGTACCACGACAGAAGACCATTGTTAAATGAAAGTCGTAATATTTTTGCGTTTCGTCTGGTGAGGCAGGTAGCTGGGACCCACTTTATTTAAAGATGACAACGCATATACAACCTTACGGGTATTGCTGGTGACAATGGGCAGTGGTTATCACTTAACATTATATGAACTGCCAGCTCCTCAAATAAAAGATAGTAATTTTTACACCTGTAACTTTTCAAAGAAGTTTGTACTTCAAAGAAGAACAGTTTGTGGACAATTAAAGTCAGTCAATATTGGGATAAGATGAGTTCGTGGGATATCAATGCTCAGTAGACTACCCTCTTCTTTTCTTCTAGAGTTCTAAGTTTTTTTAAAGTATACATTGTCCGCTACCATTGCCCTCCAAAAGTACATTTGCATATACACATTAAACTTTATAATTACGTATCTCCCGGAGCGTGATGAGCGCACCGATTTATTAACGGCACAATGGCGTGCACCCGCAATTAGAGGGAGGCTCTTCCCGCGTGGAAGGCGCGTCGTTTATCGCCACGGAACACCAACACGTCGGACTGATCCATAGTTTGTGTAATGCGCGACAATGCGATAGTTCTTGGCAAGAGCGGAAACACGGGATAGAGTTCTCCTCGAAAATGTTCAATCTCTCCAGCTCTCGTGTAAAAATCCGTGGCATGAGCGAAAACATGGGATAGAGTTCTCCTCAAAAATATCCAATTTTTCCAGCTCTCGTGTAATAATCCGTGGTAATCCAATCTCTCCAGCTCCCGTATAATAATCCGTGGTAATACTGAAGACTTGAGATAGAGTTCTCCTAAAAATGTCCAATCTCTCCAGCTCTCGTGTAATAATTCGTGGAAATAGTGTAAACATGAGATACAGTTCTCCTCAAAAATGTCCAGTCTCTCCAACTCTCGTGTAATTTCCTTTAAACACGCTATTAAAAATTTACGTCGCAAATATCAAACGCAGTTAGAAAAATCCCCGCAAATGGAAATGTTAACAAAACCTTCTAGGCATGGCACGACTTCTGGAAAATTTAAACATAGAGATGTCTCTTGTCGTCGCAAATGGAGTTTGTGAAATTAGAAATCGTTCCAAAAATTATCGTAGGACGGGCTGTTAGCAATTCGCTATTTGCTTTTTGCGACAACGTGCTCGTCTGTCTAACAATACAATATCTACTGGGAGAGGCATCACATACCCTTCAATAAATACTTTGCTGACCCCTAAAGTAAATGACAACGTCGTTATTTTCTTTTTTTTATGTGTAAAGTTGCCAAGCGAGCAGGTGGTTCACCTGATGTTAAGTGAATACTTACTACCACCGCCCATGGACATCTGCTACCCGAGGGTTTGCAGATACGTTGACAACCTTTTGAAAATTGGGTTACGGCTACCTCACTCACCAGACGAAACGCGAAAGTATTATACTTCCACTTTACGCCGGTTTTCTGTGAGGTCGTGGTACTACCCGGACGAGCCTGCCCATTCGTGCAACAGCCGAGGCTGCTGCGTGGCCCTACCACCGTTTCTTTTACTCTGTATTCATTTTATTTCTTATTTTGTTGTAGCGTTTACCAACGTAGTTTCAAGGTGTTAGACCACACAACAGCTCGCATTGTTGCGCGAACGACTTGAATGAGGTCTCCCCCAGATACGGCCTCACAGAAGACCAGCGTGAAGGGAATTTGTTACACTTTTGCGTTTCGTCTGTTGAGTGTACCCGGGGCTCAGAGTATTCAAAGGTTGATAACGAAACTTTACCCTTTAGCTGTTAAATATCCATGGGTGGTGGTAACACTTCCTTGCTAACATTTCATATGAATAAACTGTTAGTGAAATATGCGGATATTTTAAATGTGTTCAAAATATTTTTTTGGAATTATTTGGAAAAGGTGTACATTTTGTCAATGTGTTCTCCATCTTCATGCTATGTTGCGAACTTAAATTGCACGAGTATACTGAATTAGTTAATAGCGAGCGCCCAGCCACTGAGCTATAGTTAATTAGTTTATACGCTGAGAAATAAAAAAAATCCATAAAGGGAATGTTGCGTTTTAAATATTATCACTTTACCCTGTAACTCTTTCAGGCAAATAATTATAAAGGTGAGTTATTATGCTTGTACACTTAAATATTAGGAAATTATTAAGTTTTTAACCACTAAAAAATTTCAATTTTTAGAAAGTGTAATGTATTTGTACTTCGGGAATTGAAGTTAGGTTCATCAGCGAACTTCCCAGAGAACTTAAAATAACGTCTTTTTAGGTTCGAATTAAAATTTCTAATTAAGATCTTGTCTTAACTATGTTTAGGGGTTTATCTAGTTCCACCAATAATTATATAGACCGCTCTAAATAAAGCTTAACTGGCATGTTCTAACTGGAATTTAAGGCAACCTTAATGGCGAATTTTGGGCGAAACGCCGAGGACAAAGTTAGGTGGCGTAATGTATTTCATTTGAAATTGAAAATTCATGACTGTTCCCTAGATTCTGGACGTGCTCGGTGCATACGTGAACAGCTGAACGAGTTATTAATTCAGTATTGCGCTATTCTTGGGAATGATTTTGCTAAATATTCTTCTACTAAATCGGTCTAATTTAGATGTATCACATGAAATCCCAAGTATTTAGGTGCCAGGTGTATATTTTTATTGACATATAAACGCATATTTAACTGACTAAATTATTAAATTGTATATAATGTATAGTAAAAAATAACCCTCTCGTGTTTAGTATATTTACGTTACCAATTATTAATAAAATGACGGAGAAGAGATTGCGTTCCTGTCACGGACTACAATAAGTCTAGGATTTGTCAATCTTAATTATCATGTCACTTCCGTTCTTTCATATTATTTGTATTTTTTGTTATAGCGAATGCTTCGATACCTTTCGGAAGTTCGAAAGTGTACATGATCAAAATGACTTCACCGATTTAATCGTTCTTTCTCCATAAAAAAGAAACCGAGGGAGCCTAGAGAAGAACCCCAATATTACAAATATACGAGACAGATATTGTGGCCTCCATTCTTTAGCGGCGGACTTAAAGCAATATACTTCCGACATGACAGTTTTGTGTGCTTGATGCAATATACGAGTTTCGGGGCCGCCTTCTGGAAAATGTAATACACTCGCCTACGGAACTTGTGCTCGAAGCTTTTATGCATTCTTCGAAAGTTATAAAACACGAACGTACAGGCACTAAAGGGTACACTGATATGTCTCATAGACAGTTATGGTTCTGAGTTAATAATTTCCTTTGGAAAATTTTGTTGACACTTAACAACATACCTATGTATGCCTTTGATGATGTGGCTAACGTTTTCAGCTTTAATGCTACGTAATACAAGCGACATTGAGTAAAAGTCGGCCAAAATTAAAATTATATCAAGCGTATTGATGCTAATATCATATATGTAGTAGGCTAATTGAAGCATTAATATGAAGATGAACAATGACGTCTTGAACTCATTGTGTTTCATATTCAATTGTTTAATAAACTTGGTACTGAATTGGTAAGTTAATGAGCGATCGTCCTTCCTCATTGGAAGCCTCGTATAGTATGGTGGTACGCCCCTAATTTTACTACTAACAACCGTGTCCACCTTGTTGAACAAGAGGAATTTAGCAATAATAATGAACATCCCGAATATAATGACAATTTAAACTAAAATATGTCTCGCCTCAGTGTCGCACGAGACAACAATATGAAGTCGACACTAAACATAAAAAATTTAATTACTCTGTATCCTCTGCATCTAACGACATTGTCAATAATGAATATTCAAAATCCTCTGTATCCTCTGTATCTAATGGCAATGTCAGTAATAATAATATTTCTTTTATGCGAAAATTTGCTAAGTAAGCAGGCGATTCAACTGATGTTAAGTGAATACCGCCGCTCGTCGCAGGTGCGTTGACAACCTTTTGAAAATTGGGCTCCGGTCTACCTCACTCACCAGACGAAACGCGAAAGTATTATACTTCCACTTGACGCTGTTTTCTGTGAGGTCGTGGTACTTACCCGGACGAGCCTGCCCATTCGTGCAACAGCCGAGGCTGCTGCGTGGCCCTACCATCGTCCAGCGTGAAGGGAATTTGTTACACTTTTGCGTTTCGTCTGTTGAGTGTACCCGGGGCTCAGAGTATTCAAAGGTTGATAACGAAACTTTACCCTTTAGCTGTTAAATATCCATGGGTGGTGGTAACACTTCCTTGCTAACATTTCATATGAATAAACTGTTAGTGAAATATGCGGATATTTTAAATGTGTTCAAAATATTTTTTTGGAATTATTTGGAAAAGGTGTACATTTTGTCAATGTGTTCTCCATCTTCATGCTATGTTGCGAACTTAAATTGCACGAGTATACTGAATTAGTAAATAGCGAGCGCCCAGCCACTGAGCTATAGTTAATTAGTTTATACGATGAGAAATAAAAAAAATCCATAAAGGGAATGTTGCGTTTTAAATATTATCACTTTACCCTGTAACTCTTTCAGGCAAATAATTATAAAGGTGAGTTATTATGCTTGTACATTTAAATATTAGGAAATTATAAAGTTTTTAACCACTAAAAAATTTCAATTTTTAGAAAGTGTAATGTATTTGTACTTCGGGAATTGAAGTTAGGTTCATCAGCGAACTTCCCAGAGAACTTAAAATAACGTCTTTTTAGGTTCGAATTAAAATTTCTAATTAAGATCTTGTCTTAACTATGTTTAGGGGTTTATCTAGTTCCACCAATAATTATATAGACCGCTCTAAATAAAGCTTAACTGGCATGTTCTAACTGGAATTTAAGGCAACCTTAATGGCGAATTTTGGGCGAAACGCCGAGGACAAAGTTAGATGGCGTAATGTATTTCATTTGAAATTGAAAATTCATGACTGTTCCCTAGATTCTGGACGTGCTCGGTGCATACGTGAACAGCTGAACGAGTTATTAATTCAGTATTGCGCTATTCTTGGGCGTTGTTTACGGAATGATTTTGCTAAATATTCTTCTACTAAATCGGTCTAATTTAGATGTATCACATGAAATCCCAAGTATTTAGGTGCCAGGTGTATATTTTTATTGATATATAAACGCATATTTAACTGACTAAATTATTAAATTGTATATAATGTATAGTAAAAAATAACCCTCTCGTGTTTAGTATATTTACGTTACCAATTATTAATAAAATGACGGAGAAGAGATTGCGTTCCTGTCACGGACTACAATAAGTCTAGGATTTGTCAATCTTAATTATCATGTCACTTCCGTTCTTTCATATTATTTGTATTTTTTGTTATAGCGAATGCTTCGATACCTTTCGGAAGTTCGAGAGTGTACATGATCAAAATGACTTCACCGATTTAATCGTTCTTTCTCCATAAAAAAGAAACCGAGGGAGCCTAGAGAAGAACCCCAATATTACAAATATACGAGACAGATATTGTGGCCTCCATTCTTTAGCGGCGGACTTAAAGCAATATACTTCCGACATGACAGTTTTGTGTGCTTGATGCAATATACGAGTTTCGGGGCCGCCTTCTGGAAAATGTAATACACTCGCCTACGGAACTTGTGCTCGAAGCTTTTATGCATTCTTCGAAAGTTATAAAACACGAACGTACAGGCACTAAAGGGTACACTGATATGTCTCATAGACAGTTATGGTTCTGAGTTAATAATTTCCTTTGGAAAATTTTGTTGACACTTAACAACATACCTATGTATGCCTTTGATGATGTGGCTAACGTTTTCAGCTTTAATGCTACGTAATACAAGCGACATTGAGTAAAAGTCGGCCAAAATTAAAATTATATCAAGCGTATTGATGCTAATATCATATATGTAGTAGGCTAATTGAAGCATTAATATGAAGATGAACAATGACGTCTTGAACTCATTGTGTTTCATATTCAATTGTTTAATAAACTTGGTACTGAATTGGTAAGTTAATGAGCGATCGTCCTTCCTCATTGGAAGCCTCGTATAGTATGGTGGTACGCCCCTAATTTTACTACTAACAACCGTGTCCACCTTGTTGAACAAGAGGAATTTAGCAATAATAATGAACATCCCGAATATAATGACAATTTAAACTAAAATATGTCTCGCCTCAGTGTCGCACGAGACAACAATATGAAGTCGACACTAAACATAAAAAAATTTATTACTCTGTATCCTCTGCATCTAGTGAGATTGCCAATAATAAAAATTCAAAATCCTCTGTATCTAATGGCAATGTCAGTAATAATAATATTTCTTTTATGCGAAAATTTGCTAAGTAAGCAGGCGATTCAACTGATGTTAAGTGAATACCGCCGCTCGTCGCAGGTGCGTTGACAACCTTTTGAAAATTGGGCTCCGGTCACCTCACTCACCAGACGAAACGCGAAAGTATTATAGTTCCACTTGACGCTGTTCTTCTGTGAGGTCGTGAAACTTACCCGGACGAGCCTGCCCATTCGTGCAACAGCCGAGGCTGCTGCGTGGCCCTACCATCGTAAAATAGTTCTAAATCCTCCATGTATAACCATATATAACCGTATCCAATATATAACCGTATCCAATATATAACCGTTTAATATGAACGTCAAATTCAAAAGGACTGTCAGGCTTTTACTTGGCTATTTCCATAAGGTGTGGCAGTAGAAATATGTCAGAATAAAAAGAGACAGATGCATTAACTTGATATGTGTAAAAGATGAACGTGTTTCAGTATTTAGTTTCATTGTCCACATTATTAAAAGATGGTAACGGATCTGCAACCCTTTACTAGGTTTAATGATGGGGTTCAATGGGTTAAGTCTGCTGTTACAAAGGTCAATGGGCGGCGTAAAAAAATATTCCATATCTACTAGGGTCATAATATCTAAAAAAATGTGTGAAAATTAACAACTTCAACCATAACAATAATAACTATTACGAGTATATCCACATTACTCAGCATGCAAAATATTATCGAAGTTCAATAATTTAAAATTACGCAAATTAGGGGTCGTAGCTTCGACCTTTTGGTCGGGGAGATGGCAACACTTGCCGACGTACTCGTAACGTATTCCGGTTGCACTTGAAAATTCATGATTTCACCTTAGACGTTCGACGTGATCGGCGCATGCACGTGTCGTCGACCCGGCATCCCGCTATTCCGATATAGGAGGAAACCTATGGGCATTGGTAAACGAAATAGCGGCGTGTGAGGTAAGACCGTAATAGAAATATTCTTCACTCCTAGTCAATATCGTCAAATCACCGAGAATATCAGAACATTAGCAGAAATGTCGTTAACGTTAAAAAAAGTTCTTTGGTGGAAAAAAAAAAACTAAAAAAACACGCTTTTATAGATGACAATTTCATAAAAAATTTAATTATGTTTTATGTGATTAACAAAAAAAATATTGTAGAAAAGCGCGGGGTGTTCCACTACCAGAGCGAAAATGTTGTATCTGTAACATTATAAAATATTTTATAATACACGAGAGTTTTTCCAAAACAAGCTCTTATTGTGTCGTGGCATTGATATTATATGTTTGGTAAGTGGTTACGCCAATTAAGCATAATTTAATAATTAAATTAATATATGGTACATACATCCATTACCCTTCCCTTACCTTATTCATCCTATTGCACGTACTGCCGCCTAAGGCGTCGCTAGCGCCGCGCGGCGGCGATAGTTTAAAAAGTCGTTATCCCGCAACCGCACGAGTGACATTGCGCTCCTCGTTATATTTTAATTATCCCGGACATTGAGTCCTAGTAACGCTCCCTATTGATGTATCGCGCCCTTCCGCGATTACGATAAGTTGAGAGTGTGGAGTGTGGCTATCCAGGAACTTATTGAACACTGCAAAGTGCGTGTACCGAACTACGTGGCGTGCCCGCCGGTGTTGGCTGCATCCCAGGGAGCGCGAGCGCTTGGCTGCCGCCGCAAGGTTAGTACGTGCATCTCGCCCACCTTCCTAGCTCTGCTTATTGTATGTACCAATACAGTCCACTAAATTCTATCGAAGAAACCTACCATTATTGGCGCGACCAGTAACTAATAATATAATTTTATAACTCATAACTAATAATATAATATAACTAACTAATATAATTTTGGTAACTTAGGTACTATTGTGAATTCTTCATTTCTAGGTTCCTTGCATGTATTAAATGTCTCCATGTCATTTGTAAAATATGAATGATTAACGACGTGAGGAATCCATTGATTTTTAAATTGTAATCTGACATATTTATGATGTTATTAATTTTACTATCCTTATCTGTAAAAAAAAAAATACCTATGTTGCTATACGTGTTGAATTAATGTTTAAGAAAATTGACTTTTGGTACAGAACTCTTATTCTGTATGGCTTCTAAATCTTCTTTGCTGTTATTTTTTTTAAATACTAACAGTACTAAATTCCTATGTGACTTATCGTAGCATACAAAAATAATACATTTTAACTATTTAGTGAACATTTACCTGTCTTATCTTAAATTAAATCTTTGCCCAAATAAAATCAAATATTTTCAAAATTAACGATTTTAAAAACTGAGGATGGTACGGGCCAACAATGACATTCAGAATTCCAATGGCTCATTCTGTTCATGTCTAAGAATGTAAAGCATTAGAAACATCGTGAATTAAATTTAAAAATAAGTAAATTTAAAAATGAATAGTAATTAAATCGTAATTAATGTAAAACTTTATTTTTATAAATAATGTATTTAGGTATCACTGTAGTCTGTATTCAACGAAGTAAAAGCGTGAGTTCCCTTTTAAAGCTGTTGCTAGAATTATTTTTTGTAAAATTTTTACAAAATTTCTTCTAAATATCGGCGCATGTTTTTACTTCGAAATCATTGTTTTGGTTATATTTCTGCCCCTGTTGTAAACAAAACTTATTGTATTACGCCAGGAAACCTGACTAAAACTTCATCCGCGGTCAACTTCTTAGATTATAAAGGGTATGGATATCCTTGAGCTGTAAATAAAACGTTTTTCTGCGACAGTAATGTTGACAGGAAAAAATATAATTCAATGTATCCTTACCCCTTATTTATACCGATGCACAGATGCTTAAAATGACTTTCATTTACTTAAGAATATTTTTTTTTCTTTTTTAAAATATTGCCCTTACTTTAGGATAACATTATCCTGTGTTGTAAGAACGTTTTATATACATAAATTTCACGTGGACGAACATCCAGATGCGAAATAACTATCTATGGGTCACACAAATAGTTGTCCCGTGTGGGAATCGAACCCACGACCCCCGACGCCGAAGCCAATACCTTGACGACAGTGCCACGGGGTCATCGAGTTCAATTGCACTAAATTTTCGAAAAACCGTATTCAATGTAGGATCCTAATTCTCAACTAATCACTAGTAAGCTTAGGAATAGTGTATGCAACTCTAGTGTATGCAGCATTTAGTTCAGATATACATAATTATTGGTAATTATAAAAGGCGGAACATTAGTATTGACGATTTGAAAGATTCGATACAGCCCGTTTCCACAGATATATAAAAATGAATTGCTGTTCGTTAGTCTCGCTGTAACTCGAGAACGGCGGGACTGATTTGGCTAATTTTGGTTTTGAAATATTTGTGGCAGTCCAGGGTAGGTTAAACAAAGATCAATTATGGAAAAATTGCATGTAAAATCGAAATTTACAATTTTATTTTCCGATGCAAACTGTACCTACCTGACAAACATTTTATGCATATGTTATGAAAAAAAAAATATTTATTTAATCTTTATTGCACTTAAAATTATAGTACAAAGGCGAGCTTAATGCTATACTGCATTCCCTACCAGCTAACCCTAGGTAAAACAGAAAGAAAATGAATAGGGCAGTAAAGTAGAATTAAACACTATGCATATAATAATGGGTAATAAATTCTAGTAATACTTACATATAAATATATACATGTTTAACCATAAATTCCTACGTACACATACATAATAAAAATACTTAAATATTTATATGCCAAATATATTATATATACATATATATAAATTTATAAATATATACATACCAGATGTTCGATCAAAGAAGCGAATTTGTGAATCTGATCTATGTGATCAGATTCACAAATTCGCTAGAAATAATTTATACGGCAAAACAACGTTTGCCGAGTCAGCTAGCTTTTAATAATAGAAAATAGACTGATTCTAACAGAAAATTTTTCGAATTTTGACACTTAGAAACTAATCAAATATAAAGAAGCAATCAAATATACCGGTATTTGATTGCTGATAATTGAAATAAAATAGCCACAAAACCGTTATTCCGTTAACCGTTATTGTTAACAAAAACAAGTAAGTAATAATTATTAAAATAAGTAATAATTCTATAACGGTGAAGATCGAAAATATACAAAGAATTGTTAAAAGCGAAAGATTGAGTTGGGCGCAAATTTAAGTTTTTAATTTTAAACAAAAACAGTCGAAGCGAAAATACGAACGCTGTTTAGTTAAAGAACTTCATTTAATTCTATTCTCTGTGGACGACGAACAAAGAGAAGTGATTTTTAGCAGTTTATTGTTTATGGAAAAATCTTCTCAATTCTGATTTATTTTTGTTCTCTTAAACAAATTAAGTCACTTTGTTACTTCCGACGATTCGATATTTCTATTTAAGGTTTGTTTTGCGTAAATATCTTTTTATACATATTTGTAGCGTAAGTTATCCAATTAATTATATTAATTTGCGCAAAGAAATATCTATTTTAATACTATTGATATGATAATATGGAATGATATTGAAGTGATATCATGTTTCAAATTCCAACGGACGTTATTGATAAATTAAAATCTTGCCTAAAAGCTGGTGGATAATATTTTAAAAATTATCATCACACTATACATTAAAAATTACCCAGAAAACTGTGCATGAGCAATTTAAAAACAATGAAAGTTTAAGAAAATGAACGGAGAATCAACTTAGAAATTGACTATCAGCGGATTCAATGTTCTATCTACAGATAAATAGTTACTAGAGGATTGAATATTAATGGAAGGATGAATAGTTAATTATGGAGTATTATAATGTCAACTAACTATTATAATACTCCATAATACTTACGCCAAAATTCTATCTCCAGTAACCAAATCTATCTGTAGATCCAATATTGAAACCAGCCGTACGCACATTATTTTCATTAAAGTCGATTGGAGGTTTTAGCATGAACCGCTATGTTATCAATTTGCTTTTGTCCACTTTCTAAATTAATTATGACGCAGTAAAACCAGAACGGTGATCGTAAACACTATAGCTGAATACACTGCACGCTCTCCATTGCTCTCGCATCCATTGAATACTAGGCCGATTTATCTGCCGTATAAATTAAACGCAATGGACCGTACACACTTTGTTACCGCCCCGTTTCGACACGTACAGCCCGCACGTACACTCACCATCTAATAAATCTAGCGCTATCACTACACATTCACGTATCTTTTAAACTAACAATGTTCGAATGAAATATCCACGCTTAATAATTTCATTGTGCATTGACGTCCTTTTCGAACTTGTGTTGTTTCAGTTGTAATCAACGCCACTTGTGTAAGTGATAAATATTTGTCTTAACGCTTTATGTCATGTGAAGTAGTATTTAACGCTGCGAGGTTCAGGCTAGGCGCCCCGTGCGCCAGGCCACCTCAAGCCCGTCGGAACTGTAAAAGCCCCTAAGGCATATGTATATATTTGCAGCCATGCATCCCAAAATCATGCAGCCCAAAATATATATGTATATATTTTGGGCTGGATGAGCTGGATGAGCTGGATGAGTATATATATATATATATTTAACTCTAGTAGGGCCACGCAACAGCTTTGGCTGTTCACGAGTGGGCAGGTACGTCCGGGTAAGTATCACAACCTCACAGAAGACTGGCGTGAAGTGATTGCGTTTCGTCTGTTTAGTGAGGTAGTCGGGGCCGACTTTATTAATAGGTGGCAACGCATCTGCAATACTATGGGAGGTGGTTGTCACTTAACATCAGGTAATCCACCAGCTCGCTTGCCACATTCTCAAATAAATAAAAAGTACATTGACTTCCTACGCGAAGAAGGGAAATAATGTCGTTGTTACAGAAGACCAGCGTAAAGTGGAAGTATGACAAATACTTTCGCGTTTCGTCTGGTGAGCTCCGCATCTGTAACTTTGGGTGTGGCAGATGTCCATGGGCGGCGGTATTTACTTAACATCAGGTGAACCGTCTGCTCGTTTGACAAGGTATATGCGATTTTATGCGTCCCAAAGCACAGCAGTCGTGGCCGAGCGGTTAAGGTGTCTGATTCGAAATCAGATTCCCTCTGGGAGCGTAGGTTCCAATCCTACCGACTGCGCATTATTTTTGATCTAGTTTTGGCGACCGACTTTGAAATAAGCATTTTTTCAGAGACGCAGTAATGGCTGTATTGTAAACGACTACTATTTGAATAAATGTCATGTTTTTTATTCAGTCGTTAATACTTAAGTTATTTTATTAGAAGTTCTTGTTTGTTTTCACAATAAGGAGTTTCTTAAAATTTTAATGAAGTTAAGACACGTAGCAGCAACCGGCTATTGCGTTAATTGGGAAGGCTAGTCTGGGGAATTACCACGACCTCATAGAAGACCGGCGTGAAGTGGAAACATAATACTTTTGCGTTTCCTCTGGTCAGTGAGGTAACCAGGGCCTACTTATTTGAAAGGTTGTCAGTGCCACTGCAAGCCCCCAGGCGTTGTAGATGTCTATGGGCGGCTGTAATCACTTAACATCAGCTGATATCTTGGCAAATTTTCAAATAAAAAAATATTGCCTCAATTTGAATGTCTGGTCTAAATAAATGTTCTGTATAAAAGGTGAACTAAGAAAGCTGTATTTAATCTATTACGTTTTTATTTAAATAAAATTCAAGTTAGGATTATGGGTACCACTCATGTCTCAGGTCTTTTGCAGCACCGCACGATGGATTTTACAAACTATTTCGCACTGGTAATTAAAAAATGAAATAACTTGTCAAAACGTTTAATTTATGATTCTTGTAATTATATATTACACACAATTGAACTCTTGTTGAACTTTATATATCAGGCTTTGCCGTTTAGTTAACGATGAATAAGTTATATTGAGAGATATACGCACCATTTGTTCCTCTGAGTAAATGGGCTGACTCATCAGGGTAAGTATCAGGGTTGCAAAGTATAAGGGAACTATTTTGTTTCACTTTAACATTTGGGTGAGGTGACATAAATCCGATAATCCGAAAAATACCTTTTTGTACAGAGGTGGCCTTTGCACAGGTGGTATAACTTAATATAACATAGGCATTAACTTTAGATTAACTTTTAACATCAAGATATAATCATCATTTGCTTGTGAGACGCTTTCAATTATTCGTTAATTTAACACTTTTACTTCAAATTAATCATTTTAGTTTGGAATTCGGAGTTATTGTTTGTAACACCATAACTTTCACCAAATTAAAATGATATATTTGATTGTATTGTGTTGTATTATAATATTAATTTTACTAATGATGTGAGACATATGTAATTATTTACAAAAGTATGTTTAAGTATGTTTAAAAGTTTTCTAGTACCCATAGTACAAGCTTTGCTTAGTTTGGGGCTAGAGAACGTTGTGTAAAAATGTGTCCTAAAATATTTATTAAAAAAAATCTTGATTCATACCACGTGATAGAACGGAAAATAAGAAACGAGTGTGTGTCTCATTGGCATGGGGTAGCCATTGCCTGTCTATGATTTCATGACAGGTGACAAAATCTGGATACACTGAAATTGATCTCGATAAGTCTCGATAAATCCCAGTTATTCATTTAAACACAAATCTATCACAAATCACTATTGACTTGAACGATCTTTTCAAATCTGTGCAAAATATCTTCTCACAACACATTTTATATTTATCCTATAGTTGAAGAGGATTGGATTAACCACAAGTGCATACCAATATGAAAAATAGTTCTTATATTTTCAATGGAGAGGAAGGCTTCTTCCATTTTAGCATCCCAGTGGTTTGTCATCTTCTAACAAACCCAACTTCTCACGTGCCACGTTTCAAGTTCCAGACGCACTAATGTACCCTTTCAGCAACAAAGTGACAAGTAGGAGATATCTAGTCCCATCTATTAAAACCACAAAACTTTCGGTATAACAAAAGTACAGTGTTTTGACTAAGAAGTTTTTACCTCGGATGCTACGGACTAACGCACATAAAACGTCTAAATTATCTTTGTAACGACAATGCTAGAAATGAAAAGCAAAACACAATTGTTCTCCCTCGATGCAAATGATAGGGCCAAATCACAACGCCCCGTCCTGAGATACGGAAATTTGTCTCATTATTTTCCGTGAGTTGCGCCGCAAAATTAATTAGCGCGATTTCTCATTCGCGGAGAGGCAATAAAAAGTTTAAACGTAAAGAATAAATTCCGTTGTGTCTCCTTCTTATTTTGAGTCGGCTCATATTTCACTTTAATGCTTTCTCGCTCGCCACGGGGAAAGTTAATTTTCGCCTGTAATAGGCATTCGGTTGCATCCTCCTGTCGTTTGTGTTGAAGTAAATTTGTAACATTCGCTGGATTTTGTCAGTGCCTTAAATAGTACGACATTGTTTCAACTTACTTTTACCAGTAAGAATATACTTTATCCCTGACAAGCCCATAGCTTTATTAACGAAAAATACAACCGACTTAAAATTTCTCACTCTGCAATTATTTTATAAATGATTTTCAGAAGTTTCCTAAGTATATCCGGAGCCCAAGGTCCAATATCAATGAAATTAATATGGGACCATGGGAAGCATCAGCTTTCTTCAGAAAGTTCTGAGGTAACAAACATAAAATAATACAGTTGAATTGAGATCCTCCTCCATTTTTGAAGTCGGCTGAAAGTGCATGTATCCTAGGATGTCCTTAATCCTTATTCTTGGTGTGAAACATGGAAAACCTATTTAAAAAGTGGTATAATTTTTTCAAATCCCAATTCCTCCTTCTACCTTCAATCCTACCTTCATTCAATATTATTCACTCATGTATTGGTTGTGAAAATACTACAACCCTTTCGGAAAATAAAATCGACTGACCTGAGAAGAACTGGAGATAGAAGCTCAGGCCTCTTTTTTATATACCATTATTATAAAATGGAAAATGTATAAAATTGTAATCGACTTGAAATAGACCGTTCTGAAGTGGTGTCAGTATAAAGTAAAGAAAATCGATGGTTAACATGAATCGCGATACAAAAATTCCTCTTACCGGAAGTCTACAGTCGACCTTTTACACGTAATTGTATGTTTATAAGTGGAGAATGTTTTAAACGGCAAGTTAAGAAAGAAATTTTAAATGTTTACGCTATCGCCCATTAGATGGCGTACTTTCCATTAAATTATAAAAACATACATCAAAGACATTTTTACACAACGTTATCTTGTCCCAAAATAAGCATATATTGTACAATGGGTACTAGGAAAGTGATAAACATACATAATCTTACTTTTCTTATGTAAATAAACACATAATATAGATATATAAACACCCAGACACTTGAAAAACACTATGTTCTCAAACACTATTCAAGAGACAGTGTCACCATCCACTCGGCGGATTGGGTTATCAAAATGATTTAAATGTATAATAATATCACGCTATACCCGTTATAGTTAAGTATCTAGAAAAATATCCCTACTATAATTACAGTCAGTATTGTCACCATAAAATCGCCATTTGGTCTCACCAGGACAGTTATCACTCATGTCAACATTTCAATTTAAATTGAACAGAATAACGCATTTACGTTTACAATAGACAAGTTGATTGACAGGTCAACTAATAATGATACAACGATGTGGTAAATAATGTTTTGTCATCGGGAAAGCTAGGAAAATAACGCTGAAATGTTACATACATATTATATAAAATATGAAATACGAGATGATTCCACGCTTCCCTTTTTTTAGGTTCCGTTGGACATTCGAAATAAAAAGTATAAAAAAAACAATATCATGTTCAATAGCTATATTGTGAACAAATTTCAAGTCAATCCATCGCCTAGTTTTTGATTTTTGTAGGCACAAAGAAATTTCTATACATAGTGACAAGATTTTGTATCGATATAGTAGTAGATCTTCATTTAAAAACGTATTAAAAGTCTAGTAACATTTTATTTATGGTATTCAATTACGTACCCGTATAAAAATTTCGAATTAAACGAAATATATGGTATTTAACTTACATATTTATTGAAAATACTTTTCTCATTGTCACTCGCCGACCAAATTCAAAATTAAAATATCATTATTGAATATAGAAGCATGACACTTACTCATTAATTGTCAAAACACTACCACCGCGGTCCGGAAAGGAAAACCACTGACCTGAGAAGAACCGGCGAAAAAAGGCTAAATAAAGCGGGACATTTTTTTTTTACAATTATTTAACAAAGTTGTTGTGACTAGTTGTGGTTGAATATTTTTAAACGCAAATTAGTTTGATATTAAACTTTAAAATTGAACTCGAATTTTTAGTAAAGCGGACGTAGCAGTCGTGGCCGAGTGGTTAAGGCGTCTGACTCGAAATCAGATTCCCTCTGGGAGCGTAGGTTCGAATCCTACCGGCTGCGTAACTTTTTGTTTTATTAAAAGAATAATCATTACAGACGTATATATTCATACCGCAGATAATTTTTACTAAATTTACATTAGAATAATTTTTAGTAAGCATGTTTACCATTATGAAATTACAAAGAAGCTTACGTGTAGTTGAGTCAACTATCAAGGTCGGAACTCTCAGAGGGAATCTAATTTCTAGTCTAGACGCCTTAACCGCTCGGCCACGACTACTTACAAATTTAGCTCAATAGTGCAAGTACATTATACAACATATACATTATGTAGAACTAATAAAAGAATACACGAAAGCCAACATAACAATGGTTTAATTAAATGATTGTAAGCTTCAGGAAATGTGATCAAATTTCGTCCTGATTATGGTTTGAATTCGATTTTTTTTTTCACAAACAGTGTAACATAATATTATTTAAAAATTTAATGCAAAGAAAACAAACTTCCTAATTATCTCCTGCCCTTATCTCATAACATGGAGGTTGGCTGGAAATATGAATAACTAGCTATTAGCCGCGGCTTCGCCCGCGCGGTCAAAGGGAACAATGAGTTTTTAATTATACGCCAGAGTATGTAATCTATCTAATCCAATCCTCTTCAACTATGGGATAAATATAAAATGCATTGTGAGAGGATATTTTGAAAGACTATTAAAAAGAAGATTATAACAGAGAAAGATAGGGAGAGAATATCAATGATTCGCGCCAAATGAAGAATGTAAAGACCTTTGTTAAAAATAGTGAGGTGCAGATAGAAATTGGCCAAGTTTGACTACTGTCTCTTACGAACAAAAAACAAGTAGAAACTTTAATATTTCAAAGATCAACAAATAGTTACATAATAGTTTGTTGCTCTTTGAAATCATAAATATTAAGTGTGTGTCAAAGTAGATTAACCGACAAATAATATAGGTATAATATGTTAGAATACAGAGTCAAGATTCAGACTCAAAAAATAATCTATTAAAAAAAGTTTCGCAGTCGGTAGGATTCGAACCTACGCTCCCAGAGGGAATCTGATTTCGAGTCAGACGCCTTAACCACTCGGCCACGACTGCTTGTGAGAAATGGTTTAAAAATACGGAGCATTTTAATAGAATTCAATTTATCACTTATAGAGTTATATTCAACTTCTAAAGGAGTAAATTTGTTTATTGAGGCTTCCATGGCCAAAGGGTAAAATGGGACCTATTACTCTTGCTGTCTGTCTGGCCGTCTGTCACCACCCTATATCTCATGAACCGTGATAGAAAGACGGTTGAAATTTTCGCAGATGATGTATTTCTGTTGCCGCTATAACAACAAATACTGAAAAACAGAATAAAATAAAACCGACCCAGTGGGCGTTAAACTCGCGCACGAAGAATTCCGTACCTAAATTATGAAGTCGTTCGTAAATGGATTTTGACATAATTATGCATGCAGAACTAAAGGAAGAATATTCACACGTGTAATTGGTACAAGCTCAAAGAAGAACTGGTACGTGCGTACAATCTACGCGCTGGTATTTTTTAATAAAACCCGAAGGTCCTTTGAAGCCGCTCCAGGGACAAGTATGCCTTTGTTCCTCGCTCCAACGGAACATCGTTAATAAATTACAACCCCGTACCAAGACCTTGTTTGGTTATTTTTCGTACCCGACTATTCGAATATTTGAATGGGCACGATTATCATACTATTTCTGAACTGAGGCATTATAGTCGTAAAACTTCTCGATTAATTTCTCCCGTTATTGCCTTTTAATTTAATGATTAAGTTTACTTGTCATGATCGAAACGTCTTGTCTGGGTCAAATTTTGGTTTCCTAGTTTAGGGCTATATAATATGCTCTATTTTTTTTAAAGTAAAGGGTTTTTTTTTCAATAAATCTTCTTCAACCAAAAGTCAAAATTTCTAAATATAGACCTGTCAGCGTAGAACCGGCAAGAAACTATGCGGTCTTATCTTTTTTTTTTCTTTGAATTATGTAATATGTGAATGCAAAAGTATTTAGATATAAAATTAGCAGTAGCTAGGATACGTTAGAAACTAGAAATATAATAAAGAGTTACTTCCACATATCCTTTTCATCAATGTATTCCTCGTCATTATAATAGGCCCTATCAATTGAAGTAGTGTTTACAAAATGTTTGAAATTATTTAGACGTAACTGTTCGTGCATGTCACCTATTTTCTATTATATCCTTACTAATATTATAAATGCGAAAGTTTGTATGTATGGATGGATGTTTGTTACTCTTTTACGCAAATACTACTGAATGGATTTTAAAGAAACTTTACAATAACATAGCTTATACATCAGAATAAGACATAGGCTATAATTTATATGCATATATTATGTATATCTGTCTTTCTGTCTGAATGTTACGCCTTCAGCCTATTCTACGCAGACGTAGTCGCGGCCAGCAGCTGGTGTGATAACAAATCTACCAAGAAACAATTGCTTGGTTTTTTGCTAGTCTAAACATCGGTATTTTCAGCGTTTCACCACAACTCCGACGTGATGCGGTATGTTTTCTTTTATTCAGTAGGTTTTGCATCGACTAACTGTATATATATGAAGTATGTAATAAATTTTAAATGAGCGCGTCACTGACATAATCTTAATTACCCACCATCAACTAAATAATAATTCTATGTAGATTTAGGATATACGTACAGGCGTTAATTGCCATATTATGTTTCAACTCACTGTTTATTCAGTTGAATTGAGCAATGCGCACTTCAGCTGTGCCTGTTTTGAGTTAGATACAGGCATCCAATAATAACACCGTATTGACGTTTAAGTACTTAAATTAAATTGAATTAATCGTTAAATTGTCTGTTTGTAATAAAGTTGATTATCCTTCCTATTGTACTTTGAAATTAAACAAGTATGCTTTGCTAAACAATCTATTACACACACTTAATACGCTACATTATAAATAAAAAGCAGATAATTATATTAAATAGGTTATTATTCCGTTATCTATAAAGTTACACATTTCGTCTATCTACTACACAAAAGGAAATATGCTTCTAGACATGAATAGTATCAATTGGCACTTAAGTACTAGCCAGTTTGCAAATTAGAATAAAAACCTACTGTGGTAGGGCCACGCAGCAGCCTCGGCTTTATTGTCATTTGGGCCAGGAACATTAACAATAATTTTTTAATATTTTAAACTGATATTTTCCGTAACTTCGTAAGGTCGATGTTGGTCCGTTTTAATGTTTGCAAGATATATTTCGCTTATGCTAATAAGAGAACACTGTTAGAATAACGTTATGAAAATTAAACAGTTTAAAACATTTATTTATGTAATATAACAAAAACTCCACCGCAATCGGCAAGATTGAAGGAATAAATAAATAAAACGAGGCTTCGTAATGGCACTAAACGAGGAAATGTATCTACAATAATTACATATCACAGATGGGTTGATATTTCCTGTTTATCATTGGTTGATGATAAACAGGAAGACATTTAAGATGGTTATCTTAAATGAATGTCTTCCCAAGTAAAGGCAAATGGTGATGAAAATCAAATAGAAATTAAACTAGAATTAACGAGGTGAAAAAATAATTTCCCATTAAAAGATGTGTCATTTAAAATTCCAAAAGGATTTATTTGTATAACAAAAACAGGAATCTAATTTCTAGTCAGACGCCACTACTCAGTCAATACTGCTAGTACTAAGACGGGATGTGCTATTATGCTCACAAATTCTAGTCCTCGTTAATTCTAGGCTCGTAAATCCTTAATTCAGTCTTACAGAGGCGGTATAAAATGTCCGTATAGCAAAAAATCTTTTAAAAAGCCATCGAGCCACATACAAATGCAAAAAAGTCTTCGCAGTCGGTAGGATTCGAACCTACGCTCCCAGAGGGAATCTGATTTCTAGTCAGACGCCTTAACCGCTCGGCCACGACTGCTTCTTACAATATGCATAAATATAAGAGAAGTATGTTGTTGCATTGCGCGTACTTTCACTTGCCTCTTTTGAGCCAGTCTTTAAATCGAACTATTGACCTTAAAACTCTGTATAGTACCAGCAGTGGTCTTGCAGCGATAAGCGCCGTTTATAGCTGTGGCTTTGGATATAGATCCCATTTAGGTAGTCTTCTCAATTTTATTAATATCGAAAGATACATTATAATAATAAATAATGATAACAAATATTTTAACGCACTTTTACACAAAGTCGTATTTGTACCATATTACTCGCTGATTGAAGATTATTTTGATAGCCCCAAAAATAAATGTAATAGAAATAAAATAAATAAAGCAGTCTGTTGTTTTTAATGTTTTAATTTACGGCTATGTAGTGTTTCCTGATATCAGAGTTCACCTTTAGGAAATGATATTACTTTAAAAGCTTGAAGATTGCTGGAATTTTTATTTAAGGAAGTGCTTTGTAAGGACGAGAGTTCGTCTGAACCGTCCTTACAAAAGACGTTCAAAATATCAAATTGTAATTTTTATTGAAGTTACTTGAAGATACGAATAATAAAGGGTTAATAAACTTTTTAATAGGAAAACTTGCAGCTCATATTTTTTATGTGAAAATTTGTCAACCGATCAGAAGGAGATTCACCTGATTTTCAGTAATCACTGCCGCCCACGGATAACAACAAGACCTTTTAAAAACCGACCAAGTGGGAGTTGGACTCGCTCACGAAGGATTCCGTACCATTATCTATAAAAAAGGTAAAAACGTCATGTCTGTTGTATGGGAGCCCTACTTAAACATTTTTTATCCTGTTTTTTAGTATTTTTTGTTATAGCGGCGACAGAAATACATGATCTGTGAAAATTTTAACTGTCTAAATGTCACGATTATGAGATACAGCCTGGTGACAGACGGACAGACAGCGAAGTTTTAGTAATAGGGTCCCGTTTTACCCTTTGGGTACGGAACCCTACAAAAGTGGTATCTTCAGATGTGATTAAATTTAAAAAGGTAACCGACGCTGGTCGATGCAAGACCAGTATTAGTATGATTCATATTTTATCGTCAATGACTTGATTTAAAGACGGGCTCAAAAGAGGCAATTGAAAGTACGCGGAATGCAAAAACATGCTTATCTTATATTTATGCATATTGTAAGAAGCAGTCGTGGCCGAGCGGTTAAGGCGTCTGACTAGAAATCAGATTCCCTCTGGGAGCGTAGGTTCGAATCCTACCGACTGCGATTATTTTTGTTTTACTTTAATGCCTTTTATACGTAAGGCATACACGAATATTTTGACACTGATTGCTATATAACGGGAATCATACTTTATTTATCGTCTATTGATTATTTTTTTATTTTAGGTGATAGTCTACACTTAGCATGAAAGTTAATGTAAGTAAATTAAATTAATCGTCGAAAAGTTTTCGGTGTTGTCAAGATGGCAAATTGAAGTTTTGTTGAATTTAAAAAGTTTCTTTTCAAGGGTTTATTTATTTTGTTTATAGTAAACCTATTGCTTCTAAAGTTTGTAATTTTCTGTTATTCTATTAGACCACAAAATTAAACAGAACTAGTGGCTCTATCCTATAGGCTGTTATCGCAACTTGTTTTTATTTACTACACTAAATCGTTGTTTAAAATATACTGCTAATATTAAATTTTTTTACAGTTGTGTTGCTATTAACATAACATTGCCAATTAAGAGGTAAAATAGAGTACAAATGCTACTACAAACAACTCCAAAAGATACTGTGACTTGATTTTTAACAACGGATACCGAGCAGTCGTGGCCGAGTGGTTAAGGCGTCTGACTCGAAATCATGTTCCCTCTGGGAGCGTAGGTTCGAATCCTACCGGCTGCGTAACTTTTTGTTTTAAATTCTAATAATTTTAGACATATTGGTACTTTATAATATAATTATTTTTTTTAAATTAATTATTATGATAGACTTAATATCGAATGCATTTCTTAAATAAATTTAGATTTTAAGGCTGTAAGCCTTTTTTTCATTAAAAGAATTCCTTTTTTAAACCGACTTCAAAAAAGAAGGAGTTACTCAATTCTATTGTGTTCGCGGATAATTTCGTCGTTCATGAACCGATTTTGATGATTCTCTTTTTGGTGGAAAGGAGATATTCCAACGGTGGTAACCATAATAAGGAAGCCCGGATCTGATGATGGCATCCCAGAGAAATCGAAAGTAATCCTCAAATACAGGTTATAGGTATTAACAATATTTTTTAGTTTCCGGTTTAAAGTCGGCTTTTTTTTTTGTTAAAAATTATACTTTAGTGGATAACTTTAACTGTTTTCAAAAGGAGGAGTTCTCAATTCGACTGTATTTTTATTTTATGTTTGTTACCTCATAACTTTTAACTGAGGGAAACGAATTTGATGATTCTTTTTCTATTTGAAAGCTGGTGCTTATATGGCCTATGTGGTCCCATCTTAAGGTCATTGGAAATTAGTAAATAAAATAATAATTGTTTTGGATCTTGGGCTCCGGAGATGCTTAGGGAACTCTTGAAAATCAATTATAATATGAATTATAAAAATTGGTCATCTTCAATAAATTAACATTTTATAGTTGACAATATTATGTTTTTGTAAGCGCGTTTACCGTAGAGCTTACCTGCATTTGCATCAATGTTCCAGTCGAGGCCAGTATTATATTTAGGAAATGCACGAGTTGGCCAGCAAATATCATAAAAGCTCGTTGTAAAACACAAAAAATAGTACCGGACTTAAGATCTATTTTCGATTATGGTTTCGAATATGTTTATATTCACTCTCGGCTTTGGCAAAAAAATCGGATTATAAAACAAGCCGTCTACATAAAAAAGGGAAAAGAAATAAATTAATTTGAATAGTACCGTTAGTAAATAAATTTAGTGTTTACAGATTTTGTTTTTAGTTTTTAGTGTCAAAAATCGTTCGCTTTTCGTTTGATACTAATTTTATGAGTTAAAGGACCCTGTGTTTATAGAATGGAGAACCTTCTCGTACGCTTCTAATCTGGTAAGTATGAAATTACGAGATGAAAGCTGAGCATTGTGAAAACTGGGGCGAGTTATTTTTTTGTTTTAATGGATAATTGTTTTCTATGTAAAAAAATCAGACATATATATTAGAAAGTTTCTCGTAAACAACTTTAAAGACTTTATTATATTTATCGACGGACTTACTATGAAATTATAAACTTTATTACATATTATTAAATACTTAGGACACATTTTTACACAACGTTCTCTAGTCACGAACTAAGCAACGCTTGCACTATGAGTACTAGAAAACTGATAAACATACTTAAACATACTTTTCTTTTGTAAATAAATACATATTATACATATATAAACACCCAGACACTGAAAAAACACTATGTTCACCACAAAATATCTTTTCAGTAGTGGGGATCGAACCCACACCCTCTGGCGTTCGAGGCAGAGTCAATGATTTCCAACGGTGAACCGTAATAACTATGGCCTCATGGAAGGCAAAAATAATTTATAAATGGAACAAATATTACGAATTTATCGCGTTTATTTAAAATTTTAATTCCTGTCGTTTTGAACCCTTTACAGCGTTTATGGTCACGGGGCAGACTCCGTAAAAATATTTTCATTTATAATGTGTAATCGCGTAAATACAAGAATTTATCAAAGATAGTTCATTTTTTATATTTAAAAACAACAGGGTACGGTGGAATTAATTACCATGGCCATTAGGTGTTCTCTTCTAGTTTTACTTTTAACTTATATTAATATTATATTCAGTTGCAAAAGCTTATAAATTAATAACTGTAAAACTGTTAGACAATAATCCAATGGTACGGATCGAACCCACACCCACAAGATAAAGGGACCGGTTCTCTATCCACTATGCTATTCGGGTCCAAAACATTAAAATAATATCATCATTAAAATTCATTTCATGGTCATTAAAATAATATCTTCAAGCAACTCTTAATTTATTTTGGTGCTTACTCTTTCTGTTATTAAATGCCCACTCAATTGTTATAAAAAGCTTTTATTACCTTGTGATAAGACGAACATTCGTATACCGTTATTAGGCACAGGCAACCGCTGTTAGTAAAAACATACTTGTAGGTCAATTACTCTGATGACTCAACAGTCGCTTTAGCAAGTGAAAGTAATGCGATGGCAACATACATACGTTCATTTGTAAGTACAGCAAGCAGCAGTCGTGGCCGAGCGGTTAAGGCGTCTGACTAGAAATCAGATTCCCTCTGGGAGCGTAGGTTCGAATCCTACCGACTGCGAAGACTTTTTTGTTTTTACAAAGAAATTATTTTAAAATAATTAGATAACAGCTACTTTATTGCTAACAGCTAAATAATTTTTGCAAGATGTTAGTTCTAATTTAGTTTTAGTCACCATTAGCCTTAAGATAAGGAATGTAGTTTATTTTATTATTATTTCCTGTTTATCAGGACTCCAGTCATAAATCGAATATCCATTTATGTTATCTGTGACATTAAAGTGTTTAGTTTGCCTCATCTAGAACCGCGACTTCTTATTCATTTATTATCTTAAATAACAAAATAAAGTTTTGCTATTTTTTATATTATTTTTTATACATATAAAAAATAATATACATATAAAAAGTCATGTAGTGTGCACCTTGTGTGAAAATCTCTTGCTGTGGTCCGAGCACTTTAAAGTTTAACCGTTTAACTTTTCAATAAAATATCACAACTGTTAAGAAATATTAAAATTTTTAGCAAATCGCTTCAGCACGTAATCTTAGTTTCCCTATTTTCAACAAAACTACCTACATCTCGCTTCGAGAGACCATCCTTCACTGGATCAACAAAGTCCACACAAAATATAACTCACTTAAGAGTCCCAACGGAGGGTGCCTCAAGCACATGTGCCAACATAATATTGCGAATAGAGAACGACAACTAAAACAAAAGAATTGATAAATACAAACAACATTCTCATCCTCTATATAGCCCAAAAAGAAGGAATAAATAAGGAAAAGACGGAAATAGAAAGGAAAATAAATAATGAAATACGTTATTTTCAAGTGAACTTATTTAAGAATAATTTTTTATTTAAAAAAATACCTACAGATTATATATTTGCTGTATAAGGAATAGCTCTTAATATATTATCTTGTCCTCTGACTTCATGATAGATGCTCGTATTTTCGTTTTATGTACGTATATTTTGGTGCAAAGATCATCAAGAGGTTAGTGGTAATGTTTGGCACATTTACATTTTGCATATTTTCTTACCGTAATGAATCAGGAAGTTTCATTAGTACGGAGGCAGCAAACAACCAATCTAAGAAACACCTGGTAATGATGGTAATTTGCCAACATTTATTAAGAGAATGGACTAAAATCTCCTTAAAAATGTACTTATAAACCAGAACCTTATGACAATTGTTTTAACCATTTCAACACTGTTTACCGGTTTTTACCCTCAAGCATAAGGAATTTTAATTTTGTTCATAGCTCTACCGTCACCAAACGGGCTGCTTTATTTACGACGTCCATTATGCGGTTTAGGGTATTACGAAGCTTATAATTTTAGCTTGCTTAACGCATCGCTGTCCGCTCACGATAAGTGATAACGTTAATCATATAATAGCGTTAATGCAGAGATTTGGTTTTATTCATGATGGTAATTGAGTGGTTCAGCGTATATCGTCATTCCGAAATCAAGTTTATATCCCAAGCTTGTAAAGTTGCACTGAAGGCTTACCGTTTCTATAAATTCAAAATTTTTACTTTTATTTTATTTTTTCATTTATTTATGCTTTATTACTAACCTTTAAAAAGGTAACAAAGGGTGGACTTAATGCCGTAAGGCATTCACTACTAGTCAACCCAGCAATGGATGTAAAAATTACAAACTATTAATAAAAAATGAAATAGATTATGATGATACATAATTTTTTGATAATACTAAAAGAGTATATATATATATATATATATATATATATATATATATATATATATATATATATATATACACATACATATATTTCTATCTACTCGTAGGAAAAAAAGAAATAAAGAAAACATACTTCTACATATGATAACGGCACGGATCTAATTAGTTGAAGTCTTCACCAGATGTTCAAGAACCAGTCTTTTAATTCCAGAGATGTTCAGAGATTTCAACCGAACCCGGTGAACACTAAGTAGGGATGCAAAGCTCATTCTTATAAGTAGAGCGAAATACCCTATTACGATATAAAGAAAGATAAATAAACCTATTTTTGAGATAAGAAGGGGAAGTCCGGTCATTTAAGATGGTGAAAAGCATGAATAAAAAACTGGAATGCCGTCTTTGTCGAATTGTGAGCCAATTGAGCTGAGAGCGATACTGG
The DNA here is from genome assembly GCA_933534255.1 of Iphiclides podalirius. Taxonomy (NCBI): domain Eukaryota; kingdom Metazoa; phylum Arthropoda; class Insecta; order Lepidoptera; family Papilionidae; genus Iphiclides; species Iphiclides podalirius. Next base: position 17,332,231 of record OW152816.1, read on the forward strand.
GATATGCAATTAATTGTTATCATACTTTCGTAGACTGAAAATGTACCTGAGACAGTTACTAAGGAGGCGATCCAGTTTGTTTAAAAGATCTTGGGACAAGACCGGGTAGCGCACATCTGCATAATCGATAATGGGTAATATCAGCGTTTGGACAATAGATATGTGAAGTCCGCCTTTGACCAGCAGTGGGACATATAGGCTGATATTTTACTATACTTTTTACTTAGATTTCAGATCTGTAACATTTTGAAAATGCGTATATGGAATTGAAGGGAGTAAACTTGACAAACATGACGTCGTTGTTAATTAACTGTATATTTGCTTTACTTCTGTTTTGATAGCATATATGGTAGTATAGGCAATCAAAACATATACCTCAATAATTTCATATAATAATCTAGAGATAACTGTAACCATTGTGATATATGATGTGATGTATACAAAGGTGATTGGTTATTCATGCCGAGTTCTCAAATTCGAGTCGGTAAAATACGGAGCCTTAAAAACTACAACAAATCGGAAAGTATCAAATAAAAGATAAAACAATTAGTGAATCAGCATATTTGCCTTTTTAATGCCAATTTTTATGCCAATTAAACTAAGCATCATTGTGTCATGTAATGTTATAATTAAATACATATAAAAGAATAATGTTTTATAAAAGTAATAACTGTTAATTATTTTTTAGCTTTAAGCCTTCTATAGATATCAGCTTCAAAGGCAGCTTTCGAAAAGTTAATTACCGTACAAAAGCAACTGAAACAAAAGACGTAATTGACAGGTGACGTATTTTGAACTAACAAACGTATCAAAATTAATTATCGTACTCTTTTCGGCGCTGCTGTCGATCGTTGCTGTCGGATAGTTTGTAACACGGCCTTGTTAATTAATCCATGGCTAGTAACCAATGGATTGTTAATTTTACGTTAAAACTAAACTTTACAATATCCCAAAGTTTGCGATTGTTAAAATCATATTTACGAAATTTGTACGAACGAATAATAAATACAATATGTACAAAAATGTTGTTGTTTGTAAGGTGTTGTATGCTGTGAAGGATGCACACTAGATCGCGCCAAGCATTTCTAAAAATGCAATAAAACGAACGTAGATAGATTTCAAGATTTTCGCGCGGTAAGTTCATCGACCTCTTAGCTTGGTTGGTAAAGCGTATGGGCGTGAAACCGTAAGACGCAGGGTCGAACCCCGCAGAGCCGAAAATTTTTGTTAATTTATCTACAAAAATCTACAAGTTAAAAGTTGCATCTTGAGTGCAGAGACTAGCATTAAAATAAAAGTTAATCATTAAAAAAAAAACATATTGTTTTTACCTTAATATGCAAATTGGGAACACATCCAATCCCCATCCGCTGACCTGTGCTGACACCAGTGCCGCAGACGGTGAAAGCAAAGGTCCCCGCGAGATCAGTAACAATCTCCATTTTAATGATTTGGTATTTATTGATTGAGGTAATAAAGAAACAAGTGTTGTATCTAATGCATATATTCAAGGAAATTTTTTAATTAAAGTTCCCTGGAAAACCAACCAACAATGTCAAGAGTTGCTTTTAGAGTTGGTTTTATCTTCTAACCTTAGCACTTAAAATAAATGATTAAACATAGTTTCAAATTAAACTTTATGTTATTAAATTACAAACGATGGACGCGTACCATATAGCTTCTCTCTCATAAAGCCTCGAACACTTCTGCATTCATGTCAAAACGTCATGCCAACAATTGCAGCTTGAACTCCAAGTGTACGCTTCCCACAAAACGTTCCCTTTAACGTCCAAGAAAGCTCGGTATTCGTAAATGTCTTTGAGAACAAAGTGTACAGACTCCTGACATTTCAGACTGGGACGTCGGTGAATGGTGAGGTCGCTTAGTAAATGAACCCGGCTTTGTCCACTCGCGGCAGTTGTGGGCGAACGTAATGCGTCCGACTGCAAATCAGACTAAGTTGTTGAAGTCTAGGGGCGTAGGTTCAAAGCTTACATAATGCCGAGGGTATCCCTTAAAATTTTTGTAGTGGCAATACTGCATTTATCGGAATGTGTAAGCCTATGCGGCGGTAGTAAGATTAATAGTAAAGTTTAAGTGAAATTAAAATAATTTATTTGGATTCCACAAAATGTTCTTAATGTTAAAATGTTATAAGTAAGTTCATGTTAGGTAAAATAATGTTTTTAGTCTGTAATGTTAGGAGCACCCGGTCGAACACTGTATTTATATTATTGCTGGTGTGGTGTAGGTACACATACGAGTACATATAGTGTTCGGTTACTTATCCCGAAGAGCCTACCTCTGTAGAAACACGATTGAAAATAGATAGATTTATATATTTATGTTAATACATGTTGCGTTGATATATTTATTTATATTTCTGAAATTCCAGTCAGTAATTTCTGTAGTTGCATGGCTTATTAATGGCCGCGATCGTTCCCTGAACTGTGAAACTAACAAGGCCACACAGTGCTGAAACAAAGCATTTATATTATTTTTATTTCGTTTGCGAGATGAATACTCGAGACCAATTCTTATGAAGTTGCTTGTTCATACACGTTGGTAAGGTTTTAACGTTAGATCGGATAAACAACCTGTCATAAAAACTGTAAAGGTGACGCAGCCATCAGACTAATAAAATAATCATTATAATATTATGAACATCAATTTAAATCGACGTCAAGAGTTGTTTGATGGTTTCTATTGATACGAGTTCAAGCTTCTCAATCGTCTGATAGACACAACATCAATAAAACTTTTTAAATACCATTTAAATGAAACCTTTCAATTATCCTAAATTAGTCCCATCAAAGAAAATGTGAAGACTTATTTATGTATAAAGAAAGTTTTATGAAGTGATAAGCTATTAAAATTTTTAAAATCGCTTTATAGGCTACCGCTCTCTTTTTATTAATTACACCCGAGCAACCTCACTTGAAATCATTAGTACAGTCCTCATTTCTTTATTAATACTCTATAATATGAAACTTTTTGTTTGGACTCATTAACCACCACTTTAATTGTAACAAAATATTTAGTTTTTCTTTTTTTGAGTTCCTTCAAGTCTTGAAACATGGTTTGTATTTAAGAAGGTATTTAAAAAAATGTATATTGTTGACTTCAAAACGAAAGCTGTCGCTATTGCTTTTTATAATTTTTTATAGTGTTAATCTCTGCACTTAAGATTAAACATTAAAATTTGTAAATTTAAATTGTTTATAGTGCTAATCTTTACACTTAAGATTGAACATTAAAATATGTAGAAAAAGTGCGAAAAGATTGTCGCCGCTGTGGGAATCGAACCCACGTCTTCGGCATTCGCGGCCTGACGCGCAGTGGCTAGAGCGTCGATTCCCGCAGCGGCGACAATCTTTTCGCACTTTTTCTACATATTTTAATGTTCAATCTTAAGTGTAAAGATTAGCACTATAAACAATTTAAATTTCTAAAAAGCAATGGCGACATCTCTCGTTCGAATTATCGTTGTAAAACGATATTCGAAATTGTTTGTATGCTGGAAAGGATATAACAATAGATGGCGCCAAGCATTGCTTCAAATGCTAAGAAAACAATGTAGAGGAATGCGTTAACATTTTCGTCGGTGTGGTAATCAGACGTTTAGCGCAGTGGCTAGAGCGTCAGGCCGCGAATGCCAAAGACGTGGGTTCGATTCCCACAGCGGCGACAATCTTTTCGCACTTTTTCAACATAATTATTTTAATTAAAGTTTGTTGTGTTATCGAGGACGTGTCGTGGTCTGTGCCATTTGCGACGGAACGTACCTATCGATAGGTGACGGCACCTACAACTTACGCATTAGGATGCGCGGCAGCAGCGGCGCGACGCCGACTTCAGGAATTGAGCGATAGTTGGCAGCTCTAAATCTACATGTATATATAATACTATTGATAACAAAACCTTCCATCATTCTTTGCAATACTTTATACTATACCTTGGTAATTGTTGTGCGCTAGTAGAATTTAGGAGCATCTTGTTTTGATTAAATTTTCATGATATAATGTTACAAGCTAGGTGTTCGGGATTGGAGTGAAACATCAGATGTTTGAATTTTTATTTTTTTTACTTATTAACACTACTGCTCAAGCCCTTCACTTAACTACTACAGGTGTGACGGCTCTACCGTTGTCGCGATAACCCTCTGTGTACGCTACACCTTTTCTAGGTTTACACCTTTTCTCACTTGTACTAGTCTCTGTCTTTTTAACAGAATGTTTAGGAATCAGCGCCCGGTTTTCGATCGTCTTTTTAATATAATGTTTCGGAATAGGAATCCTCTTTTAATCTAAACTAACAAATTAAAATTAAATCAAGTAAGTTATTCGAAACCGACAAATCAGGGAACTGACAATAAAGACGTCAACCGTCAACCGTGACCATAACAACATACCAGATTCCCTCATTTGTGTGCTTATTTAACTATTTAGAGCTAGCTTATTCGGACCTCATTTTCCAAGCGTTTGTATGCATAAACGTATCAAGTTTGATGTAAATTTCAAACCACATGGTTTTATTACTAAAGGCTGCTGCTAATTCCAACGTTATTTGACATTATTCTGCTTTTAATTCATCGTTATCGACTTTAATCCCGGTTGGCCATGGAGCTTATTTTGCGACCAAAATTTCTCTAAAGATGGCGATTAAATCAATTAACCTACCGAATGTTCTATCTAAGATACCATTAGAATTTTTTATTTTTGAGTTCTGATTACAATAATAATTATTTATACTGGCAGTATTAACAAAACAAAAAAAAAACCGGACAAGTGCGAGTTAGACTCGCGCACGAAAGGTTCCGTACCATTATCTATGAAAACGGCAAAAAAATCAAACCTGAGGTATGGGAAACCCACAAATATTTTTTTAGTATTTCTTCTCATAGCGGCAACAGAAATACATCTTTGAAAATTTTAACTGTCTAATAATCGGTTCGTGAGATACAGACCGGTGAGAGTCGGACAGACAAACAGCGAATTCTTAGATATTAGGGGATAATTTTAGAGTCCCGTTTAACCCTTTGGGTAAGGTACCCTAAAAATACAGCAGTAGGACTTAATAAACAACTAGACTTAATTTCAGCTAGTGAATTGATTACTTGACAACTTAGCATTAGATAGAATATGAGTTAAACACTATCCAAATGCAGATAGTATTGGGCAATTTGTAAACTTCTACAGTGACGATAAGCTGACATTTTAATTCAATGATTAATCCGTGGCAAAGTTGCCAAGGTATAGGCTTCGGCGTCGGGGGTCGTGGGTTCGATTCCCATACGGGACAACTGTTTGTGCAACCCACAGGTGGTTGTTTCGCATCTGGGTGTTTGTCCTCGTGTCTAATTTATCTTTGTAAAACGTCCTTACAACACAGGATAATGTTATCCTAAAGTGAGGGCAATGTTTTTAAAAAAAATATATGTTTGATAATATAGATTACGCATCGTCATACTACGCGGCGTTTAAAAGCTGTGCTGATTCTACTTCCGAAACACACAAAAACGACCTCCATTAAATCTCAATTCTGTGGTACCTATACTTAAATTATTTATCTTATGGTATGAAAGTTCTATCACCCTAAAATAAGTTAAAACTTTAGCAATTACGCTAACATACACTGCTTTAAACTAAATATTATCATTCCTGAGATAAACTCGGAGCTAAATATCAAAGTCCGGAGTTTAAACTTACACAGCGATACCAGTAAACACAAATACTAAATAAATGATGCTTCTTCATTTGTGACCAGTAAACACGCTTAACTTTTCAATGTCTACCTTTGTTTATTGATATTCGCACTTTCACTATCTGTGTCCTGGTGTGTACAAGATTGTTGTTTTGCACGTGGATGTATAAAAACTAAAATGAAACTAACTTTACGGACTAATGGAGTTTATTTAATTAAATCTAGCCACGAACAAACCACGTAGGCTTACCATGACATTCAAACGTCCAGCGCCTGTATGTCCCTTGACCATGAATGATGTAAATAGTCCGAAACGTCGCGTCGGAAAATAAAACCAAAAAATTCAAAAACCAAATTGAAAACTTAAAAAACCAGTTCAGAAGTATTTGCTAAGCTATGAAAATTTGATTCAGAATCGTTTATTAATTAGAATTAACCCAGACCTAAACAATGACAGCTCATTGTCCGGTTTTAACTGAATATACTCAAGCAACCCGAGTTCAAATCCGGGTCCCAGTACCAATGAAATTTTTGGTCTTCAAGGTCTAATCAATATTTTCTGCGTGGATCGGAAACAATTACACGAATGGGCAGGTCCGCCCGGGGGAGTACCACAACCACACGGAAGATCGGTGTGAAGTGAAAGTGTTATACTTCTGCGTTTCGTTTGGTGAGTGAGGTAGCCAGAACAAACTATATTAAAAGCGGCAAGGCATCTGCAACCCTACGGGAGTTGCAAATGTCGATGGGCGGCGGTTACCACTTAACATCAGGTGAACTGCTGGCTCGTTTGTCATATTATCACATAACAAGTATAGTTTTGAACAAAAAAAAAAACCGACTTCGATCAGAAAATTAAAAACATTGTTAATAAATATAACATTCAATGGTTGCCCTCGATTTCTATGGGATGCCATCGTCAGATCCGGGTTTCGTTACCATGGTACCAACCTTGTGATATCACCTTTCCGACAAAAAAAGAATCATTAAAATCGGCTCATAAACGACGACGCTATCCGCGAACATGCATAAAAAATACGGTACGGTAGAATTGAGAAATCTCCTCCTTTTTTGAAGTCGGTTAAAAAATAACAATAATAGTTTCAAAATTTGACGGAACTTTAGGTTAACAGAACACTACGACAAACGTATTCAAAACGTTGGGAATTTAAGTTTTAAATAAATTCATGTTTTCATTTAAAACTTGTAGTTTTCACATAAATTATAAGTTTCCTGGATTAAGAAATAATTCGAGAATACGTAATTAATCATTGAGTTTGTTAGGTTTTTAGTTATTCGTGTATGAAACAGACCAATAAAAGAGTACTTGTTTAGAAACTCCCCCGTTCAATAGCTATGTTGTGAACAAATATCAAGCCTTTGCTGGTCTTTGAGTTTTGTGGACACAAACGTACGGAACTTAAATTTTAATATATTAAGATATATATTTTATATTATAAATAAGAGTTAAAGTAATATTCACACACGTGTTTATTTACGTATTTGATAATTTCGTTTGTATACAATTTGCATAGTAATATTAAGATTGAGTTAATTAATTTATTTAATTTTTTTTATTCTTTCGTTAGCATCTGTTATTTACCTTTTCACTATGACGAAGGCTGACTGGTAGAGAATGCCACTAGGCATTAAGTCCGCCCATTGGCTTAAGGTGCAGCGATGGAGCTTAAATTAATATAAATAGTATATGTATTATAGAGTTCGTGACATACAGATCTAGTTCGAAGTTTACACACTTTAATCTTACTAAATTATAATTTCGTATATTTCTTATATGTAGGAGGACACATTTTTACACAACGTTTTCTAGTCCCAAACTAAGCAACGCTTGTACTGTGGGTACTAGATAACTAACAAACACACTTTTCTTTTGTATATAAATACATAAACACCCAGACACTAGAAAAACACTATGTTCATCACACAATATTTTTCCAGTAATCGCATCGAACCCCCACCGTCTGGCGCAAGAGACAGGGTCATTAGGGTTAATTATTGGAATCCATTTTCAAATAAAATAGTTTTTCTGTTCCTCCAAGGGGATTTTATAGCAACGCCATTTATATCCCTCAATTCTTTATCAAAGTTAATGATTGAAAAGTTATTTTAAAAGTAAAAAAAAAAAACATGAAAATTTGTTTCTTATGGACGCCATTAATTCATAACCACTTGGTAAGAAGGTGATATTTATTATTATTCGTAATAAAATATTTACTACCACGTTTCAAATTATGTAAAATTCAATTACGTAAAATAAATTACATATCTGTAATAAATTTGATTACAAGCAACTAAATAAATCTTAAGAGACTATTGTAAATAAACTTAATTGATTTACAAGTAATAATTTTCAACAAAAAACCGACTTCAAACAAGAAACTAATAAAACATTGTCAACGCCTATAACATTTGAGGATTGCCCTCGATTTCTCTGGGATGCCATCATCAGATCTGGGTTTCCTTATCATGGTACCGCCCTTGGGATATCCCTTTTCCAACAAAAATAATCATCAAAATCGGTTCATACATAACGAAGTTATCCCCGAACATACATTAAAAAAAAATATGTACGGTCGAATTGAGAAACCTTCTTCTTTTTTGAAGTCGGTTAAAATTATCAATTTTTGTAAATAAATGAACAAAAACTTTCGGCGCATCGGGATTTTGTATGAAAGTTTTTGTTGATATATCTACATTTATAATTAAAAGCTTCAGTTCTGGAGCGCCTCTATATAAAAATATAATGAATTCTAAAATAAAAAAAAAAAAACGTTATTCGGTCAAATTACAATGTGAAATTTCGATACTTTATGATTTACACGAAAGCGTAGATTGAGCCCGAATCGCGTAAAGAAATTTCAACTTTACTATGAATAAAATATTTACAGTCACCACGCGGCGCTAACGGTCCATAACCATTTAAGATTCATTATAGTAGCACCGCCCCCACTTGGGGGTCACATCATTAATGTTCTTGATACCGAGCTCACGAAACTAAGCTTTGACGGTGCTTTATTTATGCTGCCCTTTAAACGGCACGGGCTTATAGCGATTTGCGTGACCTTGGCCCGAATGTACCACGCCGGTTGGTAACTGAAATAGAGATATTAGTGAAGTCGTGACCGATATAACCTCACTCGAAGTTACTACCTTGATATACGGATCGCTCACGAAAAAACTTGTGTACGGATAAACACAAGTATATTACAAAACCCATGGAATGAAAAAAAAAAATCCACATGCATACATTTATTGATTTAAGAGTGTCATTGACGCCTTTGCCTAGTAAAGGGCAATAGATTTAATATATAATTATGTAACTAGGTACATCTTATTTTAGCTAAACGGAAAAGTTTTTGGTTTTTTTTTGTAATTTGCAAACTGGCTAGTACTATTATACAATTGAAATTATTCTTTCTTTTATTCCAATAAGAACTTTTTTGTTTGCTTCAGTTCACAAAATTGGACTACTCCATAATCTAACATAAGTTCCAATTGAGTTAAAGATGCAAATGAGCGTGGACGATTATTGAAAGTGCAAGACACATTATGCCCAATTGACGTCTATTCATGTGAGGTATTTCATGGAATAAGGGTTTCTGAAGATATTAATTACTGCACCTGTCAACTGGTCGTACCATAATGGCGACCTACGTTCCACACTACACAACTGTAAGTGTTCAAACTGACCATCTAATATATCACTAATGTCTCCCTGCAGTGCACGGAATTACTGCATCTCATTTCGTACGAGCATCCCATTCAATTGCACCGGCCGTTCCAAGTGCCGATGGGGAATATAGCGAGGAGCATAGCATAAGTTTTAAATTTCTCACAACTCATTCATCAGCAAAAAAGAGTCGGTCAATTAACTCCAAAAGTATAGATAAATATGCTATTATAGTTACATTGACTATAATTTAGTTCGTCTTCACTGTGGTAGGGCCGTACATCAGCTTCGGCTGTGGCAAAAATGGGCAGCAACGTCCGGAGAGGTACCAAGTCCTTACTTCTGTAAGGTAAGGTCTTCTGACCAGCGTGAAGTACAAGTATTATTCTTTCCTGTTTCGTTTGGTGTGTGAGGTAATTGGGGCCTAATATTTTAATGGTGGCAACGCATCTGCAACCCTACCGAAGCGGTGTTAGGTCAACAAATTTTCATGGGCGGCGGTTATCACTTAACATCAGGTAAACCACCAGCTCGATTCCCAACTTTTAACAAAAAAATTATAGACAATATAGTCGCACAGGGTGCATAATACTCTCTCATTATCATCACTCAAATCACAGGATCTGCGCCGTCCAAGCCACCGCTAGGCTGTCACCGACTCTTCTGTTTATGGGGAAATTTCTATTTTAACGCTCATCATCATCGTTATATCAACCTGTCACAGCATTTTCTTAAAGCCTCCAGCGCTTCGCTAAAATTGAGATTTCATATTCAGTGGACATCACGTCATATCCACGAAATGTTTTTTAAGCACTTCGATAGGTGTGTCGTTTTGTATCGTTCGCCGAGAATATTTCGTTGAAATCGGCTATGATTCAATTTGAAGAATCCAAAAACATTTCAATGAACGTAATTATTTAATTTTACCGATTTTATTTTACTATAACTAAGGATTTCGCAATTCTTGCTCTAAAGAAATGAGAATATTCAAGGGGACCGTCATCAAAATGTTTCTCTTTCCTCACACGTATTCCACGTCATGCTTTTAGTTAATACTCCATAAAACTTAGGTGGAAGTGCTCTACGGTGTTATAATGTTTGTCATAAATAAAGGTAAATGACCCTCTTTAGTGGGGGTGCTTTATTGCGCTAATAACATCGCGCCATTAAATGTAATCTGTCGAAAAACGTAAAGTCTAACTTACGGTCCGGAGCAACATTAATGACGTAATATATTCCAGTAGGGCAGTGCCAGTGACCGAATCATCGACTCGAGCTTCATATTTTATGCAGCTTTTTATAATACACATTTCCCCCGGTATATTTTATAAACGCATTTTGTATACAAAAAGTCCACAAAAAATCAACTGTATTACTAAATTAAATAAACTTCAACAAATATTATATATGCCTTTATTATGTTCGATATAAATATTCGAGAAGGTTAAAAAGAATAAGAGATAATTATTTGGATATTCCTCAATCAATGATAATTGCATTAAAATCAATCAAAAATGTTTGTGATCATGATGAGTAGATACTCTCAAAATAAAAGCTACTCATTTTGACATAATAACAGACAATCAATTTTTATTTATTCGATAGTTTGTGTATTTAATTGAATACACTTTTGCTGCATCGCCACACGGTTCAGATTTATAATCTCTTTGTGGGTAATTTAGCGTGTTTTTTTTTAATAAATAGGATTTTTATGACGTTTAAGTGCACAGCTCGGTCAAATGCCAAAGGTGCCTCAACTGCCGCATCATTTCAAAGCCGAATTAAAGTAAAATATTGCAAATATGACCTCATTAGTAACGCGTCAAAAGGTGTGGAAATTATATCTCGTTCGATTCAACCTCTATTTTCAAATTAATTAAAATTTGCCGAAGAGACAGACTCACTGACAAAGGTCTGCGGTCTCGAAGAATTGTTAACTGATAGGGTACAAACCGTGAGAGCCGTGATAGCTCAGTGTCCGGGCGCTCGCCTTTAATTCAATATACTCGAGCAACCTGAGTTCGATCCCCGGTGCCGGCACCAATGAAGTTTTTAACTTTAAGTGCTGTCTTATCACGTGCTCCGCGGTGAAGGAAAACATCGTGAGGAAACCTGCATATTTTCGAAATAATAACAAAAAAATATTTCGAAGATGTGTGAAGTCCGCCAATCCGCAGTGGGGCCGCGTGGTGGACTATACCCTGATACCCTCTGTATAGAGAGCCTTTGCCCAGCAGTGAGACATGTATAGGCTGTTACTTTTAGGGTACAAACTAGCCTTTGTAGCTCATTTTCCGGGCGATCGCTTTTAATTTAATATATTCGAACAACCTGAGTTAAATTCCGGGTGCCGACATAAATTAAATTGTTAATTTTAATAATAACCAAAAAGTTTACTTCGAAGATATGTGAAGTCGCCCAATCCGCAGTGGGGTCGCGTGGTGGACTTTGTTACGCTCTTATTACCCTCTGCACAGAGGTGGCCTTTGCCCAGCAGAGGAACATTTACAAGCCGATACTTTAATTTATTCTTTTAGGGTTTTTTAGTGTAGGGGTTGAAAGGTGAACCAATGAAGTTAAGGTGAACCATGAGCCACTGGTGGATGATATTAGTAGTGTTGTCCATTACGGCCTTTTAAGGGTAAGGCGTTTGTGCAACAGTTGACATCTTCCGACTTAAGATGATGTTTAACAAAAAATATATCATGGTTTTTTTTTATGATTATTCTTGTGGCATCAAAGTTTTCTAATTTTTGAACAAGTAAAGCGTGAATTACACTTACCCTGAACTCCTTGAAATAATTATTATATATCCAAAGATAAACTTAACACAAAATCTCGGGATCCAAAATTCGAACAAACTACTGTTTATCTAATTGTTCTAAACTTCTGTTCCGTAATTGTATTTACCGGTATAGTAATAGATAGAAGAATGTAATATTCTTATGGTCATTTAGTTAGTATAAATGAATTAGAATCTAATTCACTTTCTTGTAAATTGTAAATTTTTGTAGATAAATGAAAAAACTTTCGGTGTTCGGATTCGAACCTATATAGCGGCCGATGACCGCATGGCGCAAAAATCACGACATCTATGTTCTTTATATTGCATTTTAGCAATGATTGGCGCCATCTAGTGTGCATCCTTTACAGCATAAAACACCTTACAAAGAACATTCAACGATGAACATTTCTAACTAGAGACGTCATTTTCATTTACAAAAATGGTCAATCTTTTTCACATTTCAGTAATACTTAAGTCAGTAGTAGGTATAGTAAGCAAAGTAAATGTCCTGCAGATCCCAATAAATATTCAAGATGCTTGCAAAGAAGCTTAGATTATTCATTGAATAATTTAACTATGCCGGTCCCATGTCAAAGGAACTGTGCCAGCTGCCGCTGGATTAAAATAAAATATCGCAAATATAGCGTCATTAGCATGAATCAAATCCTTTGCAGTGATGCGATATATTATTTCTGAACCTTATGCCGTCATAAGTGTCATTTGGTAATCCAAATCAAATTGTGATTTTAATAATAAAGTTATAAAATATATCTTCATTTATTTTAATATGTAACTTTCACAAAAATAACATTATTTTTTTTTAAGAAATGTAAGGGAGGTTTCCCTCCATAGTAACTTTTATATGAGTGGTTCATTATTGCCATTGTTACAGCGCCAAATAGATTAAATAGTTATAAAAAGAAATAACAATGTTTTGATTATAAAAACTCACTTACAAATATTATCGTTGCAACCGATACATAGAACACCATTATTCCTCTTTGATCTTCGTCGAGTTGTAATGACTTTGGGCACAATTACTCTCTCATGTAGTAGATGTGTAGAACACGTTCTTCCCCTGGATTCTGGCTAGCCCACGGGTTCTGGGTTCGATGAATCTTTAATAGGCTTGTAACACTTTTTTCGACGCCTCGTACCCTTAAGATTCGAGTGCCTTATATTGGCAATCCATAGTGGATCGTATAGCGATATCTATCGTGAACAATATAATTTAGTTGAATGGGATCCTTAGAAAATCTATATTTCATTTATCATAGATGGCGTTAGGTCACCTTGTTGTTTTGTCTTTGTTTATTTCCTTAGATTATTTCGGTACTAGTGATTTTATTGTCTTATATATAATATATAAGACAATAAAATATAAATATAAAATACTATCATTTAAATTATGTTGAACTGATATCAAGCAAATTTGTTTTTACATAATTTTCGATTAGAAACATTGTCTTGTTTAGCATAGTCTGTTGTTAGTATCATCTGTCGTTCCTGCGAGAACGGCAGTCAGCTTCGTCTTGATCATTTCTTATTGGAGGTCTGAGGCGGCCGCCGCCTGGCGGCAGCGCCTCTGCATATTTCGAGAATGTAGGAAAGGAGTATGTGGCATCCTAGGTCACATCCTTTTACATCCTACTTGTATATGGCTTCTTGGCCTTTATATTTTATATAAAAAATCCACATTGCTGGGTTTTTTTTTTATTGGTTTACTCTTTCTTCTTTAACGCTACCTCGTATCACTCTGATCTGCTTCTCTCTGATGGCTTGATATCGAACCGCGTGTTCGCCTTATATGCAACTGCATATATATTAAGAATCTGAGGTCCTGCTGTCCATGTGTAACTTGAAGCCGCGGACTAGCTGAATGCCCCTCGGTGGCATGTGAGCATTGCTGAGCTGAGGTCTTCACCCTTATTTGGAAAGTGGGAAGGCAAGCCTGGTTATGTTTCCTTCTGGCATGTGTTTGCTCTAATCTAACTAGCCATTAAACTCATGATTATATTTATATACTGCTTTGTGACAGTGATTAATTTAATGTATACTTAACTCTTAATGTAACTATTATTATGCCTGATTGGTGAGATCTCACTCCTATATTTTTATGAACCCCTACACCGATCTCCCACTGGCGGAGTCGGGGAGGATGTTTTCGGCTACGGACTGACAGCGCTAACTTCAGTTAAAACATAAAAAAACATGAACATACATGTGTCCACCCCGCACCATCATATTCAGCAGATTTCATGGTTAAGTTAACGTTTTGTTTCAGTGCTCCTTTCGGGATTTTTGATTATTGGATTTGTATGTCGCTGTTCATAGATTACAAAAATTAATGAATTGAATGAATGAATTATGATCGTGACGAACTGTACATAATAACATTAGTACATAATGACATTCTCGTTCTTTTTTCTTTTTTCTTTTTTAAAAAAAAAACTAATAAAAAAATTCTCCGACTGACGTTAAAAGACTGTTGTTGGCAAGTTACTAGTTACGAGACTACGTTAAAGATTTTGGTCCTTTATAGAAGTAAAGAAGAAATAAGAACTTATTGTTATTAGAGTATACAAAGTATTAAAAGCTGACGGCGACCCAAATACGACATTCTGGACGTTCATAATGAGAGAATTAAAGAAATAAAATGATCAGAAAATCGAAATTAAACGTGAAATAATCTGTAAATAACTGATGTTATATATATATTTTGGGAGAAAGTGAAATTGTTGACTCTGTAGTATTTAGCATGGTGATAAATCTCTGTAAGTGTACAAGTGTATTCTAAATTCTACTTTAATTTGTGATGCCGTTTTTGTCGTTCGATTTTTCTTCGACATTTTTATTTTTAGGACCTTGAAAAATCGATATTTTGCGTTAGTTTAGAAAACTAAAACTAGTTTTCTAACGTAGTGTAGACAGCATGCAATATTAACGGTGTGTATAGGCTTGGTATTGCAATTGAATGCTCGGTACGGAACGTGTTGTTATCGCTTCCATTCGGAAAATGTAGACCTCGTTCTTACACTTTTCAAGACTGGAAACGCCCACAATGTTTACCAAGACTGGCTCCAACTTATTTCCCTAAACTTTTATTTTTTTTATTTAAATTCCGAGGAGGTAATTAAAAACGTCTTCAAAGAGTTTATCAATTTTCACTCAAAGGTTTCTACAGCAAATATATCAACAAACTTTCTTTAAAATACAAAAAGACACAACACCTATAATTTTTTACAAAAACAATTTCTTTTACTACATTTTACTTATCTTATAGTATTAAATATTAAACTCTTAGTAAAGTAATATATATTCCAGACCAACGACCCAATTAGAAAATCCCTCGTACTGAATTAATATTAAGCCTATTTTGTATAAATTGAGTAAAGAATATTCTTTTAAATGTTTTCTGTCTTTGAAATAATAAATTATTACACAAATATGGCGTTAGTGTTTCAAAGAATAGCACCAGATTCCATACATCGTAATACAAATATTTATTTATCAATATCTATTATAATTCCGAGGAATACCTTGAGGACTAGGATGTTTGGAAATACCTACATAGTTTAGGGTATATACTTACATAATTCAAAGAAAAAAAACAAGACCGAAGAGTTTCTTGCCGATTCTTCTCTGGCAGATCTAGTTTAGTGAACCGGTGGTAGTTTTTGACTTTCAATAAGAGATTAAAATAAGTCTAAATTGATTAAAGAAATTTTGACTTTGACTTTGAATATCATGGAAAAAAATTGAGGCAATGATCTATACTTATTATCTACGTGCACGTCTAGGTTCAACATTGTGTCTGAAGGCTTACTGTATACCTCACGTATACAAAAGTTGTATCTAGTTAAAAGTAAATAAACTAAAAGTGCGTTACATATTAATCACAGAAATAATCATGTTCTTTATCATAAAATTTTCCCTTCAAGTATTTTCCGAGCGGCAGAGATGAAAAACACGGAGTTCCTCTTTGGATCTTCGCTGAGTTGTTACAACTTTGAGCCGCAGTTTATCGCTCAAGCGGCAGATGTTTCCAGCTCGGCGCCGCCTCGGTTAGAAAGGTTCCTGATTAAATTAACTTTTTGTTTCTGTGAACGGTTTGGAATGTTGCTAATTGGATTTATATGGAGCGGTTGATTGATCGAAAACCAATGAATTTTGATAACGATTGAATTTACTCAATGTACCAGCTCTGGCAACCGGGGGCTCCGGGTGATTATTGAAAGCTTATTTTGAGGATATAACAGAAAACGCTTTGCTCTTTATCATTAGGAAAAGCGCTTCGAATCACTTTTTAGTATTAAATGAATCTATTTCAGACGGCGAAATTCCACGATAGCAAAACATTGACTCCGTATTGAAGGATCGTTTCTCAATTAAAATGTTGTCTTTCTTTTACCAATTGCAACGTCAGAGTATAATCCTTTTTTCATCTGATTACCAAATAGAAACCCTGAAGAATCAGTTTTATACAAAAGCGTTCTTCTCATCTTGTAGAAATGAAATTATGTTGGTTCAGAACTGTCTGTACTATTTTCCGTGGAGCCATGAGGATATAACATGGATGTGGAAAGAATAACGATATACAATTGCAACGGCATAACAAGCGAATTATGTTGTTAATCGTATTGGATAGGTTTTTTTCGAGCTCTGCCTACCCGACTTTAACCTTACTTGGGAAGAAACATCCAGATCCAGGACCATCTGTTTGTCACAGAAATACTTCTCCCGCGTGGATATCGAACCCATGACCTCCGGTGCTGAAGCGGCAGCTTAGTAAGTGCGCACCGCGTCTTCGTAGGACTGTTGCAACACAAATTCAGAAGCAAGATATGTAATTAATTTTCTTATAAAAATAAAAAAAAATAGTTGATGGATTTTTTAAAATCGTCATTTTTAAATCCTGATGTTTCGAACAGTTTTATTACAAAACGCAAGATGTAATAAGCGCGTTTGTAGTCGAGTGGTTTAGCCGTTTGAATGAACAGTTTATAAATCAACCGAATGCTATTGATAATACTCTTATTTATTTTATAATAACTTCAACAACTAAATTCCACTAGACTCCCCGAAACATAAACAATGGACCAAATTGAATTAACTTTCAGATCGCTTTCATTACTCGTTTTTAAAACGTATTCAAAGGGACGTTGGGGCCGTTAAATTTATGATAAACATTAAACCGGGATTTCTGTAAACGGGTTTGATTAGGCCCAATGCTTGGGGGTCTGAGGTATAAACTCGAGTGGAACGCGTAAATTATTATCTTGTTAGATTTATTATTCTTAGCAACTTCGAATTTCACCAGTCAAAGATAAAGTTTGCGTCATAAAGCGGGCTTTAATTTGCAATCTCCCTTTATTGGCAGACTTAATTGTTCAATGATTATGACGGTGGGTTGTCGGCGTCGAACAATTCTTAGTGAATTCCAGCTGACGTCTCTGTATAGCATTCGCTTCGGTGACGTACGATGCGTCACCGAATCTACTACTGATTTATTTTTAAAAGTTTAAACGTTAACCACGTTCCCAATATATATTTTATTTAACTTCTTTATCTTGCGAAGCTATATAACTCTTAATTAAAAATAAGTAACTAAGTTAACAAAAGAAAAAAAGTATGGTGGCATATTTGAATTTACTCATATATTTATTAGTAGTAGTTTAGTTAGGTTATTATATATTAGGGTAAGTATAAAATGTATAATTAATTTTCATTTAAGACTCATTTTTTCACTTCTATAACATGCACGTCGCAGTAAGCACGTATTTAAAATTGTTAAATACAGACTAACAACCCAAAACGTTTTATTGTTTTTCTCGCTTTGGTACATAAAACAATTTTGTGGAACTTTTAAACCTAACTAAGATAATCTCAAGGGGGACTATTTTGCCATTTATGACTTATATAAAAAAAACCAGTCAACTGGGAGTCGAACTCGTACGCTGAAGGTTCCGTACCTACCCATTACATCGGCATAATAAAATTGGTAAATAATCACCACCGTTTTTATCCGGAACGGGTGGAATTTAGATTTGCTAAATCTAAATTTACCCTTATATTTTTATTGTGTTTACTCAGGATCTTGATTTTAACACCCCTAATAGGGACTATAGACCTCAGTATCTGACATAAACTTCAACGTCAACATGTCCACCCGTTCCTGAGAAAATCGGTGGTGACAAACGGACAGAAGACGGACAAGAGACTGATCTTATAAGGGTTACTTTTTTACCTTTTAAGCTACGGAACCCTAATAAGAGATCAATTGTATTTATATTTTTTTCAAAAGATTCCAGCTTAAAATGATTCATTTTACTTTTATAATTGGAAGAACAAGGGCATTTCTTATTTTTAATTTTTTTCTGAATTCGCTCAATCTGGTTTACATAGCACTGATACAAAAGGTTCCAAACAGGAGATGCGTATTCTAGCATACTGCGTCAGTAAGCATTATAGAGTATTTTTAAAGTAATTCTACTCTGGAATATCTTGCATGCCCCTAATAAGCCCCAGTGAATTGTATGCCTTGCCAACTATGTGGTCAATGTGATTTGTGAAAGAGAGTCTTGAGTTCAAAAGTATCCCAAGACGTCGGATAACATTAACTTTTTGGAGAATCGTGTAATTTGTACAGAGAAGAGATAATATTCTAATCACGCGTAAATTTTATGGGGTTAAATTCGTCCGCATTTAATTTTTTAATTCGATGACTTCGTAGCGCAGTGGCCAAGGTATTGGCTTCTGCATCGGGGGTCGTGGTTTCGATTCCCACACGGAACAACTATTTGTGTGACCTACAGATAGTTGTTTCGCATCTGGGTGTTTTTAAAATTTATGTTTGTAAAACGTCCCTACAACACAGGATAATTTTGTTATTTTAACTTAAGGGCAATGTTTTTTTTAAACAAAAAAAAAAATACCTCTGAACATAGGCCTCCCCCACTGACTGTCTGAATAATAATAAAAATGGTCCCATGACATGCGTGCGATCCTTGCAGGACCTCGGAAGATGAAAAATAAAATGGTTATTCAAAAACGTAAAAAAATACACAAAAATAAGAGAAACCCCTTTCTCTAATTCCGTTTTACGAAATCACATTCCGACAGCAATAACGGTGCATTTGACCCCGAGAAGGAAACCCAATCTGTCTGCGCGACTATAAAAGCGTTCGCGTATCGGCTCGCGTTAACTGACAGGTGACATTATTCACGCTCCAGCCGCGAAATAAAAATAGGGGAGGGGGCTCTAACACTGCGCGGAGGCGATAAGCGCCGTATTGATGCCTTCGGGCGGGATGATTGATCGCTTAACGCTATCTCTACTCGATGCAATTTTTATTTCGGCTGCAGCGGCTAACGCGCGATCGATGCGGGAATTATTGAAGGATACAGGCCAAAAAGAAATCTAGCTCGCTGCTCGTTTGACACTAACGCCTTAATGATAGGCAGTCCTATCCTAGATATTATATGCGATAATATAGCAAGTGAGCAGGCGAATCGGGGTTGCTTTGGTGTTAAATATCGTTTGCCACCCATGTACAGATACAACATCCTTGGAGTTGCAGACGCATTACCTCTATCATTTGAAATGTATTACAAATCCGCGTTTTCATTATTTTCACTTTCTGGCGGCATTGTGTGAGGCAGTGTTACTTTCCGAACGAACCTACCCTTTTTTGCAACAGCGAAAGTTGCAACGTGGCCTTGCTACATTCATACATCATCATTTTGCAACCTATTTGAGTCCAGTGGTGAAGGTGGGCTCCATAGACTGCCGTGAAGTAATTATTTGCAAGTAAATATTTTGTGTTCAAATTTATTTCAAAATAATTAACGATATATCCAATGTTCAATAGTTCAACTGCCTAACCCTAATTTATATAGTTTGCTTCACTCCATGAGAGGTACCAAATGAAAAAATCTTAGTTTTTGTCAAGATTAAAACTGTTCATATGGTTATTAGATGATGTAATTTTAATCTATTCTTTTTTTATGGAAAAAGAAGGCAAAGGAGCTAGCAGGCCACCGGGATGATAAGCCATCACTGCCACCCATGGACATATGCAACATCAGTTGAGTCGCAATTGCTTACCAGCCTTTAAGGTAGGAGTAGGCTCTCTTCATGTAGGTCCCTAAGTCGTACCGGTCCAAAAATACCAAACAACAAGTCGTTCCAAAAGTTGGTTGAGCGGGGCAGAAAATTGCGTGAAAAAAAAAAAAAAAAAACAATTTGTTAAAAAAATTTTTTGAAACACGTGCTTACACTTGTCGCCGGTGTCATTTGGAATTTTTGGATGTTTTGAACTCAGGTTGCTCGAGTATTATTAAAATAAAAAGTTATCATAGCACATAACCCTTTCTTCAAGCTCACAATTGTACGAACCAGTACTTCTTGGTATTTGAAAATTCCAAGTTGGAAAACTATTATTACCATAAATATTGTCCATAAACAGAAAATTGCAGCAGAACGTTTTTTTAATGAAAGAAGCAGTCCAGGAAGGACAGAAAAAGCATTCCATGTTGGTTACCCGCCTTTTAAATAGGTCCTGATTAGAGTCTCTAATAAATATATTTTGTCTCTCTTCCAAGGTATGCAATTGCAACTATTAGTTGCATACCTTGAAGATTCATATTACGCTTATAATTATATGTTTTATGCCAGGGATGGTCAAACAGTTTGCGGAATGAAAGGGTTAGAAAGAGATAGGAACCGTTCTTCCTGTCTTGTATACTTAGGACTACTTAAAGACTCAATTTCAATATAAGTACCAACTTTTCGCTAAATCTGTTCACTCCACAAGTCGATTGGGAAGAAAATATCAACAGTACAGAAAATTGAGTTACGCGATGTCAAAAATTTCTATCGTTATAAGAGAACAAGAGATAGTCTCTGCTTACGGGGACTCTTTCCCGGGAAAACCATTATTCGCAAATGGCATGACCTATTCGAGACAGACAGTCAAATGATGGCCACGATTTTTTGAGATGTACAAAATACCCTCAGAGGGTAGTTTGTAAATCAAGTTTAAATAATATGACTGTCTGTATTTAAATTAGCATTTGGATTGCTTAATGAAAAATATCCGTCTATACCAACATTTTACATAATTTTCTGTCTGTATGTAATTAGTGGTTTCAGAAACTACTCGTCCGATCCAATAATGTAATATTCATCAATGTATATTTACTATGTGAAGTAAAAACATTTGCATAAAAGAGTGAAATGCTGACAAATATCACGGATTTCATGCAACCATTGCTGCAGATAAATAGCCTGATTAGTATATCACTCTAAATAAATTTCGCTTCTACATCCATTTTGTTTTCTTGATTTTACGCGAACATTGTACATATTAAATGAAACTAACGGATTTTATCGCGTTTTTTATTTTGATTTGAACTCCCGACGTTTCGAACCCTTTCCAGCTAATAAACAAAACTAGTTTCATTTAATAGGTACATCCATTGTTGTTCGAAGACGGTTGGCGAATCTCATTGCTTTAAACTCCTTTAATGTTGTTCACCGTAATGTACTGTGAGTAAATCTAATGTCAGTGGATAAAGGTTAATAAGATACACTTAATGTTCACATAGTATAAAACAAAAACGCTCCCGATGTTTGTACGCTTACATCTTTTAAACTACGCACCGGAATTTAATGCGCTTTTCATCAATTGATAGTGATTCAAGTGAAAGGTTTATATCTAGGTTTAGAGCAAAGAAGAGTAGAGAAATTCAATATCTACATTGCACCCGTGCGAAGCAGGGGCGGGCCGCTAGTATTGGATAAGCCGAATCTCATTCCACATTAATTCATTTATTCTCACATTAATGCGACCATAACAATGACACAAGACTTAAAATTGTGTTTTGAAATGTCCTATTGTTCGATGACAGAATGATCAATATTTAAATTTTCTGAACTCGGTGAAAGAAGGATAGTATTAGATATCTTTTTCATCACATATCCTTATCAATCTCAGGGTTGTTGTTAAAATATATGAATCATGCTGCTAATGGTATAAGCTAGGTTTTTACGATTGGCCTGGTTAACGTATACCAACTTTGTAACAAACATATCCGGATTATATTAACAGCCGGTTGCATAAATACTAGTCCAATATAGAAACCGAACCCATGAAGCCTGTCGCAGAAACCATTGTCATAGCAACTGCACCGTCAGATCATCTTAATAAGAATAGTTTTCCTTGCTTTCACTTCATAACTGGCAGGCAATTAAGTGCCTTTATATCGGAAACTATAGGACACACGAGTTATATTGATACTCAGCGACCCGCCCCGGCTTCGCACGGGTGCAATGTATTATACATATAAACTTTGCTCTTGTATCACTCTATTTAGTAAAAAAAAAAACGCATCAAGATCCGTTGCGTAGTTTTAAAGATCTAAGCATACATATAGACAGACATACAGTGTGACGACTTTGTTTTATACTTTGCAGTGATATTGAACTGGCGTCCTCCGTTCTGCAGTACTAAGCAATAGGCGTGATGGCTCACTTTTAATGGAATATACTCGAGCATCCTAAGTCCGATCTTCGATGCCAGCATCAATGAACGAACAGAGGTCTTTACCCCGCTGTGGGACATATACAGGACTTTAATTTCACTTTAAGCCATGCCGCAAAGTCGAAGTAGCAAGTGAAAGAAGCATTTCGCATTCATCGCCGCAGTTGATTCTTGTGCGTAAGCGACATTCGTTGATTAGTTTCCTTTAGAAAACATACGACAAAGGCCCCAGATTTTGTTTCACCGCGCGCGCGTTGTGCTGAAAGGTCACAGCTCCCGGGTTACGGTTGGATAGAGACACGTTAACCGCTTATCTTGTTAGCCGAGAAACATTTCAATGCAGAAAAGTCTCATTCACAGCAAATGTGAAGGCTTAATTCAATTCAACTATTTTTTCTATGTGAAAAGTTGCCAAGCGAGCAGGCGGTTCACCTGATGTTAAATGAATACCGTCACGCATGGACTTGCTACACCTGAGGCTTCCAGATGCGTTGACAACCTTTTGAAAATTGGGCTCCGGCTACCTCATTCATCAGACGAAACACGAAATTATTATACTTCCA
Source organism: Iphiclides podalirius (assembly GCA_933534255.1). Lineage (NCBI taxonomy): Eukaryota > Metazoa > Arthropoda > Insecta > Lepidoptera > Papilionidae > Iphiclides > Iphiclides podalirius. The sequence goes on from OW152816.1 coordinate 17,355,517, forward strand.
CTTGATTATGCTTCTGTCACGTATACTACTTTTTAAGGAACTAAACTTTTTTTTATAGATATTTAGTCGATTGGTGACTTTGTGGCGCCGTTGCTAAGCTATTCGCTTCAGCGTCGGGGGTCGTGGGTTCGATTCCTACTCGGGACAAGTATTTGTGTGATTTTGTTGTTCCGTGTCTGGGTGTTTGTTTCCCAAGGAGGGTTGAAGTCAGAAAGGCGGCCGGTCGTAAAAAAGTAAAAAAAAATCGCTTACAATATGATTGAAATCTTGAGCCGGCCTCAGCTAGGCAGGATTAGGGCAGGAGGATGATGATGAGATACGTAGTCGATTTGTTATATGTTGAGGTTTAATTATCGAAACGGTAGCTTTTGCATGAAATTATGTATAGGTGCTTTGTGATTATGATAGTTGTATACATTCACGTTTCATTTTATGAGTGAGATAACTGTGGCACACCACGCACATAAACGTTGACAACGCATCTGCCGCGTAAACCATTTAACATCAGGCCAAACACCTACTTGCTTACCAAGTTTTCGCATAAAAAGACTCCGTAGCGGTATTGGCTTCAGCGCCGGGGGTCGTGGGTTCGATTGGGAAAACTATTTGTGTGAGCAACAGATGATTATTTCGCATCAAGGTGTTTGTCCGCGTGAAATTTATGTTTGTAAAACGTCCTTATAACACAGGATATTATAACTAAAGTAAGGGCAATATTTAAAAAAAAGATACTCTATTTTGTTTGGTAAGAACATGCAAATATAAACGAAAATCGATCACCTGTTGTGTCTTCCCCCTACTTTGATACCGATATCAATAAAGCTGCGGAATTAGGTGGGCCTCACGGATGCCCAATATAGAAAGCCATTCCCTCGAAAACAAATGGCGCGTATGTAAATAAACCATTGATTACTGATCGGGCGGTAATCGAATTGCTTCTTGACAAGCCTATTGTAGCCAGTTGTAGGGCTATGCTCACGCAGACTAACCATATTTATTTAAAAACTTTCGCCCAATTTTATTTAAATCTAGGCATAATAATAATAGCACAATAAGATAACGAGGTCGACTCAGGAGTTAAAAAGCACGCGTATTGATAACTGCACAGAGAGACGGTAGGTTTTTTTATAAAACCTCTATGTATAAATGGGCATAAATGCAATGATAGTGTAGTACCATGATAAGGAAACCCAGATCTGATGATAGCATCCCAGAGAAATCCAGGGCAATCCGCAAATGTTATCATCATCATCATCATCATTTCAGTCTGTTTGAGTCCACAGCTGAACATAGGCCTCCCCCATAGACTGCCACGAAGTACGATCCTGAGCCACCTGCATCCATCGACTTCCCGCACATTTGCACAGGTCGTCACTCCATCTAGTGGGGGGTCGTCCTACACTGCGATGACCAGTACGAGGCTGCCACTCGAGAACCTTTCTTCCCCAACGGTTATCGGTTCTACGAGCTATATGGCCGGCCCATCGCCACTTCAGCTTGCTAATTCTCTGAGCTAATTACATTTAGATAACTAGAATTTGCGTGTTCTACAGCAAGCTCACCAGTGAGAATTACAACGAGTAAGATCAATATAAAATTCAAAAATCATTTATTCATCGACATAAAAAACTTACATTTTATTTATCGATAGTCATGTTATATTTTTATAGAATAATTTGTCGCGACTACAGTTCTATCGAATCCCTTGTCTCCAATGTCTTTAAGGAAGGATTTGCAAATCCGGAAAAATATGATAAAAATAAGCAGTATTTATAATGTGAAATTAATACACCTATGTAAGGTTACATTTTCAAGATTTGATTATATTAGATTTAGTATTATTTCAAGTTTTTTTGAAGTCGGTTCATTTATGTGTTAAAAGTCTTTTTAATGTCGTTAAAGTTTTTTGTACTCAGATTCCTTCGGTTATGAAATATATACATATATTTATATATATTTAATTTTTTATTTAATCCAGTAATAAAGTACAATAACATAAGTAATTCTCTCCCAAACTCTGATGCACTTTATCGGCAGCAGTTCTCGTATATAACACATACTTAACTACCGTTTAAGTCAACTCTGGTTGCCCACCAAATATTGGTTGTATGTTGTTGTCCAAAGCGTGCGATGTAAGTTCTTAGACTAAACTTGTCCAATATTGCTGTTCCAGATTCACTTCAAGTTAATTTATACACGTTTGAGCTGAAGCAGAGTGTGCTACGCGGTATTATGGTAGAATAACTTGCTAGCTCGGTCAAGTTGCTGGCGTTTCTAGTTTTGGGTGCGCTTTACAGGATTGATTCCTTCGAGGACTAGTACATATTTGCGCAACTTACAGATGATTGCAATAGCACAAAACTCCTAAAAATAGTCTTTTTATCGGGGCCATATCAAAACTTTTAAGTTAAGTTACCAAAATTGAAAACAATCCTATCATTGAACCAAAAGTCAATTATAACATTGTAAATTGATACTAACGATGCTGAAATATTAAATTTCATAAAGTTAATTAGAAGATTCTCTGAATGTTGTAGATAGTATACCGGGAAATCCCAATTGGAATTGGCCGGATCAACTATAAACCTGTAATTTAATAAAAAAGAAGTTTTTTCACTTAAGTGATGTTAGAAAGTATTATATTATTTTACTACCAAGTTTTGTTACGCAAGTCGATGGGCTTTTTAATTTTTTATCACGATGAACTCCTTGAAGCCAACCACGACGTTACTTTACAATTCAGTTGTAAAGGTTATTTTATGTTATTATTGAATTGTGATGAAACCTGCATATTTTCGAAATAATAACAAAAAAAATTTCGAAGATATGTGAAGTCCGCCAATCCGCAGTGGGGCCGCGTGGTGGACTATGCCCTGATACCCCCTGTATAGAGGAGGCCTTTGCCCAGCAGTGGGACATGTATAGGCTGTTACTTTACTTTTTACTTTTATTTCATTGTGAGCTTAATGCTTGTATAGCAGAATTGTAAAAACGCGTCTCTGAAAAAAAAACCGTTTCTGGCTCGCTAACGCTATTGCTATAAACAATTTTGGTTTACTCTTATATCTGTGATAGGGCCCCCCATCAGCTCATCGTTGACGTTTAAGCGTACGGATAGGCAGGGTTATCCGGGGAAGTCTCACAGCCTCACAGAAAAATTATTACTCTTTTTTATAGAAAAAAGTGGACAAATGGGCAGTAGGCTCAATGGATGGACAGTGATTACTGCCGCCCATGAACATCTGCAACACCGGGGGTCTCGCAATATGATCTCTTATTGAAGGTTCCCTGGTCGTAACGGTTCGGAAAGACTGCCGGCAGACGGCAGCCGGTTCCACAGACTGGTTGTGCGAGGCAGTGGAACGGTGGACATCTAGGTTGTGTGAGTTTCGTCTTGTAATCGAGGTAGCCAGCTGTAAATCTTCAAGTAAGTGTACCCTAAGCTGGCTGGCCATATTCTCATATAAATAAAAATTTAACTCCTACGTTACGAAAGCAAAACTTTTAATTTAAAATAACTACAATTTAATTCCCAGTTTGCTACTGCTACTGAAATTTTTTTGACAGTATTTCACTTTTTAAGTTAAGTTCAGTTCACTTGTTACAATTTGATGAATATGGTTCAACTTGTCGCAACTTACAATAATCTTAATCGTACGTTTTTTTTCCGATTGATTGGCATTCGAAGACAATGAATAATAGGTCAAATTTGTTACGAAATTATTGGTTCACAATCCAATTTTTTTACGAAAGTAGCAATTTCGTCGGTAAAATTAATACGTATACGCGCAGTATTTAATTGGTCATTATTATCTGCTCAACTACATACAAACGTTATAGACCTCCATTTAGAATGTTATAAGCCTCATTTTACAAGTTACCTAAAGACATTCAACTTTTGGAACTTATTAAGTGAAGTAACACTATTCGCCATTTCTGATCAAAAGCTCTTGCCTGTGTACAGCTTTGCATTAATGTTTGCCACATGACCCTATTATGGAGCTCTTGAACATATTTCTTAGATATGGAGGCTTGTCCACGATGTTTTCCTTCATATTTCAACACTTAGCCAGTATTGCAGTAGAATTTCAATCTACACATCACGGTTACTGGCACCGACATATGAAAGGGTTGCCCTAGTTGAATTATGTCTCGTTTCGTCCAGAAATCGTCCAGACACTGAGGTACAATGAGTTGGAACTTAATTGAATGATATCGTCAACTAATATACGTTAGTTAGTTAGTAAATATTTACTGAGTCACCACGTAGGATGTACTATGTTTAACTGTGATAGGGCCACGCAACAGTGGTCACTGTTGGGCTAATAAGGGCACGGCCGTCCAGGTTAGTACCACGACCTCACAGAAGACAGGCGTGAAGTAGAAGTTATACACTTCTGAATATCGTCTGGTGGGTGAGGTAGCCGGGGCCCACTTTATTTAAAGGTGGCAAAGTACCGCCAACCGCAACGGTGTTGCAAATGTCCATGGACCGCAGTTATCACTTAACATCAGGTGAAACGCCAGCTCGTGTTCCACAGTTCTCACACAAAAAGAAATTGTCCGTTATCAATTATTTAAATCTCATATTTCATATTCACGTCCAGCTAATACGGGAAACTATTAAGTAACGTTGCAAATAAACCACATTAAGCTTTCTGGGGAGCTTCGAAGTTATGTACAAAACTCCACCCACCATTTTATATGCAAAACGTTGGTTGCAGTAAATATACAGTACGTAAGAGACTATAACTGTCGCAGTGCAGTCTACGAAGTTCCACGGTCCAAGCTATTCGTATTATGTGTATTCAATTTTCAAACGTAAATAGCATTGTTCCCTAATAAATTTGGATAATATCTCATGTCTTGTAGTACATGGGGAACTATACGCTAGACTCTTCCAGGTCTTTCAATTCCTGACGGGGCAAACATAGCTTCTGCTATTTTATTTATTTAAACAGTTATTTCAATAAGATCAAATAAGGCGAATAATAATTATCATATACATCTGTATTAACTCGGCGTATCTAATATTACATTTTATAGTTACTTCCTATTTAAAAATTATACATTACGCTGCGCTTACATAAATATGTCTAAATAAAAATAAGAATGAATTTTTAAGATTTAGTAATGTGCATGATATAAATACTAGGAACAAACATAAATAAATTCTATCCGTGTCTAGATTGCATATACTATTTTTATTGAACGCTTTTAGAACAAAATACCAAGAAAATTTTTCAAATTATGTTCCAAAAAAAAATCATTTCGGTGAGTTTCTTTCGGTTCTTTTCAGGTCAGTGGTGTTTCCTCCGAACCGGTAGTAGTGTTTTTTGACAATCAATAAGTTTCATGATTCTATATTGAATAAAGATATTTAAATTTGAATTTAGAATAGCAACAAATAATTTTATTTGTATCAGCATCGCATATGGACGTACTTTGCTTAATTATGTTCAATGAAAAAGCGAGTACCCGGACGTCGAGCTATATACGCCAGCATTGACAATTGATTTGTATAGAAAGCTAAATCGAATAACGAAATTACCATCCAGAGCATGTGTTCGAAGTATAAATCTGACTGTTGTTGATTATGACAGCCGATGAATCAACAGACGCCAGTACCTGAACACAAACAGCAGTAACACCACTAAATCGGCACAGACCGTCGACCGTCAAATTCGGTGTCGCAAACAAACGGCCGGCATGCAAATGGACCGCTGATTAGTGATTCGACGGTAATCGAATCACTTCCTTAACGAGGGCACGATAGTTACCGTCGGACTAACCAAAACACGTTATGTTAACAGAGGACGGCTGTCGCAAAGTATGTAAACGCGCTTTATCAGGTCCGCGTAACTGTATATAGACTAGCTTTTCGCCCAAGCTTCGCTCGCGTTGAAGCCGTTAAATAAATATCTATCCCCTTTAAGAATCCTTTATAACCCTTTTTCTAATTCAATATAGCCTATGTCCTTTCTCAGACTCTAGACTATCTGTGTACCAAATTTGATTAAAAGCGGTAGTTTTGGAGTGAAAGCGAGACAGACAGACAGAGTTACTTTCGCGTTTATAATATTAGTATGGATGTCGAAAATGTGAAAGAGTATGAAGGTGTAGGGGAAGCTTTTAATCCGCAGTGAATATCAGGAGAGAAAGGACAAAAAAGAATCATCAAAATCGATTCATGAACGATGAAATTATCAGCGAACACACATGAAAAATTATATACTGCGTGTCGTTACAACCGCGACAATAAATGAACACGCATATAGAGACGACTATATGCGTGTTCATACATACACAAAATAGATGACTTTTTAAAATTGTATTAAACATTTACATTTTTTAAATAACAATCTTTACAGAGTTATTACATTTTCCAAAACAAAGAATTTTAGAACATCCCTACGTATAAAACTGTAACGTAAAGTTCGTTTGTAAAGGTCACAAAGCATATGAATGGATTGAATGAATTTAAAAGAGATAAAACATACACTGTTATAAGAAGATATTTGTAATTCGAAGCTGCGGCAACGAATGAAAAAGTCTCTGAATGTAATGAATCAGTCAGTTGTAGTTGTATAGAATGTTACAAATTTTGTTTTTGAAAAATATTTTTTTGACGTTTGTATTTTTTACGATTATTGGCAAGTAGCGTTAGACGTGTGTTCATTTATTGTAGTATTGATTGCAACGACACGCTGTATATACGGTCGAATTGAGAAAGTTACTTTTTTTGTGGTCGGTTAAAATACGAGAGCCTCAATAAACTCTTATAAGATAGGAATAGCGCGTTAATCTTATAAATGCCAATATAAGATGATGCAAAAAATTTCATGTACGACTTTAGTAAAAAGACTTTTGTACAATATAATCCTTAGCTTACAATAAGGATAAGGTCACAATGGGGTTGACATATCCAAACAAGGATAAAATCCCCAAAACAAGTTCTGATAAAGAATAAATATATTATCTGCACATCATTTTGGGTGACAGATTTTTCGAGGGCAGATCTATTACGACATAGTCGTACATACGTCCAGTCCCAAACTAAGCAATGCTTGTATTATGTCAACAAATTTACACTAGATGGCATTATTATAAACTCTTTATTATACATTTTTTACCGAAAGTACTTTTTAGAAAACATAAAATGTATTCTATTTATCATCAAATTTCATGAAGTGTTAAGAAACTTACGGCGTTCCGACACACAAACCACCTTTGATTAATAATACATAGAAAGAATTCAAACAGTCTTTCATTCCTCACTTAATGTGAAAAGGCCCATAAATTATTTCATAAATGTAGGTAGTTATAAAAATTAAAAAATAATATTATTTATGAAAAAAGTACTTGTCGTTATCTTTATGAAATAATAAAAAGGTCCGAGTTAAAAGGTTCCCGATATTAATTTGCCGAAATTGCACCATCATTTTGAATTTTACCAAAAACGAAAGTAAAACTTGCAAAGTATTAAGTATGCTAAGTACAAGTTTGTTTCAATTATGAAAATTTACAAGTATTCATCTTAGTACTACGAGTAAGTAGAGTACTGTGTTGTAATGAGGTTCTATCTAATAAGATATTATGTATAATCTGAATCTAATTTTCATTTAGGGCAGGCAATAAAAATTATCATCAGAATACGAAGGTAGATTTCGCCACCATCTACAAAGTTATAATAGCTCAGTGGGGCAATCAGGTGTCTCCGTAACCAAAAGATCCCGCTTAGAGTCCAAGTGATTTTTTTTTCGAGTTGCTTCTTTCTTTCTCAGAAGAGAAAAAAAAAAACGAACCAAAGTCGGTCATCCAGGTACTTTTTTTATTAATGAATCTCGTCGCAATGTTCTAATTGATCTGACAGGATTTTCGATGTCAAATGTTCTCTTTTCAAATTTCTAAATCCTCGGGAGTGAGGGGGGGGAGGGTTTACGGCAGTGGAGGAGTGGTGACGCTTAAATATGATCATATAATAATAATTATCTTGTTTCGTAAAAAATACACTTGATATTTCTCAATATCATGTAAGAGAATGGTGATCATGTCACAGATGATGATGGCACTCATATTGGATTTTGTTTAAATATCACTTACGTTTATTACCCAATCAATTAATTAAATTATTCACAGAAATAGGTGCGCAATTAGGGCCTGATTTATATCGTAACTCCCGTCTGATTACTATTCGGACGGAACACCGACAGTCGCTGTTTACCATTTCGACTATTAATCAATTCTACTCCTACGTGCAGCCAGTTTTATTAGAACTATTGGTCATCGATTCGTCGAAATTTTACCGTCATTTTACTTTTTAATTTATATCTGGCTCTTTCGGTTAGTTTGACATTTTGAAATTCTTTGCGATAATTCATTCTTTACAGACTATTATTTCTTTGACATTGACAGTATGAAAGTAAACAATAAATATTTTTATTTTGTGTATAAACAAATGTCATACATACTCTCATCATCTTAGATCCTCATCATATACAATAATGGTATTAGTGAAATAACACTAATACCATTATTAATTGGTAGTTTTTCTACCAATTAGTTGTGGTACTCATTCTTACATATTAAATGTCCTAGCTAAGTAACAGCCGATCCGCATGTTGTAGTGATCCTTCTTAGGTGGGACTAGGGCAGCTGGTTGATGATGACGAACGGTTTAATTGAATAATTTGGAATTTCAGTTGTTATTGGTTGCCATGGTAGCCACTATGAAGTTGGTATCATATTTCCCCCAAACGCGGCAAAAGAAGTATAACTTAAAACGGGGCAATCCTGCACATGAAAATACTCGGCATGCCTTTAATCTTAGTCAAACGGATTGCTCACTGATTAGTGGTCCATTTGAATACAAATTCATTTGTTTGCGCCCGTACAGTGTCCGAAATCGGACGCCGGCGAACTGCGCCAATTTAGTTGCTTTATTGCTATTTGTGTTTGGACACGTGATTCGTTGGATGCCGGATGATTTATAGACCTCACTGATTAGGATTAATCCTGTGTTCGGGCCTCATCGATTGATTCCTGCACCCATAAATCAGATTGTCAACGGGCTGTATGGATATCGTTTATCTGTAATTAGCACATATGTAATACGTGTGTGTGTTGATGGTCAATCAGGAAAAGAAGTCTTGAAGGTGATACTAACTCCTTCTGTCTATGTTGTTAGCTTTATTTTTGCGATTAAGTATTATGTATATTCGAAAAATAAATTCGCATTAAAACATCTTCGGTGGCCATCATCATGGCATTTATCTGCTTGGTGGGTTGACGGAGGCTATTATTAATTTTTATGTTATTTTCAATATTGTGTTGGAACGTTTAAAGATATAATTGCCGGTTGACACGCTTCTTGATTGAGTTTATGTTTCTATTTTACGAACACACTTCGATTTGGGTGGTTATCTCATGGATATAGTCTTGAAATAAGAAAATATTTGTGTGTTTGTATGTCGTCATTGCGGTAGTCGTTATTCGTATCAAAACAATTTAAGTAAATTGTATAGCTCCATGAATGGAAAGTATAACGTTAAACCGAGAGGGGAGGATTAAATTACGCCATACAACACTAGTGGCCCTTATCGTGCACTAAAGGGTAGCAGTAGTCAATTCTCGAAACTTCGGCAATGGATTACAGCGCCGGGGGACAATCAGCGGCAATTATCTTAAGCTTGGATCCCGAGCTTCGAGTTCTTAAGCATTCCCTTTGTGCAATCCGGGTTAATTGCTCCGGTTGACTTTTCGTTGACGGATACTAAGCGGTATCGTTAGCGTTGGCCCGTGGTTCATCAGCTGCCATAACGGCACGAGTGAGATGTAACGACCAACTCGCTGAGTCTCTTAGCAGATTAGGGAACGTTACTATCGTCGGAGGCCACTAGGAATAGTAAGCTAAACCGATCAGTTATTATTGATGAAAATGAGAGGAGATTAAAGATTATTACTAAAATAACCACTAATGAGTAGGCATTTTTTCATGTGAGAAGGTGGAAAAAAAAAAAAAAAAAAAATAAAAAAAAAAAAAAAAAAAAAAAAAAAAAAAAAAAAAAAAAAAAAAAAAAAAAAAAAAAAAAAAAAAAAAAAAAAAAAAAAAAAAAAAAAAAAAAAAACAAGGGAGCTAGTGGCTTGGATGACACCTGACGTTAAGTGATAACACCCGTAGGGTGCGTTTGCATCACCCCTAGGGTTACTGATGCGATGCCAACTTTCAATAAAGTGCGCCCCGGCTACCTTGCTCACCAGACGAAACGCAATACGCGTCTACTACTACGCGAGAAGTACAATACTTCAGGTCTTATGTGGGTCGAGTTACTTAGTGACTGCCTGTTAAAACATGTTGCTAGTTCTATCGATATCAGAGCAATCGCATTAAGAGCCCAGTGTTTATTTCGTCACTTTGCTTTATTCCATTGCGCTTCGTTGAAAAAAATATCTCAACACGGGGCGAAAATTTGGGTCCTCCATTAATCGTCCATTAATAGTTCTGAGTCTAGTCATATATAATGTAAGTGGCTTGTATTCATATCGAGTATCAAGCATCATCAGAATGGTAATTTACTGCTATATGTGGCATTGCTATATATAATAGCAATACCACCTTTAATGCTCAATGTCTATGGTATTCATTGTTAATTAGTAGTTAATGTGGTAGGGCCACGCAGCGGTTTTCGATGTTGCACGAATAGGCAGGTACCTTCGGGGAAGTATCACGACCACGACCGAAGACGTGAAGTGGAAGTGTATCGTCAAGTTAGTGAGGTGACCGAGGCACACTTTATTGAAAGGTGGCAACGCATTTGTTACCCTACATTGGGTGTTGCAAATGTCCATGGGCGGCGGTTATCCCTTAACATCAGGTGAACCGCCACCTCGCTTGCCAACTTTATACATAAAAATGCAACAGTAAATAAAAAAAACATCAATTAAATATTAATAATAAATAAAGCGGTTGGTCGAAAAGCCATTAATCACGAGAAAGTCATAAGCTATGCGATATTTTTGTGTTAAAAACATATTTATAAATTTGTTAACTTTTTCTTAAATTCAACTTAACTCTTAAATCATCATCGTCTTTTCACCAGAACCATTATAATTGCAAATTAAAGTTTAATAATAATAATAATTAATAAATATTTAGGACACATTTGTACACAACATTTTCTAGTCCCAAACTAAAAAAAGCTTGTACTATGGGTACTAGAAAACTGATAAACATACTTAAACATACTTTTCTTTTGTAAATAAATACATATTATACATATAGCAACACCCAGACACTAGAAAAACACCATGTTCATCATACAATATTTTTCCAGTAGTGGGGATCGAACCCACACCCTCAGGCGCAGGAGGCAGGTACACTACCCATTACGACATTCGGGTCGTCAAGTTTAACTTTGTAGTTTAACTTTATATAATCACTAAATTGTTCGTTTCAAGCACAGCTAATTTCAGCATATATATTTAATTGGTAAGATTGCATTCGAATACGTAAGATTAACCCTCGGCGTTAAGTGTACGAGGATTGTGACTGGGATACGCAATTATTGTGAGCTTAGTTGGGTGGATTCGAGATCAGCCCTTTCAGTTGTTCGAATCCGCTTTTAATTGTTACGAGGGTATTCGCCCCGAACATCCTCCTTTGCTTAACTACAGTTATCCGTCTTCAAAGTTGAGGGCACAACAATAATGCTGCTCTTTTCTCTCCGATACGTTCCGAGTCCCCCGCCGACGTAAATATTTGTTTAAGTAATTGGCTTACTGTTCCCTTTCAATCTCGCGGTCTATAGGAGATTTGTTTTCACCATTCAGTGAAAGCTGCAAGTATTTTATACGTAAATATTTTTAAAATTACTGATGGCATAATCATAAACATGTAAAAATAAATGAATAATATGTTATTGCAGAGAGGACATAAGCAATGATATTCATGGCTTTTTACTATAATTGTAAATAGTAGTAGTACGTAATAACAGGTTCGGATGCACAATTTTCTTCGGAGTCCTAAATACGAGCATGAGTTCTATCATCTTCTGTAGGTTTGTTTACCTATTCGTTCCTGTTGTCGTCGCTTAAGGAAGCCTTAAAAAGGTTGGTAATATTTCAATAATTAATATTAATAGTTGAAATATTCGTTCTTTCTAAGAAAAGAAAAGCACCTGTCACACCAATCGCAAGCGTGCTGGCGATCTAACTAACAAAAAAACCAACTCCGCTGGCTCAGCGACCCGAAGTGAGTCTTGGCGTGCTGGCGATGTTTGCTATGCGATGTGTGCTACCTGATGTTAAGTGATACTCTGCGTTGGACATTTGCAATTCCCATAGGGTTGCATTAGCGTTGCCACCTTTTAATAAATTGGGCTCCCGTTACTTCACTCGCTAGACGAAACGAAGAAGTATACTTCTTAACTCTCACTCCACGGTAGGACCACGCAATTACGGTGGTAGGACCACGCAAAAGTGTTCGCTGTTGCACGAATGGGCAGGTCCGTCCGGGTTAGTAACACGACCTCACAGGAGACCGGCGTAAAGTAGAAGTGTTGCACTTCTGCGTTTCGTCTGGAGAGTGACGTAGTCGGGGCCCACATTATTAAGAGGTGGCAACGCATCCGCAACCCTAAGGGTGTTGCAACTGTTTACGGGTGGCGGACTTAACATCAGGTGAACCGCCAGCTCGTTTGCCACTTCCTGACAAAAAAGATCTTCATGCCGGTCTTTTGTGAGGTTGTGTTACTTCCCCGGACAGACCTGTAACTTCGTGCAACAGCGAAGACCGTTGCAATTCAAAATATAACAAAATAGGTAGGAATAGCTCACAATCTGCCAGCATCATGTGAACATTTTAATTTTTCTCACTATCTATAATTCGGTTGTCAAGTGCTCATCTTTATTACGATTATTTAGCTGTAGAACAATTGCTATGGAACGTTTCGTATTGTTGAACGGGGTCTCGATAATGTCGAAAGTTCGAATTGTACTTGTGGCAATTACTTGGTGTAACGTTTGATGGTTTAATAAAGGAGGGTTGCCATTGCATCTGAGTGACGGTCGATTAATCGCTCGTTACGCCGGCTGGATTTTACGTCAGTTCCGAACTTGGTGCCTATTACGTTTTACGAAATAATTGTCTTTAATTTATGCCTTTTGTTGTCTGCTTTTAGCTAAATCTGCCGAATCCCTACAAAGTTAAGAACTAAATTATAGTAAGATAACTTCATTGAAATTTCAATTCAAGTACACAATGGAAACCTAATTAGTATGCACGGTGCTGTCTTTTTCCACGAAAACGGTAAAAAAATTGTCTCACTGAGTTTCTTTTTTCGGTTCTTCGGGTTGGTGATTTATCTTTTCTGAATGTAATGTTCGCATATTCAATAAGTATATTTGAATTTGTTAAACTTCTATCGAAATTTATAAAAGCACTCTAAAGGTTCGATTTTCTTCTTCCAAGTAATAGCATGATATAATGTGTAGCCAGCAATAAAGTAAAATTTTAATTGTTTCTTGAAATATAATGACGTAACTAGCAATGGGCTACCGAGCAATTAGACGTAGATACGATTATATTTAACTTACAAGTGTTTTAAAGTTTTTTATAGTGCTAATCTCTGCACTTAAGATTGAACATTAAAACATGTAGAAAAAGTACAAAAAGATTGCGCCGCTGTGGGAATCGAACCCACGTCTTCGGCATTCGCGGCCTGACGCTCTAGCCACTGAGCTAAACGGCTGATAGCCACAGCGACGAAAATCTTAACGCCTTCTTATATTCATTATCCACACACGTTATTTTAAACTTTTATATTAAAATTGCAACTTACTCCGGCTACGCACAGGTACAATTAATTGTGTTGCATAAAATTTTGTAAAAGTTCTAAGAATAATAATTTATTTTTAGCGATATTTTTATCGATCGAATTTGAAAAAAATAAATGTCTACTGTAATTCAACCGGAACAAGTAAGACTTGAAAAAGTTTAAGAGGCAAGGCTTATTTCAACTTTATTCTCACTTTCTCTACGATACACATAGCTGGTCTTTAATGCTTTTAATTATAAAACCATTACAGAACAGCTACGTATATCCTTCTATAGATTTATAGGTGTTTGGCCATTTTCATCTCAAAGGAAATAAAAATGTTGTTAACTGGCCATAAAAGTTACATTTTCACGAATCATAAACACGATAAACGGCGCTAGATTTAATGTTCAATCTTTAATGTTCCGCTTTGATTAGATCGTTAAAAAGTTCATTGAAAGTTAAATAATAAAAGTTCCAGGAGCTTTTGCTTTTACTTAAACGCACAACATTGTACGTTGCATTTTGTTGTGAGTAAAACAACGTCGCAGAAAAATTTAGTGTTTCAATAACTGTTACTGTCAGTTAAGTACTTACATGTATCAATTGCTTCCAATGCTAAAAACCAATGTAGATAAAAGACGTTAAGACTTTCGACGGTGTGGCAATCAGGCGTTTAGATTAGTGGTTAAAGCGTCAGGCCGCGAATGCCGAAGACGTGGGTTTGATTCCCACAGCGGCGACAACCTTTTCGTATTTTTTCTACATATTTTAATACTTACATGTATGTATAAATGCATTGCGAGTATAACTATATATTTCAATGCATTCAAATCCCTTCGGTTTTTAATGTAGATGGTCATTATTCTATTGAACCGTCTTCTCTATTAAAAAAATCTTGTTATGAGATTTTGTGACTATCTGTACAATTTCTGTTTTGTGTCGTTGTTTATAATCATTTTGTTACCATTCCTAACATAATTTATAAAACTAAGCGGTAATGCCACGCAGCAGCTTTTGTTGTTGCATGAATAGGCAGACTCTGCTGACAACCACGTCCTCACAGCAGACTGGTGTGAAGCGGAAGTATTATACATTCGCGTTACATCTGGTGAATGAGTCAACTGATTAATTAATAATAAAATATCTTTGTTCACATAGACGCTTGCGCGTTCTTATGAAACGTCAAAATTTTACAAAGAAATTAACATGTTCGTAAGTTATCACCGGTTCGGAAAGCTGTTTCTGTTGAGAAGAAACCGGCAAGAAACTCAACAGTTGCTCTTTTTTAAAAATCAGTTTAAAATATAATAGTACAGGTACAATAGTCTTGTTTGAGCCTACGTGAGTATCAACAGCATTAAGCCCACACATTGTCACACGTCAAGATATTCGGCAATAGTATAATAGGCTTTAGCCATCAATTTTACAACTTTCGAGCCATCAATTTTTCTAATTAACAACGCATCTGTAAGGCCTCGGATGTTTTAAATGTATATGGTGGTGATATTTACTTAACACCAGGTCAAACAACTGTTCGCGTGATAATTTATCCCATAAAAAAGTTGACTAATAAAGTAAAGGTCAAAACGAGTTAAAATTACTTCTAATCTGCTATTGCAATTCCCCTGTTCATATTTGTTTGCAATTGATATATGTTATAAATAGATCTACAGAAAAGTAGTTAATGGTTAAAAGTATTATCGCCATCAATATTGTTCGTTGAATATGTTACAGCCCAAAACAAGTATATAGTATAGCTTCCGGATTTTAAGGTTTGTCTAAAAGAAGCTGTGACCCCAAAATACTAGAAGTAAGCAATACAATTTTATCCCTTAGTGTATATTTTGTTAAGTTAAAAGACAATAATGTGGTAGCAGAGAATAATAGCGAGTGGCCGCCACTGGCTTTTCAAACCGAGAAACCTAAATTGATATCTGTGTGCCGGCACCAATGAATTTGTTAATTGCAATACAAAAATCTGAATTTTGGCGTGCTCTTCGGTAAATGAAAATATCACGAAGAAATCAAATAATTAAAAAATATTTAAAAAAATGTTTTGAAGTCATGAAAAGTCTGGCCTAATACCCTCTGTACAGAGGAGGCCTATGTCAAGGCCAAGGCAAGTGAAACACGTAAATGCTGTTTATTTACATGGAAAAGTAAATTACAAGTTTTCATCCCTTCGCATGAGTTATTTTGCAATTCAATTAGACCTCAATAGTAGATATGTCAAGGCTCAGTTGACTTTCTACGTCAAATGACACGAGAGCTTGTTTTTGTACACATGTTCGTAGAAATTAAAACGAGAAACAATACACTTTCATATTAGACGGATAGACACCGGGCCGGTGTCATTTACAGCGGCGACAAACAAATGGCCCCCAACCCGCTGAGTTACCGCTTCGATTACCGAACGCCTACGCTCGTGACGAAACGCCTCGTACCCGTGACGGAGCGGCCGCGCTCAATTTACACTCGAAACATATCGTCTTGTGTCACCAATAAGTGTCGGTCTCGCACCGCGAGCGCGAAATTTGACATCCGATAACGGCGACCTTGTAACCGTGTGTCTACGTAACAAGGCCGGAAGGCCTTGTGTGCTAAGCTACTGCTACGCACTTATGAGCTTTGCTACGAAATACGGAGCGCTGTTTGTAGCAAGTAACCGTCTTATTTTTATATATGAAAACCTTCGTCGCTTCCTATAATTATTCTATTGTTCAAACTTATATGGGAATGCGCGAATTTTTAATTCGAACCTCCACATCCGAACTCTTTACAAAGAAACAATGTGCAATTATTGTGAGCTTAGTGCTACGGCTTTGAGATCAGTCTTTTCATTTGGCGCAATCCGCTTTTAATTGTTGCCATTTTCTTTGTTTTAACAATTTCGCACAGTGGGACTTTTTATAACATTAAAATTCTTTTTAACACGAACTTAATAAAGTTATAGTTAAGCAAGGGCGGTGTGACTAACAGCAGTCTGGACCAAATAAATACAGGTCTGATCTACGGTATCACCAAGGGCTAATTATTTCTACATATACGTTACTGCTTGCAGTAACATTCGAGGGTTAACATGCAACAATACAATTTATTAATAAAAATATGTTTATTGTTTGATCTAACATTCCTTACGTTACTCGTTTAAAGTAACGTATTGTAACTTAATCCCCCCCCCCTTTCTTATATATATACATATAAACTTATATATATTTCTTTCTGCCCCGTTATATACATACTAATAATAATAAATTACTATTAGTATGTGCAAAATTACAATATTATTAATTATAATTAACAACATTGAACCTATTAATAATAATAAACATTATTATTAATTAATCATAATAAAGATCAATTAAGATGAAAATAAAACGTTTAAGAACGTTTAATCACAATAAAAGTTAATAATATATACTTAAATTAAAGAAATATAAGTGTTAGTATGAGAAAATGATATTACCAAAAATTGATAAAAAATAGTTAAAATTCATTAAAAAAAAAATACTCTAAAAAGTATATTTATTAAAAATATAGCAAGATACGATCACTATTATGTCAATAAAATGCAATTCCATACTTAGTGATTTCTAAGGGAAGTATTATGTACCGTGCGGGGATACATTTGTACAAACATATATAAGTACAGAGGTCGATCGCGACTCTTAGTACTATAGTGAAAGTACATTGTATGAACGTCCCATACCAAGATCATATGGAAGTAGGGTCTAATGGATAAAAGTGATAATATGTGAAGGCTCAGAGAAAAAATAATAAATAAATAAATATAATGAAGACCAATGAATGACTTGGGACTTTATAAGACATATTACTATGGAGTTGCGTGGTACTTCCGTACGATATGGTCTACGGTAAAAGTGGAATCATGAATGGATATGTCTTCAGTGGTGGACATATCATCGATAGCTGGTGGTAGTTGGCGTCTTAGTGTGTTGCACTATGATACGTCGACTGATCATCTGACTTTGGGGAGTCTGGTGGTGGCTTGCGACTTAGTGTATTCCACTATGATACGTTGGCTATTGCTTGACTGGTGAGGTGTCCGTTGGTGGTTGGCGTCTTAGTGTTTACGCTATGTTACGTCGACTATCATTCGGATCGTGCAAGAGTATGTTTGGACGCTTCGTGTGTTCCGAGTATATTCTAAACTTTGGAGCCGAAGTTGATTGGAGTCATATTGGTGTGGTGTGAGGGTGTGCCACCTACGCGATAGTCACATTGATGCGTGCGGCTATATGCAATAATGCGTCTTGTGGTAGTTGCGGGGTGATCTGCGCCTAATATCATTGCATCGTATGATTTTGGTTGACGGAGGTTCGAGGTGATGATGTCTGCTGTGTATGCGGATAGGCTGTATGTTGGCGTGTTGACCTGAATAGTTTTATTGATGCATGTTGCATTTAGTGACTTTGCGTCTTGCGACATTTGCTTGGGAGACGACGCTATTCATAATGGCCGAGTCTGCGTCTCGGTTTGATGCACATCTCAGTAGATTTATCCAAGTCGGGTTCCTGATGACGGAACTGCAAGACTGTCTGACTTCCTTATACGTTTTAAAATGATTATCGAATCTCAGTAAAGTTTCCACCGTTCGAACGAATAAGGCAACTTGCTGGTGGGTGAGACAAACCTGATCGAAAATACACTATACTCAACGTCAAAGATACTGAAAAATAAATATATGTTGCCAATTATAAACCCTTCTGATGGCTAAATATAAAAATCACAACTATGGCTATATCTGACTATTGCAATGGTTGGTGCAGCATATGCGTTTACCTCATGTGGATGGTAGCTGGTGGGATAAAAACTCTCAAGGCTGCGGCGATGCCGTGCAACGTTTTAACCATACCCTTGGGGTGAGCAGTGACTCATAACGCGCTCTGCGACGAAATGTCGTGCTAACCTTGTAATTGGTGGTGATGCCAAAAACTAACAATCACGTCTGCAGTCGCGGCGATCTAGCAAAAGTGGTGGCGCTTACGGAAGGCTTATTATATCATAGGGCCAGAGTGCCTGATAATCAACACATACCCAAAACCGTATTGACGTACATTCACGAAGACTGGATTTGTCGTCGGCTTGTATGACGTTTACACGCATTGACATGCGGTCAAAGTTTGTGCTTACGCACTGCCAAGGGACCAAGCCCTCTTTATGCTGGTGTAACAGCTTTGCAATGAACTTCGGTCCTTTTATAAAATGTGGGGGAGCTGTTGACTTGTATCGGGTATATAAAATTGATGTGAGCCCTTTTCAAGAGAGAAGGGATATTAGTTTAAAATTATATTGTGAGCCCGTCTCAAGCGAGTTGGGATTAGTTAATAAGAAAGCAATCTGGCATTATCTCTGGCTTATACCACGACTAGTGAATATTTATCTATCCAAGATACACCTAAAAGAATCAAGTTACTAAATAAATACAACGTAAATAAGGTCCTACCGAACATGACGATCACAATAATATTTCATACGGCTAATTATTACCTTTAGAAAGATCCTATAGAAAGATCAATAAATTATCTTGGTCACGTAATGATCTTATATGATTTATTCATATAACGGGGCAGATAATAATTAATAATAATTTATTATTATTAGTATGTACAAAAAAGTTTTCGTATGAACAAAGAATTTTTTCTGTACAACTTTAATATAACTCATGTTGTTAGATTGTAACCAAGAATGAGAAATACGAAGAACGAAACAAATATAAAAAAAGCTTTTTAATAAACTGTTTACACTTCGCTGGATATCGTTATAAAGAGACGGATATTAAAGGATGAAGTGGAAAAACTTATTTATTTTCTCAATCTAATAACACAGGGATTCCAATAAAATTATCTTTCACTGAGATGAAAGTTGTTTCAAAACTGTTTTCATTCTGTGTTGATTCAGTAGAGAAAACAAGTAATAACGTTTGCATATTGGTGTTTAACGGGATAATTTTCTTTACTTTTTATGCTTATAAATACATATATTTCTTTTATGGTACCGTAGTCTTGTACAAATATAGGACAGTTTTTTTTGCTATTAAATCGTCGTAAATTATAACATGGGAACATTACTACATAATATAAAACAAAGCCGTCCCGCTGTCTGTCTGTCCCTTGGAGTTCTTTAAAACTACGCAATAGATCTTGATGTGGTTCAAGAGGTTGTGGTGATTCAAGAGGAAGGTTTATATGTATAATACATTAAACCCATGCGAAGCCTGGGTGGGTCGCTAGTTAATTATATAAACTATGAAATTTTAGATCAGATCACAAGTGAATTTGAGTAAACTGTTGTACAAATCATTCAATACATTACAAATTAATACAACGTATAAAATTAACAACGTAATAATGTATACAAAATAATTATATTCATATGAAAATACATAAATATAATAATAGTTTTTCAGAGAGTACATTCTTAATTAAACCTTTCACCACAAGTGGGATATAATTTTCCATTTTTAAACTAATGTACATAATTATATTATCTAATAATAAATCTACCCACATTGAATTTCACGTAAATAACGAAAAAGAGAAAGTTCATAATGGAAAAACACATATTCTCTATAAACAATATACGTCATTTTAGGAAAAAATCCCGTTTATATTACCGCTTGAATTGGATGGATAAAATACTTTGAATGTCTCAAATTTTATGCCTATCAGAAACTTGTACTGCAAGTTAATCGCTACAGTCGTTGGATTTCTATTGTATAAGGGTTAATGTTGGAGGGAGCAATTAAAGTTCTTGATCCCGTACCTCCAGGTTTACTGTTTGCGACTAATCTCCAATTCGATAGCGAAGCTTACACAGCGAGCGAACGTTGGATTGTATTTCGCGAATGGGTGAGCAAGCTATTGCCGCGTATGATGTAATTTTATGTAATTGTACTAAACTAGCACCATTTTTCTACGAGAAGATGGAAAATTGTCTTCACCATTATGATAAGTGATTACCGTATCACAAGGAAATACACGACACTCGCGGATACTCAATTGCGTTGCCTACCTTTAAAACGTTGTTACCTCTTAAAAGCCTTTTTTTTGGAAAAAGGAGGATAGAGGGGTGGAAGAGCAAAAAGATTTTTTTTGTCGTAATAACATTGCCCTAACTTTAGAATAACATTATCCTGTATTGTAAGGACGTTTTGTAAACTTAAATTTCGCGTGGACAAACACCAAGATGCGAAACAACATGTGTGTCACACAAACAGTTGCTCTGTGCCGGTTTCGTACTCACGACCCCCGACGCCGACGCCAATAACTTGGTAACTGCGCCTCGGAGTCATCATATTTAGAGGAGAGGATTGAAAATTATAGTCTGAATAAGGTCACTTATTCGGAATGTCTTTTTTCAAACAATAATTAATAAATCACTGTAAACATAAAATAATTGTAACCGATTGGGCCTGGAACACACTAGAAGGGAAATTTAGTGGTGGAGTTAGAAAGAAAAAGAAGAGGAAACAGAGTTTAAAGTAAACAGTGTGTTGAAATATAATGTAAGTAAATTTAGGTGTAAATATGTACGCGGAGGATCAGCGGGAAACAAGAGGCACGTCGCAGTAGGTAGATGAGTGAGTGAATGATTTGAACGGTATCAAGAGGGCCACCACAGACGTTTTGGTTATTCAATAAAAAGAAGCTTTTAAATATTAGCTAATATTTAAAAGTTTTCATTTTAATTTCCCATAGCTCGTAACAATGTAAATGAAAATATCCGTTAAATCTCCCCTTCACTCTTTACTCCGTATTTTGCTACCGTAACGTATCTATGTCTGACACTCCATTTGGTCAGTTTTCGGCTTTATTCAAGGTAACCCCGACCAACAAAAGTTTTTTCTTAATTATAACATTAACTTATCTTATATAAATGGATATATATATATATATATATATATATATATATATATATAAATAATACCCAGATTCATATTAATGCTCTACCTATTTTGCTCTAAACAATTCTCGAATTTTTATACGAATATTCGAAATTAATAAAGTCAGTTTGATATTTATTGCCTTTTGCACAAATTGAAATTATAATATTGTTTCCGTTCTACGTGTCTAAACATTGAAATGTATATTTGATTTATCAACATGATATGTTTTGACTTATAACGAACCGATTGGCGTAATGGGTATTGAACCTGTCTCTTGCGTCAGAGGGTGTGGGTTCGATCCCCACAGCGGGAAAAAAATTGTGTGATGAACATAGTGTTTTTCCAGTGTCTGGGTGATTATATATGTATAATAATTATGTATTTATTTACAGAAGAATAGTACGTTTATCACTTATCTGTTCACCATAGAAAAGCGTTGCTTATTTTGGCATGTTGCATTTAGTAAAAATGTGTCAAAAAATACAGATATAAAACTAGTAACTTCGCAGATGCGGTGCTGAAGTCCAAGAAAAAATTACCGTAAAAACTCAAATAAATCCCAACCCTCCCCTCAGGATAGCTGACATGAGTGTTTATAAGCGATAAGATTAATTAATATCGAGCATATTGCTTTAAACTAACGGATTATTATCAATTGTTATCCACGTATCCGTAGAATAATGAAAGTCATTAATAGGATTATACGGAGCGGCATTAATTTGAATTATTTCTGCTATTAAAACATATATAATGAAATGTAAATTGATTGAAAACGTGGTACGGTTATAAATTAACGTTTAATGCGTATTCAATTGCAGTACTAGTATTATTCAAGGGATTGTTGTGATGTAAGATTATAGCTACTAGTATCTGTTCAGAATAATCTTTCAAACAATTGATATCTAAGTAGTCCACAGATGGGCAGAAGCCGTGGCAGTTTTGTTAAGCAAATATGAAAATTTATTACTCAAGCCAAACACCCAACCGTATAAAACTGTAACGTAAAGTTCATTTGTAAAGGTCACAAAGCGTATGAATGGGTTGAGTGTATTTAAAAGAGACAAAACATACTATCAGAAGGAGAGGCTTGTAATGCGACGCTGTCTGTGGCAACGAATGAAAAAGTCTCTGAATGTATAAATCAGTCAGTTGTAGTTGTATAGGATGTTACAAATTTTGTTTCTTTTTTACTCAATTAGTATGTTAGAAAAATATTTTTTTTTATTATGGATTTTTTAACGTTAATATTTTTTATGGTTATTGGCAAGTAGCGTTAGACGTGTGTTCATTTATTGTCGCGGTGGTAACGACACGCTGTATATTACTATTTATTTATATAATAATGTGTATAATAATATGTGTTAAGAAATATAAAGACTGGCAAACATTGACCTGGACTATATTAAGTTGCCGTCGTCGACCCGGGCCCGGTGTAGATAATCTTCTGGCCTGATACGTCCAAGACTTCCTTTTATCCACAGGTTCGGTAGAGGAACTGTCTTAATATTTAACGTGGAGCAAGGATAAAAGAAATGGGGTTGGCCAAAACGTATTAACGTTAGCCGATCGCTATATATATATATGTAGGTCTGTGGTTTCTGAGCGAAAGGGAATGTTAGATGAATGGGATTGAGATGCATGAACGACTGATTTGATAGAGGGGGATAGATGTATGAGAGGGAGAGAGAGATAGTATAAAAGGGCAGGAAGCCATGAGGCGTGAAAGAAGAAAAGAACTACAAGGAATATTTTAGAAAAGAGTGAATAAATCAGAGAGACACGAAAAATCTTTTATTTTGCCCACCACGACACCACAAATTTGGGGGCTCGTCCGGGATACGAAGAAAGACGGAACGAAAAGACGTAAAGAAGACGAAATTTTCCTACGACGACTTCGCACGACACGTGGTCGGGTGGTGGCAAGAGAGGAATTTTAAGATGCCGAGGGAAGTTGCTGACAAAGCTGAGATGACGGGAGTAACACCTCAACGCCAAGGTAATTTGCAATACTCCGAAGAGCTCATACCGAAGTTCACCGGCACCGATAATTGCTACCCGGTGTCACGCTGGATCCAAGATATCGAAGATCACAGCGAAATCTTCGAATGGAGTCCGTTGCAACAACTTATAGTGGCGAGAAGATCCCTGGAAGGTACTGCAGCGCTTTGGCTAAAAAGTGAGCGACCGTTTAAAACATGGGCTGAGCTCAGGCAAGCTGTGTCTAAGGAGTTCCCAGACACGCTCGACCAAAAAAACGGTGCATGAGATGATGTGTAGTCGGCAGAAATTATCAAGCGAAACATGTTTAGATTATATGCTAACAATGAAGGAGATGGGAAAGAGGGGCAAGTTGCCAGACTATGTGGCCATTAAGTACATTATAGACGGCATAAAAGACGTAGAGATGAACAAGATTATGTTGCACGGAGTGACTACATACTCGGAGCTAAAAGACAAAATTAAGATTTATGAAAATGTAAAATCAAAAATGAAGCCGGAGAACAATCGTCATAAACAGTCACGGTGTTATAACTGTGGTGAATTGGGGCATACATCGTCGGCATGTCCAAATAAAATGCATGGGTTAAAGTGTTTTAACTGTAATAAGTTCGGCCATATTGCATCGTATTGTAGAAAAGACAATCATCATAACACGAGCTTCGGGAAGGATCGGTCGAGTCATCGCCGGTACGAAAATACACGAGAGCGATCGACCAATGAGGAGCGACAAGCGCGGGAGGGCCAATCACAAAATAGCAGAACGACCGGCCAGGCGAAAGCTATGTTCGCTTCAAACAACTTCACACCGGAGCGGGTTCAGCGGTTTGACCGACAAACTGACAGCGCGGACGTGACGAAACATACAGTGACAGATGGCCCAAATGAGAGTAACATGACACTGACAGCCGATGTTATGTTGACCGAAAGATTGGCGGAGAGATATGTCGACGCGAATTCAAACAAACTGGAACTTGAGAAGATCGATAAATCGAATTATTCAAAACCTGTAGTGAAGATTATGTTGGACGATTTCGAAGTGAACGCGTTGGTTGATACGGGAAGCGACATAAACTTGATAGATGAACGTATCTACAAGGGCTATCTTACTAGCTTTAGTTGTGTTAGCGAACGTTTGTTGTTAACTGGATTAGGAAACCGGTCTATCCAATCGCTTGGAAAGTGTTTCCTACCTATTCGTATAGGTGATAGGTGTTTAACTGTTACTTTCCATATTATACCGTGTAATACAATGCCGTATTATGTTGTTTTGGGACAGGAATTGTTGTCTGACTACACCGTAGTATTCGGAGAGCGATCTGTACATCTGTTAGACAAAGGGGAGAATTGGTTCAGGGGTTTAAATTGTGTGGCAAATTGTGATGTTGTTATAGGTGACACTTGCAGTCCTTCAGTGCGACAAGAGGTTTTGCAGTGCGTAGATGAGTATAAACCTGTTCGAACCAAGGAGGTTCCATTGGAGTTGAAGATCATACTCAAAGATGACATCCCTGTTGCACATCGTCCACGACGGATATCTCTGAAGGAACGTGAGATTGTTGAACAACAGGTGAAGCAATGGTTGGACAACAATATAATTCGGGTAAGTTATTCTGAGTATGCTAGCCCTATCGTGTTAGTGAGGAAAAAAGATGGATCCACAAGAGTTTGTGTTGATTATCGAGATATTAACAAGAAGATGGTTAAAGACGAATATCCTTTGCCGTTAATAGAGGACTTAATTGATAAGTTAAGCGGTGCTAGATATTTTAGTGTCCTAGACTTAGAAAATGGATTTTTCCATTTGAAAGTTAGTGAGGAATCCGTCAAATACACAGCCTTCGTTACTCACCATGGGCAATGGGAATTTCTTAGAGCTCCATTTGGCCTTTCAGTCTGCCCTAAATATTTTACAAGATTTGTGTCAATAATATTCAGGGAGTTGGTATCACAGAATATAATGGTAACGTTTATTGATGATATTATTGTGTATGCTGAAGATGAAATTCAGGCATTGGGGAGATTAAAATGTGTTCTAAAAGTTGCATCCATGCATGGATTACAGATCAATTGGAAGAAAGCAAACCTGATTTCACAGCGAGTGGAATATCTTGGACATATGGTGGAAGATGGAAAAGTGAGACCATCACTTGATAAGACTGAGGCTGTTATGAAATATCCGGAACCGAGGACATTGAAGCAATTGCACAGCTTCATCGGACTGACATCTTACTTCCGCAAGTACATTCCAAATTATGCTTTATTGGCCAAACCCCTCACTGACCTCTTGAGAAAAGATACCAATTTTTCTTTTGATATTATACAGAGACAGGCATTCAATGCGTAAAGCAGAAATTGGCAAGTGGCCCAGTTTTATCATTGTTTAATCCTCAACTTAAGACTGAGCTACACACAGACGCATCTAGTGTGGCTTATGCGGCTATACTGCTGCAGAGGGCACCGACTGGAGAGTTACATCCTATTCACTACATGAGTAAGAGAACAACTGATGCTGAAAGCAAGTACAGTAGCTATGAGCTGGAGGCCTTAGCAGTAGTCCAGGGTGTGAAAAAATTCCATCATTACTTATTCGGGATTAAATTTAAAATCGTCACGGATTGTCAAGCTTTTAGTATGACTTTAAGGAAACGGGATTTGACACCTAAGGTAGCTAGATGGGTGCTTTTACTTGACCAGTATGATTATGTTATAGAACATAGGTCTGGTAGTCAGATGAGACACACGGATGCTTTAAGTAGGAATTGTTATGATGCAGGCATGGTGGTGACCTTGCATGATCAAATACAACAAGCACAGGACTGTGATGAGGGATTAAAGGCTATAAAGGAAATTTTGCGGGAAAGACCTTTTGCAGATTATTATTTGGAAAGAGGCTTACTTTACAAAGGTATGAGTAGACGATTAGTTGTACCTAAAAGCATAGAAACAGAAATAATAAGAAGAGTTCATGAGCGTGGCCATTTTTCTAAGAAGAAAATGATAGAGTTAATTGGTAAGGATTACTTCATTAAAAATTTAAACAATAAAATTGAGGAATTTCTTGTAACTTGTATACCATGTCTACTAGCTACAAGAAAGGAGGGACATCAAGAGGGATTTTTACACTCAATTGATAAACACAATATACCATTGCATACCCTGCATTGTGACCATATTGGACCTTTATCACAGACAAAGAAACAGTATAATTATATTTTCACTGTAGTAGATGGTTTCTCAAAATTTGTTTGGATCTTTCCTACCAAGGGTACAACCTCAAAAGAAACTTTAAGTAAACTTTTAATCCATCAGCAGACATTTGGCAACCCAACGAGGTTTATAACAGACAGGGGTACTGCATTCACCAGTTTGGAATTTAGAGACTATTGTGTAAGAGAAAAAATTGAACATGTAACTATCACGACTGGGGTGCCACGTGGTAACGGTCAAGTAGAGCGAATACATAGGATCATAATATCAATTCTAACAAAACTTTGCATTTCAGATCAGTCCCTTTGGTATAGACATGTAAGCCGCCTTCAGCAAGCTTTAAATAGTACTTTTCAGAGAAGCATCAACACTACACCATTTCAGTTAATGACCGGAGTAAAGATGAAAACAAATGAAGACATAGAAATCTACAATTTGTTGCAACAAGAGAGTATAGATTGTTTCATGCAAGAAAGAGAAGAGTTAAGATGTCTGGCTAAGGCACAGATAGGAAAAGTTCAGGCGGAAAATGCTCAGTCATACAATAAGAAGAGAAAGGAAAGCACTAAGTATCGTGAAGGGGATAGAGTTGTCATCAAAAGGACCCAATTTGGTTCGGGTCTCAAACTCAAGGAGAAGTTTTTGGGACCTTATGTAGTAACAAAGGTCAAGGGGAATGACCGTTATGACCTAGAAAAGGTCCATAGCTATAGAGAGGGACCTACCAAAACAAGTAGTTCAGCAGACAATATGAAACCATGGCCTGGGTTTCAGGATACTTTAGGTGAATAGCCACCTTCATATTTTTTTTTGGTTTTATGTTTATTTTTATTTTTTTTGTTTTTGTTTGATATTTTTCAAATAACCTAAGCAGATCTCTCTCCAGATGATACATGGTGTAAGACAAGAGTGGTCAGATAACAGTTACAATAATAACCAAAATTTGTCTTGTATTGGTAGTTATCTTATGTAGAAATAAAGAGGTTCTTCCATGATTATAATATTGTAATTCTGATATGTTTGTGTGAACGAGAATGTCTTGGTTTTATTTTTGTATAATGTAGTGGTGGTATGTTTGAGATGGTGTTTTAGAGTATACTAAGCATGTGAGAGTATGACAGAAGAGAGCATGGTGTGTGGCTAGAGGCAGCCAAACCTGCAGGATGGCCGAGATGTAGGTCTGTGGTTTCTGAGCGAAAGGGAATGTTAGATGAATGGGATTGAGATGCATGAACGACTGATTTGATAGAGGGGGATAGATGTATGAGAGGGAGAGAGAGATAGTATAAAAGGGCAGGAAGCCATGAGGCGTGAAAGAAGAAAAGAACTACAAGGAATATTTTAGAAAAGAGTGAATAAATCAGAGAGACACGAAAAATCTTTTATTTTGCCCACCACGACACCACATATATATATATATATATATATATATATATATGTATATATTAAATAAAAATATTTGAATATATGCCACTGTCCTGAGAAGAAACCAATTTTCAAAAGGTTGTCAACGCATCTGGAACACCCAACACAACACCCAACACCCGAGTTGCAAATGTCCATTTGCGGCGGTATTCACGTAACATCAGATGAACCGTCTACTCGCTTGGCAACTTTTCACTTAAAAAAAAAAAGAAAAAAAAGAGCCTCATTTAACAATAGATTTTGATCATTTTCTGGGATATTGTTAGAAACTTGTATATTGTCCCGTAAAATATTTACTTATTCTTTGCACTCTAGTTGTGGGTAGAATTAATTTATGTTTGTTCCATGTTTTTATGTAATGCACGTTAGTATTACTTCAGAATTCATCCTTATTTTTAAGGACATACATAACATTTTGAAGTATGTACTGAGAAGCATTAGTCAATATCTCTTTAATCAAATTTCTTATTAGTGATTCGAATTGAATTGAATAAAATTTTTGTACAGTTTATACTTTCAAACGTTATGGATCGTACAAAAAAAATGATATTAACATTATTGCAAATATTTCGTATTCGATTTGAAAAGTTTCGTTCGTATCCGCTCTTTTACACGTTTTCAAAATATTCAATCGGATCGTGGATTAAGCCCGAATAGTTGAGTTTCACCGACATGTCTCGTCAGCGTTTATTTCGTCAACAAATATTTTACTTTACTTGTTACTCAACCAGGTTCCGTAAACGCTCGAGAGTATTAGATATATTAACTATACCTTGAATACGGTGGTGCATTCCGAATATCTGCATTATTGATTAATGACAACTTATCGCCATAAATTCCGCAAATTAGTTATATTAAAATGTGTAATGATCGCCTAAATAAAACGAGTTGCTAATTGACAAGCAAGGTAAAATCTAAAAATAATTTGAAAATATGAACTTGACTACGTTTCAATCTTGAGGTAAGTAGTAACTTACAACCTCCCTAAGACATCCTATTCAGACGTAAATTCGCCAGTATGTATCGTATACTTTAGAACAATAAAGAAGTCTTTGGATTTATTTGCTAAGAATTGTACCTGAGAAAATTTTTGAATTCTTTCATGTTCAAAACGTCGATAGTTGGTTATGACCAAATTATCTTCACGAACCCGCTTACCTTTTATATTTAAAAACATAAAAAAATCATTGTTTCCAGAACACACCAAGATACTTTGTTTACATTGATTCAATGTCAATTGCCTTTCGTATTTGCTTGTACGCAACACCGCACAAGAAAACAACTCATTATACTATTCAACATTCACATACTATTCAACTTTCACTATTCAACATTCACAAATATCATGGAATTATTTGACAACTTTATCACGACACTTTGACGCAACATAATTTATGTAAGAAGATCACAAGCAAGCTAGCGGGTCGCCTGATGTTAAGTGACATTCTCCACCCATAGACATTGGCAACACCCGTTGGGCTGCAGATGCGTTGCTACATTTTTATTTAAGTGGGCACGGGTAAGGTCACTCTTCAGACGAAATGCAGAAGCATTAAGAACACACGCACTTAATTACTAAGAACACATGCACTTCACACCGGTCTTCTGTAAGGTCGTGGTACTGACCGGACGGTCCGGCTTATTCTTGCAATAGCGAAAAGTGTGTGCCTTTTGACTGTGAACAGTTTGCCAATCATAAACCATAATGCCTTTCTCACACTTTAAATTGAATAAACTGCATTTTAATTTTATTTTCTAGTGTTGAGTAACGGTAAATCATTCCTTTATAATTGGTAATTTCATTATAAATATAATTGTAACCAGATTAGGCAAAGATCGCGATGATTTAAAAAATGCATTTATTAATAATAACTTTTTAATTCAAAGACCACGGAGGGACGATACAAAGAAAGGAAAGAGAACTCACAAAAGAAACGAGGAACAGTAATAACTCGAAACAAAAGGCGACTCGTTTCTCAGCTAAATCAACGGGAGTGGATCTAATTATTGGACATTAAAATTCCGTTTCGGAAATAAAGAAAGATTTTTTTTTCGGCTAATTAGTGACTTCATTGTTTGTAAAAATAAAATAACAAAAAGCCGTAACGATCTCGAACGTAATGCACAACCAAGTACTTCTTATTTTCAGATTTCAGCCAAGGTAGGTATATATGTATGTAACATAGTCATAGGTGAGATATTCTTGTGTCGCACGTGGGACTTGACGAGGCGAGAGGTGAGAGCAGGGCCACGGCGAGAAGGGAGCTGTAGGTATATTGTAGTGTTTCCTTGGCTGACACCGACGCCAAAACTAACAATAACTGTAACTACATTACATTATCGTATTAATTAAGGAGTTCCATTGATCATCATATTCGACTACGACAGTTACTTGACCATAACAACGTTAGGGTAGTGAACTCAAATATCCGGATATCCTGTAAGAGATTCGGCCGAGTATCGTTAATTTGCTCCTAAGAGTTCCGTTATTTTGTTACAGATCCCATAATTAGAACCAAACCAAACTCACTTCTCATAAAATTCTTTCGGAATACTATTCCAGTTCTTTCACCTGTACAGCAAGAAAATTGTGGAATAGTCAGCCAGTCGATATAAGAGAGGCCCCGTCGATTATTATTATATATTTAGTTTTGCCATATTCTTTATGATGGACACTAAAAATCTTGTATGTCATTTTAGCGTTAGTACCCGCAACTTGTACTCAACCACCAAAGGTTAACTGGAAGAAAATGCTATTTAGCATTAAGTTCGCCTTTGTACAAACTTCTAGTACAATAAACAATATACAAACAAACAAACAAAATTACCTTTACATCACAGCTACATCCTTTCCAATAAAAAAAGAATCATCGAAATCAGTTGGCGTGATATTGAGTTATTCGTCCATTTGTCACTCACATACCTAATGTAAATTTAAGACTTATATGGTTTTCTCATGGACGCCATTGTCTGAACTGGACCAAATTCAAAGTGAAATTGAGAACCTTCTCCTTATTCAAAGTCGGTTAAAAAGGGATTTCTTGTAATTTGGCAAACGAGCTGACATTTGTAACACCCATAGGATTGCAGATGCGTTGCCACCTTTCAATAAAGGGGTCTCAGGCTACCTCACTCAGTAGACGAAACGCAGAAGTGTCTCCTGTGAGGTAGTGGAATTCCCCGGATGGACCTGCCTTTTCGACGTGATACTTACCCTTGCATGACCCTACCACTAACATAGGATTAGATTTTTTTTATTTATAAAAACATTGCCCTCACTTTTAGATAAGACTATCCTGTGTTGTAAGGACGTTTTTACAAACATGAATTTCACGTGGACAAACACCAGATGCGAAACAACTATCTGTGGGTCGCACAAATAGTTGTAAAGTGTGGGAATCGTACCCGCGACCCCCGACGCCGAAGCTAACACCTTGGCAACTGCGCTACGGAGTCATCCGATATGGCGTATTAACGATGTGAAGAGAAATCACGATCGTAAACGACACAACGATTTTGCACAGTTATCTTACTCAATTTATTCCAACACAACAATGAAAAAAACAAGCAACAAAATAACAACCAGTGACTGCTGTAACCTCTATAGATAGATCCGCTATAATAATATATGTCTCGCCGAGTTCATATTACGAACTGATATAATATTCGTGACCGAAATAATAAAGTTCACAAATTCACCAAAACACTTCGATTTTGCTCAGCACTAACATTTCGAACCGGACACTATTAACCAAAGACACCGTTTGTGAACACGCCCCGGGCATTAAGCAATCGACGCTGAGATGTATTAAATGGGGAATGGGATTTAGATCTCATATCAAAGTTTGCACCATGATTTCCCCTTATTTTCCGCTTGGAATGAAACTGTCCGGTCGCTTTAAGTTGCGATCACACCGAGGCTTTAACGGACTGCTTTATTTTCGAATATTAAAGTAAAATGAAATATGTATTTTAATGAGAAAAGATATGAGATAGATATCTCATATCTTTTATCATTATAAAACCTAGATAGGTGTGTGGATCGTTTTCTATTAACTTCATCTTTTAATGCAGCTTTTTTTAGGTACCAGAATTAGCCTATACATGTCTCACAACTGGGTAAAGGCCTCCTCTATACAGAAGGTAATAGGCATAGTCCACCTCTGTGGATTGGCGGACTTAACTAATCTTGGAAATTTTTTTCTTGTTAAAAACGAAACAAAAAAAAAAAAACAATAAAAAATATTTCAGTAGGGCTCCTTAGATAATGGTACGGAACCCCTCGTGTGGGGGTCCGCTTCGGACTTTGCCGGCTTTTTATTTTCTAAACATGTTTAAAACATTACATTTTTTCCTGTTCACTAATTCTAATGTAGAGTATGCTAAATAATAAATTACTAGCAAAGAGGTTAAGAAAGTAAACAAAAATAGAAAAATGTAAAAAATGGGTCCTTTTATACTATACATGTTTTAAACAATAAAAAAGTTTACCCTACTCATTAAAAGTACAAAAAAGCAACCATTGAAAATAAATGTAACTTGTGGGCATGAAGTAAATTTAACGACCAAACTTGTAATTTTAGTAATTATTTCGAAATCTCTTCGCAGTCGACACTCTGTATGCTTTCATCCTTCGCAGCAGCAAGTGAAACTTTTCATTTGTGGACTGAATCGCAGTTGCCGGCTGCATACAAGTTTTCGTTTGCGAAGTTTTGTTCCTAGATCTGAGAATAGGTAAGATAAGATTGAAGTTTCAAATTATATTCAGTTCTCGTAACATGCTGGAAATTTCTAAAACAAGGACGGTTGACATATAAACTTGTTCCTTTATTTTAAGACTGTCGACGACTGACTACGAGTATATTGTATCTAGTACCCTTAAACGAGCAATTCTTGTATGTATGTAGATTTTCATGAAATTTAGTATGTGCATAGATTCGGGGGCGAAAAATCGATCTATCTAGGTTTCATTTTTAGAAAATGTCCTGTTGTCCCTGTTTTCAGGGAATGAAAAATATCATTCGATGACGGTAAATTTCGCAAAAAAAAAATTGTAATAGCTCGGTCGGTAATCGGGCGGCCCCGAAAAAGAAGGCGGTTCGTGTCACGATCATTTACACACTTATTTTTTTTACTTTTTTTTCTATACCAGATCATTGCTTTCTTTATTTTTTGTTTTTTCCAAAATACACAATTTACCAAAAGAAAAACAACCCGAGCAAAGCTCGGTCCTCCAGGTACTGCTATTATTATTTGATATGTGCTATTGGTTATTTTGAATATTGTTATTAAGTTTATTGTATGTATAAGTCCGTTTAGAAAATGCAAATGGCTCTGTCCAATAGTGGCGTCTTTTGCCTGATGACAAGGATGATATACATAAGTCACAGGCAAACTTGCAGTATGCAGAATCAGTAAAAATGCATTGTTAATTTATATCACTCGTAATAACTAAGCTTAGTCGGCAGAAGAAGGTGACCATGAAAAAGGGGCCGAATGGTAACGCGCTGACTGTTAAGTAGGTATAAAAAAGGCTTTGTAATGTTTACGCAACGAATCAACAACAAAGACACATTACTTGTTATGTCTCCTCCTAGAATGTCCTTCAATTGTTGAAGACTTGTCTTCAAATGTGCGCTAAATTCAGGTGGCTCGGGATAGTGCTTCGTAGTAATCTGTATGGGGGACCTAAGAGCAGCAGTATGGGCATGCTCGTCCGGGTCAGTACCACGACCTCACAGAAGACCGGCGTATAGTGGAAGTATAATACTTGCGCGTTTCTTCTGGTGTGAGAGGTGGCCGGAGCCCAATTTTCAAAAGGTTGTCAACGCATCTGGAACCCTCGGGTGTAGCAGATGTCCATGGGCGGCGGTATTCACTTAACATCTGGTGAACCGTCTGCTCACTTGGCAACTTTTCACATTAAAAAAAATCAACTCTGACTGAAATTATGAAACGATAATGATACTGGAGTCCGTAATTCCTTTGCCCAGTACGAGCAGTGGGACATATATAGTTTATTACTTTACTTCACTGTTTTCTTTTGCTCATGCATTGTTATTTTTATCTTTTTTTTTTTGACTTGATTACCAGCCCCCATAAAAATATCGTTTTGAAAGTATTATTTCAATGAAGCAATTACTTAAAAAAATTCACATGAATATCTACAAAACCTGTAGGGCTCTAAATGCATTGCCACCTCCTAAGAGTGAGGGGGCCTTGGAGTTATCTCACCCACCAAATCAGTCTCCTATAAGGCCATGTATAGTCAGGAACGCGCTAAGCAAGGACGTTTCTGCTATGTCAAAATGCATTCCGTTCTTAATCCATAGAAGCGAGAAATATAAGATATTGTCGCAAGTCCAATCAAACTTTAATCCAGAGCGTATTTGACTGGTCTCTATACGAAATAGCGAACAAAGCGCCGCCGCGCCGTCACATATCGAAAATAACATTCTCAGATCGTGACCGCAAAAACGCTATAAGTCGAACACGAGAACGGAGCGAAATCCTTCCTCACACAAAGTTTTTATTAAAAGCAAATAAACACCGCCGCCGAAATGACAAAAGCAACCTCGCTCCGCTCCACTCAAATCAATGATAAATATGAAAATGTAAATTCATCACCCGACCCGATTCACCGCAAAACTGGAACGGGAGTCGACGCGAAAACGGTTGATTGTTTTAATTTGATTACAATCAAAACAATATTCTGTTTGGATTTTCCGCTTGTTTTATGAATGCGGAACTTAACGCAAACAGTAAAAGCCAAATGTTTATCGCAATTTAATCTCCACTCTCCCCACCTGAATAGTTCTGTCACAAATTTGTTCCAGTTTCGGTCTGCTCATTAGTATAGTTCTCCTAGGTACACCATGAAAACATATGCGAAAATATGATCAAAGCTATATAAATTTTATGAAATTTATCACTACAAAAACTGTAGTAAAGTCAGTCTTTTATCCTGTACTATATTTTTTCAGAAATGTTCACAGTGTTAAATGTAAAAAAATCCCAGGGAGATTATTAAAATTAATTATTAAAAGAGTCGCTAATGTCTTAAAGCATATTCTAAAACAATTTGTCTGTTCTCTGATAGGCAAGGTAGATTGCGTTACCCTGTAAAAATGCGGGTGCTTTTTTAGGTATTCGTACCCAATGGGTAAAACGGGACCCTATTACTAAGACTCCGCTGTCTGTCTGTCTGCGTGTCACCAGGATGTACCTCATCAAGTGAACTTAGACATTTGAAAATTTCACAAACACAGAAAACAGAATAAAAAATATTTACGTGGGACAACAGACATGATTTTGCACTTTTTCTATGTGACCGGCAGGTTCTTTCTTTTATATATTTATTTTCTTTCTTTATTTATTTTATGTTACTGAGATTTCATACTCCCGTTTTACCCTTTGGATAAGGAACCTTATAACAATCCAATTTGTTTGATTACTTAGCGAATTGCTTCTGTATTCCACATACACTGTAACACTGCTATAACTCAAATCGATTAAGTAAACTCCACGTCTGACCACCCCATTCGATGTCTCTTAAGACCTGGAAAGTAATTAAGCTACCAGAGTAGTAAATGTATAACGCTGTTTATATCCTAACCCCTTCTCAAACTTACTCGTGTCTAATATGAATTGAAATGGAAAATCCGTAAAAGACTTAGACAGGATTCCATGAACTTTCTTCCTAGGCTAACTCGGTACACAATTATAAAATAATTCCAAGTATCAGAAAGGATAATGAACGCGATGCTTCTTTTTTCTAATTATGTGGATTTTATTATCAACTAGCCACTAGTATTAATGTTTGTGCAGTCAGAGTTTAAAAAATGAATTTGTGTTACATACATTTTCGTAGTGTATATAATTATTATTCCATAAACTCTTACTTTATTTCTATTTCTTTATCGATTAGAAATATTTTTATGTATACATGCGCGGTAAATTGTACAATATTTCCCTTATGTATTTGTGTACATTACGGTCCTCATACTTAGTACAATAAAGAAGAACGTTACTAAATATATTTGAACTAAACTTATAGGATAATATACGAGGCAGCAGTTTAAAATTAGTCCGAGTAAGTTAATATTACTAAGCGAAATGGGACTTCTAAGAGAAATATAAAACCAATAGATAATGAATACACCTTAATAGCTTCTTTTGTCCCACAGTCGAGCAAAGTTGTCTTTTCATTGTAAGCAGTATATCGTTCAAGATCCCAGCTATCTAGCGTATTTGAACGATTTTAAGTTAGTTTGGATGACAGTGAAAATATTATATTACCATTATATTGATTTTTGAAATAGTTTGACTGTAAAAAAATAATTTAAAAATTATAGGGGACACTAAGGTCGTTTTGAAAATTATAGTTAAGCCATAGTTTTCATCAGTTTTGTCATAAAAAATTTATTTAAATTAATGAGAAATAATGTTAAAACCGTATTCATGTACACACCTTGTTCTTCTTGTTACTAAGTAAAATATAAAATCGTTTTTGTTTGTTTTGTGCTTTATTAAAGCAACAGAAAATGTGGAATGTGACCTTCTCTTGCTGAAATCTTAGCTAATATGTTAACTATGTTTGCTAATAATACCTTACTACCCATGAATAATTACCTAGTACCCATTGTTTTCTCAAACAATCTTACCTTAGTTTCGGGCTAGATGTCGTAAAAATGTCCGGACATGTCACAACGCGCATAAATTTAAATCAAAATTAGAAAAAAAAAAAGATTATGTCCAAAGTAGAAAGTAAACCGAATTGCATTAAGCAATTAGGATAATTAACGATTACGTAAGTATTTGCTATAGAATAAATTAAAGATCTATTTGCATAACTAAATCGGATGAATAGACCTTTTTTCCTCTTTATTTCATGGAGCTAAAGCGGAGTTGTTCTAACAGTTGTAAAAATAGTGAAACAGCAAATTCACTGTTCATTATTTAGTACTATTGCAAGTCTTGCAGCAGCTTCAAATGGCTTAGGGGATTTCATGAGGTTTTCTATTAAAGTATTCATAACTTGGTGTCAGGAAAATATTTCAGATAATTTTCGCCTCAATATTTTACTGAGATGTCCTTTTAATAGTTAAAAAAGTCACGGTTTTTTGTAAAATTAAAACTCATTTTGAACAAATAGGATTACTG
The DNA here is from genome assembly GCA_933534255.1 of Iphiclides podalirius. Taxonomy (NCBI): domain Eukaryota; kingdom Metazoa; phylum Arthropoda; class Insecta; order Lepidoptera; family Papilionidae; genus Iphiclides; species Iphiclides podalirius. The sequence goes on from OW152816.1 coordinate 17,393,038, forward strand.
ATTAAGATAGTTTGCTGTAAACTGCTGATGTTATTATTGTTATGAAAATAATTTCCATGAAAATCTCTAGATTTATAAATGTCGAGAAAACAAGGGTAAGCTCTATCTTTGTGAAACTAATTGTGTTCATTTACTTTTAGAATAAAGAAACTATTAAATAAGATATTTGTCTAACGTTTCAATTAAGACAAATTGAGAAAATGAAGTTATCAATTTACTTTAAATTCATTCTGTAGTAGTAGTACAAAGTTAATTCTGAATTCAGCGCTGAACTGATGGTATTCATTATTGATTATGGTTATTTGTAGACCCACGCACGATTTGGGACTTTCGTATTTCGGGACTATGGTTGTGGCATTATGGAGAATGAAGTGGATTCATATACTGCGACTACCGCCTTATAGTTATGAATGGTTGCATTAAATTTCTCGGAAGTCCTCTCGTAGAGATTCGAAAGTTTTGCCATATATTCGCATGAAACATCGATTCGTACTCGAGGCGAGTAGTAAAGTTTTATCCGTGGGATCAGTGCATATATATACATTCTTAAAAGTCTGAACCGCCTCTGGCGGACATAAAATATATTACGTCTAGGAGACAGTTCAGTCCTATTTACGGTCGAGTGCCACCATTTCGGAAACCCCCCACTGTGACCAAATAGGTCCTTAAATAAACGGAAAAATTTATCTTCTGCGAATAGATTGTATGATGCTTCCATAATGCCTCATTACATAAAACGAATTGCCCTTTTAAGCTCACGATGAAGAGAGCAAATAGCAAATGATAAAAACAAGCGTAGAAAGAGCTTAGCGTGATATTTAAGAGGATATTTTCGGAAATTCTTTTCGGTTGCTTATTGCTCTTAAGCCGGATGTACTTGATAAAGCGCAGAGCAAATGTAAAAAACCCGAATGCTAAGTGATTTTTGTGTAAGGTTATAGATTTATACTACTGACGGCTTAAGGGTGAATAAAAAATGGTACTTCAATTTTCCTCAAACAAACGTTGTACTATTATTGTTTGTTTTTCATTTGACTTCACCAGGAGGACAGAACTTTTAAGTTTTATTCAAATCTAAATGTATAACTACTAAGTGCAACTTATTTACAATCTAATATATAAAATTCTCGTGTCACGGTGTTTTAATTGAACTCCTCCGAAACGGAGGACGAAATTTTGTGTGCATATCGGCCAGGGTGGAGAATCGGACAACATCTATTTTTCATTCATTCATTCATTCATTCATTCGGTATTTGTCTATTTGTCAATTTCATAATATCGTACATGTTCTCTTTCCGGACGTATTGAAACCATGTTGGGACATTCAGACTAGATACGTTCCTATTTGATCAGAAATGTTAACGCCCCTGTAAGTAATATCCGATAACCCGGACGGGTTCCTACAGGAATTTCCATTAAAACTTTGATTACGAATCTAGTGATTCCGATTTCGGAATTCCCCCCGTCTCTGGATTAGCATGCTCTTAGCGGCTACAATACAAGTTAGTTTTTAATCCTTCAAGCCGCTAATGTTTATACGAGCATAAATTTAACTCTTTAATTCTTTTAACTGTTATTAGTATTGTTAAATTAAACGATATAGCATAATCCAAGCTGAAAGGAGTTCGCAACGTCGAGTGAAATTTAAAATGAAACCTAAAAAAGTTTGGTTATCTTATAGTTTCATTGAACAATGTGCAGTATCTATGAAGTATTCAGGTAAAAATGTTGCAATCGTTATGTTAGTAGTACTATCGTGGTAATAAATTTATCAGTGTATTATTTTATTTTTACACATCAACAGTAACTCTGACTGACGTTAATTTTTATAGTCGTTAAACGGACATTTTAAAATAGAAATCTGATATGTTCTCAGTTTTATTAGCAACAGTGCAATATCTCTGTATATACAAGTAATCGTTACGTTTGCAGTATTATAAGAAGCTAATGGACCCTGTCGTGTATACAGGACAACCTCTCGGTTGTCCTGTATACACGACTAAATGTAGTGAATTATGAATCTAAACCATTCTCTAATCGAACTGAAGACATAAAAAGTTTCATTAAAATCGGTGCAGCCCTTATGATTTTATTATTCATTCTAAACGTGTTGCTTTAGAATTGAAAAACGTTTTAAGATCGTATTAAAATAATCTGCAATTAAAATGTAATTAAATTAGGACAATTAATCACGAAGATATCTCTATAAGACACTCCAGTTAAAAATTGTGTCCGACAAACCGTCGCTCAAGTTAGTTAGTTTTTGCTGAGATTTCTAACAGTTTTTCCTGACCACCATCCTGCGGGAATCCACCGCGTTGGGCACTTTAGTCGGTTATTGATACGAGGACATTATGTCCTTTAGTCATTATATTGACTTTTGATGTGGGCACTCAATGTTCTTGCTATATCATGGTATTACTAATCCTCAGTATTACGTGTGAGTAATGCGAACGTACAAAGTTATTCATGTTCAATACTTATAGGCAATATACATATAGGCTGATTACTAGTCGCAGTGAGACACCTTTAAGAAGAGAGCCTACTCCTACCTTAAAGGCCGGCAACGCACTTGTGACTCAGCCTCAAGTTCTACGGTGTTGCTAGTTTCAATAGGCGGCGGTGATTGCTTACCATCAGGTGACCCGCTTGCTCATTTGCCTACCATTGCCAATTGCCATTACCATTGCCAATTGCCATTGCCAAAAAAGGCACAGAGAATTTTCAAATAATAAAACTAATTGTAACTGAAATGGTCAGTGGCACCAAGTGTGTTGTTGGATCATATAGATACAACACAATGCTACTACGAGAAACGGATAAATGCTTGAACTGACACATTTTGCTTTCATAGCAGCCATAGTGTCTGCGTTTCACGACATTTTGTGGATTAATACACTTCTTTTGGTCGTGTAAATGATCTTGCGAGCAAGCAATTCCCTGAGATCAATTACATAAGACGCTCCTTATCCGAGATTGAAGCGGTAATCCCACAAATTGCCCCAACAACCTACGAACGCACGCGGGTTCGTTCATTGATCGGTGCCCGGGGCGAGCCAAGTTTTTATCTTCGGGATCCTGCAAATACGTCCGCGACGATAAAGGCCGTCGTCGCCCGAGGCGGGAACTTAATATCTCATGTATTTATTACCATAAATCCCGAGACCTGCCAAATTCCCATTTCACGTGCCGTTATGTTCTGAAACATTACTCAATATCTTATATGGCGCGGTCCATCCATAACTGACTGCACTGGACAGAGGTTCGGTCATTTGAACATATTCCGATTGATTTTTGATGTGACCCAATGGATCGTGTTTCGATTAAGAAACTCAGCTTGGTGCATATTGACAACATGTTTTACACTCTTAATCAGTAAGGTAATCAGCTCACAAGTGCACAGTGTCAGAGCACAAGTGTCGAGTATAGAACACGGTTAGTCAACTAGCCATGTTTGCATAACCCAATAGAATTAAAGATGCTAAATGCGTCACGTAAACAATACATTTGTAATTTATACAAGTGTCGTATGATATCCACGTGTGCGGAATTGCATAATTAGAATTAATCAAGTACGTGCTGCAGATATTCAATTAACGAGCGAACGTAATCGAGTATTGAATGTACAATTGTAATGTAAACAAAGCGTTCCAGTGAATAATAGATGTGCCCGCGGCTCGGCTCACGAAGTCTCGGTACTAAGAAATTGCGACGTCATATACTGGTTCGCAAAACTAACGAGTCGCTAAAATTTCTGTGAAACTGTAGTATGTTTTAGTGGAGTTATTGCAAAAAATTATGTTGTCAACACTAAAGAAACTGTCATTCTATCCATACTAATATTGTTAATGCGAAAGTAACTCTGTCTGTCTGTCTCGTTTTCACTCCAAAACTACTGAACCGATTTAAATGAAATTTGGTACACAGATAGTCACGAGCCTGAGAAAGGACATAGGCTATTTTTTTATTTGGTAAAAAGTGTTGTAAAAGCTTTAATGCGAGTGAAGCCGCGAGCGAAAAGCTAATATGGTATAAATGGAGCTACACGAAGCATTTCATGGTCTTTTTGGACTGTAACAAGAAGTGGGTATACGCAATAGTGCTGAACAATCGGCATCACAAATGAAATCGTTAGTGGTGATTATTTAGTCTAAAAAATAAGTAAATACTTATTTATACCAGTGATATTGTTGTACACAGTAAAACTACGGTGATTTGATTAAAGTATTTATATTTCTTCCTTCTTATCTTGATAAAACAAAGTAAAGCTAATAGTAATAAAGAAAAAACTAATAAATCGAAAATTCAGATTTAAAGAAAGATACACTTTTTTGTTGTTTATATACTTTTACGATCATGGGGTTGACGTATTGAATGTCATCATCCCATAATGATAGTTTCGAATGATGTATGTGGTTTCTTTTTAATTGTGGTTTAATGTTCCTAGTGGTCGAAATTCAACTATAATTATTAATTTAAATAATATGTTTGAACAATATTAATCTATTCTCAAATACAATATATAACAAACAAAAGTGTATATATGCGCATGTGTCTCAAATACATGGTAGTGTGTGTTATGTTTTCTATTTTGATTCAATGTATTTTTTATATTTAAATTAAAAAAAATTATTTGCGTTCTTCACTCCCTCTCTATGAAAACTATATGTGTGGGAAATGTTATACACCAATTTTCGTAAAAATGTGTACAAAGTTTTTGCTTCACGTATTATTATATAGATTTAGTAGTGTAGACTAAAAGAAGGTTCTTATCCCGGAACTAACTACTGAGGACCCTGTTTCTAATCACGAACGAAATTCAAATATTTTGAGATCTTTTTTTTATTTTTAGTGCTAGCTTAGCCTCTGCACTCAAGATAATACTTTAAATTCAAATTTTTTGTAGATTTCGCGCCGTGACGTCATCGGCCGCTTAGCTCAGTTGGTAAATCGTCTGGGCGCGAAACCAGAAGACCCCGCAGCGCCGAAAGTTTTTGTTCACTTATCCACAAAAAAATTACAATTTCAACTTCAAATTGTTTCTAGAACGTTTATGCTGCGGAGACGATCGAAATTTGGATTATAGGAGGGGCCCGGAGAGCCCTAGATGGAACCTAGAAGGAAGAGCTCCGACAGTCGCAGAACTAGAGGATTGGTGCGCGACAAGAGAGTCGCACCAGTAATAGTAAGTAAGGATTTGAGCGGTTACAAGAGGTATTTTATTATGTCACAAATGTATTTAAATTAATGTTGAGTTTTATCGGAATTACATTACTTTAGCTCTTACTACTTGCAAAACTAATAGTACCTACGTAACATTTTTTTTCAAGTATTAAATATTATTTGGAAATATGCGCGTCCATTATTCAAAATACCATTGCAAAATAGAAATATTTGATCTACATTTATCCCACCAGTTATGAATATAGAAACGAATCATTACTTCGTCGTATAATTTCTCTTAGCTTCCGGAGTTTTAAGAAAAAAAGTGTTTTATGATTAAATGCAGAGGCGTTTCAAATTCTGTATAACTTTCTGTACTGTTCCGCGAACGGGCAAGCTTGCCCGATGAAGTACCATGAACCCCAACAAACGTAAAGTAAATTTATTTGTAGTATAGTAGATCCTTGAGCGTAGCATTTGTGCGGTGCCAATGCAGAATGTAACTGTAATTCTGATTGTAACAAACGTATTTTTATTTAATTTTTCTCATTCGTCTGGTGCGTGATCTGATCAGAACCGTCTCTCTAAAGGGTTGGCAAGGCAACTATAACCTTACGGATTCAAATTGAGAATTAATAGGTCATTTGAATTATATTAATTTTATTACTAATGCTCTAAACTTTTACAAAACTCTGCTTTTCTATTATCTTTACCTTTTTCTCGAGCTAGCATACAAAATAGCATAAACAAAAGTGGTAAGGCCATGCAATGGTGGTCACTGCTGCACTAATGGGCAAGTCCGTCCGGGTAAGTACCACGACCTCACGGAAGACCGGCGTAAAGTAGAATTGTTATACTTCTCCGTTTTGTCTGGTGAGTGAGGTAGCCGGAGCCCACTTTATTTAAAGGTGGTAACGCTTCTTCAACCCGACGGGTGTTGCCATGTCCATGCGCGGCGGTTATCACTTGACATCAGGTGAACCGCCAGCTCGTTTACCATTTGGCACAAAAGCAAACGTATAGCAGAAGTATATAATTTAAACTTTGATGGGGTGTAAGTATACCTCCAGTACACGATATCCTATTAATGGGCTAGTTAGTATTTCCAACTTTTTTTATGCTTGAGTACATTGTTATTAAGTTTTACCTATTGTCAAAACTTCTTTTTTGTATTCTATAAACTATTATTATTATTTTAATCATTTAATATCCGATGATTCAGCCGCTCACCAGATGCTCCTATAAAAAAGAAGAAATCAAACATGTATCTTCATCCGAAACAATCATTTGATATTCATGCATAAATAGGAATCCCGTTGTTAACTCCACGAAACCTATAAATTAGCAACGGAACCGTCAAATAGGTTCTAGAAGAATCCAAGAACTAAGAAAGATATCAAATTATTTATTATATTAATCTGTCGTAGACGGTATTGTTATTTATAATAACAGTTAGTTAATATTTTACTAGATGAATAAACAAACATGAGAAAATGATAATATAAAAATATATTTTTTAAATTCTGGCTCACTTTATGACGAGCAGCAAATAGAATTCAGATACATAAAGTGTAAACTTTCTGAGCTATACACCGAAACGCGCAATTTTAAATCCATTATTTAGTAATGTTGCAACTTTTGAAGCAGCTTTAAATGGCTCCAGAGAATTTTAGAAGTTTCCCATTACAGTATTCATAGCAGGGTGTCGGAATAAATATTCTGATAAGCAATTCTCGCTGCGTTTTTATTATGGTATAATTTTTTTAACATTCTTTCAATATATGTAATCAAACCTACTACAAATACCATAATTATCGACTGCACGGGTGACTCAATTATTTAGGTGGTCTTCTCATTGCCATTTGTGGGTTTAATATTACACCTACTGATGATGCATAATTAGTTGAATCAGCAAATAAAATGTCCCGTTGAGTTTCTTTAGCCGGTTCTTCTTAGGTGGTAGCGTTTTGACAATCAATAAGTAAATGTTATGTTTCTATATTGAATAAAGATATTTGAATTTGAAAAAAAAAAAAATAATTTGTTGATCAGAATCTAGGTGAATTTTGTGTCAGTGATGTTCGTGTTTGTAAAACCTCCAGTACAGGGCGCAGGAATTATTTCCTGGCGTTGGACTAATTTTTATAACGAACTAACAAATTATTAACTTGGTAGAAAATTTCTTGTAAAAATAGCTGTTCATAATTATTCATTTTGGGTTTTTACGCAATAGCCCATGGCTTTGTCAAAGCTTTTATGATTCCATCTGCCATGTAGCAACTCAGATCAGTATATAGGCACCCGTTTTCAATTCAATATACTCGAGCAACCTGAGTTCAAATCCGGGTGCCAGCAATGCAATTCTTATTTTACAGCGCTGACTCATCAGGTGCTCAACAGTGAAGGAAAACATCTTGAGGGAACCTTTATGTATTCCCAATAAATAAATAAAATATTTCGAAGATACGTAGTCTGCCTAACCGCAGTGGGGTTCCGTAGTGGACAATGCCATAACACCCTCTGTACATAGGAGGCCTTTGCCCAACAGTCAGACATGTTAGGCTATTACTTTACTTTTACTTCAATTTAATGTAAACTTTTAACATGTGGTATATTAAAAACATTCACTGTCCATAAAGTACACCTTCATAAATATTGGTAGCAAAATTCTGTCTACTTTCTTTACAACAAACTATAACTTTACATTAAGATACAAAAAACTTGGTATAAGTTATAGCGTATGTGTTTCATATTATAACGTATACTTCTTAAGTTAATTGGATCATAATTCAGATTAGAGTCAGCTAGCGTGATCCGAACACATAATAAAAAATCTCACTCTATTTCACAACGCAACGCCACCTACACAGCTGATAATATCTGTTTATGCGAAATTATCGCTGTGATAATGTGAAAAAATTTACGAATATTTTATTTCTACAAATTTTATGTGCAGAGAACAGCACTTTGAGAATTGTACAGAGGAGGCCTTTGATCAGCAGAGCAACAGTTCATGGACATCTAAAACTCCCGATTGCTCGCAGATGCGTCGACAACCTTGAAGATTTACTCGCCAAACTATCCTTCAAACAGATTGCCGGGGACATGGGACAAGTATTGGTGTGACCCACAGATAATTGTTCCGGTTTTAGATTTTTATCCATGTGAGTAAAGTTGTTACTTTTAACATTTATAGGCTGTGGCCTATAATCCCACTGCTGGTCAAAGGCCTCCTCTGTACAGATTGGCTACACATATCTTCGAAATATTTTATTAAATATGCAGGTTTCCTTACGATGTTTTCCTTCACTGCTGAGCACGTGATAAATTCAGCACTTAAAATTAACAATTTCATTGGTGCCTGGACCGAGTATCAAACTCAGACTAGAGTATATGGGGTTATAAGCGAGCGCCCGGACGAGCTATCACAGCTGAAGCTACGTAAAATGTCCCCATAGCAAAGGATAATGTTATCCTAAAGCAAGGACATTGTTAAAAAAAAAATAACGAAATATAAATGTGGTGTCGTGGGACACCAGGTAGAAACGAAGTTCCTTCGGCTAATGTAGAATCGACACAAATTGCAAAAAAATCGCGCTCAATTTCATGTAGGTTTTCTTGATTTTTCTCTTAAATTTTGCTGATTAGTTTTTATTTAAGTACAAGAAAGTATTTAGGAAATGCAGTATTTTAGGAAACAATAAATGACTTGAAATAAAAAAAACATCGTAATTCATATTATCAACTAAAATAACAAAATTATACACTACTCGCTTATGTATGCGACTGTCGCGCCTGCGCACGTCTCATTTAACGGTTTTATTCCACGCACTTTTTTCCACGGATTTTTTCTTACGGATTTACTATCACATTTCTTTCAGTTCGGTCGCGCAGCAAAATCCCTATCCCCTCCATGCCTGCCGTAAGGAACTTCGTTCCAAAAACCAGAAAATACACCCATATTCAAACCGACGCTCTTTAGATAATCTTAGCTTCAAAGAGTGCATAAATTATACAATTCAGAATACAGTCATTTAAATACACATCCCTTGTGTAGCCAAAATAAGAAGAACGAAATGGACAAGTCCCGGGACAAGTTCTGAAGTTTGTTTGTCCTTATTAACACCGAGGAACCCAAAATTGAATATTACCCCGAAATTCGAGCGCATAAATAATTCGAAATAGCCCAAATTTGGTTTCACGAAAAATTCTATTAAAACTTTCGGTATAAATCTAGACATTTGTATTCAGAGTCCAGGCGCTATTTAGGAAAAATCTTGTAGCAACGGAAGAAGTTTTTAATCGAACATCAGTACATGGCCTGAAACAATAGGGCAAAAACGTTTTTCCATTATCTTTCCGTGCTGCTATTATCCAATTACGGATTCCATTTATTCATTATTATCTAAATAATTATAAGGTTATACAGCGGCGTGTGCTTGAAGGCACCAATTTGTGTTTGAAGTTTTTTTCTTTAATTTTGTATTTGTGTTAAGCCTCGTCATCGATACCCGATATACAAGCTTATAAACTAACAAGATACAGATAGATATAATCGTATTCCTCGTAAAAATTTTGATAAACATATACATATTCTACGTGACGATTTTATGGTTATTAGACAAAATTAGTCTATTATAAATAAAAATAATGGTTAATAACTTGAAGAACAATAAAAAAAAATTAAATTAATGTATAAGAAATATCCGTAAATTAGTTTTATTAAAATGTATATACGTAATGTAATACGCGTAAATGAAAGTAGTTATTAAAATATAAGGTACTAAGGTAAGGGAAGAAGAAAAAGTAGACCAGAATTGATTTACATCACGACATGGCATGTTTTTTCTTTTGAATATTTTTATTTTAATTTGTGCTCATTAATTACTTTCTTCGGACCGGTCTTCAGGTTGAGTAGCAGAAAATTTTCTGGATTTTAATTTATTAAATTAATTCTTTGTTTATGTATAAAATTGTTTTTTATGTGACCTATAAAGTTGTCGAGACTGGAAGCGAGACGAATCAAGATTCACACAGACAATAGGAGACGCACGTGGCGGAAATCAATTACCATCAGGTGACCCAGCTCATTTGCTTTTATACATAAAAAAACTAAAAAAATATGGCATAAACAGTGAACACATTTTCGTGCCTGCAACATTTTTTTATATAGAGGACTGGAAATGGATTTCTCACACGTAGTAGCTCTACTATCTGGTGGTGGGGGTAGAGTCATTATGCTCTTCTGACGGGTTTAACTGGCTTAGTTAAAGCGAAGCGTTTCGTAGAGATCCTATCATGACGCATGAAAGTCAATGACGACCATTTGGCAAGTTTGATATAAAATAGCGGTTGTAATTGTCAGCGGCATGTATCGATAAGGGATTTACAACGGCAAAAACTTCCTGTTAGCTTATTCACCTGACAAAACGAACGTATCATTTAGAGTATACTTTTGCTTAACGCTGGTCTACTTTGGGATTGTGTGGCTCCCCAGACGGCATACGAAATGAGCCTACCGGTCCAGCTTTGAGATAGATGTCCATCAAAAATGTGTTCATAAGCCATTCAATCTCACTTCATTTCAAAATCGTAATGAACGGATCATGTCGTAATACGTCTATGAAATGAACAAAAAATCACGTCGACCATATCCATTACCTTATTTACAGGAGATTATAGCTTTATGATCAAATTTGTTTTTTCTGGTTTTATTACATATCGTAAAACAAAAGATAATTTGTTATTCAGTATAAACTTATACACATTTATAAAAAGTAATGGATATATCATAAGGATATTTAAAAATAATTACATAGCGAGAATCAAGATATTAATTTCTTAATTTAATCCTTTACCAAAATAAGTCAGTCACTGGTCATCAAATTTTATTATTATTTTATTCAAAACTCAACCATTTTTTGTGTTCCGTACTTATAAGATCACTCTCTTGTCCGTCTGTCTGTCCATGTGTCACCACCGATTTTCTCCGGAACGAATCGACCTAGCAAGTTGAAATTTATACCGCACACTATCTGTCTATAGTCCCTATTAGGTATAATATAAAGGTCCTGACTCTACACTATACAAAGATATGGGCAAATTTAGATTTTCGCGAAAATTTGCAACTACCAAAATTCACCTTAATTTGCAATTTTTTATTTTTCGGAATGTTTCCCTTATTTGCGCTGAGACCTTGCTTTTAACCAAACTTGAAAATTCTTTTTTTATTTTTTTTTATTAACGGGGGAAATGCCTCACGCATATCCACCCTCGCGGGGGCGAGAGTGGGTTATGTCGGACTCGCACCGACTAAAACCCCCACGATGTTACACCTAGGCGCATATCGGCAGGGTCACCGGAACGCTTTCGCACACTTCCGCGATCTGCCAGCGCTGGCAGCCTTAGCAGCCCCCTCACGAGGAGCAACCCCCCTCTCCTCCAGGTAAGGCGCGCTGGAACATTCAGCGCGCCTTCCTACTCGGCCCCATTTTCACGGCCAACGAACTGCCCCCGAGTTCGCTGACCGGGGCCATGGGAGCCAGGAGAGCCAGTGCTAATAAGCAGCGGCGGGCCTGGTCTGTGGCTCCGCCGCTCACCACGTTTCGGCCGCGGAGGGTAGGGAGCACGGCCAACGCAATACCGACACTCCTCTTCCCCCGCGACTCCTCCTCGGTAGCAGAAGACAGTGAGAGTGGCTCCACCTCTATCACCCTCGACCTGTCCCCTGCACCCTCCAGCACGCATCCAGAGTGGGCTCAATGAGCCCACTCTGGATGCGTGCGTGCTTGCACCACAGGCCGACCCAGTGTGGGTTCTTCTTAGCTTCGTCGTGGGTGACCAAGCCACGGCTACTAAGCCCCTCCGCCATGTCAAGGCGGGAACCCGGTTGGAGGGGAAACTTGAAAATTCTAGGTCAACCGGAAGTACCCTATAGGCTTTGGGTCGTATTTCGTGCTCATTTTGTTATTATTTAAAAAATATGAAGGTTTCCTCACGATGTTTACCTTCACCGCCCAGTGTCGGAGTGCTGGCTACGGGGATCGAACTCAGGTTGCTCGAGTATATTGAATTAAAAGTGAATGCCCAGCCCATGGGCTAGCACGGCTCTTTTCCGCTCTACGCGTGGTGGACTATGCCCTAATACCCTTTGTACACATACATATATAGGCTGTTACTTTACTTAGCTTTTATTTTTTTATCTTGGCGTACCTTCTAATAACACCTGGACTATTAGATTGATTCATTTACGTAAACATTATTACCATATCGCTATTTCTGCCTCTGCTAAATCAATATTTTTTTTCCAAATGATTAAGTAGAAAATCTATCAATAAACTGTACGGCATAAAAAACTACACATACTGCGGCTACATAGTGAGGCCAGCCATGTAATGATTATTTCAGTTCTACGCTACGATTGAAAAGTTCCTTTAGAGCGAAATGTAGTTGCAGCAGAACCGAACCGATGGAACTCAATCTGACCCTCACGCATGGCAACCCAGGGAATATGCCCGATACATACGCTCGCGAGCTTAGATTAATATTATAAACGCAACTGAATACTTAACGCAATGAAAATTCTTTTCGACGAAATGTTTTCTGGGATATTCTTTTTACATATGAATACGGCTCTACCTAGATATCTTAACGTAAAAGTCAGACTTGAGGGTTTGTATATGGCAACATCTCTATCGTATTTTTGTTTACAGTTATGAGATTTTAATGAATAAATGCATTTGTGACAGAGATGGATTGCGATTTAAGGGAAACAGTCGCATATGTCACTTAAAGATGCAGGCAGAGATTACAGATTTCGTCATGTTAAGATCATTCGATGTTGTTGCCTCTTATTTCTTTCCAATGTCAAAGTCAAAATTTCTCTATTTAATATAGGTTTTTTAAAAACTCGTATTAAACTTCCAAAAACTACCACCGTTCCACTAATTTACACCTGGCCAGAGTAGACTGGCAAAAGCTCTGCGGTCTTATTCTCTTTTTAAAAAAACAATATATACAGAACTTTAATTAAGATGTTACTTTATAACATCTTAATTAAAGTAAACAATTCATTTAAAGGAAACCAGTTCTCAAATTAATAGATGGATTAGCTATGACAATTTTTCAACCTTGGCCAATGTTATGATTAAAAAAAGTAAAGTAACAGCCTATATATGTCCCACTGCTGGGTAAAGGCCTCCTATGTCCAGAGAGTACCACGCGGTCCCACAGCGGATTGGCGGACTTCGCATATATTCGAAATCCTTTTTTTATTATTATTTCTAAAATATGCAACTTTGCTCACAATGTTTTTCTTCACCGTGATGATGTCGGCACGTAAAATTAACAATTTCATTGGTGCCGGCACTGGCGTCGACCTCAGGTTGCTGGAGTATAATGAATTAAAGACGAGCGCCCGGACACTGAGCTATCACGGCTACAACTATTATAGTTTAAAAGAATAACATTTTAAAATTTAGTTAAAAACATTTAATTCGTCCAAATTTGTCTTTGTGTGCTAACATGTCCCGATTCTCAAGAATATCAAGTGTATTCGAAGCGAGTGCTTTCGTAATAGCGTCTTCCACTAGGAAATGCGTTCCCCAAAGACAGATAAGAAGAGAATGCAACCTTTAATGACGTCCATACAGGTAATACTGTGAAAATTCTCGCGAACTCAACACCTCTACTACTTTTGTGCTGCGTCCTCTATTCAAGTGTATAATTTGTATTATAAGAGAATCTTATCGACTTCCTTTTGTACATTTGTTTTGACAGTCCAAAACGATAATGCAAAATTGTCATTTAAGTATTAAAAACACAAAACGATTCAATAAAAGCGAATAATATAATACTTACTCCAATAAACAAAAGGCTATTCGTCCTATTTGGATACGTACAGGTAAATATGTTTAATATTGTATGTATTATCAAATGCTTGATAAAAACTTGTTAATAATATTGAATATTGAAACAGTTATTAAAAAAGTCAGTGTAACAAACAAGACAAAAAAAGACCTTTTAAAATATTGATCTTTTTTAATAATATTTGAATTGACGAAAAATAAAACTACAATGGTCGAAATTCACAAGGTCCTGCTTTGTGATAATTGTAGCTTTGATCTATTTTATGTATGAGTTTTAAATTAATACTTAATGAAAGTAAACCCATATTTCACTTTATCATCTGAGAGGAAATTATTACTTCGCCGTACAGTTTCCGCTTGAGATATTCCACCAAGAACTGTTTGGCGTCGGCTACGCAAGCCAAATTAGACATAAAGTTTTTATACCTTTTCCGATACATGAAATTCGTAGTGTAGTACAATGTCTTGCTCAGGCTTGCCGGCACACATTTGATGATAAGGATCGACGCTGGGGTGGAAGTTTAACACGTCATATTTCAATATAACCGAGACGTTTGTTACTCGAACTGCCGCGTATACCGAACGAACGTGACGGTGTGTCGTGTTTTCACATTGTGTTCTTAATATAACATCAGTCATGATCGAATTTATTTCTTTTTTAAAGGAAAACAAAAATTAAATAAAAGCACAGTATAAACCTCCAAGCCAGTAAAGTTTCCACAAAAAGTAAATCCATACAACAGATATCACGGTAGAACGGTGTTTTACTTAAATGAATAAATTACAATGAAATTAATTATTACAAAAGCTCTGAAGAACATTTAATCAGTTTATCTGATGTTTGTTATAATGTAGATAGACGTAGCCGTAGTAATTGCAACAGTTTATCGACAAAGTCATATTTTTTTGAAACAGCATGTTAACCAAGAACAACTTTCTTTGGATTAACAGCATGTAGTGGGGGATTTCTTTGAAAAGGGTTCATGGAACGGATTCATGTTTTTGTTTAAGATTCGAAGCGCTTGGTGGAGGTGTTGTTTTAGTTGTCTGGTGAGTGGCGTAGCACTTTATTAAAACCCCTCCCCGGGACCCCAAGGGTGTTGCAAATGTCCATGGGCGGCGGTTATAGCTTAACATCAGGTGAACCACCAGCTTCTCCCATAAAAAAAGACGATAAAAAGGCTTCGTCCGTATTTAGAGCCTATTAGTGTTCTTCGTGTAAAGGAGCCGTGATAGCTCAGTGTCCGGGCACTCGCCTTTAATTCAATATACTCGAGCAACCTGAGTTCGATCTCCGGTGCCGGCACCAATGAAATTGTCAATTTTAAGTGCTTAATTATCACGTGCTCAGCGGTGAAGGAAAACATCGTGAGGAAACCTGCATATTTTCGAAATAATAACAAAAAACAAAAAATATTTCGAAAATATGTGAAGTCCGCCAATCCGCAGTGGGGCCGCGTGGTGGACTATGCCCTGATACCCTCTGTATAGAGGAGGCCTTTGCCCAGCAGTGGGACATGTATAGGCTGTTACTTTACTTTACTTTTATGTAAAGGAAGGTTGCAGATTCAATTGAATGTAGTGTGTAAATAATTATGTTGATATAGAATAAGGTCAGTTCCCTAATTCTCACTTCCGGGTGCACTATGGATTTCATTACATCATCTCCTTAGGCAAGTCGATGCTCGCTTCAATAAATTGTAAACCTCCGTTCATTCTCAACATTAACAACCACAGAAATATGAGCAAAGTTTCGCCCAAGGCGCCCCAAGGCTTATCGTTATTGCTACACGAGTAGCGATTATATATCTATATAATTCGTAACTTTTCTTGCGTATATAAATTTAATAGCGATGTCTAAAATAAAATAAAAAATCTTAATTTCAACCACACCGATTTCTAAACTATTTCTACTGCTTGTAGATATTGAAATCTTCAAGAAGGAAAATGTATTCTTTCTTTAATATATAAATTCACTTCCCGGTTTATATTCAAATTCAATTTTTAGGATCTAAAAATTGAAGTTGAGTATAAATAAAACTACTTGATGAAAATCCGCTGTCTGTCTGTATTTCCGTCTGTCACCAGGCGACTCCTGAGTAAGACAGTTGAAATTTTCATAGATTTTCCGTTTATGCCGTTGATTTATTACTGTTGCCGTTATAACAACAAATACTAAAAAATAAACTGAATAAAAAATATTTAAGTAGGGTTCCCATACAACGGACATGATTTTTTTGTGTTTTATATATAATGGCACAGAATAGACTGGCCGGTTTTTCTCTATCACAATACATAATTAGCTATTTTAGTAAATATTGTACCACGACATTCAAGCTACTGATGGATTTAGCGTCTATGTTTCTTAAATTTGTCTCGGTCTATAGATATGGTGATCTAACACTACAATTATTTAAGTAGTCCAACTAATTAACAGATAATGTAGCTTTATATTAGTGGTATTAAATAGTCTGATGTCTGTTTGAACAACTTCTCAAGAAAATGCGGAAGGCACTCCTGTTGACACCAATATAGTTATGGTTTTGTGATATTTTAGGTATGTTCCTGGTCAGTTTTGTTATGTGAAAAAATCAATAAACTGAGGTTGCAGTTACATCCCAAATCTTCAAGAGAACAGCCTCAATCAATATCACCGTGTCAGGCGTGATTTAAACATGACAATTTTTTACACCCGTCTTTCATGGAGTAAACAAATTATGGCATTAAAATTAAATGAAAGTTTAATACTGACAAGAACTACTAACACTTCTTCTTGTATGTTATGTTTTGTATTTGCAATAAGTTGATCAATTAAACAAAAGAAAATACTAATAAAATAATCATCTCATAATAGGGTACTTCATTCAACGTATAACAATAAATTTTACATCACTGGCTTCTGTGGAAACTCCTTCACTATGAAAGCTACAGATATCTGGATCTCCTTGCTCGATAACATAAGAAAATACAAATAAGGTATCTTTCAAAAGACTGGTTCGTGAACACTTGTTGAAGACAACCATTAATTAGGTCTATGACATTATTATATGTGGAGGCATACTCTTGTTTTACATATATAATTACATATAAACATACATTTTTATCTATACTTTTGTATGTTAGTTTTTATATATTCTTTATTTTTATTATATTTTATATTATTCAAAGAATCAACTACTGATTTGTTTGTTATTTTCTTAAACATAAAATATAATAACCGAACGCTGTACAGTTAAATTTTTATAAGAATTCAATGTCTGATATTGTAAAGACTTGTACTTTTATTAATAGCTTAACAACTTACTTTCTTTTTTAATATGCGATTGCTATTTTAATAATAAGTAATGAATTAAAATGTAATGTAATAATAGATAATGAATGTAATTCAAACCATTGATGTTTAATAATATAGATGACTAGATGACGGATACCCATATTGCGCGATGTTTAAAAATTGCTGTTGTTAATAGGTACCCGATGGTGTAAGCGATTCGTGTACGATGCAATACGCTGAAAAATCCAAAAATTCATGTGGATACAGTGAGTTCGCATTATCTTAACTTATTCTCTTTTTTGTGTAATATATAAAACAATATTACATATACACAGACAATATTATAGATTCTATAAATTGTTAGGTGACTTTTAGACGATCAAATAAGTGCCGACCGACCCCAACAGTTCAATGTATAAACGACGCAAATCACATTTGAAATGGCTGAAATTAAAATACACATTGATTTTCTTCCGTCATCAAATCAAACAATTTTGCTGTATCGAAATTTCCGCCACACGGACGACTCGCAAACACTACTCCGCGCAAACATTTCTAAGCGTCCGTTCAGTCGAAAGGGAATTTCCAATTAGCGATGGATCCGTGTCACAGCCGAATTCGCATATGCAACAATAATTATTCCACGGCGATAATGATCTGTGTGTTTGCCTCGGGGCATGCAGCGTCGGTACAGTCGCGTTCAATCGTTATTGCGAGTAGCGCGGTTGTGACGAGGTATTCAATATTAAATGAAATTAGATGACTCCGTGGCGCAGTTGCCAAGGTGTTGACTTCGACGTCGGGGGTCGTGGGTTCGATTCCCGCACGGGACAACTATTTGTGAGACCCACAGATTGTTGATTCGCATCTGGGTGTTTGTCCATGTGAAATTTATGTTTGTAAAACGTCCTTACAACACAGGCTAATGTTATCCTAAAGTGAGGGTAAATTAAAAAAAAATGAATCTATTGAGATTTGATCGAGTTAAATAACAATAACATAACATTTTCATTTAATGTGTGTAATATTTGTGTAAAAACAAGAGCTAGTTACTATGAAGTCTCGGTGTGTGGGTGCTTGCCTTTAATTTAATATACTCGAGCAACCTGAGTTCGATCCCCGGTGCCGGCACCAATGAAGTTTTTAACTTTAAGTGCTGACTTATCACGTGCTCCGCGGTGAAGGAAACCATCGTGAGGAAACCTGCATATTTTCGAAATAATAACAAATGGAAAATATTTTTCGAAGATATGTGAAGTTCGCCAATCCGCAGTGGGGCCGCGTGGTGGACTATGCCCTGATACCCTCTGTACAGAGGAGGCCTTTGCCCAGCAGTGGGACATGAATAGGCTGATACTTTACTTCTACTTTTTACTTCTCTAAAATTTTTGTTGTATCAACAAGCACGTGTGATCATGGTAAAGATTTATGAATCATCACTACATAGCATAAAACAAAGTCGTCCCGCTATCTGTCTGTCACTATGTATGCTAGATATTTAAAACTACGCAACGGATCTTGATGCGGTTTTTTACCAGATAGAGCGATTCAAGAGGAAGGTTTATATGTATAATACATTGCACCCGTGCGAAGCCGAGGCGGATCGCTAGTTATGAAATAATTTACCAAGTGAGCGGTAGACTGACTTTGCCGAGAACATGTTAAGGAAGAGGTAAATGCTAAACTTAATATAGTATTTTATTGTTGGACGTAATATTTTTTTCATAATTACTAATATTTTTTTTTATGTGTGAAGGTGTCAAGCAAGCCGGCGGCTCACTTGATGTTAAATGATAACAAGGTGGGCAAAATAATAAATAAATATAAATAATAAATATTGAACGCCTACTGAAAAGCCACAAGGAAAATTGCTTTTAAAGCCGATTTTTTCCTAGTAGTGTTTTTGAAACTCAATAAGCAAGTGTAATGCTTCTATATTGAATAAAGAAATTTAAATTTGTATTTGAAGCCCGCTGTCTGTGGAGCATCGCGTGCTATTGTCGAAATTCCATCGGAACGTGTTAAGGCAATCTATCGCTATAGTCTGTGCTGCAGATCCGATTTCTATAAATACGTAACGTGTTTCACTTCCGTGGACTAGCTATCGTTGTGAATATTTTACGACAGTAATGACCCAGTGTCCGGGATGTGTACTCTTATTATGACCACTCAGGGTAAAATGCTAGCAAAGAAAGCTTAAATCAAAGAAATCTAAGTAAAAAGGTAAAATTTATATGAATAAAATTTAAATGAGTGGTCGACATTCGAACACAATTAATTTAAACTATATAGTTGAACAATATTAATCTATTCCCAAATACAATACATAATAAACAAAATAGTATGTATGCAACAAAACAAAAGTGTGATAAATTTTATACCTCCGCGCACTTTTCGTAAAAAGGGTGGTAGGGCCACGTAGCAGCCTCGGCTGTTTCACGAATGGGCAGGCTCGTCCAGGTAGGTACCACGACCTCACATAAAACCAGCGTAAAGTGGAAGTATAATTCTTTCACGTTTCGTCTGGTGAGTGAGGTGGCTGGATCTCAATTTTCAAAAGGTTGTCAACGCATCTGCAACCCTCGGGTGTAGCAGATGTCCATGAGCGGCGGTATTCACTTATCATCAGGTGAACCGTCTGCTAGCTTGGCAACTTTTCACATAATATATATATATATATATATATATATATATATATATATATATATATATATATATACTGGCAGACCCGACAGACGCCCTGTCCACACGTCGTTAATCCGACAAAAACTTACAAAAAAATGAATCTAAACCATTCTCGAATCCGCTTTCCACACACAAAAAAAAAAACATCAAAATCAATCCAGCTGTTTAGAGTTATATATAGTATAGATATAACTTGGATCCCTCAGTAAACTATCTGATTCTATTGTTGGATTAGCAATATTCAGAATTAATTTCAAATTTAAGGTTCAAAACATTCTTAAAATTCCTTCTCCATATGCTTAGGTGCATATGCAAAGAAGCATGTTATGTAAAAAGTATTCCATTCCAGATGGGGCATTCGTTGTGTTTGATTAGCACAAAATCGTTCCAATAAATTACAGGAAAATCTATAGTTCGTTCGGACGTATAATCCGATGTGCCATACACGCTTTTCCTCGATGTTGAAAATATTTGTTTCACATTTTGTTGTACCGGAACTAAAACATTATAATATAAATACTTTGAATATCAGTTCTTCTATCAAAATTGAAAATTACTTTACAAACTTACAAACAAATACACAAAGTTAATATACGGGTACATGTTGCGAGCAGTATTTATAACTCTACATGCATTCAACTGATTTTAATTAAACATCCTGATTGTCTAATTTGGGTCCAAATGCGGCGCGAATTTGTGTACAGATTTTGAATGTTCGTTATATTTTATGTGAATATTGTTTAAGTTTCATTTGTTTACACTTATCCGGTGTAAATTTTAAAATTTTTATAGTGTTAATCTCTGCACTTAAGATTGAACATTAAAATATGGAGAAAAAGTACGAAAAGTCCCACAGCGGCGACAATCTTATAAAATAGCAATGGCGACATCTCTCGTTCGAATTATCGTTGTAAAACGATATTCGTAATTGTTTGTATGCTGGAAAGGATATAACAATAGATGCGCCAAGCATTGCTTCAAATGCTAAATAACAATGTAGAAAGAAGGCGTTAAGATTTTCGTCGCTGTGGTTATCAGCCACTTAGCCGTTTAGCTCAGTGGCTAGAGCGTCAGGCCGCGAATGCCGAAGACGTGGGTTCGATTCCCACAGCGATGACAATCTTTTCGTACTTTTTCTACATGTTTTAATATCCGTTTGTGTTTTGCGGACTGCCGCCATACTGACGCAAATGAACACAATGTATTCTTAGGAAACAAAATTGGAATAAACTCGTAAGAAAAAAAAACAAGTGCAAGTCGGACACGCGCACGAAGGGTTCCGTATCAATAAAAATGGTAAAAGAAATCATGTCTGTTGTATGGGAGCCCAACTTAAATATTTTGTATCCTATTTTTTAAAATTTGTTGTTATAGCGGCAATGGAAATATATCATCGTTGAAAATTTAAACAGATTCAGCCTGGTGACAGACGGATAGACAGACAGACAGCGGAGTCTTAATAATAGGGTCCCGTTTTACCCTTTGGGTACGGAGGCCTAAAATTTGACTCGCACCGTACACTTTCGATCAGAATATTCATAATCTTAAGGCCTTCTCGACATCTGGGAGGACCCCCAAATAGACAAAGCATCGAATGTATTGGGCCATCAGATAGCGCAGCACACGGTTATATTACATCAGTTAAGATGTAGTAGATTGTCCGCTGCGTATTTGCAAGCGGGTGACAATCCTAAATAAGCAAAAAAAAGCTCAAAAATCGTCAGTAGATGCGGTCGAGGGCAGCTCTGGTAAATGACGTTTCGTAGGGCGTGAAAACCTCCAATTAGCGCTATTGTAAGCAGTTGCAAAAATGGTGATTAGCAAGAACAGCATGTTTATTAAAAGGTGTGGTCGCATTTTTATTAAAATAGAGTATTCGTTTGCATTATTTGGAAGCGAAAGAATCTAATAATTTAAAAAGAAAATTGTAATTCAAGGCACACTTATTTTTATAGAGACATTCAAGCTCGTACGAAGCTTGAGTTTTTCTGCTCATGAGTATATTTAAAACATTAGACATTTTTAAAGTTTACAGTTGACCTTTAAATTTTTTTAAGTCGCTTGTTGTCCTTTATAATTGCTTTATATACACACACTGGTAGACCGGACAGACTTTGTCCTGTACACGCGATTTAAATTCGACAACTTAGAAATAAAAAAAAATGTAGTGAACCGAATCGTAAATCTAAACCATTCTCGAATCGACCTTAAGACACAAAAAAAATCATTACAATCCGTCCAACCGTTTAGGAGTTCACAAGTACAGAAGAATTATAAATATATAAACATATAAAAAAGAGGCAGTTGTTAAAAAGAAAAATATAACTGTCCACGGGAACGTTCAATCGACTGCTTGTTTGTTCTCATCAGTCGACCCATTCGTTTGCAGTCCAGGAAACGGGCCTAGGAAAAAAGAGCCTTACTCTATTTACACGTTCGTGATTATTTCTTCACAAAAACCGGACCGCAATAAAAGTGTTTACGTGCACACTTCTCCTTTTCACACCGGGGCGGCGTTTGCACCGACTAATTTCCCATTCATCAGGTCCACTGACCTTATCTCTGTTTGCATCCCATTTAGGCCTCCCCGGTCAGATAAAGGCAGTCAAAGAAAAGCCTATCTCTCGCGTTTGCACTTCCGCGATGCTTACTTAGCGGGGTGCTTTGAGTGTCCCAGTGCGAGTGAGACTGTCTGTCAGGTCGGTCGATGTGTGCAGTCAGCCCGCATCCGGTTGGTCTGCCCTCAATGCGCGCCTTTGCCGTATGTCTGCGTCGGAGGCATTAGCGGACGGTGTAAGTCGCGCCGTGGTCATTAAACATTCAGCCGTCAATCTTTGGGGCCTAACTCTCACCTGGGGACTCACTCAACTCTCTGGGGACTCACTTTCACCGCTCAGTAGGCGACAAGGGCTGTATAAATTGCAACTTTTTTTTTCTTTGTTCCGGGTGCGCGTCTTGAGAGACCTGACTCGTACATGAATCAACGAAAGCTCACTCTTAAAAGCACGATTTCATTTGTACAGATGAATTTATTTCGACAGCCGCTATTAAATGTAAAGTTGAGTTGGGTTTCGGGAATCCATAGATTTGTTTATATGTTTGTCATCATCATCATCCTACTGCCCTTATCCCAAGTAGTTGGCGTTGGCACAACATGTGAATGATGTTGTAAGCGGTTTTAGCTGGTTTTTATAACCGGTGGCCAGTCTAACGTCAACCCTGTTTGGGAAATAAACACGCGGACTAAATTGTATCGACTGCGACAATGCCAAACTTTTCCGGGACATTAGTTCATATATTCACATCATTATCCTAATCTGAAACTTGTGAATTGCTTAACATGTGTACACCGTACTATTACACTTTAAACTTCAATACACTTTTTTACCTCACTAATGTCATCGTCGATACAGTAGAGTCACGACTATCTTAGAGCTAAGTTATTTCGTGAGCAACATTGATTTAAGAGAGCTCTGTTAACTCTTCCGTAAGCCTTTAAGAACTTAAAATCTAAGCTTTCGCTACATAGCTTGTGTGCTGTAGAATGTTTACCCTAAAATCTGACGATAGCGCAGAAGTTTGCAAAGCACCAGCAATACAATATACCAAAGGTTATATACTATCCATCTAAAGGATAACTACAACCATTTTCATGCTTTCTAACTGTGTCTAACGGCACTTTTCGACTGTCGACGCATCGAAAGCTTCGCCTGGCCACGGGGGGGATGCCCCGACGTTGTCAGAAATTGGCTCTAACGTCAAACTACTCTGCCAATCCAGTATGTGGATATTCCCTGACGGGGGCCCGCGGAGGCTTGCGCGGCGCGGGCCTCAGTGGTTGCCGCGACGCGGTGACGGACGGACGTGTCTGCGCGCCGCCCCGCCCCAGTCCTCGGAAGCTGAGGGACTCCGCGAGTGCCATGCCCGTGTGTACGTTTGTGTGAGTGAGGATAACTTGTGCATCTGGTTCTTGACACGTCGACTTCGAAAGGTTAACATATATTGACATAAACAGTGTGTGTACACGGAGATAAGGATGCTATCATGACCTGATGTTTTGAAGAGCTCTACAACAATCGGTGAGGAATAATTTTTATATGTCGGTTAATTACGATGATCGGTTTGGTGTTGGAATAAATTGAAATTGCAATTGGTATTTTTAATTGCCTACTGCCTTAATTTAAATACGATGACACAAATACCCTAACTCACCAATGTTGAAGTAAATGTAGGTATAAAAACTTGTCGAAAAAAATGTACCTGACGATTTCTCTACAAAACTACAAACATAAATAGGTCCCATTAATCCGTGATGTGCGTGAAGTTCTAATAAATCGGTTACATAATATTTAGCGGTCGAATATTCGGCCTCCGGGTCCAATTACCAAATAGGTATTCAAACCCAAATATTGACCGTAGAAGGTATTCAGAGATTTTCTAAATACTTACCTGCCCTCAACGTTCCCTTATGTTGCTATGATGTACTGATTCATGTCATGGAATTTGTTTCTATTGGAATTTTCATCCCTAAAGGGGTGGAATAATTGAAATACTATGCTAAGTTAATGCTTCATCTAAGTATAGTCATAACTTAAGTCTAGAGCCCGAATTCGTCATAAGTTAACTCTAAGCAACATTTACGATTTTATTATATTTGGAATATTCTTTGATTTAACCTTCTGATATTTTGGATTAATTCAATTGTTTTCATTGCACTCACAATGTCATTTTGTGTCTTAACATATTTCATCGTTATCTTAAACAGAGGTGGAAAGTGCAGACAGAATTCCTCAATGTCTTTTTAAAATAGATGGTGTTAAACTAAAATGAAGAGGGCCTAGTTTTTACTGAGGCTAGTAAGGCTTCTGCCAATCTTATGGTATTACTAATGTTCATAGGTGATGGTGACCACTTACCATCAAGTGAGCGGTTTGCTCATTGCCCTCCTCTACGTAAATATTCTTAACATCTCCGAATTTTGGTGTTCTAAAAGGTGTGGCTGTTTCAAATGTCCTAGCGGGCACTCGTCTCTCTTACCCGAGCAAAATTTATACCATCTACGCACATTATAATTTACAACGGCCGCCGGTTAACGCTAACGAGTTTTCTTAAAAGTACGACCGTTATTAATCTGCATCGTTTTTAACTAAATGTACTTGTAGTAAGTAACAACGCGGTAATTGTTTTAAGCGAATCTTCATCCGTTTAGCTTCCATTATTCCGTTAAGGAATAAAGCAAATTTGGTCTTAATATTCCACTTATAACCATCACAATAGTTTTTGTTGTTTGTGGTTTAGGTGGTGGTCAAAGTACTTAATGAATAATTCAAATCTAATATAAAGAAAGTAGTCTAAGAAACCCTTAATGAAAACGCTACTTTAACACTCATTAGGTTATTAGGTGTTGTTTTACTTTTCCGGGAAAGAAGCACGCTATCTCAGTAGATTAGAAGGGATCTTCATCGGACGAGTAAAGGGGCTGCCCATTTTTTTAAAGATTTTAGTTGTCTGTGCATGGAGGTAAACGTGAACATTTTATGGAAACCTATTCTATCTCAACAAAAAAAAAAACGTTAGTAACAAAAATATTGATACTTAACCGCCGAGTTTCTTGCCAACTCTTCTCTGAATGTAGATATCGGTTTGTCAACCGGTGCAAGATTGAGACAGTCACGAAAATTTAATTAAGCATTTTATTGTTTATTTCCTTTTTAACTTGATCTGAGATTGCTTCATCCACATTAATTTCATTCTTTTGCATCTCAATGATGTAGAAAATAAATATTCTTATAGATACACGTATATACTGGAATGCATAGAAAAGTAGGTAAAAGCAATAAAGCAAATAAAGTTTTAATAGTGTGTTCGTTCCATTTTCACTCTGCAGGGAATATGTTGAGAATTGATAAGTTCGTAGCAACATCAACGCATATTGTATGTAATGTAGTTTGTTGACCAAGAATAAAATAATACTAAATTTCAAAAAATCTCACTACCACGCTATGTTTCTTATGCCCTAATACACTCTGTACAGTCCTCTGCGTCCCACTTTAAGCCGCCTGGTTTCAGTGGGACGCATATGGACTGTTACAGGCCTCCTAAAGGCCAAAAGTGGGCGATCCAACAAAAAAGAACTCTTTATTTCACTGTTACTTTGTGTCATAGCAAATTTATGTGTTTTCACGTGAAATTGACG
Source organism: Iphiclides podalirius (assembly GCA_933534255.1). Taxonomy (NCBI): domain Eukaryota; kingdom Metazoa; phylum Arthropoda; class Insecta; order Lepidoptera; family Papilionidae; genus Iphiclides; species Iphiclides podalirius. The sequence goes on from OW152816.1 coordinate 17,419,223, forward strand.
AGTTTCTTATAATTTTTTGGGCATGGTGTCTATAAAGACAAAACAATTATTCTTAGCAGTTTTGTCTTATCTTTTAGGATATCCAATTCAACCCCTTCAAGATATCGTCATAAAAATTTCAGACATTGAACGAAACGAAGATTTCAATATATTATTTTAACCTTGGAACTATTTAACCTGACAAATATTAATTCATTGAGAGAGTCATTAGCATCCGTGTTCGTTCAAACAACACTCACCGCAATCCTTATTTGATAAACATTTATTTAATGAAATCCACACATCTTTGCATAAAACACCGCACGTTTCCCCGCACTTTCTACTTGGCGAAAGTTAAATTTTCTGCCCGAAACTTAAAGCAAGCAATTCTAACGTGAATTAATGCGAAATCCACATTTACGTATGTTAATATTTAAATCTCTTCTGATTCGAATATAAATTTAAGGTCGCGTAGTCAAATAACTTTTTCTTTTCTTTGATTCGTCGCCAAGGTTTAAAAATGAAATCGGTTCTAAAATTCTGGAATATTCTAGAAAAGCGGATTCCGACTCGAAACGTTCTTTATACTAGAAGATAATATGATTTCAAAATGAATTATAAGATTACATAGATAAAATGCTGTAGGCAAAAACTCGCTCGCAATGACTTGTAGGAATATCAGTACATACGTCATAGCATTATTAATATATTCAATCTTTTGACCGATTTCAAAAAAGAAGGAGGTTTCTCAATTCGACCGTATATATATTTTTATATTTTTTATGGGTGTTCGCGGATAACTTCGTCATTTATGAACCGATTTCGATGATTCTTTTTTTGTTGGAAAGAAGATATCCCAAGGGCAGTATCATAATGGAAAGGAAACCCGGATCTGATGATGGCATCCCCGAGAAATCGAGGGCAATCCGCAAATGTTATAGTTGTTAACAATGTTTTTAGTTTTCGGTTTGAAGTCGGTTTTTTTCGGTAACTGAAGACGACCTTCGACGTTAAGAACTTAGATACTAGCTCAGTAGCACTATTCACTCTCCTTGGTAAAGAGAAATTCGAATGAATATTTTCAGAAAAGTGGAAGAAAACTTAATTCTCTCATACCATTCAAACTTAATACAAAATCAAAAATATAAAGTTTTGAAAAGGTTTAAAAGATTTTTACTATAATCTAGAATGTTTGCATATTATTAGAAACAAAATCACAAATGCTTCAGTGTTGCTTGTCATTCATGAAGTTAAACCGTCTTAACACTCATAAAATATTTGGCACCCTCGGAAATGCTGTTGGTATTAAGTTATACGGCTATTTGTTAAAAAAATTACACATTATGAAAAGTGCAACTTTGATTTATTTTCAAAAGAATTACAATGTTTAACGTATTTTTTCTACCAAAAATGTTATTACGTGAATTGAATAACTTGTTCATATGTAACTAAATTGCTTAATGATATGGGTGTATAGCACGTCAGGTTTAATATTATTTTCATGTTCCCTCATTAATAATACTATGTATAGAAGTTAACTGCGTTAATTTTATTAATGAGAAGTATATATAAATATAAATTAAGGTTTTGTTGTTCGTACATAATATGTTGTTGTGATGCGATGATGATGGCTGTGGAATGTGTGTGTAAAATTATTACGTATGTTTTCCACCATGGAAAAAAGAGAGTTCTGATATGTGTCTAATCCAATTAAGTTTTGTCATTTTCGTGAAAAATGGTACAGGATATTTGTATTTGAAAAGTTATGCATCAAAATCAAGGCATTTTAAGTAAAAAGGCAACAAAAGGCCAGAACAATGATTCGATGAAAATCTTACCCGCCGAAAAACTTGCGGCCTGAATGTCTTTCTTTATTTCTCTGAATTAGAAGTGATTTTTAGTCAATCAAAAACTGAAAATGTGTGAAATTTTAGGGAAAGATTTGTTAGAAAAATTATGAAACGATGGGTTTTATGTGTTTAGAAATAGAATTCTTGAATTCAAGTTAGGAAAAGTGAACTATAAACCCTGCGCTACTTCTGTTCTAAATATATATATAACAAGTGTACCGACAACATGAGGTTCAATATTTGTATTATAATTATTATTCAAATAAATAACGTTAATTTCGATCTGAAATTATCACACTGACTTTATCAATTTTGAAACTTGGTATCATAACTTTTAAATGTTTCCTGTTATAAAATTCACATCGGTATATTCTACACTAATTTAGGAATTAGCTATTTAACTTCATATTATAAAATAAAATATTGTATTATTCAACTTAACTCTTTCGTACAACATTAAAGCAGGAAATTAAAAAAAAATATGACACAGTTAAATCAACGTTATAATTTACAAATTAAGGAAGGTCATTCAGTTTTCACGTCTTTTATCAGTTTTAACGTAGATTTTAGTTCGGTCGGATAAGTGCCAACTCCAAAATCAATTCTATGACAGCGGAAGGTTGTACTTTATTATATAGGCTTTAGTCTTGCTGAATACGGTGATTGTTTTCATATACATCTACAATTATAATCGCGTTTAGATGGCACTGATAAGCGGTGCGCTTTGATTCAAACATCTCAAAGGTTCTGGGATCAATTTCACGAACAAAGTCCGCGGGAAGGGCCCGTTTAAATACGAACTCCTGAAGGAGGTCGAATGGAAAGGTCGCGTCGCACCTAGTTGATTACTTTGAAATTCGACTTCACCCGAGTTGCGGCTGTTCGATAATTTCTCAATTGATATTGCCCCTGCCGGGGGTCAAAACTTGACTCGAGGAACCGTAATGGCACCGTAGGCGAAACTCATTACAAACTTCTCACGAAAAACATACTTACTTTTGTCTTCGCCCTCGAAAATATTTGTAATTTGTATATTATAATTATTGTATCTGCAATTAAGTGTATTCATTAAGTTACTAATCATCATTATGCCACAATTTTCCCTTATCTGCACCGTATCTGGTATAAGCCTCTTCTTTAATGGTACTCGGGTCTACTTTGATAGAGGACTTCCAATTAACTTATAACGCGGCTTAACCATTTTGAAATAAAAATACCGAATCTATTTACGTTTTACGTTAAACCAATAGACTATTTGAATTTCATATTTCACTCAAATTCATTTGGCTGATGTGTCGTTAAGGGGGATTAAGTGCATATACATGTTAAAATTCGCTAAAGAAATGTTTTAACTACAATTGTATTATTTGAAATGCAAAAACGTTTGCATTTCAAAAACTGCCACAACTGCGGTTGTAATAAATATGAAAACCCAAGCAACAAAGGTGGATATTAATCAACCTTCTAAAATGACAGATGTTGAGTTGAGAGTTTTTTATCGAACCAATGTCTAAATATATCGTTGTAAATGTACCGTTGTATACACGAAACAAACATTTCTTTACCGAACTTATATTTGTTGCAACTTCCTTTGCACGTCAAACACTACCACCAGTTCAATGATATCTATATAAAGAAGTTGTTTTTAAAGAAGACGTCTTACAACTGCACTTATCCCATAAACAATATGTAAATCGTGTTGGTAATGAATAACTTTTTATTTAAGTTTTTTACGACTACCCGCTTGCTTGACGTCCACTCTTCTTGGGAATTTAAGCCCAGTTGCGGAACAATTATCTGTGGGTTACACAAACAATTCAGACCTCTGGCAACTGAACTCAAGACCCCTAATTGTCGAAGACAACAACTTAGCAACTACACCACTCATTTTCCAGTTCTCATTTTGTTCTCAGTAGTATATTTCTGTTTGCATTGTTATTTATTGCGTGCTAAATTTACAATCCAAATATGCAGCTGAACTGCTTACGGCGTAATTCTCCCCGAAACTTCAAACACATTTATAGAAGGGACGTTGATATCTCAACGTGATCGTCTTTGAGAAACAGAACCTAAGTGGGTCGGAACGTGAACAAAATTATAATAAAACTTTGGCCATTAAACGTAATACTAACGTTTGCGTTCGTAGCAATACTGTCGAAGATAATTTGAAGTAGTACATTCTCAATCGACTTCAAAAAAGAGGGTCGTACTCATTTATAGTTGTACGGTGGTAGGGCCACGCAGCAGCCTCGGCTGTTGCACGAATGGGCAGGCCCGTCCGGGTAAGTACCACGACCTCACAGAAGACCGGCGTAAAGTGGAAGTATGACAAATACTTTCGCGTTTCGTCTGGTGAGTGAGGTAGCCGGAGCCCAATTTTCAAAAGGTTGTCAACGCATCTGTAACCCTCGAGTGTAGCAGATGTCCATGGGCGGGGCGGTATTCACTTAACATCAGGTGAACCGTCTGCTCGTTTGACAACTTTTCGCATAAAAAAAAAAATACATTTTTTACATCAGTCACCCCAGAACTCCGTCATTTACGAATCGATTTAAAAACTATTTTGGTGTATTATGTGGGATCCTACAAAGATACTACTACTACAAAAATTGTTAAATTATGTCAGAGGTTAGATAGGTAGGGTAACATAGGTTAGATTTTCAAGATTTTATTACACTATTATAATATTTATGTGCTAATAGAGTTTTTTGAAGAAGGTTATTTTTTTGTTAAAAAGCTTTTTATTTACACTAAAAGTAATTGTAATCGCCATGTCGATTTGAACCCACGACAATCGCAATTTTCACACAGATGTCTCAGTCCTTTGTCACCGTTCACAAATTCCACTTCGCGTTCAGACCTACGGGCTGGGGAATTTGACAGTTTCCCGAAACATAAAAGGGAACATTAAGGATGAGGGGCTGTTTAGCGATAATTAGTGGAGCGGCGTTCTCGTGCATAAATCATTCGAGGCGCCATTGTTTCGGGAGGGTCCCCTTTCGACAGATTGCTCTGAGCGTGGAGGCCTCCCGATATATTTAGCCGACTTTCGCGTTCATTAAGGCGTGCTTCGCCTGCTTGATAGTTGCTGCGTGATTTACCTCTGAGACGCGGACCGCTTTCGATGTGAGAAGATCGATTCGTTTGTGTATTTTATAATGCGAGGACGCGGCAAGCGGTTAACCTGTAAAAGTGATAACCGCGCCCATGGACATTTGCAGCATCCGTGGGGTTGCAGATGCGTTGCCACCTTTCAATAAAGTGGGCCCCGGTTAACTCACTCACCAGACGAAACGCAGAAGTGTAACACTTTCACTTCGCGCCGGTCTTGCGGTTGTGGTACTGCCCCCGACGGACCAGCCCATTCGTGTAATACCGAACAGTTGCGTGGCCTTACCACGGTTAAGTGTAAGCCCCTTACTTTTAACTTTAACTTACTTCTAGTTTAATAATCCTAATAGGTAAGTTACAGTTGCGAGATGAGAGTAATATTCAACCTCTTTAAAATCAAAAGCTATTAAAGTTAGGCAAGAGGGATGTTAATGGTCGTGGAAGATAGACGGCTCGCTTGGAGCAGTTTCTAAGCGACTTCGAGTTATTAGTTCGATTCCCACCCGTGACAAGTGTTAGTTAGGCCGACAGATAACTGATTCTGATCTGGTCAGGTATTTGTTTAATTTGGTTCTGTTACACTCTATATGACGTGATTATGAAAATGAAATCATTACAGTAGGTAAATCTACTCTAACCAGAAGAAAAAAGAAAAATAGACTTGTTTTGTTTGATGTTTGCTTACATGTGTGTAAACGATAGAATCTCATAGAATTAAAGTAATGAGAAGGTAGGTGTAGATACGTAGGTGGACATTTTTTGTATAGATTATATATATACAAAAATAATGTTAAAATTGAATCGTATAATTGATAGTTAAATAATTAATAAACGTATTTATCTACCTATAAGAAGAAACAATAACTTCGTACATAACATTGCATACCAACTATTCATTGTTATATTATTTTAAAAAGTTTATTATTTTGTTACCAGATTTTTAAATAAATTAAGCTCAGCGCCCGACTTTCATACTATATATTGATAGATTAGATTCGGTTGTTGTGATAGCTTGTTTATAAGTGATCATCTTTGACATTTCGATTGGGAAGCGTCTTAATCGAATTTCATTTTATAAGTTAAGGTAGTTTGATATTTATTTATTAATGTTTTTTAAATAAGTTAGTTACATCTATGATGTCTGTATATAAAACTCCACTGAGTTACATTCTTAAACAGCGCTATAATTAAATTATTTTTCATCGTTTATTTTATAATATACTAGCTGCTATCCGCGACTACGACTGCGTAGAATAAGTGGAAGGCGTAACATTCAGACGGAAAGACAAATATACTCGTACATAAAACTAAGTATATAAATTACAGCCTATGTCTTATTTTGATGTATAAGCTACATACAAACTTTCGCATTTATAATATTAGTAAGGATTTCTCTGCATTGTGATTAATGGTTATTTTATTATCATTAATTTAACACATTTTTTATATAGGCGCTGATTCTATTTTTGGCTTTACATTTTTGTTGTTATTTAAAAATAAACTTTTGCTCTAAAAACAACAACGCTATGGCAGGTCCCCCTATAAGGTTTTTTTAAAAGTGAATAGCTTCTTTTTCAATCTAACACGAAACACATGAACTTGTAAAAATTAAAATTAAGATTAACCAAAAGCCCGGGTGCTATCTTTTCTTATCTTTAAAAAAGTAATTTATGGAAACTAATGAACGTTCTTCTTGCATAATGACTCCGTGGTGCTGTCGCCAAGGTATTGGCTTCGAGGTCGGGGATCGTGGGTTCGATTCCCACACGGGACAACTATTTGTTTGACCTACAGATAGTTGTTTCGCATCTGGGTGTTTGTCCGCGGGAAATTTATGTTTGTAAGATGTCCTTACAACACAGGATAATGTTATCCTGAAGTAAGGGCAATGTTTAAAAAAATAAATATCTTAATGACACTGGATTGCGACAAATAATCTTCTATTTAATTTCAAAAGCAATGCTTGAGTAAAGCCGACGTGTGAAATTAAATCACTCCAAGGAACATCTGCTTCGTAATGAACTAATCGCAGAGTAAAGATTTAATTTAAATGGAATAAGGAACAACTGAAAAACAACTTTCAACTGAAAACTGGTTGTGATGCCTTTTTGGGGATATGCATAGCTCAGTGTTACCACTCGCTTTTAATTAATAAAACCGAGCGAATCTAATTTTAAATCTCGATTCACGCAAAATTTTTAGAAGCAATGTTTCATTCCAATGAAAGTGTTTTTTCTTGAAAATATCGTTAAACGATCTGTATATCTTTGAAGTTATTAAAGTTTAGTTATTATATTATATTTTTTAAGGGTTTTAGTTTGAGGTTCATTGTTCTAGTATATATCTTGTATTAGTTTATCATTTGAATGTTATTTAAGTTTATGTTAAATTAATTTACTTATATTAAGAAAATATTTTGAAAATATGGTGGTCTGCAGTGGGGATCGCGACCCTGGTGCATTATAGGCTTAGTACCTTCTATGCAGAGGAGGCTTTTGAACAGCTTTAGGATGTATAACTTCATTTTTAGGGTTCCGTATCCCACGGGTAAAACGAGACCCTACTACTAAGACTCCGCTGTCTATCTGTCGGCTTGTCACCATGAAGGCTGTATCTCATGAACTGTGATAGTTAGACAGTTGAAATTTTCGCACATGATGTATTTCTGTTGCCGCTATAACAACAAAATATTAAAAAATTAAATAAAAAATTATTTAACCCTTTGTGCGTGAGTCCGACTCGCACTTGGCCGGTTTTTTTATCACTGCTAAGCCATGATAATTCAATAGCCAAACGGGTCGATAAACACCGTATTTTCCTTTTTCCTAATAATTTCCCTTTCAAGTCCTCCAATGTAGCTAATCAATGATGTATAATTAAATTCTATTTTCACGAACAGATATGACATGTCGTACCTTTTTTTTCCTTTCATTATCTTTGTAAAAATATTTGAAATTATATTTAAAATATATATATATTTATACGACAGGTACCTTCCTCTACAGAATAAACGAATTCCTATTTTCCCCCCGATTAGATTAAAAATACGTTTGGCCAAAAAAGATACATTAAAACATTATGCATTTGCATTGCGTTTAATAACATTTAATATTACTTCATACTAAAAACGCACTAACATGTGATACACTGGGTGGAATAAAAACTTTTTGAAGTGTAATAATACGCTTATAAGCCAAGCAACATTAATTAAGGCGAAAGTGTTTTAGGATAGTTGTTCTCAACTCAGTCATTTAACGACCCTCGTGTTTTAGTGGGTATTCACGGGGATTTCTTAGTAGTCAACCTATTTCACCGAGATAATATAGCCGTGAAGAACTTATATACGGTTCGCTTTAACGTATGTAGGCTAAAAATTTACCTTTTAACAGTATATATATTTAACTAAACCACTTCGAGTGCCTTGATATAATTATATGAGCTATTTGATTGTTGCTATAATTATATGGGATACTTTATATAACAGAGTGTACTCTAAGGTCACGAGAGCTAATGGATTCAATAATAGCATCATAATGTTTTCACATTATTCATTGTAAAATTAACGAGTGTCTTCTTTCCTGTATGCTTTCCACCACGGAGAGGAATTCCGTTTCCATCCTGCATTGTACGCGAGTGTATTGCCCGTCGAAATGTCAAGCAATTCGTAAAAGTGAATGCCAAGGAGAAATGAAATTTATATTTCACCACGGTACACTCTGAGAGCCATTCGGCCCTTTTTTATGAATAGCTGTGTAAGTATTGGACGCGACCAAAACCATTTCGATGATGACCTTCGCCCGCGGAATGATCAGATAGCGCGCGAAGGTCTAGGGCCGCAATAAACAGAACATAAAACGAGGGGCGCCCGTGGGCCGGGTGTTTCCTTATATGTATCTCTATTACGCAGCAAATCTCCAAGAGCTACGTGAGTAGAATCGAAAGGAGATCCGTTTCCAGTTCAATGGGCTGTTGAAGGATCGGTTATCACTCACTTGTATTCTTGAAAACTTATCGGAAAGCGGCGTCCGAATTAACATGTATGAAAACATAAATTGAATTTTACCAAACAATGTTGTAATATAAATTTATGGGGCGCAGTAGTAGTGTTGTGAAGGCGAGGTTGCTATTTCAAATCCAAAGGGCGGACTGTAACAAATTTCGCATTCGGTTTGTTAATTTCAATGATCGCTCATTAACATTTATCCCAATACTTAGAAGCCAGTCTTAACATCTGCCGTAAAGAGGATTGTTTTATTAGGTTATATATGGAACTTTGTATTTTCGTATACACCATAAGAATTATATCAAATTCTACTCGCAAAGCGAAAAACATTTTCAGAAAGATTTCTCATGCCTAAAACCTATCCGTGTATAAAACTTTTTGTCCACATAGCAAAGGTCTTTTTATTTCGGATTTTTTGTGAAAAACTTTATAAATAAGAACATAAAGAATTTGCAAGGTTTTCCGTGCGATTGATTGCTTCACTCAATTCTCTGCGGTTTTGCAAATGGAAAGAATGGGTTCTTTTCAACTAACTCTTACTTTTGCTTTAGTTTAACGATACAAATATTTATCAGATTCATTCTTAAGTACCCCGGAATTGAATACAGCATTGAAATGTACCATTAATGTAAATAATAATCATTTTAAACAAACAGGGCAACTACATAAAAATTAATATTAATCGTGTTTCTTGGATGGGTATTTAAGTTAAGAATTATTAAGGAATACATAAGTTGATCTAGATAAATTTAAAATTTGTAGACAAATGGACGAAAAGTTTTTCGCAGCTGCGAGTATTGAACCTAGGCCCTCCGGGTTACGCTGACGCTCTGGCCACTGAGCTAAAAAGCATATCTTCCCTAGGAAAATCTCTACACTTAATATTAAATTAAAACATTTGTAGCGTAATGGATGAAAAGTTTTTCTAGAATTCTATTTTTTAATTTAAAAATTAATATCATTTTCAAATTCTTCCATCCATTTTGCCTGTTTTTCATTCGCAGCACATTGTTTTAAAACGCCATGATACTACATAAATAGACACGCATGTCCATACAAAATGTATAATAAATGTTGCTTTCACTTGTGTTTCAAAAATGCTGACAGACCTCGACTTTGATTGGGTACCTAAATCGAAGTGAGTTTTTAGAAAGGGAGAAAGACGTTTCTTTATTTTTTATAAATAAATTCTACTATGAATTTTAGATAATATTAACAAGTTGCTCTGCTACAAAAAAAGATGGGTTCCTAATTCATTTGTTTATTTTTTTTTTAATTTTTTGGAAAAAAAACATTGCTCTTACTTTAGGATAACATTATCCTGTGTTGTACACACGTTTTACAAACATAAATTTCACATGGACAAATGCCCAGATGCGAAACAACTACCTGTGGGTCACACAAACAGTTGTCCCGTGTGGGAATCGAACCCACGACCCCCGACGCCGAAGCCAATACCTTGGCAACTGTGCCACGGAGTCATATTGGCGTCCGGAACATTTCCAGTGTGATTTTTATGTGAGAAGGTGGCAACCGAGCTAGCGGTACACCTAAAGAGTTGGACGCAGAAGTATAACACTTCCACCTCACGTCGGTCTTCTGTAAGGTCGTGGTAATTAACCGAATGAACTCGCCCATTCGTGCAACATGCTTAAACCTTCCTTGCTTCCGTGTACAGCGTAAATAATATCTGCAATAATATCCTACCTACCTATTAAATAAACCCTAGATAGGTTTATTAAATATTTAAATTAAATGTGAAATAAAAAAATGTCCCGCTGAGTTTCTTACGCCGGTTCTTCTCAGGCCAGTGGCTTTCCTTCAGAGTTTTTTTGACTATCAATAAGTAAGTGTATGCTTCTATATTGAATAAAGTTATTTGACTTTGACTTTGAGATGTTTAAATCTGACATATTCTAACGTCATATTCGCTCAAAAATCTTGAATACGTTGAAATGAAATCGCTCAGTATTCCAGTTTTCGTTTTGTTCCTTTGTTTGAGAATAACTCTTTAATTTGAAAATTTGCTCGTTAAACAAGTTGCAGGAATTAAGGCGCGGCGCTTTATATTTAAACTTCACCTTACGGAACTTTTTTAATTTTGCTCCGTGGCTTTTGGAGCGTCACTGGCGTACCGCTCGCCGTGTTGTTTTGATTCATGCAAATGGGAATAAAAAGGGATTGTTCCGGAGCTCGAAACTCGATCGCGGCACGCTTTTATTGAACTTTCAAAACCGGCTCAAGAATAGAAATTTGGGAGTTTGTTGCGTTTAGTTAAACAACGACCACCATTGGCATGAGCTCGGTACAGTTACATGCGCTGTCGATTTTATACATCTTTGTTTCCTATTGCCTATGAAATTATACTTATAAGTTGTGGATTGTTACTTCCGGTAGTAGTGACAAGAGCATAGAGTAAATAAACTATTCGGTGTTTTTTCGCTTGCTAATTCGTGTTTAAAAGCGATAAAAGTATCTCGACGCTACGAGTATCTGACTTAAATCTTCATTAACAATCTGCACCTGCTACAGCCAAAACATGTTAATTCCTAAGCAATGTTATAACACGAAAGCAAAAGAAAGGCTTTGAAAATACTGGCTGCGACAAAAATAAATTCTTGAATCTTTAATTTTTAATCTACTCGCATTTTTGTATTATTATTAAGGGCTTCCATTGTCATTGATTCACTCCCTGATCTATTGTTTTATTAATTAACTATTACGAAATCACAAAAGCGGTCGATGAATTTTAACGACTCAATTAATGGAAACATCTGGAGGCAATCAACTTCTCGAGTAAGTTAATTTGAGGAGCAAAGAAACAAAGAAACGCATGAATTTTCTGATGCGAATAGTGCCTTTATTGTCGCGTATCTTTTATGTTTTTTAAACATAATAAATCATTTAATTAAAATAAATTTTTTGATCAACAAAAAGCATTACACAACTAATCGGTACCATTTTTTAACGCTTGTTGTGAATAAACAAATAGTTTTTCGCCGTTGCGGGAAACGCACCCATGTCTACTGGATTCGCGGTAGACGTGGGTTCGATTCCCTAGACGGTTTAACCACTAAAGTAAACGGCCGATTCGCTGATTGGCACACCGGCGAAAATCTCAACGTATTTTATATTACACATTGTTATTTTTCCCATTTTTAAATATGCAAATTTTAAGTATGTTGATAATGATAAAATAAACAGTGTTCATTTCAATTTGTTCTTAAATGGCAGAGTCCTAAGATAAAGATTAAGTCGTCTCAACTAACCTCCTCCTAACGTATCTACGTTCGTACTGAAATTTGATCATTTAAAGAACGCACCAAGTAGATTATTTAAGAGAATGTACAACCTAGCAGACAAAATATGCACATGTATTCACACGTCACCTTAATCATCACTACATAGTATAGCACAAAGTCAGCCGGCTATTCGTCTGTCCTTATATATGCTTAGATATTTGAAACTACTCAACGGATTTTGACGCGGTTTTCTTTATCAGATAGAGTGATTCAAGAGGAAGGTTTATATGTAATTCATGCATAATATAGTAGAGAAACACTGATAATTTTAGAAGTTTCTAATGCGATGACGTAAACAATAATTCAGCATTGGACTGTGCGAAGCCTAGAGAAGTTACATATTTCATTATATAACTTAATACATCTACCACGAAACTATTGTCTGGTTTTAGTCAGAATGACGGTCTGAATCTCGGTGTCTCTATATTATTATCTGAACCAGGTAAACTCTAAAACTACTGGACTGATTTTCACCTGTAGTCGAGTGATTTATAAGGAAGGTTTATGTGTATAATTCGTCAAGCTTTTGTGTAAGCTCGAAGAAACATGACGTTTATGGTTGATGATGTCGGATAAAATTATACCGCGGTTAGCAAACAAATGTAGACTTTTATTAGCTCTGCTGCCCAGGCAAAGCCGGTGATTTGAATGAATGAATGAATATTTATTTAGTTTCAACAACAAACACAGTTATGTTAACAATTAAAAGAATATCTATTTAATACATGAAACCAAATAGGTATGTACTCGGTACAATTTCCCGTCAGTGGAAAATTATCACTCTAATTATATGCATCATTACGGAAACAATTAAAGTTGATTATGCTACTGAATAACTTTCCAATTGACTGACCATCTAATCTTATAAACTGACTTAGGTTTAATCAATAGAAAGGGCTTCATTAGATTCGAACTGTTATCAATAATTAATTTGTCAGAGTATGCATATTTTTATGTTTCCCGGTACTTTCTGTTCATATCTGAATATTTTTATATATAATCGCTAATTGCTATGAAAGTTTATTATCATACCTCGAAGTTTTACTTAATTATATGTTCCGGTTTCTTAGGACCGAAATGCCACTTCGAAGCAACTGTGATACCACAGTTGAACTAAAACTTTTATTTATACAGGCCCTTAGTTTAATGAACAAGTATGTCAATCAATCATTTATTTGCCATCTAAGTATACAATATATAAAAAAAGTGTTACAGTAAAGAATTATACAGAAACTTAGATGCTCTTTCCAGGTATTGCAATTTTTTTAATGAACACTGCTCACTTAAATGTTAATCAAATTAAATGAATCAACACAAACGAATGTTCATATATAATAATGTCAATGTTCATTACACATAGATGTTTTTTTATTTGCTTTTCTAAAATTCCAGTAACGTAAAATAATATTATGCAGCCGCATTCCGTCGATCCGAAACATAAACCAAACGCGTCGAATCGCGTGACCCGCGCCAAACCGTTGACCTGATAAAAAGGCTTACCCCAATGCGGTGTAAGAGTAATTTTCCGAGAGCGGCTTCTATTAGCCCTTGATATCGACCGATTAACGAAACTTGTTACTAGCGTCCGTCCAATATTCACACGTGTTGTGTGGACGGTAAGTGTGAATATGCAACGCACGTGGCAACATGAACAAATGGAAGGGTGTCCGCGTATTGTTCATCGGCTCATTTGTGAAACTGATGAACAATCGGAGACAAAAACAATTCTAGTTATTAGTTGAATTAAACGACTTATGTGTTATATTTATATTTAACGGGTTTTATCGCGTTTTAATTGTTGGGAACTTAAAAACAAACTGGAACAAGATAAAACCCTCAAAATTGTTTCATTTAACCATGTATACTTTATTATCATACTAGCGACCCGCTTCGGCTTTACACGGGTACAATGTGCATATAAACCTTCATCTTGAATCACTCTTATCTATTGCTGAAAACTGCATTAAAATCCGTAAGGTAATTTAAAAGATCTAAGCCAGCAACGCCGGGAGCGACTTTGTTGAATACTATGTATAATATTAAAGATTATACTTATATGATTTCAAATTGATCGATGAACTCCAAACAATCTGAAATATGTAATTTTTTTATATCGGTTTATAAGAAAAACAAAAAGCTGTATTGTGGTAATAATTTTTCTTTATTTATCATTAGTAAGTATTGTTCGCAGTAGTATTCAGTTTCAAAATTTGACATCATTAGTTTTATTATGTTTTGACATTTTCTGGGGACAACATAAGAAATGAGCTCCACATTACCAACTTTACTTCGTTGCGAATTTCCGTAAAACAGTTTCTCACCCCTTCGCCCTCGGGGATTGAATATCGAAAAACCCTTTCCTTAGTGAATGATAACATAAAAATTGCGGACCAAATTTTATATTTATTGCTTCATCGCAGGGTACCGCGGTACGCCTTTTAATCGGGAACCGTATATTTAAATACTAGCTTTTCGCCCACGGCTTCGCTCGCGTTGCATCCCTTAGATAAATATCTTTCAACGCTTTACAACGCTTTTTTCCAGTTAAAAAGTAGCCTATGTCCTTTCTCAGGCTCTTACTTTCTTATTTATAATACTGGTATGAACTAGTATGGATTAATAAAGGCAATAAATAACCCGTCGCCATAGCCAAACTGTAATTCAGTTTTTATTTATTGTGTTCGTAGACAGTTAACTAGAACGTGATTTGTGAAAAATATGATGATTCATCTGTTCAAAAAGGTATGTGCAAAGGTAAATTTATAATCACTACATAGTATAAAACAAGTCGTCCCGCTGTCTGTCTGTCTCTATGTATGTTTAGATCTTTAATACGACGCAACGGATCTAGATGCGGTTTTTTTTTTAATGAATAGAGTGAATCAAAGGTTTATAATGTATAATACATTGCACCCGTGCGAAACCGGGGCAGGTCGTTAGTCTAAAATATGTCCTCTGTATGACTTACTCCATAACCTTTATAAAAATAAGACAGCGAATGAATTCGCAATACAGTACCTCTGGCTGTCAGGTTGAAATACCTTACCGAATTTTCCATATTCAACATTTATTAACTACATTACAGTTATCTAGTTCAATAATGTGTTTATTAAATGTGATATAATATAGATAGAGTAATCAATTAAATTTAAATCTATGTTATAATGACGACCCGATTGGCCTAGTGGGTAGTAAAACTACCTTTTCCGCATGGGGGTGTGGGTTCGATCCCACCACCGGACAAATATTGTGTGATGAAAATACTGTGTTTTCATGTGCGTTTATATATCTATTTATTTACAAAAGAAAATTATGTTTAACTATGTTTAAATTATTTTTAACGTTGTGTAAAAATCCTTATTAATATTATAAACGCGAAAGTTTGTATGTATGGATGTATGTTACTCTTTCACGCAATTTAATTTTAATGAAACTTTACAATAATATAGCTTCTATAGCAGAATAAGACATAGGTTATAATTTATACACATATTTTATGTACATGTGTTATGTACATATGTGTCTTTTTGTCTGAATATTACGCCTTCAGCCTATTCTACGCAGACGTATTCGCGGGCAGCAGCTAGTGTGTCCACAAATGTAAATATTTATCTATTATATTTAGTTATTTAAATTCATTGTAAGCTGACAGAAAATATTAAGATTTAATCAATCTAGAAAATTCTAATCTTCTGATTACTTACAAGTTTTTTCTACACGCATAACATATTTCCTTCGCTTAGTACGTCAACATTTAACAATTCTACACTACTCAAAATAAATGATTATATATTTTATGTCTCTCGTGCAAGTAAAACATTAAAGGTACATTCACTTTCGTATGTCTAATCAGGTATAAAGCATACCTGATCAGGTATGCTATAAGTATTAGCTTAGAATATGCATATTGCAAGAAATGTACTTGCATGTTTGACTACACCTCATGAAAAAACATCATTGTAAACATTTATTGTGTTTTCCGATTAAGTAAAATTATGCTCGATGTTTTTTATTGTATCAAAAGCTTTACCATAATATAATTGGCATAAAAAGACCTCAAGTTGAAATTAGCGCTCTTGTATTTTACAACATGACGTCAAGTGGAGGTCTCAATTTTATAGTTAAAATTCATTTCGTTCCGTTTCACGAAACTCCATTGAGTGTCATTGAAGTTAAAAAAAAATAGAGAGGAGCGTTCTCTATCAAAACTCAAAACGGGTTGCATCATTTTAATTTTTTTAAAACAGCAGAGCGACCCAATTCGACGCGAGTGCGTAACCGCCTCCGTTGTGGATATTTTTGAAGTTTGCAAGGACTGCATGTGAGTTCATCGTCATTACGCCAACTAATTGTTTCCGAAGCGTTTTTAATTTCCAGGAATTTATTCCTATAGTAAAATCCCCGTTAATAATCTGTTATATAACTTTGACTTCACTATCAATCTTCGGTTCGTTCTATATGAACGTATAAATCTATTCGCTATATACACAGTAATATTCGTTAAGTATGAAATTTAAAACATTTTTTTTTTTATGTGAAACGTTCGAAAAGATTGTCGCCGCTGTGGGAGTCGAACCCACCGTCTTCGGCATTCGCGGCCTGACGCTTTAGCCACTGAGCTAAACGGCTGATTGCCACACCGACATTTGTAAAATATTTTTCCTAACTTACGAAAAATATAATGTTTTAAAAAAGCGGGCATATGATATAACGAAAACCTAACTACGTAAAAAGGTAGATTTACACCTCTATACGAGGTTTTCAGTAAATTAATACTTAAAAAGATAAATTTCGTGACAATGAAAAAAAATTTTTAACTCACTAATACAATGTTTATATATTTATCAAAAAGTAAATATATAACTAAGTCTTACCTGGACATACAGTGCTATGGTCACAATTTTGGTTACGAGGCTCGTCGTCGATGCTTAAATCAGCGATGTTATGTTTATTTATGATTTTATTTATAATTTTTTGGGCTCTTGTAAATTGCACATTGGTATCATTTTCGTTTAAACCAGCTAAGTTACAAATTAATTTTCGCCAAAAGGCACGAGCACGGCTATTATAAAAGACAATCGCCAAAAACTGAGTATAACGACTGAAGCGATACCTCCGCCCCTTCGCCACATCTCCGACGGGATTACTCTACGCCGTACATGGACCGGTCGTTCCATGGGGCTTTACACGCGGCTAATTTGTGCACATACTGTATATTGTTTAATATTTTTCTTGTTTTTTATTTCCATAGAATAGGGCAAAGTAAACTTATTGAGCTAATAATTGAAAAAGACGTAAGTGGTAGTTTCGCCACATTACGTAGGAGCCATCGATTTATACGAGCAGTACAAAATTTTTAAATGATCATATTTAATGTTTATCACATTTATGTTAGGCTTTATATTGATATGCCTATATATTTAGTACTTATTCCGAATAGGGTACAATTCAGTCATGGGAAATTCTGAACATAAATACTTTTCGTATAATCCTACCAATTTAAAGAGTCACTTAAAGTATGTAATTAAATTTTATGATATTATTCTAGTTACCACAAATCCTTTTTTAAACGCCACGCAGTATGGACATGCGTTATCCTTATTAAAACATCTATGATTATCATAATTAAAGTTATGTCACAAACATAACTTATGATAATCTTTTCAACGACACGCTTATGATATTGAGTGAAGGATGCACTTCTTGTGGTAGTGTATAGTAGTATCGTCGCTTTTGATATTAATTGACACATTTATAATTTACTAGCTTTTCGCCCACGGCTTCACTCACGTTGAAGCTTTTAAATAAATATCTTTCTATAAAAAAAATCCAATTATAGTCTATGTGCTTTCACAGGCTCTACACTATCTGTAGCAAATTTCATTTAAATCGGTTCAGTAGTTTTGTCGTGAAAGCGAAACAGACAGACAGAGTTACTTTCGCATTTATAATATTAGTATGAATAAAAATGAATTACCTACGTTTTCCAAAAGAATTCCAATCGATTAAAGGAAAAAATGTTAATGTCGTTTGCGTATCTTTATTTTCATATTCTATTCACACTACGTCACAGCCTTCATCATATCTCATTCAATTTATCAGGCTAGTCGATAAAGCGGGAATACACGATGAAATTGAGTTTACGCCTAAAAACCCAATTTAGATTGATCTGATTTGCCAGTTACACGCTGAAGAAAATTGAGTTCTTCATGCGTGGTTTTCTCTGTATCTGTTTAACAGCCTTTCTCTTAAAGCATGTAGATGATTACGTTTTTTGTTACGAACGTGGATGTACCCGACTTCCAAAATTATTATCATGGACTTAATTAATAAATTCTATGAATCGTATTAACTCGAAATTAATTCATAAAATCTACTAAAGAAATCAAAAATTCTTAGTACTCTATAACAAGGCTTGCGGCTTGAGCTATATTAACTTGAACTCGCATAAAAGGACTAAGGCATCCCCTGTCTGTGTTAAAAGGCGACAAAAAGAGGACACTAGGTTCACGGGGGACCGGACTGATCGTCCACTTTAGTGGATCTATTAATGGCCTAATCCGCTGTGAACTGTGTGATGCAACCCGTGCCTCACTGGCACGTTCAGTAGGAGATCACGGAACCTCTCTTGAAGTGCATGGTGGCCAACGAGAGAATTACAACGGTGTGTAACTAACAAACATCCCGACTTTTTATGATTTTTCCCATATACAAAAAAGAAAATAGACTGATGGGCCACATAGCATAAATGGACTATAATCACACGTAGTATGTTTTGTTTCACTGAAATATTATTTATTATTAAATAAAATATAAATAAAAAAAACTGGAAAACAAAACAAATTTCAAAAATATTACTGTAATCGATAACAGTAGGTACTGATAAATCTAAGATTTTTTATTTTATTATTATTTACCGTCGTACACGATTATTTCGTTATTTTTATTAATTATCGTATGCAAATATGCGATTGTACATTGATTCTTTATAGATATGTCTCTTTATATATGTATAATAAAGTAATAAATTATTTCAGTAAAATTAGGCCACGGAAAAGGTAATACGAAATCTTTGAGCATATTTTCTAAGCTTATTAACGCGCCGCTAAGCTGGAAACACCTGGCGGTAAATCACTGAGCAGTTTACCCGGGCTATTGACAACGCATTAACTCGAACTTAAGTGAGTTGCTTCATTATACAGGCTCGTACTAAACAAAGCGGATTCTGAGAGCACTCAATTTAGTTTTTGTGATCTAAAAGCGAATCGATGCGACGAAGTGTGGCCAATCTTGGAAGTTTTGCTACAGAGAACTTTTTTTTTGTGTGTTTAGGTGAAAATCGAGCCGGTTCGCTTGATGTCAAGTAGCAACCGCGGACCATTGACATTTGCAAAACCCGCAGTGTTGCAGACACGTTGCCTTCTTATAATAAACTGGGCACCGGCTACATCACTCACCAGATGAACAGAACATATAACACTTCCACTTCCAACGGTCTTCTGTAAGGTCCAGGCACTTACCTGGAAGAACCAGCCTATTCGTGCAACAGCGAGTGTTGGGTCCCTCTGAACCAACGCACTACCCCACCGATCCAAACCATAGGGCCGATGTACTAGACATCGCACTAGTCCACGGCTGGGATCGTCCAGTCGAACTTGAAGTGTTGTATGACGTTGACTCGCCACATCTCCCCGTCTTGATCACGCTTGATTTGGGGGCCGAGTGCGTATCGGCCAAGCAACCAAGGATGCGGACCGACTGGGGGAAGTTTCAATCCGAATTAAAGGATTTTTCGCTGCCCAAATCGATTACCACCCCGGAAGAAATCGAAAACGCCGCTGTACAACTTAGCCAACGTATAACGGAGGCTAAGGAGGCGGCCTCGAACCTACTTCCGGGTAACGTGCGCAGCGATAAACTGCCAATGCACCTTTATGCGCAAATTAAGCGCAAAAGGGCATTGAGAAAGCTATGGCAGCGCACTCGATGCCCTCGAATCAAGAGTGAACTTAATAAATTTGCAGAGAGGCTGTCGGAACAGGTGAAAAACCACCGCGGTGAGTTGTGGAGCAGACGCATTGATGACGCAGGAGAGCATCCTACGTCTCTCCACCTCCTGAACCGGCAGCTTTCTCGAGCCAAAACGGCTGTATGTCCCCTAGTCGACGGGGCGGGACTTCGTCACTACAGCGCTCAAGCGCGGGCGGACATCCTAGCCGAACACCTCGAGGGCCAATTCAAATTGAACCCTCCGAATTTAGGAAATCCTGTGGTCGGCGCGCACCACAGGCTAGTGGGTAATCGTGTACTGGAGTTCTTGTCGGGCCCGGCGCCGGACCTCAGCGAGGTGGCATTTATGTCGCCCTCTGAGGTGTGGCAAGCCGTGTCGCGCCTACCGGTGCGCAAGGCCCCTGGGCACGACGGGATTCCGAATTCGGCGCTAAGGCAGCTACCCCGTAAAACTATCGTTGAAATTTCGCGGCTTTTTAATAGTAGTATTCGCGCGGGGCACTTTCCGGATGTATGGAAAACCGGAAGAATCTTCGTACTACCGAAACCGGGTAAAGACAGGAGGCTACCACAAAGTTACCGTCCCATTACCCTACTTTCGCATCTAGGTAAACTATTCGAAAGACTCCTTTTGAAACGGGTATGGCCACATATTACGCTCCGCCCAGAACAGCATGGGTTCAGGGGCGGTCACTCCGCAACAACACAATTGACGCGTGTGTTGCACGAATTAGTCTTTGATAAAAATGTCGGACGCAAATCGGTCGGAGTGCTGCTAGACATCGAGAAAGCCTTCGACCGAGTGTGGCATCAAGGCCTGACGTATAAATTACTTGAACACACGACAATGCCTCATGCAATTGTTAAACTCATAACATCTTATTTACAAAACCGAAAATTTTATGTTGTGGTAGAAAACTCGGTTTCGGATGTACGAAGTATAGAAGCCGGTGTGCCACAGGGAAGCTGTATTAGCCCAATTCTGTACGCGGTGTACACCAATGACATCCCCACCCTGGAAGGTCGCCTCAGGGAGGGTGAAAGAGGGGTCCACCTAGCACTGTACGCCGACGACAGCGCGTATTTTACGTCATCACGTCGGCTCGAAGTTGCAATTAGCAGAATGCAGAGGCTGCTTGACCTGCTTCCGGAATGGTTGGATAAATGGCGGATCGTCCTCAACGTCGGTAAGACGTCCGCGTTCTCAACCGCCCGGATACTCACGCGAACACCACATCTAAGTCTCCGAGGGCAAAACATTGAATGGCAGTCCACCGTGACTTATCTCGGGTGTATGATAGACCGCACGCTAAGCCTAGTCCCCCAGGTGGACCATGTTGTCCGCCAAACTAGAGCCGCTCGTGCGGTACTACATCCCGTCTTGGCATCCCATCTGCCGACCCGAGTTAAGCTTGCGGTGTACAAGACATATGTACGCTCTCGGCTCACTTATGCGGCGCCCGCATGGTACGCCCTAATATCCAACCGTCAAAGGAATCGTCTTCAGGCCCAGCAGAATCTGTCTCTACGCACTGTCGTAGGAGCGAGACGCTATGTTAGGAACGATGTTATTGCGAGGGACTTGAGAATCGAACCTCTCGAATCCTTTATCGTACGTCTAGCGAGACGTATGTTCGACCGCGCGGACAACGGTCCGCATAAACACCTTAACGGATTCGCACCCTTGCATGCGCGTCCTCCTGAATGGCGCGCGCTTCCGCGAGAGATATTGCAGCTGCCCGTCTCGCTCCCACACAGGGGGGGGGGGGGGGGGGGGGGGGGGGACGGCGGGACCGACGCCAATATAATAATGGCCATTGCAACGCCGTTGCTATGGCGACGGAGAAATCTGTTGTCATAACAGTGGCAGACGTGGCGGGTGCGTATACGAATAGTTGTCGGCTGTTGTAGACATTTAACACTACATGACTAATTTATTAGTTATGTAGTGTTGAAAGTAAACAATGTCGGCACATTCTTACGCGCATCCGTAGCGCCTATGGTACATCATATAGGATAACGTAAACTTTAGAGTCACGCGTTATTTCCACACTGTTCGCGTCCGATACTAGGAGCCATTGACCGGGGGGACGGTGCGCCCCTTGAGACAATGCCCGGGTTATGGGGTTCGATTCCCCGATGCCCGTACCTGCACCTGCCCGACTCCTAGGGCAGTGTGTGGACGACCCGTGTGTGTGTGTGTGCAACAGCGAAGGCTGTTGCGTGGCCCTACCACAGATGACGTTCATTGGTGAGAACCGTAATATCTGGTTGCGCTTCTTAATGTCAGATTCGAACATTTACATGAATATTCGGGCTCTGGGTAAATGCCACAGTCGCAGAGAAGACGGTGTTTAATGTAAGTATTATTTTACGTTTTATTCAGGGGGTGAGGTAACCTCTCTTTTAATGGTTGGCAACGCATCCGCTCTGTGCATTCTGCAAGTGGTGTAAATATTCACGGGCGACAGAATTTTTCATTCAAAATCATTCAAAAGTTAAACTTTAGCGTACAAATATTCTTGTTTTCATTTTTAATATAGCTTTCTTCTTCCACGCATTTTGCGTATTCCGATAACAGTGAATTGTTGTACTTAACTATGAGAGGGGTTAATCAGTAATGAGTTTATGTCTACATAAGTTACAGCTGAATAACTTACGAGCTCGCACACATACGCAAGTCATTGTATGGCCAGATAAATATTTAATTAGCACTGCTTCAATCACCCGCCCTTGTTTGTTCCAAACCAATTAACGGGGATTCAATATATCTTTTTGTCAAGTAAAGTTTCTACGACAAATTCAGCTTCAGATACGATCGCCATTAAACTGAAGCCTTTGTCATCTAAATCAATTAGCTTTTGTACGACTTTTTGTTAATTGTTCTTTATATTTAAAGAATCCGTAGATAATATCGGTGATTCCATTAGTTTTAGTGTTACGTACACCTATTATCTTCATCGATTCTTGATATTTTAGTTGATTGCTTTACAAAGATCTCCAAAGAATAACTGTATCATAAAAAGTAAAAGTAAAGTAACAGCCAATACATGTCCCACTGCTGGGAAAAGGCCTCCTCTATACAGAGGGTATCAGGGCATAGTCCACCACGCGGCCCTACTGCGGATTGGTGGACTTCACATATTTTCGAAATATATATTTTTTTTGTTATTATTTCGAAAATATGCAGGTTTCCTCACGATGTTATCCTTCACCGCGGAGCACGTGATAAGTCAGCACTTAAAGTTAAAAACTTCATTGGTGCCGGCACCGGGGATCGAACTCAGGTTGCTCGAGTATATTGAATTAAAGGCGAGCGCCCGGACACTGAGCTATCACGGCTGTATCATAACTCAATCGTAAATTTCTTCTGCAATTACAATTGCTTTCTTCGAGAATTGATTTTTGTCTGTTAAGCATTGGTAGAAAGACTTAACATCGTTTCTATTACCTTTGTAATATTAACATTCAGGTTTGGAACTACAATTATGAGATTATTTATGCCCTCAAGAGATTCCAGGCCTGCCATTAAAGACGAACAAAGTTTCGAAGTTGTTATGTTCATTAGACACGTAAAAAACTTTTCGCCAACAAATCTGCGCAAAATTAAAATTCTCATTGCCAGCCAACATGAAATACGAAAAAAGCGGTCAAGTCTGCTTCATCATTAGCATAACGAGCCGTGTTACAGACAAGCATTAGATTTCCAAGTTTGAATTTCAATTTCGCAGTTTTGTTTCCGTGTAAAATGTCTTTCTTATCAATTATTCAAAATAATAAAAGATAAGCAGAGAGGTTTTAAGAATATAATGTAAATAGTATACTATGAGTACCAGGTAAATGAAAAATTACCCAACAGATAAGAATACTTTTAAAGTCCATTATTTTAGGCTTTATTACGAAATGGGACGTTTTAGAACCGTGTTAAAACTGTAAAATAAATTCGCTGATCGTAACTGCCGTGATACCGCTCAAAGAACGAGATTCTAAACGATAAGGCGTTTCCACCTTCCTCGTTGCTGCTCGACGTCTGCAAAGCAAACATTTGTTCTGCAATGTAACCAATGACTTACCTGTATAGATGAAATCTATAGGTATATATAAAAGAGAGAATGTGTTTGTATGTATATATCCACCTAAAACTGAGAATGGAAACTTTGCACATTTATATAAAGGGCGATATGACGAATCCGACGAACATTATCATTGAACACGTAAGTTTTTTTTTTTCGGTGAAGGCGAAGATTTCCAAGCGTACCGGGCACCAGCTAGTTTGTATTATAAACATCTTTAAATTACGATATTCGGTGGTGTAGTTGCTATTTGCTTCGGTGCCAGAATTTGGCAGAGTTGGCTCGATTCCCATACGTGGCAAGTATTTTTGCAAAGGTGGCATAAAGGCAGTAGAAAGAAATTTCTAAATATACGATTTGTAAATGTTTTAAATACAGAGCATGTTTCCTTTTTTTTCTTATACAAAATCAGAACTTGCATGTATTGACCATTATAAAGATTAAGGGATGGTTAGAACTATTCACCAGTACCATTATAACGTAATCTGTACATTAAAGGACAATTTGACTACCATTCATTTTAGAAGCAATATAATTTAACAAGACCAAAATAATACATGTTTGTTATGAAGAAAAATCAACTTTAACTTCCTGAATTTATAACGAGCCAACAAAGAGACGGTGCCCGAAGAAAAAAGAAACTGAATACAAGTTTGGTATTGTGTTGAAATGTCAACATAAGAAACCTTACGTTGAGAACTTTGCTCGAAAGTTTACACGGCGCCATCGATACTTTCCCTTTAATGTTTTTTTTTACCAAAGAATGTGCTCAAAATACCCCTTTTATCGACGTTGTAGCGTTATAACTAGCTTGCCATAAATCATTTGACATCTCTCTCAGCCTCGATCATTTTGTTGCTGGCTGATGAACTGATCTATCATCTCAAACGGAACGATTTTTGCGAACTAGCCTGATATCATGTTCATGGATCTTAAATTAGCACGGATGTTCATGTTCGACTCACAGAGTGAACTTCTCACTCCTTATAATCGCAATAGTTCGTATGTATGGATGTATGGATGTGTGTTACTCTTTCAGGCAAAAACTAATGAATGGATTCTAATGAAACTTTACATATAATATAGCTTATACATCGGAATAACACAAATGCTATAATTTATAAAGATATTGCGCGAATTGTGTTAAACTTCTGCGTTTCGACCGACGAGTGAGGTAGCGCCGGAGCCACTTTATTAAAAAGCAACACATCTAGAACCCTATGGGTGTTGCAAATGTGTTAAAACTGATGGCGGTTATCACTTAACATCGGGTTAATTACCAGTTCGGTTGTTAACTTCTGACATAAAAAAAATCCATACTAATATTATAAACTTGAAAGTAACTCTGTCTGTCTGTCTCGCTTTCACGCCAAAACTACTGAACCGATTTAAATGAAAATGGTACACAGATAGTCTAGAGCCTGAGAAAGGACTTAGGCTATTTTTTAATTGGAAAAAGGGTTATAAACGGTTCTTGACGGGGAAAGATATTTATTTAAGGGCTTCAACGCGAGCGAAGCCACGGGCGAAAAGCTAGTTTTAAATATACGTAAGAAGTACAACGCAGGACCATCGTAAATTAAATCACCTTCACATGTATAAATGTTATATTACATTAATAATTTTCAATAAAACGATTTTTAAACAGATCGGGTGCTTTATTGGGTGATGCGGTTAAGCGATAACTAACTACATTCTTCTATTTACATTATACTTCTATTTACATTATACATTATACTACACATTAAATACGTGAATATAATAACTATGTTCACGCAAACATGTGTATTCAGTCTTTGAGCACACTTTGAATCACCGTAGTTTGATAGAACGTAGATCGTTGCGAAATAATATCGATTCCTCTACGGAATCATGCGCGTGAATATTGAAATTAAACAACAAATAATTTCAATAGATAAGAGGGAGTCGTACCATAAGCCAAATCAAACTGAAACAATCACAACTTTACAAACTGATGGTACATTGGGTTTAAAATGATATTCTGGTCTATGCCTCATGAAACGAAATTAAAATTAAAAATAAACGCAATAAATCCGTACAGTTTCATTCAGTAATTTGTAAATTTGACGTGAATTACTTTTGACGTCCATATAACGGAATCATAATGTTTGTATATTTACATACATGCTCTGAAATAAATTAATTCGGTGGAAAGCGCGGTGATAGCAGTTTGTTTAATAACTAGCCTTTTAATCTGCGCTGATACGAAATATGTTTCAAATGGATTATATCGAAAGCTTGTTTATTTAATAATAATTTATTGTTTATTGATTTCCATACATTTTGGATACGATTTAGTTTGCTAGACTACTCGATATTCATTAATTTTAGCCATTATATCATGAAATGATAATTTTATTTCGTAGAGTAATAGATTTGTTTAAAACAAAAAAAGTAAGTTCATAAGTTGACTTGATGAAAAGTAAGTACATAAGTTGACTTGTTGATTAACATGACAACGATTTAACATGAGCTTCGGTCGTTGCACTAATGGGCAGGTGCGTCCGGGTGATTACCAATGTCTCCCAGTCGACCGGCGTGAAGTGAAAGTTTTTTTTTATGTGAAAAATTATGAAACGAGCAGACGGTTTCACCTGATGTTAAGTGAAGACCGCCGCCTAAAGACATCTGCAACACCCAATGGTTGCAGATGCGTTGGCAACCTTTTGAAAATTGGGCTCCAGTCACCTCACTCACCAAAGGAAGGAAGAAACGCGAAAGTATTATACTTCAACTTTACGCCCGTCTTCTGTGAGGTCGTGGTACTTACCCGGGCGCGCATGCCCATTCGTGCAATAGCCGAGGCTGCTACGTGGCCATACCACCGTAATTTTATATAACCACCACAGTGTTATATTTCCGCTTTTCTTCCTGTGAGTGAGATAGCCAGGGCCTATTTTATTTTAAGGTTGGGCGGCGGTTATGATTTAATATCTAGAGAATCGCTAGCTTGCTTGCCACCCTATCACATATTATTTGTAAGTGTTTGCTGACATGAGTGGAAATCTGCAATATGCTTATTTTATGTGAAATGTAGCCAAGCGAGCAGACGGTTCACCCGATGTTTAGTGAATACCGTCTTCCATGGACATCCGCTACACCCGAGGTTTGCAGATGCGTTGGCAACCTTTTGAAAATTGGGCTCCAGCTACCTCCCTCACGCTATTGTAGCTATATTCACTTGTTAGAAACATAAAAATATTATGTAAGCATAAGGAACACGATATAGAAGCATGCCGTAGCAGACAACAAAAAGAAAGCGATGTATTTATTCTGTTTGTTCACTCCCAAAGTTCCGGAAGCCGTAAACAACTGGGCGGCGGGACACCGCTTACAAAAAGATAAGGAACGACCCGCTGTCATAAAATATTACACGACGGGAAACACTAACCTCGGCCGTATTACATTGCCTCCTGAATGGTCCAAAAGCACGGCGCTTTACAGGGCCGCCTGTATTTAACGCCCCCCATTGCAAGCGTCGCATGGTTTACGGCCGCGCCGCGCCATGAAATTTTCAAAGCAAATTGGCTCGATATTCGCCGCTGCTAGGCACTACTCGTGAAACTTCGGACTTGGTGAATAATGCTACCACATATTCAGCACCCTAAAAGGAAGATATTTTCAGAAATTATGTTGGACTCATATTTTACTTCAAGACTGGATGAGGCGGTTTGTTTCCTATCAGGAATTATTATCATATAGATATGGATATTCGTTCAGTAAACTATCGTGATCTAATATAGTAGGTGTTTCGTAATCACTATATCAGTTGGCATGACCTTGATTATTCGACTTACGTATATTTAGTTGAATTTTATACGAGCACTTCCTGCTAGATAACTATTATTCTTATTCTCCATTTTGTAATCTACTGTGAAGAAGTCACGTATTAGTTTTAGTCAGTTCTCTAAATAAATATCGAAGTGTCAACGGCAGGTTTTTAAGGACGTTTTAAAAACATAAATTTCACACGGACAAACACCCAGGTGCGAAATAACTATCTGTGGGTCACACAAATAGTTGTCCCGTGTGGGAATCGAACCCATGACCCCCGACGCCGAATCCGATACCTTGGCGACTGCGCCACGGAGTCATCAAACATTTCATGTATAAATTCCAGGCCAGGTATGATTATTGGATTAGAGAGCGCCTCAATATTATAATAGTACAGATACATATATTGATAATGACCAAGATGTTAATCGCAGTTTGAAATTTTTACATTTGAAATTGTTCCGTTCCTCTCCGTATCTGAAACCCTCATTGTAGCAGATGTCTATGGCTGACGGTATTCACTTAACATCAGGTGAACCTGCTCCCTTGGTAACTTTCACATAGAAAAACAGGATCGTAGCGGCGGGAAACTCGCCTGCGATGCCTAGGGCTCATTTTCATGTGCGAGACATTTTTTTTTTAATTTAACTTTAACCTCAATTAACCTGTGTCCATTCGCTAGAATTGCTTTATTTATATAACCCCAGCCCATAGTGTATTATTTTAAAATTCCAAGTCTATTAAGTTTGATAAAGAACTTCAATCCTGTAAAATCGAACCTAAAGGAACATTAGTATTTGAAATATCATCCAACGAACTTTTTGTTATTCTTAACTAGATTTCGTTTTGAGGAACCCGTCCTGTTCATAGAACTTTTATTTATCTTACTTCTGAAATCTTAGAACTTAGTTATACACTTTCTTTATATTTTCAAGGTTTGATTCAAAAACCAAGAGATATTAATGAAAAATTAGTTAAATATTTAGCGACTGAAACACTTTAATATTGATGTTGAATAGAGACGAAGATTCGAAATAGGAACGACGAAGAAGATATTTCATTTATTGTATTATTATTAGCGCAAGAAATTAACCGTATAAGGAACCTACAGAGTAATAATTATTATGTATGTAAAATATAAAATTTTCCGTATCATCTGAAATGCTCAGGAGGGTCCAATATGAACACGAATTCTCTAAGAACATAATATAATAGTACTTGGAGGACCGAGCTTTGCTCGGTTTATTTATTTTTTGGTAAATCGTGTATTTTGGAAATTACATTGAGATACAAATTACTGAGTAATGAAATATGCATAATATTTTTCGATCTTACCTACGTAATAATAAGAAAATATAAACTGGTGTTTTTTACAAATACCACTTCACTATAAAAAAATGTGAAAAAATAACAAAATCATCTGGATCGACAAAAAATAAAAAAATAAAGAAAGCAATGACCCGGAATCGAAAAAAAAAGTAAAAAAATAAGTGTGTAAAGTAAAAAAGTAATCGTGACACGAACCACGGCCTTCTGTTTCGGAGCCGCACGATTACCGACCGAGCTAGTATTACATTTTTTTTGCGGCGAAATTTACCGTCATATTGTTCGATCGATTTTTCTAATGAATGAAACATACTAAATTTCATGAAAATCGCCGGAGCCGTTTCCGAGATTCCGATTATATATATACAAAAATTGCTCGTTTAAAGGATAAAAGTATATTATGGCTTTAGAGAATACATATTATGTAATGTCCTATTATTACTAGTCTTCTAATCCAATGGAAAAATTCACTTGACCGTAATTATTATTGAAAACCAATTGAAATTGCATCAAAAAAATAAAGAAAGACGGTTTTCAAACTGTGGAGAATGCGCTGGACTGATTTGTCTGCCTGTTTACGTGCATTTATATAGGATTAACGTTAGGCAATAGGTACAAACTTGTTAAACTGCTTTTTTATGTATGTATCGCTGCTTTCCCGGCGACTTTGAAATTAACAACCGGACACTAACGCGAACGTAAACAAGCGTCGCCCGCGAAACGTCCTCATCGACCCGGTCGACGAAGAGGTCTTAGATACGATGGACCCACCGCCGGGGGTCCCGCCGGATAACACTACACCCACAGTTAGTGTAACAACAATCACACCAGTTCGCCCTCGCCTCCGAGCACGGCGAGACCCACACAACGCGTACAAAAGGTACACCCGCGTTCCGGGGCGGTTCTCGCCGCTCCCAGCCACCGATTAGCTAAATGCACAGTCGACGGCCGTCGGGGTCTCGGTCCGAACCGCGACCTCGACGGCCCTTAGATGACACACCATAGTAGTTAAACGCACGCATGAGCACATGCGCGACCCTACCCATAGCGGAGGGTCCAAACCCGTGGGTTCTGGCTAGCCCACCGGTTCTGGGTCCGATGAAGCTTTAATAGTCTCGGGACTGAAAGCAAAAACATCAGTTAATACAAGATACAAGGTACGGCGACTTTGACAGCTTCACCGGAATATTGACGACCCGGATGGCGTGGTGGTAGTTAAGTATGTTTATCAGTTATCTAGTAACCATAGTGCTTAACCGTTGCTTAGTTTGGGACTTGTGAACGTTGTGTAAAAATAGGTCCCAAAAATATTTATAACACATCCGTAGAGAGATAGGACTCAAGAGGAAAACGTAAATGATGCTCAAAGATGGGTTCCGCTTTGCTGAATATACTCGATCCTTGTTCATGAAAGTGGACAATCAACTAACAAGGAGGGCTCGATACAATCTAAGGGTCAAACTGAGGTTCTAAAAAGCTATCATATTGCTAAAGAAAGTAATATGGTCTAAATTGCAATTTAATCACGAGACACCACAACGTCGTCCAATCGCTTACGAAAACGAAATTACGACAAGTATAATTTATAACAAAAAGAAAATCGACATCAATCAGAAAATTAAAAACATTGTTAATACCTATAACATTCAATGATGGCCCTCAATTTCTCTGGGATGCTGAGCATCAGATCCCGGTTTCCTAATCACGGTACCACCCTTGGGATATCTCCTTTTTGCCAAAAAAAAGAATCATCAAAATCGGTACGAAATCCACGAAAACAAAAAAAAATTATATACGGCCGAATTGAGAAACCTCCTTTTTTTTGAAGTCGGTTAAAAACTATCAATTTACGAGAATTACAATTATTTACGTAAACAAAAAGTATACATAAAGGAAGTAAAGTAAAAGCCTATACATGTCCCACTGCTGGGCAAAGGCCTCCTCTATACAGATGGTATCAGAGCATAGTCCACCACGCGGCCACACTGGCGGACTTCACATATCTGCGAAATATATATATTTTTTTGTTAATATTTCGAAAGTATGCAGGTTTCTTCACGATTGTTCCCTTCACAGCGGAGCACGTGATAAGTCAGCACTTAAAGTTAAAAAGTTCATTGGTGCCGGCACCGGGGATCGAACTAAGGTTGCTCGAGTATTTTGAATTAAAGGCGAGCGCCCGGACACTGAGCTATCACGGCTCTAATAAGTATATATCATACGTATACGTATATAATCGATTTTCGAAAACGTAAAAGAAAATTGCTCATATTTAGCTTACACTATAATGTTCTTGGTTGCAGCATACGCGCAGCATGCGTCGGTGGAGGCCCCGCCCCGCCGCGCCCCCCTCTAGGTGCACGTGATCCCGCGCAGTCGTCATGACAACGCTAGTTGCACTGCTCCTCGTACTGTTCCTCGTCCACTGCGACACCAAGACCGTTCTGCAGGACAAGCTCGGTGAGTGTTCCCACTAAGATCACGAAGAGAAATGGTTAAAATGACCGTTTATGTTTTTATTCTTTGGTTTTGTTGTGTAAAACGATTATTCACAGATCTGTTGAAGTAGACTGTGCTATGACATTTTACGGTGCATAGCGGCCACATAAAACGAACGTAAGGGCAACATGACGGTGTTATTTCTTATTATTTGGTACTTCATCATCATCATCGTCAGCCGCAAGACGTGCGCTGTTGAACAGAGGCCTCATTTGTTACTTATAGGAAAGAGAAACAGTTAATCTAAATTTATTCCTCTAGAACCCTATTCCTGAGATATGAGACAGCGTCATAATTTCGTAAATGCTTAGATTTACATGTCAAAGAAACGTGTCACCGAAACCATAGTCTGTTAACATTTCAATATGGTCCCGCGGGAAAGGGGCGCGTGTAAAGAGACAAAATAATAAAATCAAATCAACAGCACGAGCGGAAACTTTCTCCCCTTTCATTCTCCGATGACGCACAATGAGAGGCCAAAGTGGAACCAAGGAATTTCTCTTTTCAATGGACTTTGAAAAGAGAAAGAAGTTCGTTGTTTTCTTTACAGCCGACGTAATACAATGTCATCTGTTTTTAGCTGTACTATTGGAGATCATGTGATCTTAGCATGGGATTGAGCATTAAGTTAGCTTAGCATATAACATGTATTTACCAGATACGGCTACGCTACACGTGTACTACTAGGACTACAACATGGCGACTTTCCATATTTAGATGAAATAGTTATTCGCTAACGAGTTACCATACTATTTAATTTTGAATACATTAATTAAATTTGTTACAAGAATCTGTCTCTCAATATAACATCATAATCTGACTATTGTGGTAGGACCACGCGACAGTATTCGTATTTTGCACGAATGGGCAGGTCCTTCCGGGTTAGTACAACGACCTTACAGAAGATCGGCGTAAAGTAGAAGTGTTACACTTCTGCGTTTCGTCAGGTGAGTGAGGTAGCCGGGGCCCACTTTATTAAAAGGTGGTTAAAGGTTGCAAATGTCTGTGGGGGGGCAGTTATCACTTAACATCAGGTTAACCGCCAGCTCGTTTCCCACTTTTTCACATAAAAAAAGTTAAGGTGCTAAAGTAAGTACAAGGACAATCGGGGACGCCCCGTCTTTATCAAATCTATATCAACAATTTGGAATAACTAAAATGCCGTGAAGTAAAATAAATAACTTCATTGACAAAACAGGTCACTCGTTTTGCAAGCCGCTGGTACTTTAAAACAGAGAAGTTTAAGAAAAATATCATATCACAGTAACATATTATACGAAAGTATATTTAGATATATTCGATGAAATTTGAAAGGACCATATACGCTGAATTTATTTATGCGGGATCAAGAAATTATTAAATGAGTAGGAAATATCCTAAGCATTTATTATTTATAGTAGTTATTCAAAGAGCGCGGAGATGTAGAAGGGTTTATAAGTTCACCCTTTCATCCATTCTGCGTAGACCAAGAGTCCTGTCAGTCTATTGTTATCCACAACGTTAAACCCGATAATAATATTATGCCATCCCGTTCATATTTTATTCATGGCAGCGTTCAATAGTTTATTCTCAGTTTGAACTTGATTTATTTGCTCCTTTTATTTATTTGGTCCTTTGTTCGTTGTTGGGGGAGGCGGCGGCATTAGTTGATGATATAAAAAAAGTTACGTCAGTTAAATGAAAATCTTTATGTGAAATACTTACGTTGTTATTCAGCGTCTAGAAATAGAGAAATCAGGAATTTCGGCGGTGTTTTCGAATTTACTCAATCGAAGATGAACCTGAGAGCCTCTTTTTTATTATGAAATTAGAGAAATTGTAATTTTGAGTGATAATACTGTATCGATCAATGGGTACTAGATAACTCATAAACATACTTGTAGATAATTTTCTTTTGTAAATAAATACATAATATAATACAAATATAAACACCCAGACTAGAAAAACACGGGGCAGGCTCGTCAGGGTTAGTACCACGACCTCACAGAAGACCAGCGTAATGGGCGGCCGTATTCATTTAACATCAGGTAAACCGTCTGTTCGCTTGGCAACTTTTCACATAAAAAAAAAGCAATATTTTACTAGTGGGGATCGAACCCACACCCTCTGATGCAGAAGGCAGGTACACTATGCCATTCGGGTCGTTCATCAGATAAAGAATGTTCAGTGAGTAACATATTGTAGACACTCGGGAGAAATTATAAAATTCCAGTTGCAGTGCGTAAAAGGACAAGACTCGTCTGGAAAAAATAATTAATTGTGACGTGTAGCATAGCGTGTAGCAATAGGAACGGGGTACAAAAAGTCCTGGCACTCTTTCAAAGTACGCACGTTATCCCGTACGCGGTGAGTATTAAAAATTATTCAACAATAAGTGCGCGGGCGTGTATTTCGGGGCGAGATTTCGTTATGCGGGCGTACCGTAGCGAATGCACTCACCTGCTAGAGTTTACTGGGGCGTGAGTTTCGCTCTTAATGCGTACCGGATAGCTGTTACCAATCTGCGTAGGGTTTTTATTTCTATGTGAATAAATTTGCTCGGTGGCGCGGTCGGCTACCAATGGACGCTATTTTGGGTGTAGATATATCGCCGTAGCTGTTTTTATAGCTTACAGCCCCTTGTTTGGAGTGAGAGATTATAAATATTGTGAAAATGAAAGAATTTTCAATTACGTAAAATATTCTCACCGGAAAAGCTCGTCTCCTAGGACGGGACTTAATTTTTTTCAAGTACTGCTACTAAATGGCGCTCTCACTCTTCATCATAATTTAAACTATATTAAACAACTGTTCGAGTTACTTGACTTATATTTCAAAAATGTGTGTGATTCTTTTTTTATGTTATAGGATTTTTTACAAAATAAAAATACTAAAAATTTACCTTGACCAAGTTTCGGAATACACTCTATCGACTAGGACTAAAAATAAAATTAATCATAAGTATGTTACAGTTATTATTTATTGTATATCCTTGTAGGAATTTCTCATATATCATGATATGAATTTATACCCAACCGTACTAATAAAACAATAGACAACGTAGAATACTGAACAAAACACTGCTTCATAATAGACCACAAAAAGATACTTAATACATGTGCATTGAAAATACTTTTTCATGGATTTAAACGAAGTTGTAACTTTTAGTTAATATGGCAAATTAGTCCTTGGAGTAGTCTTTGTTCTTTTACTAGGTTTGTTTTTCCGTTGTGTACTCGTATATTGTCACAAACTGACAACTTCTTTAAATCCATAGCCGTGCTTTTAATGTTCGGGTTTCAATTACGTCATATAAAAATACAATTTATTAAAAAATCAAGATCATTTGCATTTCTTCATTCTTAAATTACTTCGTTCTATACAGATATTAACGTGATTGTGATGATTCCACTGGAGTGCAATGAAAGGTTTCTGGCTACTTTAAGGTACCCTTATTCACGAAAATGCCAATGAAGTAGTATGTTTACACAAAATCTAGTACTGTTCCCGCGTATTAATATATAGATTAGCCTCTTAATACATAACATCTGGCAAAAGCAAACAAGAACTAGGGTGACATCGAAAGCAGTTGATTTATTCATCGTTGAATAAATAATAAACGTTTCCTTCGTTACCCGTTTGCGGGGGTTCCCCTTTTAATTAAATTCATGCTTTGGGCATAGGGGCTCTAAGGAGATGTTGGCAGAGCGAAGTTATGCTAAATAAATCAAGATAGCGACGCTTAGAGATCAACTTATACGACAATAACTAACTCCAATATCGCAGTTCCGAGTGTGTTAACGTTGATTGTAACTGTTGGGTTCCGCTCTAGATGAGTGAAAATCTATGGATCACTTCTCGATATCTGATTGAGTAGTAAGATGTTTTCTTTAATTTAGATTAAAAGTCTCATTGTCTGTCAATTCTACTTTACAGAAAGTTGTAGAGTAGATTTGACAGACAATCCACGGTCTGGCCAATTTTAACATGCTTCGTGTAGACCTAAATTCAGTTATGTCTTTAATGTGACAGATATCTATGATTTCTGATTGTATGATTTCATCTTCCTATGTATGAGATATATATTAAGTTTGATTGTCAAATTTGAAGTTCCTAACTTGATCGGGTTATGGTGTGCATCAGAGTATATTTTTTATCTGGGAATTTTTTAAAGGAATAAAATATTTTTTTTACCTTTTTTCCCAAAACTCAAAACAATATGGAAAGATAAATTGCTAAAATATATGCGTTTAATATTTTAAGTTGTCAATGATGATGTCGGGAGAGAACAAAGTGTAAGCGAATAGATACACACCACCACAATATGGATATATATAGGAAAGGATAGATTTTGAAGTAAGCTCTGTGGATGTTGTTACGTTTTTAAGGTTATTGGTGGTAAATGGATGTGGAAGATGTTAAATATGTTAATACATAATTGTATTGCATGAGAGTTAACCTGATGTTAAGTGATTACCGCCTCCGATACACATCATCAACAGTGTGTTTATTTTTCGACAACCTTTTATAAAAGGCCTCAGTTGGACGAAACGCGAAAGTATAATACTTCAAATTCAAGTTGGTCTTCTGCGAGATATTGGTACTTACCCGGACGGACCTGCCCATTAGCGGAACGGCTTGTTAACGTCATGTTATTCGCTAGTTCGCTTTCCAATATATCTTATTTTTGTTAAAGTTAAGTTTTTTTTAAAGTAAACCTAAATATGTCTCTTAAAGATCGAGTTCATTAATAATGATTACTTCAGACTCACCAAAAGTAATAAAATTGTGGTACTTCCTCGAACGAGTTTATCGATGGTAGTGCCACGCAGCAGCCTGGGCTGTTGCATGAATGGGCAGGCTCGTCAGGGTAAGTACCACGACCTCACAGAAGACCAGCGTAAAGTGGAAGTATGAAAAATACTTTCGCGTTTCGTCTGGTGAGTGAGGTAGCCGGAGCCCAATTTCCAAAAAGGTTGTCAACGCATCTGCAAACCCTGGGGTGTAGCAGATGTTCATGGGCGGCGGTATTCACTTAACAGAAACCGGTGAGCCGTCAGCTCGTTTGGCAACTTTTCACATAAAAAAAAAAAGAAACACAACAAACAAAAACTGCTGCGTGGCCCTAACACAGTTTTAACTGAGATACATCCGGTACCTCTGGTTATCTAACATCAGTGTTTATAAATGTACGTAACACTTAAATTGTATGAAAAAATAACACATGAAAGCAATTTCGGAAACTTACTCGACCTTCGTTATTATCATAATAAGGAAAAGTTTAGGGGAAACTCTCCGCGGATGTAGGACGTAAATATTTTAGGGTTGCGGATATTTATCGGTTTTAGCCCTCCATTATCCTCGTGTTTATGATTTCGGCGGACCTCGATAAAGAGGGGATCTTGCTTAGATATATTGTTATACACAACTTCACTTAATATAAGTTATTAAGTCGCAAATGACACAGCTAGTTAGCCTGTCACAATACACGTCTTTATGTTGTAAACGTATAATGTGACATCTTTATAACAACTCTGACTGAGTTCCGTCTTTAGTGGCTCCTTAATATCTTGGTTACTTATTTCGTTTAAAATTCATCAGAACCTTTTTTCATTAACACTCCGAGACAAGTTCATACGAAAGCTTTCAAAATATGCTTAATAGCCAAGATAGACGATATAATGGCGCGTGCAATGGGTTCTTCCCTACATTTGTTTTTTTTTTCTTTTAAATTAGGATTGATTTCTTATAATATATAGTTAAGTTTAATAAAATCAGTTAGGATGGAGGCTTAATTCATCCGCTTTCCTATTATATGGATACGAACTATAAAGAAAATCAAAGTACAGCAAAGAAATCTCTGTATTTAATATTGAAAAGTTATTACACTCTCTTAGCATGGATGTTTGACAGACAGGAAAAGCGATTCATGTTTTACGAGCTCATGAAACCTTTAATATAACATGTTCGTAAGTCTGCCAACGATCTATAGGATAACATCTGTGAGTGACTTTTACGCATAAGAAATTCTAAAAACATGATACACTATTGCGAACTCTGGTTAATATATAACTTATTACTATAAGCGAATCTGGCTTTCCAGACCGTAGGCCATTAATGCTGTAGAAAGAAAAGTTTAATAAATGAATGAATCCATTCATTCAACGTAGGTTTATTCCGTAACAAATCACTATCGGTCCAAAGAGGGCGCTAAAAGGACCGAATAAATTTGCATGACGGACCTTGTGTCGCGGCGCAGCGTTTGATTTCGCAAAAGAGAAATATGGCGAATCGCTCCCGACGGAGTTTCGAGCCTATTTCCATAAATAATAGCGTCGAACATTGTTGGGGTGATATTTTTCATTCGCCCCCCCAGAATTTGCATGTCCTTATCGAAACGTATAGCGGGATCAAAGCGCTCGCTCCGTCGGAATGAAGGAATGAAATCCGTTTTCGATATTCGGACGTCGTTAGACTTCGCCGTTGAGATGCCGAATGCCGTGTGTCTTCACACAAATCGGTTTAAATGCATTTCTTGCGCTAAGTAACTAGCGCGTTTACCAACCGTCCCATTACTGTTTACTATCAAATGAGATACTAATCATTTCTCGACTATAATTAAGTCAGCTAGTATCTTATGATTCACTGACACCGTGTTTAGCTGTGAAGAGTACGTGCAAAAAGTATATATAGGAGTAAAAAGTAATATTTCATTGTTTGTTCCCTATAGGGTTATATGAAGAATTGCGTCACGTAATGAGTATTTCTTAGATGAGGCTTTCGCATTGCGATGTGCCATGTACATGTCTTATTTTACAAGAAATGGCGTATCGAAATCATAACATAATAATTACGATCTAAACAAAGTAAACAGACAAAAAACAAATCAACAATAATTTGCGCTTCCGAATTGAACATCAAAGTTCAATTCGCAGCTGTAATTGGAGCGTGATAGGCCTCGACCTTTGTCTTGTAACCACCCCGCCAATGATATAATGAAACGGAGCAAGGACAAAGCATCCCAATTAATTATCACTGACATCTCCCTCACCTGGACATAGTCTGATACAATTCAACAGGCGATCAATAACTGAACGTCCTTACTATTAATATTATAAACGCGAAAGTTTGTATGGATGTTTGTTACTCTTTCACGCAAATACTACTGAATGGATTTTAATGAAACTTTACAATAATATAGCTTATAAATCAGAATAAAACATAGGCTATAATTTACATAAATATTTTATGTATATCTGTCTTTCTGTCTGAATGTTACGCCTTCAGCCTATTATACGCAGACGTAGTCGCGGGCAGCAGCTATTAAGCATAGAGATATTTTGGTTCGTGCGATGGTATGTTATATTTATCCAAATGTAAGCTCAAACGAGATCTCATTAAAAATGAGAGTGAAAAGATGGAATGCGTGCCTGGGATAAATATATTATGAAAATAGACACCATACAACTTGCCGAATGGAAGCACATACCCGATTTAAAAAAAAGTTTTCTTTTTATGAATTTGAAAAAATATGACGTACGTAGATATTACTACACAGAATCATGCTATTAAACTTTTCGCCTACGTATTGCAGTGTTTTAGTAGTTGGAGAGATCAATAATTTTATCGCCTGGGCTCAAAACAGGTGCGGTCTGTATCACGATCCAAAAAAAAATATCTTTAATGCCTTGAAGCTTTTATCTAAACCTAACAACTTACTAATGCACCAGTAAACCATTTCGACTGGACCGAACCATGACTTCACAGAAGTCTGCAGTGAATTTATTTAATTGTTTTGATGCCAAATAAAGTTCAATTTGACGACCCGAATGGCGTAGTCGGTAGTGTACCTGCCTTCTGCGCCAGAGGGTGTGGGTTCGATCCCCACTACTGAAAAATATTGTGTGATGAGCATAGTGTTTTTCTAGTGTCTGCATGTATATATATGTACAATGTGTATATTTTTACAAAAGGAAAGTATGCTTAAGTATGTCTATCAGTTTTCTAGTACCCATAGTACACGCATTGCTTAGTTTGGGACTAGAGAACGTTGTGTAAAAAGAACGTATCCTAAAAAAAAAAATATCTTAGTAGGTAGCGACACGCTTGCACCGTCTCGGGTCTATCTTATGGATATACTATGTCGTGATGGTCCAACTGTTAAAATTTTGCGTCTGTTTTTTAAATTCATCCTCAATTTATTTAAATTCAACGGGGTCATTATAATCTAGCTATTTCAAAGGTATATAAAGTGAAGTCTTTACCGTAAAAAATAACTGGATGACATTTTGAGGTTGTGAATATAATCTCAAAACATGCAGTGTCTGTTTACAGAACAAGGTCACGAACAGTTACCTCCTGGTAATAGTTATGTTTTTGACATTCCAACAACTGTCAATGAATATGATGCAACCAGATTTCTTCAAATACTGCTTTACGGTTTCAGTAAATTCTGACATATTTCTGTTTTCATTGATTGGATTCCTCCGAAGCGATCCAATGCCGGACGGAATACAAAGGGAGGAAAATTAATGAAAGATATGTAATGCTTACATGGTTTTCTCTTGTCCAGTAAGGTGGTACCTTACGAACCTCTATGTATAATGTTTTATGTAAAATTTGTCGATTCATAAGAACGCGCAAGCGTCTATTTGAATAAAGATTTTTGATTGATTTGATTGATTGATTGATATGAAAATAGAATGAGGTTTGTAATAAAATTTTTGAATGTAAATGTATATTCTTTTAATATTTAATTAGATTTTTTTATTATTTAATTACATTTAGTTCTTGAGCAGGTACATAATAATGCTAGTTATTAAATTAATATAGCAATACCAATTAAAGCCATTCAAAATGTATAAACGAAACAGTGGAAGACCACTTACACGTTGGGAAGACGATATCATTAAGAACGCTGGCTCAATCTGGAGCCAAATAGCGCAAGATCGACACATATGGGCTTCTTTGGAGGAGGCCTTCCCAATCTGGGGTTCTTGTAGTAAAAGCAACAAAAGAAAACATGTCGATAACTAGGCCTGTTAAGTTACAAAATTTAACTACTTAAATTAATATTACATTATGTTGTGGATACTGCGAGAAATAAAAGGCTTTTTTATTTTTATTACACGATAAGCAAAAAGCAATAAAAAGCAATTTGTAACAAGGATATTTCCTTCTAATAAATAAATCTCACGTCCATCGTCATTTCAGCTGCCAAAGTCGATGCCTATAAATTAGTCAACGTTGAAGCGTATAAACCAGTTAATGTTAGTTGTATGTGACCGCTGTTACTTAATAAAATATTGGTTTAAACGCAAACTTTCCTTCAAATTTAATATTATATGTTAACACTAGCGGACCCAACAGACGTTGTGCTGTACACACGACTTAAATCCGGTAACTTAAAAAAAAATTAAAAACAAATTGTGAATCTAAACCATTCTCGAATCGACCTGAAGACACACAAAAAATTTCATTAAAATCGGTCCAGCCGTTTAGGAGGAGTTCAGTGACACACACGTACATTAGAATTATATATATATAAAGATGTAGGTCGGTAGGCACCATTAGTAGTAGAATAGAAATAAGAATGTTTAACTTCTCCACGACAAAAAGACATGATCTTTATAAATATGTTTGAATTTCACCACCTTTAAGTGCAAATTTTGTGTTAATTTAATGGTGGTATAACTCTTAGCTATAAAGTATACAGCGGGCCTAACCTTGTTTTAATTTATGTAAAATTAAAAATCAACATTTAATTGGTACC
Source organism: Iphiclides podalirius (assembly GCA_933534255.1). Classification (NCBI taxonomy): domain Eukaryota; kingdom Metazoa; phylum Arthropoda; class Insecta; order Lepidoptera; family Papilionidae; genus Iphiclides; species Iphiclides podalirius. The sequence continues at coordinate 17,460,922 of OW152816.1, forward strand.
GAGGATGTAATTAAGGTTACTCGCGTACCGTGAAATTTAATTAGAACTTTTGAAATATAATTTCTGATATGACACTTATAATGATTATTTAATGACAATTTATTCCGGCTGTATTCTTCGCGGTTTTGTTGTAATGTTATTGTTTCTAGTATTACATAATTCATAAGAAATGTAATTAATTATTAAGTGGCAACAATTTCTCCAAACTTTCTGAATACAAAATGTTTTCTTCTTTATAAGAACAGTATTTGGGTTGTGTATTATCAGTCTACTTCATAAAAACGTTCTTTATTAAACGGTTTTATTTAGCTCGACACGTACGGAATTTATTTGTTTATTTGGGTCAAAATTAGAAATTGAAATTTGAGCACCTTCCCGTTGTCAGATTGATCTGAAATTTGGTACATACATTTAATTTAGATGACAATAATTTTCAGTGCACAAAAAAAAAAAACAGCAAATAAAACCGTTTAACTTAAAAGTTTTTAAACGGTTTTATTTTTACATACTAGCTGTCCCGTCAAACGTTGTTTTGCCATAATTTTAAAAATAAAACAAAAATCTTTGGTGTGGACCACCCTTATCACTTAGGTATAAAAAATATGTATAACGACCGATTCTTAAACCTCCCAAATATACATATGAAATACACTTAAATTAAAATTGATCAAGCCGTTTCGGAAATGCAACTAACATTGAGACACGACAATTTTATATATAATTATAGAAGTTATGAGGTTTTATAGACATGATTCATTACGACCTTAGTTCTTCTTAGTTTAAACGCTTCTAATGTTTTGCTTCTACTACCTTAATGTCGATTACGAAATGACTATTATAAAGTGCACTCCAACTCGAACAAACGTCCGATCCCAAAAAGACAGTAGGCTGTAACGAACGAATAAATTCGTTCAAAATTAATTAACAAAAACAACGATTGACGCTATCACGTTTGAATGTGAAATTAATTTTTCACATCTCGTGAGAGTTTTTAGCGAAAGGGTAAAGCACTTTCGGATCTCGTGTGTTTATCTAATTGCAAAAGATTCGAATTGAGAACAGTACAACACGCCGGGCCCGGAATTAATTCATTCGACACTGAATAAATAATAACGGACCTAAACCCATTGAGTTCCCTGCTCGTGTAATTTATGTACAGATAATGGGGTCTTTGGTGCCCCTGCTACTGAGAAAGTTATTTTGATTAAATTTTACCCTGTTATGCTTAAGTAAGTTGGCAGGAAGGGATAATGTTAAGCCGGGGGCGTTATCAAATTCTTCATATTATGTTGCTATCCTGATGTTCCTTGACCTTAACAACTTATTCAAAGTGGTAGGAGGAAACACAAGAGTGGTCTTTTGGCTATAGTTGCTTGCGTATATTCGCTATTCACCATTGATACGGTCGCACATACCGACATACGCTTTGTCAATAATTGTATTTAATTATTGTATATTTTGTATATATATGTTCACGCTCTCATGATTTTTAACTATTTACAGAGAAAGGTAAACCTACGAACCTCATTACTGCACTTATAGCACAGAAAGACAATGTTCGATATGGGAATTACTTACAATGTCCTTTTCACTTTTTGAGCTAAACTCTCCTATGTACGATTAAGCCCGTCAGCCGCTAGGGGAGGCACTGCAAATACGGGTGAAGGAAGGGTAGTAGAAGGAACTGTAGTCCGTTCTAGTGGTTTATTACACCTGTTGTTCCCAGAACTAAAAGAATTTCGATTGCCATACGATGGCAGAAGGACTAACAAAGAATCGCCAAGAGTATTTTTATTAAGTACCAAAAAGCAGGGACATAACAGAGCCGTTACATGGACAGAAATGAGGTCCGGCTGTCAACAGTAATTGAAGTGGATGCATCGCTCGGACCTTTGAAGCCAAATCACTTGTCGCCGGGATAATTAAACGACGGACGGACAACGGTCCCTATTAATTATCGCCGCCCCTCTGATGTACCTATCTTTGGCCCCCGACGTGAATTGGAAATGCGTGCACGTGGCGTTACGTTGAGTTTTGCAATATCAAATGAAACGAAATGTTTCGGCGTAAATGCTGCACAAAAGAAAATGCACTCAAGGCTTACTTGCTGTGTTAATTTAACATACTAAATACGGATTCATTACGATAATGTACGTACTCGTTTTGAATTACCTATTAGACGTATGACTAAAGATTATTGAATAATACCTTACATGATAGTTCATTTTATTATTATGTTATGCATGTGGGTTTTTTTTTCATTCAGGGATACAAACTATGAAACCTTGTCAACATATAAGTGGAAACCACCACCCATAGACAATGATAACATCAGAAAGGTCTGTGTTGCAAACGTAGTCTATGGACGAAAACGAAACATCTATCATGACAAAGACAAATATAGTTCTATTTAAGATTAACTTGGTTGCTGATGAAGTTCATCGTAAAGTGTGAAGGTTCTCTAATGACATGAAGCTCCTTAATGGGAACATTTAGGAACACTATGCTTTAAGTATCATAATGGCGGAAACGGACACACAGCACCGGAGTGGACCGAGATTTATGGCACTTGAAAACACAGTTATGCTCTTCGCCTATGCGCTCGTGGCTACGTAGCCTCGTAGAAACTAAGGACCAACCTCATCACCCTTCTCGTGTAGTTCAGGTACAAATACCATTGTCAGATCTATTGATACTAATGATAACTAAAACCTACCATGATACCTAACTAAAACTCATATCCATGAAAGTTAAGCAAACTGTAGCTGGTACAGTAATTATATAAGTTTGCTTTATCGGGTAAGTTATTTATCTACTTAATGGCCAGTATAAAGTAATTGAATTTATACTCGTGTGCTTTATCCGGTTAGTCTGAGAGAAGCTAAAAGATGGGTAAACACATACTATTGTAGATGCCCATGATGATTCAGCGTCAATTATGTCCTACTTACTTTATTTAACTTTTCTTCTCAATGTCTTCGTTCATCGCATTTTTTACCAGGATTTTCTCATATACAGAGGCAATAAAGCGTAATGTATGAGAGAAATTAGTATTAACCAGATCCACATTGGCAAATATGCACGGATCGCATAGAATGTAAATTTCTAACATTTTTTTAACTTTTTGATGTGAGAACGTGGCAAGCGAGCTGGCGGTTCATGTGATATTAAGTAACAATACCGCCCATTGATATAAGCAACTCCCGTAGGGTTGCAAAGGTGATGCCACGTTTAAATAAAGTGGGCTCAAAAGACGAAGCGCACAATTATAACACTTCCAGTTCTCAGCGCTCTTCTGTGAGGTCGTTGTACTTCTTAGGACGGATCTACCCATTCGTGTAACAACGAAGACTTGCAAGGCCCTGTTCATATTTATAAGACAAATCGATGGTATAAGCAACCTTAATCTGCTATTATTTATATAAGGCCTGAAGGTGTAACATTTATGTTTCTGCAACTCTAGCATCGTGTAATATTGATATCGCTAGGAGAGTAGAAAAAAAGCGACCAGAACTCATACACATTAACTTATTGGTAGATATTATCCGATGGTTTTTTTAACTTCATATATGGTATTTTATATCCATTATCTTTCTAAAATAAAATAATCGAACGAAATAAGTAATTGAAATGAATAAATTTAGACTTCAACGTTTATCTCATGAACCAGACACGCCGTATTTTTGTTTTCTCTGATTTTTGTTCGTAAAGGTACTGAATTATATCATGAGCAAATTACCATAACTTTAATATAATAATGATTTAAAACGATCAAACTCGTCTGCTCCCACTTTTCACGGACAGAAAAATTTTTCGTGTCATAATTTTGGAAACAACCGCAACCGTAACATATGTCAGTTTTACTTTGACATGGTAATTTTTTTATTTTATTTAAATGTAATGGCCGGTGACTCAGACTTGGTTACTAACAACATTTAAATGGAGAAATTCTCCTCCTTCTTCGTGGACTTCATTACCGAAAATCACGAGCTGCTTCTACACCACTCTGTCTTCGGCTTTCTCCAGGGCAGTGGAAACAGGAAGACCGGATATATGTTTTATTTGATGAGACCAACGGGTAGGTGATCACCCAGGTGGTCTTTTGCCATCCACTTTCCCAGTTACTAACTACACTTAAATGGAGAAATTAATAAGAGCGAATTAGTAATTTTAGACATTACGGACCAATATATACTTTTCGGATTAGCGGATGTATTATTATACTTTGGCATTTTGTCTGGCAAATGAAGCAACCGGGCCTCGGTTTTTTCAATGTTGGAAATGCACCTGCAACCTGCATTGTGAATGTCTATGGACGGCGGTAATTTTCTGTGATTCCCGTTAGTAGGTTTTTATGAATTTTAATTGATTTTTATTTCTTTTAAACATTAAAATTTGTAGAAAAAAGCACGAAAAATGTATCGCCGCTGTGGGAATCGAACCCACGTCTTCGGGAATCGCGCCCTGATGCTTTAGCCACTAAGCTCAACGTGTTTTATCTACATTGTTTTTATCATTTGAAGCAATGCTTGGCGCATCCATTGTTATATCAATAATCTTATTTCATTCCATTATTGTTTTATTAAACTTGGCTTTATTTGCTACTTTAATCATCATAAATATTCGTTATAAAAGCACTAATGTAAACCTAAGTGTATTACTTGTTTTTTTAATCCTCAATTATTTCACTCGATCTTACGAAATCTTTAATACTGTCGGGTTACTGATGAATACATAAATAACTTAAAAAAAATTATCGTATTTTCGTTATTATGTGTTAACAGTTCGAATTGTACAAATAATCATTAATACCGGACAAGAGTGGAGGAAAAATTTAATCATTACAAAGAAGATATCAATTATATCGACAGAAATTACTATTCTACTATGATCGTGGTGTACATATATTTTTTAGTTTCTAACAATAATAATAACACAACATTTATCGCTTTTGATTTAACAATTTGTTACAAACATTAGTGAAACAAAATCGGTAACACAACATTTCTATTGTTCAGTTGATATGATCTGGTTTCATCCGATGTCCCATTAAAATAAATGCTACTTCAGGGATTGCGATGTGCTCTCGGCTTCTTAATTGAATTGCTTTTTTGAAATTACTCCAAACGAAACAGTACGTAAAAGACAACAATGCTTTTAGGGCTCTCTTTTGCTCTGCGTTGCATCGAGTTTCGCAGTGATCGCGTATTTCACAATTTAACAATAATGAAAAGTGCAGTTATAATTGTAGCAGTAAAGAAAAATATTAATTGTTAATGTTATATACAGTTATCATTAAAATTAGATAAATTATATTTTCAAAAACAAGACGACTTTTAACATCAACAAATTAACATTTATTTTTGAAAGTTTTCATACTGAATTAAAAGTGTTACATTTCTGCGTTTCGTCTGGTGAGTGAGGTAGCCGTGGCCCACTTTATTTAAAGGTGGCAACGCATTTGCAACCCTATGTGTGTTGCAATTGTCCATGGGCGGCAGTTATCACTTAACATCAGGTGAATCGCCAGCTCGTTTGCCACTTTGTCGCATAAAAATAAAAAATAAAAAATTAAATAGCAACTATAGTATCTACTAAAATTTAAATCTATAGCTATTGATTGAACGCAGTTTTGTTATAAAAGTCTCTAATAAAATCTATGCCCATTTGCTCAAAAATATACACAATTTCATGAAACTTCCTCTCCTGGATTTCCAAAGTACCACTTAAAGTAGTGAATATGGCCGAGGTTGAATTTACATGTATAATTGGCATCAGGTGGTCTTAAATGTAAATCACTGAAAAGCAATTAGACCACACCGGCTTGAATACAAGTCAATACAATTAGAGAATTGCAATTTGATTTAGATTTTATGCCGTGATTATTTCGTTTTCTGCTGGAGAATTAACAGTACCTATGTATATGCTTTAAACACATTAAATTATATGTAAATGAGATGATAATTCGAATGTTTATGTGTAGTATTTTGATAAATAAAACACCTTATTATTTTTTTATGTGAGAAGATGGAAAACGAGCCTGTAGTTCATGTTGATGTTAAGTAGCAGATGCACCTTGCAGATCTTTTAATAAAGTGCGCCCCGGCTACCACACTCACCAGATGTAACGCAGAAGAATAGCACTTCCACTTACGCCGGTCTTCTGTGAGGTCGTGTCACTTTTCCTGATGGTTCTGCCCATGCGTGGCCTTAACACAGGTAAAAGTGAACCAAATATTTCCATCATCACCAAGGAAAAACTAGTAATGATTTGTGTTTCACTATTTTACCAAATCACCTATTTGACTTTACTGATACTATATATAGTATTATTACTAAACATGAAAAAGGATAAATAAATTATATATATTTTTTTTTTGGAGAAAAGGGGCAAACGAGCAGGAGGCTCACCTGATGGTAAGTGATTACCGCCGCCCATGAACACCTGCAACACCCGAGGGCTCACAAATGTGTTGCCGTATAAGATGTTAAACATAAAGTTAGTTATTCTTGTATTTTTTTTATGTGAAAAGTTGTCAAACGAGCAGACGGTTCACCTGATGTTAAGTGAATACCGCCGCCCATAGACATCCGCTACATCCGAGGGTTTGCAGATGCGTTGACAACGTTTTGAAAATCGGGCTCCGGTCACCTCACTGACCAGACTAAACGCGAAAGTATTATACTTTCACTTTACGCCGGTCTTCTGTGAGGTCGTGGTACTTACCCGTACGAGCCTGCCCATTCGTGCAACAGCCGAGGCTGCTGCGTGGCCCTACCACCGTTATTCTTGTATGCCAGAAAATACAAATAAACGGTAATTTTAGGTCTAAAATAAATTGCAACATCATTACTACACTTGTGATAAAACTTCAAAGCTCATCAGAACTCGTAAAGACATAGAATAATTTATCCACGAACAGAAATTATGACATACCCATGACACTCCTCGTGAACGTTTAACGAGAGCGGATAATGGAAAAAAATGTATAAGAAATTCCTTACCCTTTTATTTATTACAAAGAGCTAACGGTAAAAGCTCACGACCGTATTCCTTAATAGTCGGGGATGAGACAAAGTTAAGTAGATTGGATCCTTAGCTCTTCGCTTGGAGTTATTTGCATCGAAAATACTGTTATTATGCTTTTTTGTTGTGATTCTGTTTTGGTGATCATGTCGAAATTACAAATTACAGTTCTTGGAACTCGTTAACTGGTACGCCAATCGAAGATCCATTGTTTCTATGTACTTTCTAATATTTTAGTCAAGTAATACGCATACAATACACATAAATATTCATTCATTCATTCATTCACTAATATGTATTTTAAACCCATGTCACTGTTTTGTTCGGGATTTCTAGTGTTTGATGTCTATATTATAACTTTCATTGTATATACTTTATATTGGAGATAAATGGTATGTCAGCGATGACCTCAATACGTTTCCTCACACAAGCCTGTGAAGAAAGACGAGTACATTTCGAGAAAATTGTGCTGACTAACACTTATATAGTTATCTTCCCAGAGTTAAATACTATTATCACAAAAATATTGTCAGCTATTACTTTAAAGTATTTGACCTAGTTTTTAAACAATAGATCCTCTTCAGCTTACTTCTGTAGTTTTAGATTTCTATTTGAATTCGCCTCTATGAAGAGACGCTCAACGCAAGATGAAATGAAAGGTAAAACAGAATAAGTAATTGAGGGGGTAGTAAGTAATATCTGGCAATTATTAGAGCTATAGTAAGTTGCCTGATTTGCCATTTGCTTTGTTGTAATCTAAAATTTTGAATTCGCTGTGTTATTTAAAGAGAACCCTGAATTTGGGTTCAGGGTTCTCTTTAAATAGCACTTGGCGGAGTCAGATAAAAAACCGGCCAAGTGCGAGTCCGACTCGCTCGCGAAGGGTTGCCTACCATTATCTATAAAAACGGCAAGTAAAAACTTGTCTTCTGAATAGGAACCCCGCTTAAATTTTTTTTTTCTTTAGTATTTCTTGTTACAGCGGCAACATCAGAAATACATCATCTGTGAAAATTTCAACTGTTTAACTATAACGGTTCATGAGATACAGCCTAGTGACAGACGGACAGACGGACAGACGGAGAGACGGACAGACAGACAAACAGACAAATAGACAGACAGCGGAGTCTTAGTAATAGGGTCCCGTTTTACCCTTTGGGTACCCTAAAAAGAGATTTATAGTCATCAGTTACACAAATCAATTCTTAAAAGTTGGTAAAAATTAAGTACAATGTTAGTCAATTAAGTTCTTTTCAGTAATAACAGATCAGAAGAGTAGTTTGGTAAAAATCTTAAAGAATAATAATTTAAGTGATTTTTTACTACGGCTGATCAATTCATAACATTAGGCGGCCGAAAGTGTATGGAGTTATTTCTAAACGAGTTCAGATACACTGTGTTCGGATTTCCCTTGAGGGACATTATCATGATCACATGATAATCTACGTAGCCTCATGCGATACCATCGTAGCAAAGGTCGTTTTAACATGAGTTTTCATTGAAAAATATTTATATTGTAAAGTTCTGTTATATGTACGGATAATCAAATTGAAAACATGCTTTTAAAATGTTTGCACTAGTAACATTTTTAAAATTCGAAATGACTAGTTATAAAAAGGTTATGAGTAAGCGAAGTTTACACATATCTTTACGTTAATTAACGTTGTTTTTTTTGTATCTTAATTTATTATTTTTGTCTAATTTTGAGAATAGTTATTTTTACAATATGGCTGAACATTTTTATGTGTAGATCCGTATTTATTTTCTGTGCGTTTTTTTTTTAAATCTATTTTTATCTACATATTTTTTTTACATTGCCATTACTTTAGGATGATATTATCCTGTGTTGTAATGACGTTTTACAAACATAAGTTTCACGCAGACAAACACCCAGATGCGAAACAACTATCTGTGGGTCAAGCAAATAGTTGTCCCGTGTGGGAATCGAACCCACGACCCCTAACGCCGAAGCCAATACTGACTCCACTGTTGAACATAGGCCTGTCACACAGACTGCCACGAAACACGGTCCTGAGCCAGCTAATAAATTATATATACTAAAGTGTGAGTATTGCATAAATACTCACACTTTATATATTATTACATATACAACTTATACTACTTACAAAAAACACAAACACCACCGAAATACTTTTGCGTCACTAAATGTCAAACAAGAGAGAAAGTTTCGTTATTTAGGAAATCATCAAGTGTAAATTACACAAAGTTGATTTTGTAAGTACAATTATAGTACGATTTATAGGTCGTCTAAAGCTATGTTTTAAATTATGTCGATGACCATACCAATATTTAACCAGACACTTGCATATAACTTAGTTGTACGCGAGTAATAAAAATTACGACTGCCGTTCAACCGATCTTATGTGTTGAGTGTGCCTTGCCGGTCTTTTCTCAACAGAAACTGCTTTCTGAACCGTTGGTTAACTTACTTAACTTACTTACGACCTTATGCATAATTTTTTTTGTAAAATTTTACGTTTCATTCGAACGCGCAAGCGTCTATTTCAATAAAGATATTTTGAATTTTAGTTTGAGTCCTCGAATTTAGAGGAAAACATCGTGAGCGGACGTCCATGTGTGAAGGGAAAATTCGAAAGTATGAAAAGTAAGCTAATCCGCAATGCAGTCAGGACTTGTTTCTTTACTTTCGGTACAGAGAACGTCTTTGACTTACAGTGGAACTTTAAGCTCCAAAAAGTATGTACATACGCGTTTTTATGTAATCAATTAGCTAATGTTTGTTTAAAGAAGGCTCTGCATTCATAATTTTTCCTTACTTTGCCCTTTTCCTCTGCTCGCAACTTCGGCAAAATTTCTTATAAGTAGTCTCAAAGTTAACTCGCATCTTTATAGAAAAAAATCAGGAAAAAAATATTTTTATATGTTTTTGTAGAATACAAATATATAGTTAATTTCTATACTTACTAAAATATTGTAAAAAAAAATCTTTAAGGCCAACGTATTATAATTATACCCTCTTCAATTTTATAATTTATATAGATGCGTATCCAGTTTCATCAACATTAACTACCTTAAAAACTTATTCACTTAATTTGCTAATTGTTATTTTTAGTTTTGTATAACACTTTTATAAAAAAGCCTCCTTTTTAGCCTATAATAAAAAAGGCAAGTCATTACGCACATGATATTCCCACTTACGAAGGCTACAAACGTGAATTCGGTCGGTTATAAGAATTTCCCTAGTGCTAGAATCAAACTGGTGCTTGTAGCCACTTAAGTGTGCCGTAGTCGCAAAGTTTAGGCATAATTAGCATACACGTCACGAGAGTCAAATGAGGTAAATTAAAAGCAAACTGCGCCACTCAGACGCTATCCACTCACCGAGTCAACGCGTGGGTTGTATCGGTATCATTATACGGGCTATTATTTCCTGACATTAAAGTCTTAAGAAATCCTTCACACAGCCCTCAGTCGGCCCCAGCGTTTAAAACCGTTGCCTTTTAATAAATATGAAGTTATAACTGGATATTATCTGTCTGTCAATTTTCATCTAACAGCTTAATCATTCAGTTCACGCTAATAATTTCATATATGCGAATATGGAGATGATATGGTAAAAAATGATCCAGAGCTTAGACCACTAAAACCTTTAGAAAGTTTGATAACAAGTTTCTATCATGCTCCACAGATAATATAAGATTTATTTTGGACTAAACCCCTAATTAGTTGAAAAGAAGACTGGGAGTATTAGAGGATTACTTTCAAATGGAATAATGTCTGCTACGAATAATGAAAAATATATGTTTTTTGATGAAGTAATCTGAAATAGCAAAGTACTACGACCTCACAGAAAACCGGCGTGATGTGTGAGTATTATACTTCTGCGTTTTTTTTTGGTGAGTGAGGACTGAGGTACTGGGGCCCACTGTTTTGAAATGGGGCAAGGCTTTTGTAACGAGTTGTAAATTTCCATGAGCGGCGGTTATGACTTAAGGACAGATATACCGCCACCTCGCTTGCCATATTCTGACATGATAACCATTTTCAAAAAAAAAAAATTAATAATGACCATTTTTTTTACTAACGAGAAACAAAACGACTTCAGATATCTCGCTCTGTAATCATTTTATAATTGATTTTCATGCGTTTCCTAAGTATATCCGGAGCCCAAGATTCAATACCAATGAAATGAACTTGGGACCACATGGGAAACGCCAGCTTCAAATAAAAAAAGAATCATCAAAATAGGTTCGCCCTGTCGAAAGTTCTGAGGTAACGAACATAAAAAAGTACAGGCAAATTGAGACCTCCTCTTTTTGAAGTCGGTTAAAAAATGAAGCCCTATCGGCACATAACGATGTTTTTCATTTTTATCGCGGACATGGCGTTTTATTGCTCATAGCCGAGTGCGGTTGCGTGTCACTATCACTAGCAACATCTTCATTGCGTGATAACGACACGTGTTAACGTGTCGCTATAACATAACTCACTATCGTTATTCGGTTTCGTTAAGGATTTATAATTCATTCACTACGGGGCATAAAATTAACAGCGATGAAATCCGTAAACTATTTTTATTACAATGTGTAATGTTTGCATGAATAAAACTAGTTATTATAATTCAAGGCACTCTTGTCTATTACTATCCTTGTCTATACGCTCTTGGAAAATCATTGATGAAACAAAGTTAGGTAATTAAGTTCGACATTAAAAAAAATTAAAATTTTACATTTAAAATATGTAATGTCTCTTTTGTCAAGACCTCATCTAGTAATAATCACGATCTGTCATGTCATCATTTTAATTTACGATTAGCTCAGAGCTGAACGCTACCGTCGTATATAAACTGACATGAAAAACGATCCTCATTTTCAACTAACGTTCTGGTATCACAAACTTTGTCCATCATTACACGCAAATTTTAATTTTGTTTAGCTATGACGGCACAGTGATTTATTATTCTCGTCCGAGTAGCAGGATATAACGTTTGAGATTATATAGAACGTGTATCACTTCTTCATTAGCTTTTATGATTTGGCAAAGGTCTTACTAACAATAATTTCTTCATTTAAGTAAATACCGGTCTAATAGGGCGAATTTAGGCTCAGCATCATTAATTTTGGCCTCGATAACGCAAAATAGTAAGCAAATCGATATGACGAAGGCCATAATGTATTTCTAATTTTTATTGTTTTATTATCTGTTATTTATCAAAGCGTAACAATGGACATCAAGATATCATGAGTGAAACTTGTATCTTGTATTAACTGATGTTTTTGCTTTTGTGAAGTGAAACTGTTTCGTTAAGTGAGTGAGGAATGATCATTTCCCATGTCAAAAATACAGAGACCTGGAAAAGGAATGACCCTTCAAGGAAGGCCAAGGCTTTTGATCTGACAACTTTTTCACACACATGGGTAAAAACACGTTTGTGACAACCAGTGAAAGAAAAATTTTAAACAATGCTACGTGACAAATGTTCCCGCACATTTGTCACGTAGATGTATGCAGATGTAGTCGATGGATGCAGGTGGCTCAGGATCGTACTTCGTGGCAGTCTATGGAGGAGGCTTATGTTCAGCAGTGGACTCAAACAGGCTGAAATGATGATGATGATGATGACGTGACAAACAGTATAATTTGTCAGATTTTTTTTACCTCGAAAATATCTAACTGGTTAAACTCACAGTTAGTCATGCCAAATCGAATTAAAGATTAACCAATTCAAAATCGACTCAAATTAAAACGGACACGATTATATAGGAATCCCTTTTTCGCACACGCATTGTCCATAAAAATTTGCACATCGGAGTAAAATGACAAAGGGGCACGAATATATATGTTACTAGCTGCTGCCCGCGACTACGTCTGCGTAGAGGGGTGAAAATTTAGGGTTGTATGTATTTTTATATGTTGTATCATAAAAAAATAATAAAAAATAAAGAAATTAAAAAAAGTGGACTACCCCTAACATTTAGGGGGATGAAAAATAGATGTTGGCCGATTCTCATAGATACCGGATAAGCACAAAAAATTTCATCAAAATCGGTCAAGCCGTTTCGGTGGAGTATGGCAACGAAAACTGTGACACGAGAATTTATATATTAGATTTAAATTACCGTCCGGTGACCACGCAGGTGGTATTGTATCGATCACGCGATAATCACTGGAAGTATTTAGACAAAGTGGAGGAAGTCATTTAGGTTATATTAGACCTTTCACCTTTGTCACAATCTTCTTTATTTTATTTTTTTGTTGCCCTGTTCAGGGCGTGGAGCCGTTGGGTATGGCCATAGAAATCAGAGCCAGTAAAGATTTGTGCGTTTATATACAAATCTTTGTAGACTTGACTTCCCTCATTGAGTAAATATCTTGTTAAAACAAAGGATTTTGGTTTTTTTATTGCGTATTCTATTAATAGTGAAATATTAACTTCTTTGAATTTTATCCCGACTGCATCAGAAGGGTTATGTTTTTCGAGAGTATGTATGTATGTATGTACTGGTATGTATAATTGTTTGGCACGCTTTGTAGCCTGAACGGCTTGATGGTTTTTAGCTTGAGAGGTGTCGTTAGGATCATATTTACTGTGAGAGTTACATTGGGTATATCAAAATAACAAAACACGCAAATTACACAGAAACGCAGTCGGGTTTTTTAGTTTTTTAAATTATATTTTAATTGTTTCAATTTATCTGTGAAGCTTGTTCTTATTATAAGAAATGGGAAAGGCTGCTTTTCTTCAACTTAATACAAGTTGAAGAAAGCAGCCTTCGATACAAGATTACTTTTATTACAAGCTTGGTTACCATGAGACATCCTCCCCGACTCCACCAGTGGGAGATCGGTGTAGGGGTTCGCTCCGGCTGACTCAATCGGACCGATCAAGACCACAGGGTGAGGCTCGGTGACCCAGTCACGGGGACGGACAGAATTTATATTAAATAGGCGCCAGCCCGCCCCGTGCAAGACAGAATAATGCGTATTCTAATTTGGGGATTTACTTAGTGGAAATAAAAGATACATTCCTTAACAGTTTTAGAGTTTATTGATACAAGATTTGAATATAAAACTAAACTATATCAAGTTAAAAATATAGAAGGAGTGAGATCTCACCAATCAGGCATAATAATAGTTACATTAAGAGTTAAGTATACATTAAATTAATCACTGTCACAAAGCAGTATAAAAATATAATCATGAGTTTAATGGCTAGTTAGATTAGAGCAAACACATACCAGAAGGAAACATAACCAGGCTTGCCTTCCCACTTTCCAAATAAGGGTGAAGACCTCAGCTCAGCAATGCTCACAAGCCACCGAGGGGCATTCAGCTAGTCCGCGGCTTCAAGTTACACATGGACAGCAGGACCTCAGATTCTTAATATATATGCAGTTGCATATAAGGCGAACACGCGGTTCGATATCAAGCCATCAGAGAGAAGCAGATCAGAGTGATACGAGGTAGCATTAAAGAAGAAAGAGAAACCAATAAAAAAAAACCCTGTAACAAAATACCAATTGTTAACAAACGAATGATGGACCGAAAACAGTCAGATCCCAAAAATATATGCACAAAGGAAACTTACCAACGATGTGGGTTTTTTATATAAAATATAAAGGCCAGGAAGCCATATACAAGTAGGATGTAAAAGGATGTGGAGGATGCCACATACTCCTTTCCTACATTCTCGAACTATGCAGAGGCGCTGCCGCCAGGCGGCGGCCGCCTCAGACCTCCAATAAGAAATGATCAAGACGAAGCTGACTGCCGTTCTCGCAGGAACAACAGATGATACAAACAACAGACTATGCTAAACAAGACAATGTTTCTAATCGAAAATTATGTAAAAACAAATTTGCTTGATATCAGTTCAACATAATTAAAATGATAGTATTCTATATTTATATTTTATTGTCTTATATATTATATATAAGACAATAAAATCACTAGTACCGAAATAATCTAAGGAAATAAACAAAGACAAAACAACAAGGTGACCTAACGCCATCTATGATAAATAAAATATAGATTTTCTAAGGATCCCATTCAACTAAATTATATTGTTCACGATAGATATCGCTATACGATCCACTATGGATTGCCAATATATGGCACTCGAATCTTAAGGGTACGAGGCGTCGAAAAAAAAGTGTTACAACCAGTCTCTGGATTTGCTATCTATATTTATACCAAAGATTGTAATTGTCGATTGAGCAATCTGCTCACCCCCTCACTATGGTAGTACACGCAGCAGTCTTTGCTGTTGCACGAATGGGCAGGTCCGTTCGAAGAAGTACTGCCTTGCAGAAGACCGACTCTAAGTGGTAGTATCATATTTCTAAGATAATGTGGTGAGTGAGGTTACCGGGGTCAACTTTATTGATGTGGCAACGCGAGTACTATAAAAGTCCATGAGCAGCGGTAACGACTTAACGTCAGGTGAACAGCCACGTCGTTTGCCGTTTTCTTTCTCAAAAAAGATAAAATCAACATAATCACTCTAGTACTTTGGGTCTGCTTTGGAGTCGAGTAAAGCGGGGACCAAATGCGTATTGCGGAAGAATCCATTAAGATAATATTCGCATTCCGCAACGGAAATTCGTCGATGCGGCGCACTAGGGTGGCCGCACAATAGCGGCAGTCTGTCAGAGTGATTGACACGGCACGCTCGCAGAACGAAGAAAAATATGGCTTTGGTGCCTTTATTAAGATTGATCGACGAAGGGCACGCCCCTGGGAACTGTGCATCAGACGAATATGGACGCATTGAATTTCATTTACAAGTATACATTTTATCCTTACTTAACATCATTACTCTTAAGCCAATATCTCCTGGTGGTGGTTTCATTAAACCCGAACAATCACGGAGAGGTGTTAGAACACTAGAGTAACAGCAAGCTGGGAATCCATATGTGTATATAGATTGCTTTTTAAATATTTTTACATGTGCAGTTGTTAAAGTTTGTAGAAAAAGTACTAAAAGATTGTCGCCGCTGTGGGAACCGAACCCACGTCTTCGGCATTCGCGGCCATACGTTTTAGCCACTAAGCTAAACGGCTTTTCTACAAATTTTAATGTTAAAAGTTAAGTGCAGAGATTAGTACTATTAAAAATTTTAATTTCTAACGTGCAGTTGTTTCATGATCCACTTTATATAAAGACCAGCCTGGTTAACCTACACTTAAAATGGCGATTAGCAAGCTCGGTGACGTTGATTTCAGGTTAATGTTAGGATTTCATAGCGAACTTTGACGAAACATCGTTGTCGAATAAAATACATTACGTTTTAACAATATTGGAAACAGCTTAGGAATGAATGTGTTCGACCTTCATAATACATACCAGTCAATGTCAGGTGTAATAAAGTCCTAATAACGCTATTTCTTATGAATCGGTTTCATAATTATAATCTTCACTAGCTTATCGAACACTTGAAATTGAATAGAAGTCGAAGGTGTCAGTTAACTTTCCAAATTAATTGGATTTTCAACAATGGAAACTGTAGCAATAATATATTAAGTACGAACAAACTCATATCGTCGATCGGCCCTTATGGCTGCTCTGAAAATTCGGTTGCTATTCACAATTTCGATTATACCATCCTCAATATGAATTCGTTGACCGAAATGAATTAAAAGGTACCATGGCATTTTTATTACAATACCACTCATTCGCGTCCCGTCCCGCGAAGAAAAAACATCCGCAAGTTATCAATTGCCGTTTGAACAACAATGGATGATGCTCTAAGAGTCAATTTGGTTCCTCAACTTCAATTATGAACCACTCCCGCAATACACGCTCCGCCTTTATGATCAACAAAAGCAGATGCCCCAATTTTCTAAGTGGTGCTCGAAACACGGTTCATTTAAGCTCTCTAATGATTCTGTTGACTGTACAGCCTATTTCCGTGCAGTTCCGCTATCGTGATTAGAAACGTGGTTTTTGCTAATTGAAAATTATAATGGTTTATTATGATAAAAGGTGCAAAACCCAGTTTTTATATATCATTGTGTGACAGTGTTTAACAACTTATCCTAATCTTAACATAATTCTTTCATTTTTTTAAATATTGCCCTTACTTTACGATAACATTACCCTGTGTTATAAGGACCTTTTACAAATATAAATTTCACGTGGTCAAACATCCAGATGCGAAAAAACCATCTATGGGATCGAATCCATGACCCCCGACGCCGAAGCCAATAACTTGACGAAAAATTCTACCCATTGTTGAGGTGTATAAAATGATGGGCTAAGACTTACACTTTATTTGAAGGTGGCAACGCATCTGCAACTACTCCTACGGGTATTGCAGGTAACCGCTAGCTCGCTTGCAGCTTCTAAAAAACCGTACTGCCATATATCGCTAACTGATAAAATTAAGTGTTCTTTACTTTCAGAACATTTTTCAAATAATTAAATATTGTACGTAAAAGTAAAAAAAATTTGGTTTTTAACGGACATTATTTGTGCTGCCGTATTTAAGTGTAATAGGACAGATCAAATTGAGAATAGGAATATTTGATAAGTCACGTGGGAATTTGTAAAACATCATCAGCCGTAAGACGTCCACTGTTGAATATAGGCATCCCCCTTAAGGTGTGTATAGACTACAACATTTTCTGGAGCATTTCTGTGACAATGTAACGTTCTTACGAATGGTACAATACACGCAAAAGCTCAGTTTCCAAAGCATTTCCATGTAATGTAACGTTCCTGCGAATGCTCGGTGTTATGTTACGGGTAAATGCTCACAGCGAGTGTGCATTTACCAACATTTCGTTGTACCTTGCGTTCATTCTTTTTTGAAATGTCGGACCTACAAGTTGCGTGTGCTGCGTTTATTTTGATGAATTATATTAGAAGAAAAAAGAAAAACAGAAATAGAAGATGGTGGCAAATGAACATTTATAACAGAAGACAAATTCTTGGAGGTGTGCAATTAATGTTAGACTTAAAATCGCCCGCACTCGTGGCTCGACGAAATTTTACACCAATATGCAATATGGTTTGTAACAAAGAGGCGAGCGTGCTGACGTTTAGTTCGTGAAAGGATGATACACTAGAACATATCATAGAGCGGCTCGTTGTTCTGTTACAAGTAAATGTTGTAGTCTATACTCACCTTTAGAACGCCACAACGAACGACACTTTGATATTTGCATTCACCGCATATTTGCACAGGTTGATCAACCTGTGCAAATATGCGGAAAGCCGATAGATGCAGGTGGCTCATGATAGTGTTTCGTAGCAGACTGTGGACTCAAACAGGCTGTAATGATGATTATGATGATAAAATAAACACTGTAGCCTGAAATACCAGAGCTTATACTTCCGTTTTTTTTTTTTATGTGAATAGTTGTCAAACGAGCAGACGGTTCACCTGATGTTAAGTGAATACCGCCGCCCATAGACATCTGCTACACCCGAGGGTTTGCAGATGCGTTGACAACCTTTTGAAAATTGGGCTCCGGTCACCTCACTGACCAGACGAAACGCGAAAGTATTATACTTTCACTTTACGCCGGTCTTCTGTGAGGTCGTGGTACTTATCCGGACGAGCCTGCCCATTCGTGCAACAGCCGAGGCTGCTGCGTGGCCCTACCACAGTTAATTGTGTTATTGATCTTTAACAAAGTGCGGAACTTGTTACCTTGCCCGCCGAACGAAAACAAAAAACAGAAACAGTTACAGTCCAAGGTAGCAAGGTAGCAAGAGGTTACACTGTTGTTGTATGATGTTTGGCTCTATGATGTGCAGAAACTTTACAAAGGTAGACCACGAAAATACGAGTTATTGGTTCACGTCACGCACGCAAAATGACGTACATCTGCCGAAAGCGGCAGCGAATATGGTAATGGCGCGCCGGTAGATAGGCCGCGTTGATTAATTGCCAACAGTGACCGATTCCCTGTCGTAATCTGCGTTCAATTAAAGTTTTATTGCCGATTTCATCAACAAAACATTAATAGAACGCGTTTTATCATAAGCTAGGCATATAGGAGGCGTTTTGATGCTTAATAATTCCAATCATGTACCTAATAGCTTTCTTTAAAAACATTTTTTAAGAGATATCCTATCTTGCTTGTAAACGACAACCAGCCGTTGGAACTAAATAAGCTGGATTAAATGCATGGCTGGTAGAGCCACGCAACAATCTTCGCTGTTGCACGAATGGGACCTGCCGTTGGAAAAGAACCAGGACCTCACAAAAGACCGGCGTGAAGTTTACGGCCACCTTCTTGATTTCAACCCTTCATGGGAAGAAGCACCCAGAGCCGGAACTTGTGCTGTGATTCGAACCCACGCCCAGTAGCGCAGCTGCCTTTAAACTGCACCCCCGACCACGATCATTTTCTATTATAATTTGGATTAAAACGTTTGTGCTTATATTGTGACGGTCAGATAATAAAACAAGTCAAGTTTAAATCCTGGGACGTACACGTGTACGACCATGGATTGGTATCGTACGCGCTGTTTCTTGATAATAAATATATTTTTACCTAGTCAAGTGTTATGGGAGCCGGAAGGCGTTTTAAAAATGCAACTTTATTTTAATTAGACTGAATATTGGTTACAGTTCCAACTAAAGTATGTATGCTCGCTACCAGAGTTGGCTTAAGACTGACTTACAATTCTACTCTCATACTCTCATGAAATAAAATACTATCTGGTATTTGGAATTCCAGGAATGTTATTAACATCTGTTTAGCTAAGTATTACTTATTACAAATTAATACAAATTAATATATTGCTACAAAGTAATATATTGCTACAAAGTAATACATTGATTAAATTAGCTCGCTGACGCGGGCATTCGTGGGGTCTCAGCATACAGGACTACCTACTTCATTTATTTTTATTTTTGTTATGTCATTCAAACTTTTATTTATTTTCTGTTATTACCCTACTATTGAATAAAAGACCAACAACTGCTGTTATAATTTAATAAAACAAAACCAAACGCTTATTCATTTCTGTTTTTATAAATTCTAACTAGTTAATTACTAGTTAGTGGGTAAGTGGTCTACGTTTACTGCTACAATTTCCTTATCTATCTTGATCATACCAAATAATTCAAAATTATGGACCCTCCTTGTTGTTGAAAAGCACAAATATTGAAGTATCTAAAATTAAATTGGCAGGTAACATTTAAACCAAACGTAAGCGGGAGGGTAGGTCCAATGGAAAAATGAAATTCGTAGCTTATATTCTGTTAAAAAGTTCGCCGATGAATATTTCGCTATCGTAAATAACACAAATAGAAAGCGAGCGTGGTGCATTTCAACAGAGTTAAGGCTGAAATGAAAATAAAATCCATCAATAAATACGTAACAATTTTTAACAGATGATTTATACTGGCTGTTCCTTAATTTTTGTTAACCTGGATTTAATAGTTACGTTATGTTATAACAGTATTCTAACCTCGTATGTAATAAAGCAGAACCACAAATCTGCAGGGTCATAATTATTATAACTTCACTTTATGATCGTAAAAGGAATATAGGTGCGCGGATTGTTTCATATAGGTGGAGTGTTCCATACTATCATAATAGTATATTTTATCAATTATAACGTGTGTCTTAAAGTATCTCTTCAGGTGGCGAAGGATATTTATGAATATTTTTGTATGCGGAGGATTTATGTTTGTAAGTCTGAGTGAAGTTTGAAGTGATAATTTTAAGAAATAGTCCTTGAAATATCGAACTAAATAACTCAGTAACCTAGTCACAGTGTTCTGAATAAGTTTTTTTTTTAAAGTTGTAAAGTCAAATAAAAGTTTATTCGACTTGTACTATTAAATCATAAGTACTCTATCATAACTCGATTCAGACAGAATTTACGTGTCACTAACTTCGGTTTAAGCGGCGACCTGACCTTTGTGAGTCACGAGGTAGGTTTCGGCATGCGGCTTCCGTATCTTTTTATGGCTAATGGGCGTTTTAAGACCGGAATACATATAATATGAAAAATCATATATTTATTACATAGTGTAAAGGATCTAACCTTCTCGTTTTGAAGTCGGTTAGTAACAATCATATAATATGAAAAACCATATATTGTATACTGTAAACGATATAAATACAGATGTAAAAATAATTGATTCAAATTCTAAAAAACAATGTAGGTAAAAGAAGTTAAGATTTTCTTCGGTGTGGCAAACAGACGTTTAGATTAGTTGCTTTACTAAACAGTTGTGTCGTGAGACCGTTAGGGACGCGAATCCCGAAGACGTGGGTTCGATTCCAACAGCTGCGAAAAACTTTTTGTACTTTTTTCTACAAATTTTAATGTGTAATCTGAAGTGCAAGCACTAGCACTATAAGAAATTAAAATTTCTCAAACACTTTTATGTCATTTGCATTTACCATTGAATGTATACTATTGCACGTCGTTAAGTATTTATCACTTACGTAACTGAAGTTTCCGCAAGGGTTGATGTTAGTCCCCATCTTATTATGTTTACGTTATCTCTGAACGAAGCGAGTAGCGACGGTGATGGAGAGCCACTTAAAGTTGTCACGATTGTCAAAAGCCGATAAAGTTTGATAGATCGCAGTGTATTAAGCTGAACAACAGATAATCTTTCTATACGAAACAAGTCTTTGCATTAATTTGTTACTAAAGCCACAACTACTGTGATCTAAACAACAGATAATCTTTCTATTCCTACCGGACAAGTATTTGCATTAATGTGAAACTAAAGCCACAATTATCGTGATTTGCAATTCATAATAGGAATGAAATAACTATAACCAATTAAATCTCTATCAAAATATGCTATGTGAGTGAAGTTCTTAATAACAATCTTAGGAGGATGTTTTCTATCGGAATCCTAACCCCATCTACAACACCTGTTCGTTTGACATAATTTCATAATATAAAGATAGTTTCAATGTTTGTAATGTTATTTTAATAACTATATATGTTATTTAAATAAGCTGCAAAGTTTAAAGTTGGGAAAGATTCATTGGTGCTTCCAAAACATCTTAATGACGTAACCTTTGTTTCAGCTGGTGTACGGACTGTGGACGTGCAGGCAGTGGAGGGGATGGTGGCGCAGTTCCCTTGCGACCTTGGCACCGCTGCCAACGACAAGGTGTACATGGTGTTCTGGTTCAGAGACGACGCCGGCATCCCGCTTTACAGGTACGAATCGTCGCAGATAAACACTTGTAAAATCACCTGTAATAACTGGATTTTGTAAATATCTACGCTCGTCTGCAAGTCATCATTTAAATAAACGACAGACAATATCGATGTCAAAATCGGTTGATTAAATGAAATCCTGTTTTTTTACAATTTTTCGGAAAAAAACGGCATGAAATTTTAAAAAGGTTTTAAAGCGTAAGGGATAGAAATATTTTCGGTATTATAAAAAGGTTATATACTGTGGCTCCGTGTATAGAACTGAAAAAAATGTAAAAGAGGATGTCTGAAATGTTCTTAAACATAAATGCGACTATATGGTTTCTTAACATAGCTAAGTTGAATTTAAAGAACAGATTCAACTCTAGGTTCAGTTTATACAAGTTTTAATAAGCAATAAAAGCAACAAATCAAAAGAAGACAGCCTTCGGGGAGCAATAATTAATTCATAACTCCGAACGTTTGTTGCCCGACGGAAGTTCACAATTTCACACTTTGCGAATTTGGTTTACAGCACCCCGGAGTATAGAAGCTCACGTGAAATACTATAATTGGTACATCGAAATAGCTGAGTTCCATTTTTTTAGGATTATTCCTCAGTTGATTTCTAAATACCACTATAATTACAGCGAATTTGCCATATGGTTCTCAAATGGCTACATGTTTGATTGTTCTAAGGCAAAAAGGTCTTGAGACGGTTTTTAATTTCTAACACTGTCTCTTCAGCAGTGTTCACACTGGAACTGGAACATCGAGTCATTTTCTATTTTAGACTTTTTCCATTTTAATCGGTCCGTATTAAATGTAGATGTGTCTACGATGTGTCTACGATGCTACGATGAAACTGACCTGACTGTATCATCTTTCATACAAACCAGTTTCATTGTTAACTATGTACATTTTTAATATAAACTGCTGAAAAAGCTCTTGATTCTTAAATATTATCAAACGTGTACCAACGTTATATTATCAGATTTCACAAATGCAAAATCACTGTCTTACATATATGCCGCGCCTATGGCAACAAGGTTGACGCCTTTTACGTTTTAGACTAATTAGCCTCAGTAAAAAGTGTATAACATTATATCATAAATATTTCTCTGTTTTTGTAGATCCCCAAAAACCTTTTTCTTTTTTTAACTTTTACTTTTGAAAAAGCATTAGAAAATTTAGTTTCTGTTAATGTAATCGGAATATACATCAGAACAGTGATCATAAAACTTTGTTATCGACCATACTGGTACTAAGCCGAGTTTAACTGACGGTCAAAATAATAAAACGAAATAACAGAAATTATGCATGAAAAACATATTTACATGCATCTGTCCATTAGCATTTGTAATAGAAGGCATCTACTATTATATATTACTATTAGCTTATTAAATAAATAACTGAATGCAATACTAGAAAAAAAATAAAAGATACTGCGCAACATACAGGAAGAAAATAAATGAAGGAATATATTTTAATAACTTTTGCCAATGGAAAGCGTTTTTACTGTTATATTTCCACTTTCCACTACTTTCCACGCCAAATCATTTCTCTGTCAATTAATTAGAAGTCCTATAAAAAGTTAATAAAAACTGTTCGCTGGTATCCGTTCTTAATTAATTTTTCTTTAATTTACCCACAATAAATTGTATATTTTCGAATAAAATATATAAGAAAACGATACAAAACTAAAAGCGATTTAAAAATGGCGTTCTGTAGAATGAGAGCTTTAATAAATACGCCGGTTAGGGTAACGAACGTTCGACAAATGCCGGGAAATGCATTAGTGGTAATGATGCTATTAGAGAAAACCCATGGTGCTGATAGGGTAAAATCTACGAATATTAACAGGCTTAACTCGGTTTTTGGCGACTGGTTTAGTGGGTACTGGACCTGCCCCTTACGCCAGAGGGTGTGGGGTTCATTCCCACGACTGGAAAATATTGTGCGATGAACATAGGGTTTTGTCAGTCTGGATGTTAATAAATGTATAATATTTATTTACAAAATAATAAATTGTAAGTTAAGTATGTTTATCTAGTACCCATAGTACAAGTGTCGCTTAACTTGGGACTGGAGCAAATTTTATAAAAATGTGTCTTAAAATATTTATTTATTTATTGAATTCAATTTGAATGCTGGTCGAAAAGTACATAAATTTCCCTATTAAATTTGAAAAATTAGGTGAAAAAGATTCAATTTAAAGTATATCAGAATAAATGATTTTGCTAAACATATGACTTCGGTGTCGGGGGTCGTGGGTTCGATTCCCACACGGGGTAAACATTTGTTTGACCCACAGATAATTGTTCCCGATTTAGGTGTTTGCTTCTCTATGAGAGTAGAGGTCAGGCAGGTGGCTGTTCGTAAAAACATAGCCAAACCCGCTTACAACAAAATTCACAAGTTGTATCGACCCCACCGAGGTGTGATAAGAGCAGAAGGATGAGTTATTAGGATAGGACAGCTTCTACAATTTTAGAGAATATGCGTTTGTAGTAAAAAAATAACTTTAAAAATAACACAGAACAATATTAGATAAAAAAAAAAGTTAAATAAGGCAGTATTTATAGACCCTATACTTTGTTTAAAAAGGCGATCACGTTTTGAAATTGATTTCAATAATTACTTTCCATATCCATAAAACTCTTATATATATCTTAAATATAATAAACTAAATTCTCTAATCCGTTTATATACTACGAAATTCAAACGCAATTGATTATATTCAAAAAACAAAATTTATCAATTTCATTTACGCCTCAATTAAATTGATTTACGTACAGTGTTTATCCATTGAGAGAAATCCGTGTAAGGGAGAGCCGTGGTCCTCAAAGCATAATTAATAGGCCCCCCGGATTAATGCTGACCTGGGTCCCTGAATTGATGCGGGTGAGATTAACGCGCCTACCTACCTCTGAATTATAAAACAATGGGGTACACACGAGATGGATTCTTTTGCCGTTAGCGAGTATAGCCGAACTCAAGCCGGCGTAATACCTTAGCGCGGTCGTTAAAGAAACGAGCCGTGTGCGAATTGACGCGGAATGGTGACGCCGTGACTTGACAACTAGGCAATGAAATCCCCTTTATTACTACTTCACGGCATTAATACTTCCAGTGTTAGGGGCCAATTTAAATCGCTTCGGAGGGTACTTTCGTCTCGTTAAGTACATTTAAAAGACCATATTACTTAGCTTAGCATGGCTATGTTTATTTAAATGCTGCTTTATTTCAAACTGCGAGTGTTAGAAGAATTACTGGGAATTATTTAAAATGATTTTGATGTCTTAGTCGCATCACACAAAATCATCATTTTAAATTTATAACAGGGAAACGTTTCAAACCGTTTTGTTTATCTATACACATATGCTACGTCGCTCGGTAACTTCCGCAACTCGTTACAGCCTGACCCTCGTACAGCTTGCGAGGGCCGCCTAAATATTCCAAACGCTCGGCAACATCAAATCGCTCATTTCCTACAAAGCACCCGACCCGTTCCTGTATCATCCCGTTCGGAGGGTTCCGCAGTAAATCTAGCCGGGGATAAAACACTGAGCAGGCTCCATCCCGGAGTGATGTCACGACCGTCATCCCAACGCGTAATCCCAACGATGAAATATTGCCGCCGTCCGACGCCACTGTTCGAGGATTAGAAATTACTTTGCGCGTAAATAACAGGTTGATTGATGGTAACACTTAATTCAACGATTGCGAAACCTCTCGGCTGAGAGTTTTAACGGAAAATCATCTTTGGTGTAAGCGATAAAACCTGATGAGATTCATTAGAAGAAGTCGTTTAGCGTTTAGCTAACGGGCAGGGCTACCTCTTTCCAAATATATTACGGATGTTCCACCAAAAAATCCGCTGGATCATCATACTTGGCATGTCATCGAAATACATCACGATACATGCAATCAAAATACTCACATTTTATTTTTCCCACGATTTCCTCATGATGGAAAGCAGCACTTAAACGCCATCCAGCAAATACCTGGGTCTTGGCACTGGGATTTAAAATCAGGTTCCTCGACTAAAAAGTTAACGAAAAATTTGAGTTAACAAGGTCGTTAAGGACAAGCGCATAGAGCAAGCCTAAACTTACAGTCAAGAGATTATACTTATTAACTTTACAAAAGGAGTTCTGACAGCTGTTTCCGCATAGAAAGAAATAAATGTTCCCGAAAGCAAATTCCTGAACCGGAACAGCATAAACATTATTACTAAGAGCAGAGCGATGTTACAGTCGAGGGGAGAGAATTTGACACCGCACACAATACTATTAACGAAAACACCAGTTCCTTTGCGGTGGATCTAATTAGGCGTGCTGAATTTATCATCGGCGAATGTCGGTAACGTGAGGACTCTATAAATTACAATTTAAGACAATAGATGCTCAACGTACAATAGAATAGTACTATGGAATTAATGCTGATTCTGTTCTTCTACCATTGTATTCCCATGACTTATGGGTATCCATATCTATAATAAGCACTTAATCTTCTTAATCAGCAGTAATCGACTTAGGTGTTTTGTTCGAAGATACAATATTAATAGCGAAATGATAAATAACTGTGCTATCACAGGAAATACACGATACGAGAAAATATACTTCGACAAAACCCATGTGATAGAAATATTTACAATTAAACTAGCGGACTCGGCAAACGTTGTTTTACCATATAAATTATTTGTAGGATAGAAAAAAATGTTAGGGGTGGACTACGCTTAACATTTAGGGGAATGAAAAATAGATGTTGTCCGATTTTCCACCCTAGCCGATATGCACACAAAATTTCACGAAAATCGGTTGAGCCGTTTCGGAGGAGTTCAATTACAAACACACGAGAATTTTATGTATTAGATATAAACATAACATAACTAGAAAAGCTATTCATATTTCAACAAGTCAACTGAAAAGCCGACTGTAAAACTAAATAAATGCTTGTAATGACTTTAATGTGGATCAAAAGCATATTGATAAAAAATAAATCAAAAAAGAATACGATGCAACATGTTCGTCAGGTTTTAATTACTCAGAACTTCTTATCAAATATTACTTATAAAACTCGTAGAGGTAAAAGCATTGGTCCGTTAAAACCTCAACCTACTAACAATTTTCGTGTCAAGGTTCGTAAGCTTAGTAATTTATTAACTAATTCATCACCCATTCATGTAAGAGATGCGCCGCATAAAACGCTGTATGGACCAATACCTAGACACTACACACGGCCGCTGGGAACAAAAGAAGCAGCAAAGGCCAAATGCAGTCATTAAAACACGTTCGTACAATTGAGAATTGTATTCAACGCGGCGCAATGAGGAAAGCCCTCGCGACTGTACGTCGCCGCTGAAAGATTTATGGGCCGGGGCTCAACTGCTCGTGTGTCACCATGACAACAATTAACGAGCACGCGAATTAGAGGGGCGTGAATAAGGCAACGGGGAACGCGCGATTGTACTCCTGCCATCTAGAACGCTGTCGCAGGTGGAAATATTAACTGCGCTCTTAAGATCTACACTTGGATAGCACCTGGCTAGCGTTAATTTTATACAATTCTTTGTGGTATTTTTTATGTGGGAAATGAGCTGGCGGTTCACCTGATGTTAAGTGATAACCACCGCCCATGGACATTTGCTATACCCGTAGTTGCAGATGCGTTGTCACCTCTTAATAAAGTGGGCCCCGGCTACCTGACTCGCCGGACGAAACGCAGAAGTGTAACACTTCTACTTCACTCCGGTCTTCTGTGAGTTCGTGTTACTAACCCTGACGGACCTGCACATTTGTGCAACAGCGAACACTGTTGCGTGGTCCATAGTTAAAAAAGTGTCGTAGCTTAAATTCAAATTGACATTGCCAAAATATCGAGTGTACATCACTACATAGTATAAAACAAAGTCGTCCCGCTGCCCGTCTGTCCCTGTGTATGCTTAGATCTTTAAAACTACGGAACGAATCTTGTTGCGGTTTTCGTACTAGATAGAGTGATTCAAGAGGAAGGTTTATATGTATAATACATTGCACCCGTGCAAAGCCGGGGCAGGTCGCTAGTACAACTATAAATTAAAATTCACCCGAAATAAATTACAGTTTTTCTAACATTAACTTTATAAATTATAGTTTTTGAAACCATAGTTTCGGAAAATAGGAATTTCGATTTGGTATAAATAGACTTGAAAATATTGGTAAACTAGCAAATACTTTGATGAGCACTAGAGCACCTAAACTTAGTAACTAAAATTACGCCAATTGGTGTAATGATATTGAAACTCTATAGACTGCTATCTCTTTCCGTATTATATATTCTATATAATTTGCCAAAATCATTTACAAATGTCATATAATGTAAACCGGCATAATTTTTAAGCACCGCGAACTAAGGACATGCGTCATCTTCATTAAAGACATCATTGATTTTTATAGCAATGGAAGACAGGAAAACAGAATTTATAAATAGTATTTAAAATCAATTACGAATAATAAATATTTTGCGTCATTATTTTACATTAATCTAAATATTTTGTTATAAGTACTTGGTGATTGACGATTTTTGGTAATAGTTTGAAATATAGATACTTTTCTACAATTGACATAAATTATATTTGCTGCAAGATGTTTCGAAGTCAAGAAAATAAAGTGATATTCATGTATTACATATTAAAAAAATACTCTTACATATATTATAATCTTGAAATAGACGAAAACTATAAACTATATGTATTTTCATAATTATCGCATAATGAGTCACTTGTTATTGTGCTTTCATATTACCAAGTGCTGCCAAATAGAATACATTGTTCACTCTTACTATACAATTTAAGTATAATTTTACTTTGAATGTTTCGAACAAGTTAACGCATAAAATAGAATTTAACATTATGCCCTCTTTATAGAAAAGTGGTGACTCATTTCCCTTAACATTAAAAAAGAAATTACAAAACTAAGGGAATATAGTGAAACTTTTCCTTAAGCTTGTAAATGTACAGACTATATATAATCAAACTAAAATAATTTCTCGTGTTTAGAGTTGAAATTTTATAACGACTTTTACTATTATCACGATATTTTAATTAATCTGATCTTTAACACTAATATTGCACAGAATGTGAGATTTACCATTATTTGTAAATTGTAAGTAGTATTCCAAAAATGTAAAAGTTATTCTAAGTAAACGTATTAAACAGATTCCTATGCGACGTTATTAACCTTTTCTGGGAGCGGCCCACGCTAGATAGAATGTTTACATGTGACCCAATAAACCTAATCCCCCATGAACGCGATATTCAAATAGCACAATCGTCTCACTCGGTGCGAGTTTATTTTGCGCCAGCGACCCGTCTCGCCCCAGTTTAATCCGACTACGTGATTGCATCACCGTCTTTTCCAATTAAACTCACGACACGACCTGAACATTTAAATTAGCATCGCTATCTCTAAAGGAAACTCGCGCAACGTCACTAGTCTAGATGCGCAGCACTCCGAGCATGAACCGAACTTGACATTTAAGTCTCTCCAACAACTTATTCGTATATAAGAGTTTTCGTTCAAAGAAGGTGACACTTTTTCTAATTATCTGCTCAGCGTGCACCGTAAAGTTTGGAAGCTGGAAGACGTGATTTTAATTTGAACTGCATTACGGCGGGGAAGCTGAAAATGTGTTGCCTTCAATTTATACGTGCTTGGTTTGTGCTCATGAGGTACATTAATATGTCTGTCATAGAACTATCTACTTAACCGTGGTGAGCGAGGTAACCGTTTAAATATGATTTAAAAAAAAAATATTTTTCAATATCCAAAATTGCAATTGGTACCTAAGCTCATTTAATTAAGTATAAATTTGACTACTTCATTTATTTCTATTTATCTTTTTAATACTGGATAATGGGATTCGGAGTAGCGCATACCTGCCGGTTATTCGCATTTTTAAAGCTCTAAATCGTAAATAACATTTTATTCTGTAAAAATATTTTATATCTGGATTGAGGACATATATGGGTCATGGTGGGACATATAACATAATCAAATATTACTCAAATCGGAAACATCAACATTTTTTACCTGTCCGCTTCGCGTGGAATGCCCCACCTGATAAGTCAGCAATTCAAACTATCAATTTCATTGGTGCACGCACCGGAAATTGAACTGAGGTTGCTCGAGTAGGTATATTGAATTAAAGGAGAGCGCAAGGACAATGAGCTACCGTGGCTCTTAACTATCAGAGTGACTATCGCACGCACGAAATCAAAGATGAATTCATGACCATTGTAAAAATCTACAGTCGTACGTTTCTCGAATGAAAGCAATATATTTATAATGATTCCTTTAGTTTACGAGAATACTCACATATCTAACCGTGACCATGGAATCATTGAAGGGCTCGACACGTCGGGAAATAAAATAGAAAAAATTGAACGCTTAAAAATCCGTAAATTAGATAAATTTTATTTATAATGCTAAATAGTCAAAAGATGTGTACAATTATTAATAGATGTGTTGCCATTTCGTTAAAATAGTAAATTAAATAGTAATTAATACAAACGTATTAATCTAAGATTGAACGATCACAGGTGATAAAAATGATATCTTTATTTTATTTCTGTCATCCATGATTGCACAGTAAACAAGAAACATGTCCCAATTAAAAGATGACGAAATAGAATTTACCTTTATATTCTATTGTGAGCTGAGAATTCTACTAGAATATAAACAGTGGCCAACATGAAATTATTGTATTGGAATTTGTGTGGAAAAGTCCAGATAGTATTTGTGTCAAGAATAGAATGGGAATCAAAATATAGAAATAGTTATATACGTACGCACACAAAATTTAACACGGTTGAAGCTAATAAAGGCGTATAGAAAAGCAATCATGTAAATTGCCCGCTGCTTGATCAATAAAAATTACCTCGTCTTCGCCACCCGAGTCATTTTTGTTTATATCATTATGTACAGTTTATAGCCTTACCACAACGTAAGTTTACAGCGGAAAGTTAAATATTGGTTTCTTAAGTAAATATTCACATTTGTTTCAAAGGTTTTTTCTGTGGGTTTGAAAGTTTTAAAGAAATCATATACAGACGGACATCTGCATCACCCAACAGGATGCAGATGCGTTGACAACCTTTAAAAACCGGCCAAATGCGAGTAGGACCCGCGCACGACGGGTTCCGTAACATTATCTATAAAAGCTGCAAAAAAATCATGTATGTTGTATTGGAGCCCCGCTTAAACATTTTTCATTCTGTTTTTAGTATTTATTGTTATAGCGGCAACAGAAATACATCATCTGTGAAAATTTCGATGGTCTAACTATCACGGTTTATGAGGTACAGCCTAGTGACAGACAGACAGCGAAGTCTTCGTAACAGGGTCCCCTTTTACCCTTCGGGTACGGAACCCTAACAAATGGGCCTCGGTTATCTTACTCACCAGACGAAACGCGAAAGTTTAATACTACCATTTCACGCCGGTCTTCTGTGAAGCCGTGGCACTTCCCGAACAAGCCTACCCATTCTTGCAACAGCAGAAGTTGTTATGTGGCCTTACCACAGTAAAAGTACACGAATAAGAAAAATTGATTAATGATCATCGATAGCACATGGAATGAGCTTTGGAAAACCAAAAGACATGTTGTTGGTCACGCCAGATGATTGATAAAGTTAACCTAATTTTCTTGTTGTACGTTTGGAACAATATTAATCTTTTTGGCCTTCGAAGTTATTGGAGATTGTGTAGAAATTTTACTACGTGAGTTTGTTATCTTATGTGAGAAGGTGGCAATTGAGCTGGCGGTTCACCTGATGTTAAGTGATAACCGCCGCCTATTTACATTTGCAACCCCCGTAGGGTTGCCACCTTTTTATAAAGTGGGTTCCGGCTACCTCACTCGCCGGACGATACGCAGGAGTATACACTTCCACTTTACGCCGGCCTTCCGTGAGGTCGTGGTCTTACCTGGACGACCCTGCTCATTTGTGCAGACTGTTGCGTTGCCCTACCAGTTGCAAATGATAACGAAAACCCATAGAGTTATTTTCTCCGTTCAATTATTTCACTTGGAAAACTGTTTGCAGAGGATTTTTTGTAATCCCTTCCACATTTGAGTCGATACAAATCTTATCCTTAGAGACTGTTTGGTTTTTTTAATAACTGCCTATTAATTTTGTTACTTATTTTATAACTCTCTTGCAATACAACGGTTTTCTTATGTCACTTGTTTAGGTTCATTTGCAACTGCGAAGTGTTATTTATATTGAAACTGTAATTTAATCAAATTTATTTACTTATTTCAAAAACCTTAAATATTAATGCAAATATCTTAAATTGTGATTTCGTGACATTCTCTACTAGTCTGATACTACAGTTTTGTAGTACAAAATTTTAGAGCCGTGATAGCTCAGTGTCCGGGCGCTCGCCTTTCATTCAATATACTCGAGCAACCTGAGTTCGATCCCCGGTGCCGGCGCCAATGAAGTTTTTAACTTTAAGTGCTGACTTATCACGTGCTCCGCGGTGAAGGATAACATCGTGACAAAATCTGCATATTTTCGAATTAATAACAAAAAAATATATATTTCGAAGATATGTGAAGTCCGCCAATCCGCAGTGGGGCCGCGTGGTGGACTATGCCCTGATACCCTCTGTATAGAGGAGGCCATTGCCCAGCAGTGGGACATGTATAGGCTGTTACTTTACTTTACTTTTTTACTAAATTTTATTGATAGCCATATTGCAAGATCGTGTACTTAAAAAGATGTTATCCCCCATATGGAATTATTTTCAACGATTGTTGAAACAAGATCCTAAAGTTGTAATTTGCCTTGGTTTGTTCATGGAAAGTATTACGTAAAACTACAACAGAAATCACCCGAATTAATCGCCAACAAATGAGTTGAGGGAGGGCTATGACTGGCAGTCTATCATTTTTATGACGGTCATTTGTTTCCGTTAGAACAACTACATTTTGGAAGAGCAAGCTAGATGCTTGTAGGTCAACCTTGTAAATGTCAAACATTAGACTAGTAATCATGTAAAGCAATAGGGAATTTCTGAGACATGAATCATTTGTCTTGTGCCGTGTACTATTTATCTTATTTTTAGTAGTATACTGTAAGCTGAAGTTTATTTAATAAAACATTTGAATTCTTTACCTGTATTCCTATTTTAAGTAAGCTTCGAAAATTTCATTATTTGAAAAGTAGATAGACTTTATTTTTTAAGTATCGAAATAAGGATCTTATTACACAAGTAAATAAATGAACAGTGTTTTATTTTTGTTGAAACGTTTTATTGTTTACATTTTAATATTTTCACCGATATATAAGATTATTTTAAGTGTAATATATATATTAGTAAGAAATTATACTTGACACGTCGGTGATATTTCTTTAAGGAAAATTGCAACATCCAGTGTTATCGCTTTATGTTTATGCTAATAAAAGCATCAACTACTTGAGGTATTGTTGCTGCATACAAAAGTAGTTATTTAATAATTAGCCTGCTTATTGCATTTCCATGTAGGTATTATTATTTGATCCCATTTACAATTTAATACAAGTTTTCTACATAACATTGCGATGAGAATATAGAAGTTTTGTTATTTTTACTTGTGTTTATATATTGATACGTGAAGCACGAACTTGTACACCTTTTTATAAGAATTGAGTGGACAGAGGAGTGTGCGATTTCCCACACTTATAGTTTATATAAAGTAGTGTAGGATACTATCATCTTATTTTTCATTCATTCTTACTCTTATTCTTCTATCATCAGTGCATTAAGCACATGATGACATTGATAGGTAAAATGAAATATTATAACATATTTTTTATTAATATCTTTGATAAAATGTATTTAACTTCAGGATAACATAAATTTCTTGTGGGTCACACAAACAGTTGTTCCGTGTAGGAATCGAACCCACGACCCTCCACCCGTTATCCCTCTCGTTAACAACAACTCAATTGACCAACAGCGTTCATTGATACTTAAATCCTGTGTATTTCTGTTTCATTCTAGTAGGCAGATGGGGTGTGGAGTAAAGCGTGATTTAATGCGAAGTTAATCTGGGTCCTCCCATATCGTTAACAAAAACAAAACACTCCAAGCAACATTAGGGGTCCGATTGGAAGGGCGATATCGCATTGAGAGAGTACAGATCTACCAACGGTGCTGTTTGGCACGATATTGAATAAAATAATAAAAGAAATAAACAATTCAAAGACACACTTTTATACGACCTTTTCTAGTTTCAAACTAAGTAAAGCTTGTACTATAGATAAATGGTAAACATACTTTTATTTTGTAAATACATACATTATATCTTATCCTTTAAACGAGCAATTATTTTATATATTATATATAATCGGAATCTCGGAAACGGCTCCAGCAATGTTTATGAAATTTAGTATGTGCGTAGATTCGTGGGTGAAAAATCGATCTAGCTAGGTTTCATTTTTAGAAAATGATCTTTTATGCCTGTTTTCAGGGAATGAAAAATATCATTCGAATATGACAGTAAATTTCGCCGTAAAAATATATGTTATAATAGCTCGGTAGATAATCGGGCGGCCCCAAAACAGACGGCCGCGGTTCGTATCACGATCATTTACGCACTTATTTTTTTACTTTTTTTTCTAAACCAGATCATTTTCTTTATTTTTTATTTTTTTTATTTCCAAAATGCATGATTTACCAAAAAAAATATGGTCCTCCAGGTACTTATTATATAAATACCCAGACACTAGAAAAACACAATGTTAATCGCAAGATAATTTTCGATAGCGGGGATCGAACCCAAAACCGTTTAATAAATTAAAAAAAGTTTATTTTCGATTCGATTGTACACCGATTGTTTATATGATAGTGTTGTTAAGTAATAGCAATTACGTATATAAATTACGGGGGTCCCCCGCGCATCGTGTTATTTATGTATTCATTAACATAAAAACACAATATGGACCTGGTTATCTATTTCTTCCTCGGTGCGAAACAGGTACTATCGCGCACAAGTCGTTTGGGTGAAATGTTTTGATGCTCATTCTTCCCAACGCTTCAGGGACATTCGCCGTTTTTACTGTTTATGTTTCTCCGCGAAACCATCTCCTGAATTGGAAAGCATAACAGATAAAGTATGAAATGTTAAAATGTAATTTTGAAATGGGAGCACTTTTGGTTTGGTGAGAAGATGACAAGCGAGCGGGCGGTTCACCTGATGTTAAGTGATAAACGCCGCCCATGGACATTTGCAACAACTATTTATATACTTATACTATATTTGCAAACTTGTTGAGAAAATATGAACACGAAGCACTTACGACCGTTGTATAATCTGTGGTCGTGTCACATCACTTATTTTATCTATGCTTTTTCTCTTCCGCTTGCGCTTACGCCTATGCTGGTTTTGTCAAGTTCAGTGTATATCGTAAATAATCTTTGATTAAAACAATCATTTACAGTAAAATCGCTTTCATTTTATTTAAACTAATGCAAATTTATTACCATTTAATTGTATTCTGAGTTTAAAGTGAAAGTTAGGCCAATTGAGTGTCACGATAAAAGTGTACAGTCAAATTAAAAACTGCTTCATCGTCACATTTTAAGTTTCATCTTAAGTGCAGAGACTAACAATACTTCTTCTTCTTTCTCCTGACCTTATCCCACACTAGGTGGGGGTCGGCACAATATGTTCATCATTTATTTTCGGAACCATGTTGTTATTTCAGTTATTGGCTTTATTTTTATAACCGGCCGCCTGCCCGACGTCAATCATCCTTGGGAATTCTAGCAAATTCATATTTATTTAACCTAAAATATTTTGTAACTAGTAGATATACTAATACAGGTGTTATACTTAATAATATGCACACACATAAACCATTTTAAAAAGGGAGCTTTTGTTCTGATCGTCGTATTACCTCTAAATGCAGTTCAAAACAATTATTCAAGAAGAAGGCACACCAGGTAAGTTGGCCTTCTTTCAGAATTTTCACTTTTACTTAGTACTTATTCCAATTCCTTACTACTTCCCCAGATTGGGAAACAGGTTGTTATTTATGTGCAGGTTATTTATCCTTTCCGATAGCGTCATCTTCACGATTTCTGTCATAGTTATATACATATAATTTCCATTGCATCATAAACAAGCGAGACCAACACTATAACTAAAAATCAAAGTTTAATAACACCAAGTAAAATATTGTACAGTCCACGTGTGCTTCAATACCGAAGCCCTAAACGAATGTCGGATTGCCGAAAAGTTCAAACGCCAGTGACGTGATCTGACGCGACTTACGTTCTGCTCCCGACGCCTAATTTCGTTCACGTCCGCCTCTCGACGATCGTGAGTAAAATTGAGCGGTGCGTTTTTGAAATAATTCATTTGCCGTTCGATTACCTACCGTCGATTCGTACTCACTTCTCCCGATGTAATAAATGGGGAGGTGTGTTCGCCTGTATCTAATTCTTATAAATATCGAACGAAGATGTTCTTTGTCCAAAGTTTGTAAGCAGTAGAGTTTTTTGAAGTGATATCTTCTTTATGTGTGTTGAGCACTTTTTGGGTGAGCAAAATCTTGGAACTCGCGTTATCGTCACCGTACGCTTTTCATGAGCTAACTAAAAAGGAATACGCATTAATATGTTTGTAGATTACTACAATTACGGGGGTCCCTCGCGTAGACTAACTACTACAATCATCCATTAGGATATGATGTGAATACTGTTATTATCGTTCGGAGTGCCTATAAGTATGTACAACTAAATATTATAAAATTTTAATTTTGATATCGTTTTACCAGCCCGTCCGTGCAACAGCGATGTTCTGGGCTTGCCAGTTCGGAGGTTTCTTGCCTATTTGTGAACAGGAGAGTGAGTTGGGCTTTTGGAGGAAGGTTTTTGCCGTCTCTTCCTATCCAAATTCCAATTTGTTTTTTAACAAAAAAGGAGAGTGGCGTAGTTGGGGCTTTTTCGTATATATACAGGTGTTGTAATAAATAACACTCTGCAACTTTTTAAAATATTAAAACATTTACATTCTTTTTCAATAATTTACAAATTAGATTTTCAAAAATCAAGAATTTTAGAACCACACCTATAAAACTGTAACGTAAAGTTCTTTGTAAAGGTCACAAAGTATATGAATGGGTTGAATGAATTTAAAAGAGACAAAACATACTGTTAGAAGGAGAGGCTTGTAATACGACGCTGTGGCGCGAGTTGTATATGATGTTACAAATTTTGTTTCTTTTTTACTTAATTAGTTTGTTTGAAAAATATTTTTTTTTTAAATTATGGATTTTGTTTAACGTTAATATTTTTTTATGATTATTAGCAAGACGTGTGTTCATTTATTGTCGCGATGGTAACGACACGTATATTTCCTTATGTGTATAACAACAGACCTTCCCCATGCAACATTTTCACCTGTACTTATCACGTGTATCAGTACGATTAAAGCACGTGAGATACATAAAATGTACAACTATTAATTATGAGGCAACAACAATCGATGATATGTCAACATGTTATTAATGTTTGGTGACAAACAACAATGTCTGTCGCTGGCTGTCACGTATCGACACAATCATAATGTTACGGCAGTGGCATTAATCGTATCGGACTATCAATTTTGTTAATGTTTAATTAACGTCAGGTCCGTAGGCTTTCCTCGTTATTAAAATTTACGCTCGCACATTGACATCAAAGTAGTTTCTGTTCTATAGGTTTGCCCTCTACACTATAATGATTTTTTTTAATGGAGAAAAAAGGCAAACGAGCAGGACACTCACCTGATGGTAAGTGATGCAAACCCACGGGCGTTGCAAATGTCCATGGACGGCGGTTATCATTTAGATAACGAAAGATTAGATAAAAAAAGAAGAGAAGAAATAACGAGGAGTCAAAAGAGTCGAAAAGAAGAAAAAAGAGGAATGAATTAGTGAACTTTATGCATGAATACCTAGATCTGTTAGAAACTACTTAAAACTTATTTTTTTATCAGTAGACAAACAATTAAAATTAAATTTAAGGGTCAGTATGTTCATAATAAAATGTTTGTAGACTTTTCTGTGATAATTTAAATAAAATTAATATTAATCAAAATAAAACTTACCTATTTAATAAAATTAATCGCGTGTTTTTTGTTTTATCGATAATGCCTAAGGTGTTTCTTTTTCCATTATAACTTCCTTTCGAATACTGGACTATTGAGCGATTCGAGCAACCAGTATAACGCTACTTTGAAGCCACATTTTGCCCCAGATGTAAGAGAACTTTCAGCTCCGTCTTTAAGTATTAACTTTTTTACTTACGTAACTTTAAGGTTATTTCATTTTTACATTTAGTTCTTGCCGGCTTTCATAAGTTATATTGAATACTCTTACAGAGTTTCTTTAGAAATTGTAACACCAGTTTATGGCACAAGATATACGAAATTATTTCACTTTAAAAAGAAAAGTGCTTTACTGGGTTTCTTTTTTTTACATTATAAACACATGTTGATTTAGTAGTTCAAATTTATTAGTTGACACAACTAAGCTAATATTAAAATGGTACTCTTTAGGAGATTAGATTCCAACGAAATGATTTCACCGTTGTTAAATAGAAAGCACTTACGCCCGGTTTCTGAAACACTGATCATCGTAAATGTCAACTAATCAGCTGTCAAATGGCCTTTCAAATGTTATTTGAGTTGCCAAAAGGATGATTAAACTTTCTGAAGTGATCATAGTTATCTTCTGAATGATCAGAATGTTCAATTTAAAGATTTTCAATCCTTTTGGCAACTCAAATAACATTTGAAAACCCATTTGACAGCTGATTAGTTGACATCTACGATGATCAGTGTTTCAGAAACCAGGCGTTAGTGTGATAAATAAAATCTTTGCTATATTATGATAAACATGAGTGTAGTGTGTAGTGTAAGTGTTTTGAAATATCTCAGTGTTCGGGCG
Organism: Iphiclides podalirius; assembly: GCA_933534255.1. Taxonomy (NCBI): domain Eukaryota; kingdom Metazoa; phylum Arthropoda; class Insecta; order Lepidoptera; family Papilionidae; genus Iphiclides; species Iphiclides podalirius. Next base: position 17,500,033 of record OW152816.1, read on the forward strand.
CACTTTTTAAATTCAATATTGGTGCCGGCACCAATGAAATTGTTAATATTATGTTATAATTATGCCACATATTTAATCTAATTATTAATTTATCAATAATTTATTAGAACAGTTAGTTGTGACTTATTTAAAAGTTATTGGTTTGATACCCATTGCGTCGTGACATTTCCTACACCTAGAATGGGGGTGGTTGGTATTTGTTTTAGAGGGGCATAAATTCAACTCTCACAACGTATGCGAGATAGTTTTTGGTTATTGGCAGTTAAGGCTGTTGCTCTGTTGGAAAAGCTAAGTACTATTGTTATCCAATTATTGAGTCATCATTGATTTATAGTTGTATAAATCGGTAAAAGCTATGTTTTATAACATGTCTCTAATAATTATTGCTTACTTCTAGCGTGGTCAGCGTTGAAGAAAATAAACGTTGGAAACCTGCATTTATATTCGAAATAATAATAAAAAAAGTATTTCAAAGATATGTGAAGTCCGCCAATCCACAGTGGGTTGGTCGCATGGTGAACTATGCCCTCATACCCTGAACCATGCCCCTCTGTACAGAGCAGGCCTTTGCCCAGCAATGGGACATATATAGGATGAAACTTTACATTATGTGTTTACTATTCTGTTCTGATTTCTCTATATTACATAAACCGGTAAATTTTTAGCAGACCACTACTTTTATATAGCAAAAAAAAGAAAAATTTAAACGACAGAGAACATAGAGACATATCACTAACTAAGTAATCAATTAAAAAATTTTGATAGTCATCTATAGTTTTCGAGAAAAAAACGTAATTAAATCTTGTTATTTTCACTAAGAAAATTCGCCATTTTACTATTGTCAACATTTTCACATTTAAAAACCTTCCGTAAAACACTGTCTTGTCCACACTTAAAACATTCAAATGTTTTTACAAGAATTCATGACAACACAAAAAATTAAAAAGTACTGAACGATTTGATTCCGATTGGAATAACTTTTCCTTAAAGACTCTCCCACGTGCTTCGCCAGAACACTCGCTTGTCGCCCCTGAGTGTCGCTTCACCCACTCGGTCTTCGCTCCCCTGCGGAGGTTCTGGCTCCGCCTTTTTATGTTCACTTTAGGGGTACGGACCACAAGACCCCATTTAGTCGGGGTGCTCTGTGTCGGATTTGAGCCTCATTTTGAATTTACATAAAAATCACGGATAAAACCTATCAGCTTGAGTTAAGTAAAGTCAAATTCAATTTGTATCAGTTTATATTTCACCATAGTGACGTTAAGGGCTTCTAATAAAATTTGTAATCGAGTTTCGAAATCGATATTAGAATATTTGCTGTATCATTATTTTTGATGCCTAATTGTATGTCAAATTTAAAACCAAAAGTATTTCCCCCTCATTTATATTAATCAAATATGTATATACGTACATTATTGTATTAGTCATATTTTTTTATAAAAATGTATTACAATCAGAATCAAATCGTTCGGTACTTTTAAATTTTTTGTGTTATCATGAATTATTGTAAAAAAAATTGAATGTTTTAAGAGTGGACAAGACAGTGTTTTACGGAAGGTTTTTAAATGTGAAAATGTTGACAATAGTAAAATGGTGGGTTTTCTTAGTGAAAACAACAAGATTTAACTATGTTTTTTCTCGAAAACTATAGGTGACTACCGAATTCTACTTGTTGATTAATTCGTAAGTGATATGTCTCTATAGTTCTCTATCGTTTAAATTTTTCTTCTGTTTGCTATATAAAAGTAGTTGGCTGCTGAAATTTTACCCATAAACCATACTTTTGTGGCTAACAACATAAGTACAAAAACGTTCGTAAAAATACAGATTAGACATTAAACAGGTATAAATGTATGAACGCCAGACACATTGATGAGCTAACACGGTGATATAATTATGATCATAATTACTCGGGAAATTTTCGAAAACATATCAGAAATGTGTATTAATGACGGCGAGGCATAACGTTATAGAGTGCTCAATTATTTTTAATTATGATTTGTGTAAAATATATACAACTCATGTTGGATTTCAATTTATTTTTATTTTATTGACCTAGTTTGGAACGTTGGGCTTGTAAGGTTTAAAGTTGGCTACAAAGTGAAAGTAGCTTCACAAAACATTTAAAAATCTGCTGAATGGTCTAAATAAATGTCCACAATAAAGATAAACTGATCGACTGAGACTTGCTCAAACCATAATCGAATTTGAAAGACAACAAATAATTTCAAGAGATCATCGTTACTGATTGTTAGTTGGTTGTCCAGTGCATTGACCGGAACATAGTCCACCAATCAAAGGACAGACTGCGCATTTATTGGTAATATTTTACGATATTTTTTTAGAAACGCTTATTGGTTAGTGTTGTGCACCCAAAGTTAAATTTTTACTTTTATATCTTAAAATCGTCGTGGCAGATTAGAAATCGAACAGGAATTGCAGCGAAGGCGTCCCGCCACTGAGCTGAAATATTAGAATTCGATACGACAAATGATAAACAAAACCTTTCTACAAATTTGGCAAACCATGGAAAACAATGTACTAAAATAATGTCTGTATAATGTTTTAACATTTAAATAACTTCATTTCATTCAGTCTGTTTTTAGGGTACCGTACCCAACGGGTAGAACGGGACCCTAAAAAATACGGCGGTGTTTTGAGGGCGTATTGTACAGAGAGACGTATTGTCCCGTGCCAGAACCGAATATACCACCTCCGGCTTAGAATAGCAACGGAGCCGTCTGAGCCATGAAATTAGACGCCGTCAGTGCCGATAAGTGGCCCCTTGACTCGAACACAGCCAAGCCCGAACGGTTTCCTCCTAAAAGGGCTATTGCGAAAGGTTGCCCCAGTTTACGCGAAACAACATTTCACAATAATAATATAATGTATGTCTTTTATTATTCATTTAACCACAATGAATTAAGAATTTGAACGGAATGAACTCTTACAAAAACAAATTGAAAATAGAAATATTTTCTTTTCGGCTTGTTTTAAGCTCTTATCGAAGCTCAAAAAACTACCAAGAGTTCACTAATTTAGACCTGTCCGAAGAAGAATCGACAAGAAACTCTGCGGTATTGTTCGTTTTTATATAAAAAATTACTTTCTTAAGATACCAATTACCCAACAAATTTATTACGGTATATAATTTACAAGTTGGAATCCCTTGCTTCCTAAAACAATGTTTTAATGATAAACAAATTATGACCAGACTTATCTTTGATCCATAAAACAACTCTTAAATTTTTCACAACAGTGAAAATGTTGTATTATTATTAATTTAATATTTATTGCGAGTCTCTGTATTTAAAATGAAACATAAAATATGCTTTTTTGACACACTCACGCCCAGACGCTTTACCCGCTGAGCTTAGCGTGACCATTTATCTACAAAACATATTTGGAGACTGTTGTAATTTCAGCCGACTTTAAAAAAAGAGTTTTCAGTTCGACTGCATTTTTTTATGTTGTTTTTTAATCAAAACTTTCGACGGAGCGAACCAGTTTTATTTGAAAGCTGGTGCTTCCCATGTGGTCCCATATTAATTTCATTGGTATTGGATCTAGAGCTCCGAAGATACTTGGAGAACTCCCGAAGATCTATTATAGAATGAATACAGAGCGAGATATTTGAGGTCGGTTTCGTTTTTCGTTAATTAAAATATGGACTTAATTAAAAAATTTAACAAAATACAATGTAACTCAATGCAGTTTCTACAGAAACGAAATACTAACCGTTGCTTTCATTAGTTTCATTTTAAAACTCTCACTGAGAGGGCGAATCGACCGCAACAATTTTCCTTACACAAGGAAAATTGTTGCGGTCGATTCGTTAAGATTTCAGAAATGCGGAACGAAATTTTTCGCAATGGCATGAAGTTGAAAACGAAATAATCCCCAACTCACTGATTCTCGTCCCGTAACGTGAAATTGATATAAATTATGAATTTTCCCATTTTAAATGCCACCCGATAATTTATTTAGATTTGTTTCTTAATCCAGCGATGTGCGGAATCAAGAGCCCTTAAGGGAATTATTGGTCTATTGAAAAATGTTAATTATGAAAACGAGCTATGTTTTGCGGTGGTTTCAACCATCTGTACTTGCACTTCCTCTTTTTCGCGGCGCTACTTGTTTTATACTAGTTATTTTTTGTCTGCCACTTCGAATTAATCGTAACAGATACAATAACGGCGTATTGTAGCAGTAACGGTTTCATTAATTGGAATTTGTTAAATTTTTTTTTATTTCGTTCAGTCGACTTCGCGATTGTATATCAGTTGACAACTGTCAATCAGGATACAACAGTACGTTATGCATACTTTGATCCAATACACTAAACCCTCTCATGTAAAGAAATAGGGATTACGAATTTACACTACGTGCAATTTTTATTCTACCTAATACACATCCATGAGCCGTGATAGCTCAGTGTCCGGGCGTTCGCCTTTAATTCAATATACTCGAGCAACCTGAGTTCGATCCCCGGTGCCGGCACCAATGAAGTTTTTAACTTTAAGTGCTGACTTATCACGCGCTCCGCGGTGAAGGAAAACATCGTGAGAAAACCTGCATATTTTCGAAATAATAACAAAAATATATATATATATATTTCGAAGATATGTGAAATCCGCCAATCCGCAGTGGGGCTGCGTGGTGGACTATGCCCTGATACCCTCTGTGTAGAGGAGGCCTTTGCCCAGCAGTGGGACATGTATTACATTACTAGGCTATTACTTTACTTTAATCTACACATCGCCGTCTATTGTGGGCACATTATGAAATACAAAAAAAAAACTTGTCATACTCTGAATAAATTTCATAACACATTAGTAAATATAAAAACTTAGACTATTTAAATCTATATTTTCTAAGTTTATATTGTTTACAGTTACTTATTGTTTTTTGTATTTAAATAGCTGTCAAATTGAACGGTTAATGTGACCTGCCTGCAGTTGGTTAGGCTACCGCGGCACAGTAAGCAGTAAAAGTAATTTTTGTTCGTTTTACTTGTAACACAGACAAAAAAGCGCTACAAAGATAAAAATGTCTTATATTAACATAAAAAGGCTACTCAGCCGCTACACTATTTCTTCATGGAGAATTGCCTGTAATTTTACCTAACATTTTCGTCGACACAAAAAGTTTTATTTGTAATGATAAGATGAAATATGAGACGGTGTTATTGCTTCTTTTTTTATAATTTCTATTCCTTTTTATATTCTGGAACGAGAAATATTTTGTAAGATTTTATTGCTTTGCAAACCAAAAAATTTGTGATACTTACTTATACCGCTTTATTTTGTTTAGCCGAATGGTAACCGATGACGTAGCATCGACGCCTTGATTTGTACCAGTGAAGCTATTGTAGCTAACTTAAAATGTGAAAAAAATAAATATAAGAAGTAAACATACTTAAATAAAAAAAAGAATAAGATACATGGGAAGCCATTTTATTATTTGTTATTTGACGGTGGTCATTTTGTATTGATTTGTGTGTGTTACAAATCCTGTAAAAGATTAAATAAGTGAAAACTGTTTGTAATAAAAAGAAAAACAATTTAAATGCACCAAATAGGTTTTCACTCAGCATAAGTTGACTGAGTTAGTACACTTCGTAAATGGTGATTTTCAACGTATTATAAATCAGCAATCAATAATTAAACATAACTATAACTAAAATAAAAGTAAAATTAAATAATAAATCATAATCATCCAATTAGAATCAATGAAACAAATAATAAGATCGATCAGAAATAAATACTTGATTGTGAATGTCTGTGAGTGTACCTGTTTTTATTAAACGGTTTTATTTAGCTTGTGTATTTTGTGATTAGGAATTTATTTGTTTATTTGGGTCAAAATTAGAAATTGAAATTTAAGCACCTTCCCGTTGTCAGATTGATCTGAAATTTGGTACACACATTTAATTTAGATGACAATACAATATTGTAGTTCTCAGTGCACAAAAAAAAACAGAAAATAAAACCGTTTATTAATTAATTTATAAATAATTATATATATATTAATTTATAATTAAATTATAAAACCGTTCATCGCTGGGTGCTTACTAGAGCGTACAAAAAACATATTCAGCAAGTTCAAAATTCCTGTGCTCGTTTTTGCTTTCCAATTCCACGCCGGTCTCATATAACACCATACCTTAATCGAAGCGACATGTTGAATATGCGGTCAAGGCGAGCACTACATTTTGCTTCCTTAATTTTCGGGGTAATAAATAAACAAAGTCCATCATATCTCTATGGCAAGTTAAAATTTACACAACGCCAATCACGACTTTGTGACCGTCTTATATGCCCTGTTTTTTAGTACTGCGGCTTTCCGTGGAAGCTTTCGATACTCCGCCACAAAGTGTTGGAATAACATCCCACCACCTATTAGAAACTCTTCGTCTTTACATATCTTTAAAGCAAAATACAAAAAGTTTCTACTTCATTTGCAAAAGACGGAGTAAAACCGATCAGATCGCTGTCTGCATATATTATAATATATTATATATATATAAAGTTGCACCCAGACAACTCAGCTCTCATAGGTATATAGGCAGCACTCGTATTGTGTTGAGGACATGTTATAGTTTTTGTTAATAATTTTTTTTTTGTTATACTTTATTTTTGATTTTATTGTTCCAAACTTTTATATTCCTTTTTTATTGTTTTTAGTCTATTTCATTGTTATTTTTGTTGGCTGTATGCATGGAGCTGAACGCCAATCTTACAAGGTATCCGCAGAAAACCAGTGCCGTGGTATTGTTTGCCAGGGCAATATACTGAGCGGAGACCTTTTTGGTGCATACATTTTTACAATTATAATGTTATTTCTTTTTTTTTTTTCCTGTAATGTAATGCGCCGAATAAATATTTCTTCTTCTTCTTCTTCTTCTTCGTTTAACTTAAAAGTTTTTAAACGGTTTTATTTCTTGTACGGAAGCTTATTGGTGCTTGTAATTTATCCATTTTTGAAAGGTGACCATTGATGACTGTAATTTTCAATATGGCGCATCAGTAAGATTTCAACCATTTCCACGTAGGTGCCTGCACCGAGGATCCCAGACAAGAGATGTTATAATCGATTCGTTCAAAAAACAAAACAACACGCACGGGTTACTTAGTAAACCTATTCATAGGAAGAGCAGGTATTTTTTTATACAGTCAGTGTTGTGTCAATACGGGAAATCTGTAATAATTATAACAATATATATATGCAATATATATATCTATATCTTTATTTTTATTTATAAACCCAACCAGACGAGAAAACAATGAATGTCATTTAAACATATCTTTACCGTGACATACTCTCGTATAATATATAAATATTACTGTCCGTATTGCGTAAGCGTGTATTTTCACGACGTAGAGCTATGCCGTAGCATATTATGGATGTATTTACGCAACCGACTCTGCCGTTGAGCGATTAAGTGGTTTCAGCTGGCGATTCACCTGATGCAACCCTGGTCTTGCAAATGTGCGTGGACGGCGGTTATCACATAACATCAGGTGAACTAGTGGATCATTTTCCACTTTCTCACATAAAAGAATTACGAACAACAGTAGTGAACTCTATAAGTATAGTCAAATGACGAATATAGAATTTTGGTTTAAGTAAAAATTTCTTTGAATAATGGTAATGTTTGCGGATTATCGTATTAGGTAACTGAAATTAATTTAATACTTTTGTTTGCAAGTTAAGGTGAAAAAACAACAACCAATTAACTGCTTAGTGTGTATCGTTATCTATATCAGTTTATTAATAACTAAATATTGCTAATGTTTCAATACTTAAGTAATTAGTATCGATTATAGCCTCAGGATATTCTAGCCACGCGAAACTGAGCCGTAGTGGCTAAGAAAATCTACAACGTAAGAAAATTTTACATTTAAATCAGTTTGCAAACAACGGGTTTGTTTGTCAAGGCATGAGCGATATGGGGCAACGCCTGCAATGGTGCCCTCTCTATGTTATTGTCCCGTGATCGATGAGTCTTTGTTATATAATCAAATGGAATCGTAAATGTCGTAGGGCGATAAATCATTCCACACAATGCATACATTACTCAGCGCAATCCTACCTGTGTCCCATTACACTGTTAATCGTATTTTTCTACGTTCAACGATTCCATTTATAGTGTGTAGTCCAAAAGTTCGGTAAAGATAGTTCGTTTAAACATTTTCGCCGCCGTTGTTAGTCACAAAATTTCATAAAGTCCTTCCTAAAATTTAACATTTCCAAACGTCTATTAATAATAAAAATGTGTATATACTCTGGTGTGTCTAACTGGTGTAAAATTAATGATCAACTTTAAGTCTCGAATTGAACATACACCACATCAAAGAACGAATAAAAATTGCATTTTATTTATTTATTACCGTTACTCCTACGAGTATACCTTGGCGTCACCCTTTTCTATTTGATGTACAAACAGTAATTGCTAAACAATAGAACGTCATGTACCGCGTCGCTTTGATAAAATCAAATGCCATTTTCAGTGATAGAATTACCTTTTGCCTACTTTTACTTTTTTAATTTTAATTTTTACTTTTTTAATTCGTTTTTACTTAATTAAAAGTGTTTGGTTTTTACGTTTTCTTTTGTTCGTGTATCAATTTAGGTAGTATTTTATTAATGAATTATTGGACAGCAGTTTCTTTTCTCCCAACCTCGCCCTGGTTTTCAATTAGGAATTATCATAGTAGAAATTATAATATTATGAATATAACAATTAGAAATAATTCAATTAGGACGCTTCTATACGAAACCTTATCTTTAATTCCATGGCAATTTAGCAGGATTTTCTCCTACGACCGAAGTACGTAGTAGTTTAGCCCTTTATATATTATTGACATAAAATTGACAGTGATTGAAGCCTATCATAATCTGTTAACGTCTTGAAAACAAGTAAAGTAAATTAACAGCCTATACATGTCCCACTGCTGGGCAAAGTCCTCCTCTATACAGAGGGTATCAGGGCATAGCCCACCACGCGGCCCCACTGCGGATTGGCAGACTTCACATATCTTCGAAATATATATATATATATTTTTTATTACTATTTCGAAAATATGCAGGTTTCCTCACGATGTTTTCCTTCACCGCGGAGCACGTGATAAGTGCTGACTTAAAGTTAAAAACTTCATTGGTGCCGACACCGGGGATCGAACTCAGGTTGCTCGAGTATATTGAATTAAAGGCGAGCGCCCGGACACTGAGCTATCACGGCTCTTCAATCTGTTAACGTCTTGAAATACCGCAAAATATTGATGAAATTGACGCGTAATTCATTTGACATAACATTTTTTTTTATGTGAATTGTTGCCCAGTGAGCAGACGGTTCACCTGATGTAAAGTGAATACCGCCGCCCATAGATATCTGCTACACCCGAGGGTTGCAGGTGCGTTGACAACCTTTTGAAAATTGGGCTCCGGCCACCTCACTCAACAGACGAAACGCGAAAGTATTATACTTCCATTTTACGCCGCTCTTCTGTGAGGTTGTGGTACTTACCCGTACGAGCCTGCCCATTCGAGCAACAGCCGAGGCTGCTGCGTGGCCCTACCACCGCTAAACCATTGGGTTCGGCGCTTGGGTTTGTAAGTTCGACTCCCACTCGCTAAAAGTATTTGTGTGACCCACAGATAACTGTTTCGGATCTTGGTGTTTGTTCTCGAGGAGGGTTGATGTCAGGCAGGTGGTGGGTCGAAAAAGCCTATCCAATACGATTAACGACATGACTCAAATATTTTCGGACCTAGATGGGCCATCGGCAAGAGAAAGACGAACGACTTTAGAAGATTTTAACGGTTGTGGTTTTAATTCCCAAAGGTTCAAATACCAATTAATTGCCGAGTGCTTAATGTAATTTACAGTGTTTATTGGAATTACATTATCTAATAATACCTTCAGTGATGTTTCTTTCACGCTTTAGCAAGTTAATATCAGACCGAACAAAAACCAACAAAATCTCGGAAATATGTTTATCACGTTTCGTTAGAGTTTAAGTACGATCTAATATATTTATATTGGATCATAAAAAGTGCAAAGTTTCTTTTGACATTGAAATATTGCCACAGTGTTAGCATGAGACAACTGCAACGGATTCCTGGTGATATTTTGTGTTGCCTGTCAACATAAGCTTTCCGCTATTTATTGTCAGACCTGCCCCTCGCCCAGACCTTCCTTGTCTTTCTTTGTATATGGTACTGCTTAGAAATTTACGTATTTTTCTCTAGTTTCTCCATTGATAAGCGATTAGGGAATTTATTTGTAGGGAAAATTATTTAATCCATGGGCAATACTTTCAAAAAATAGTCGACTGAACAATCTATCAGCAGATTTTAGCGTCTTTTCAACCGCCGCAAAATACCTTGAATAAGCCCAGATCATTAAGAAAAATTGACGACATATTTGATTAAAAGATTTGGAAATTCAAATTTTATTATAGTGCTTATCTCTGCACTTTAGATTAAACATTAAAATTTGTAGAAAAACTACGAAAAGACTGTCACCGCAACGTTTTCCGCAAGAATAATAAGAAATTTTAACAAAAGATTTGGATAAAAATAAAAAATAAAACGTTATGGTAAAAAGTACAATAAAGAAATAACACTTCTTTCAAGTGATAATCACATCCATTTGGACATTGGAACATAGACATTTGTAACACGCCTAGGGTTGCAGATGTGTTGCCACCTTTCAATAAAGCAGGTCCCAGCTACCTCACTCACAGGACGAAACCCAGAAGTATACATTTCAACTTCTCGCTAGTTTTCTGTGAGGTCGTGGCAATGATATTATATACAAATTTATCACACTAGCATACTTAAATTGAGTTAGTCAAATCACAACAATTGGTTTAATTAGATTGCAATTCTTAAGAGTGCTAGTTCGTTCCGTATCATAATCGCACCCTGCGTAGAACAACGTGACATCTTCAAAATTGTAATTGCTGAACAATTGACGGCCGATTAAAATGACATTTTTTTATATTGGTCATAATTTTTTTATACATAGCAGTTGCTATTAAATTTTTTGAGATTTGTAATATGATTAGGTACCTATATAAACAAACAGTATACTGTTTGAATAAATAATTATATAAATTTAGGAAATAAGAGGTTTCAAGTGTAATAGTGACGTTTTCCTACGGAAAATGGCAAACACTAACGGGTCACAAGATCACATATACACGTTTATATAACGTTGTTCAACGGAACTTTCCAAAAAATAATAGGTCACACTTTCATTTATAACGTTGTTCTACTAAAAACTCAGAAAATATGTATGACATAAACGCATGTAGCACTGTTTTCAACGAAATATGCATAAAAAGTGGGTGGTCAATTGACTCTTATAGAGTATATTACAGTCGTCTACAAAAACATTAGTAATGTTAGTTTAGTCAGTAAAAAAAAACAGTGTCTAAACGTGCATACGTCCTTGTACTGCGGAGCACAAATCAGATAGAACGTTGTTCTTTTCTGAATCTCAATATCTATAAGTCAGAAGAAAAAAATTAAAATGTTATCTTAAAGTGTAGAAAATAATATAGACTATCCGACGATAAAATCAAATTCGTTCTATGTGACCACAGAACGTTATTCTAGGTACGGTGCGATTATGTTTTATACCATCTGGCACATTCACTTATATATCTTATCCTTTAAACGAATCTATCATAATATAATCGGAATCTCGGAAACGGCTCCAGCGATTTTCATGAAATTTAGTATGTGCGTATGTATATTCGGGAGCGAAAAATCGATCTAGCTAGGTTTCATTTTTAGAAAATGTCCTTTTATCCCTGTTTTCAGGGAATGAAAAATATCATTCGAATATGTCGGTAAATTTCGCCGCAAAATAAAATGTTATAATAGTTCGGTCGGTAGTCGGGCGGCCCCAAAACAGACGGCCGTGGTTCGTGTCACGATCATTTACACACTCTTCTTTTTACTTTTTTTTCGATTCCAGATCATTGCTTTCTTTTTTTGATCCAGATTTTTGTTGATCCAGATGATTTTGTTATTTTTTCCCTTTTTTTTTAAAGTTGTTTCTTTTGTGAAAAACACCACACCACACAAAAATACAAACCGAGCAAAGTTCGGTCCTCCAAATACTGCCATATAATGTAAAGCGGAACAATTTTTAAACGCCGCGCATTATGGACGTGCGTCATCTATATCATTAACATGAATGGGTCGTGGTACTCACCCGGACGGACCTGCCCAGTCGTGCAACATTTAAGACTGTTGCGTGGCCCTACCACAGTCGAAAATTATTACAATTTTATATTCATTTATTTTCATTTTAACATGAACCGCCACAATAACTTTTATGTACATAAAGACCTGAAAATAAAAAATAAGGCATATTCAAATGGCATTACATGGTGCCAAAACAATATTTGAAATAACTTATATGTTAAGAAAACGTGACGAAAATATGGCATGAGGGTAAGGCCGTTTTAAGATCACGTCAAGTTCCTTCAGTAATAATTCACGTTCGCCGTCAGCGTAAGTTCTCGCTATATTTAATCTCAGCCAAGTTTTCTCACTGCCGTTACGTAATCATCTTCTCAAACTATTTTGGTACAGCAGTACGAATACTTTTAAAACAGGACACGAATTTCGTTTATAAAATCAAGTTCAATTACATAAACAAACGTTAATAATCAAATTATTTCTATTCTTCACGACCAATTTGCACACGAGTTGCTTTTTCATGTTTCGGAACCGCTTAATCACTTGGTTAAGGATTTTAATTAAAAAATAACACGAAGACTATTGAACTTCCTGTAGCTTTTATTTTACATTGTATAAACGTGTATGTGGTTGAAATGTGTAGGTAATTTAATCATCGCGAATCATATTTGAGGGGGCAGCGTGCGGGAAACTTTAGTATATCTTCTCGTCGAATATCGTTCAATGTTTGAAGACTAAAGGCTTTAATCAGTGTGTGTTGCCAGTGATAATCTGAGACTTGGTCCTTTACTGCTGGCCGTGTCAGGAAGCTCAAAATCGCTTAGTGAGCTATGGAGCATTGTATACAAGGTATTAATCTGCCTGATAAGAGTTCGCAACAAGACATTCAAAGTAGCCGACAGTAACTGACGGTAACCGACATAGCTCAGAGCATTAGTTTGCTGACGTAGCAACGGGCCATATAGCTCAAATAACTGCTAATTAATGGGGAAATGGGTTGGAAAATTTACCTCTCCCCGTGCCTTGTTAGAGTGCCGATCGTTGCTTGGAAATTTGGGTTGATAAATGCAGGTGTCTCAGAATCATGATACATGGTAGTCTGTGTACAGCAGTGGACTGAAACAGGCTGAAATAATGATTTTGACTATAATAAATTTGATTTATTACTTGCATTTATGATTTTTTTTTATTTAAAAAGCATTGCCCTTACTTTAGGATAACATTATCCTGTGTTGTAGGGACGTTTTGCAAACATAAATTTCACGCGGACAAACACCCTGATGCGAAACAACTATCTGTGGGTCACAGAAATAGTTGTCCCGTGTGGGAATCGAACCCAGGACCCCCGACGCCGAAGCCGATACCTTGGCAACTGCCCCACGGAGTCAAACATACATTAAGATTTTCTACTGTATTTACCTAGATAGTAAAACCGTGTATATTGCTATTTGAAACTTTTTGTTTCAACGACGACGAACAATGCGAGGACAAAAAGCTCTAGTGTTTAGTATGCGACGTCGAGAGCGTAATAAAGTAAGTGGGCCTAGTTTAAAGCAAGTACTTATTAGGTAGTAAAAGGAGATACAATGTTGTGAAATGCATCAGCGAAACTGTAGTTTCTCGTCAGTTCTTCTTATGACAGTTGTTAATAAGTAAAGTTGAGAGTGAAGAACATACACCATTCTTGTAAGACGCACAACCACTGCAAAACGTTTCCGATTAAGTAAAATAATGAGATTGAAACAGACATAAGCTGAATCCTTACTAATATTATAAAGGCGAAAGTTTTATGTATGGATGGATGTTTGTTACTCTTTCACGCAAAAACTACTGAATGGATTTTAATGATACTTTACAATAATATAGCTTATACATCAGAATAAGACATATGGTATAATTTATTTAATGTTACGCCTTCAGCCTATTCTACTGAGACGTAGTCGCGGGCAGCAGCTAGTACTCAATAAGCGTCATTCAAAATGCGATTTACGTATAGTAAAGTTGGTGGCGAGTCACTCGACGGTAGTAGTTCACGAGTCAATATATCAGTTGGCGTCGGGAAACTCATGAGATTGCGCAGTCGTTGGAAACAGGTATTGTTGTTCATGGCAGCTGTACCACTCCTTTCAGAAAAGCGTTATCTTAAGCTGTCAAGTTGCAACAACAACATATTTGATAAACGATCTATCGAATAGTGCTGGTCGTTATTTAGAAAATACTTCCTTAACCCAAAGGACGATAGATCTTTTGAAAATAGTAACACATTGTTAAATAATAGTAATTTTCAATCGGGTTTTCGTGGCATTGTTTAAGTGTAAAGTAAAATTAAACGAGAAAAAATCTGGGACTTAGTTTTATTTCACAAAAATACGTGTTGAAAATGTAAAGGTTCCTTTTTTTTAAAGTACAAGATAGATCTTAATATAATGGTAAATAGTTGAAATTCTTATTTAGTGAATTCCCATGTAATACTAGTGTTATCCTACTTAAAAAAAATCTGTTATTTTATTACAAAAGTAGAAAATTGGGTAATATTTACACATATCATTTTTAATTGAGGAGCATAATTTGTTAAATATCAATTGTCCTTACAAAAACGGTACCTTCTAATGAACAAAAACAGCTTGAGCTTTAATTAAATAAATAACAGTACAGCCCGGGGTATAATATTTCATTCAGTTAATTTCCGGTCTTGCGAGCAACGACGCCGTGCATTTAATGGTAATGGCTGCATGGAGGCGCTTACATTGTGTTGCATTAGAGGATCATTATATTCATATACCATCAGGTTACTTTGTGGTCAATACACGGGACCCCTGATTCGACATTTATACACCGATGCCACAGCGGCTTTGTGTAGCTAGCTGGATACGAGGATTTGCACATGTTTCTTAGAGTTTATTTTAATACCAAATACTGAATTAAGAATGTAATGGTTACAGGGAGCGAGTCTTAGTAGACGTCTTATCTACGACTGATTTTAATTATACGACATCAAAAGATTAGACGTGAAAAAATTAAAATTAATTACTGTGCACGATAATATAAAATAGATTAAAGACATTTTCTTAAAATAGATACCAGGCTAGCATTTTTCGAAAGACATTTGGTATCGATCAGGTCAACGGTGATCCCTTCATTACGTATTTAATTAGACGCCTAGAAGAAACTTGGATGACAGTAGCTATCTTTATCTGATTAAAGATACAGAATTTCTTGTCGGTTTATCGTTGGGCCGGTCTAGTTTATTGAACCAGTGGTAGTTATTTGACATTCAATAAGAGCTTAAAATAAGCCTATGTTGAATAATGACTTTGACTTTAATGTTAAATATATCTCACATTCACATAGATTTCGCTTTGAGGTATATATAGATAATATTTGAGTTTCTTGCCGGTCTCTTCTCAACAGAAACCGCTTTCCGAACCGGTGGTACCTTACGAACCTATACACATAATCTTTGATGTAAAATTTGACGATTCATAAGAGCGCGCAAGCGTCTATTTGAATAAATATATTTTGATTTTGATTTTGATTTAACAGAATCGTTACGTGGGGAAAACAAATATAATTTTTAACAAAATAAAAAAACCGACTTCAATCAAAAAATTTAAAAACATTGTTAATACCTATAACATTCAATAATGGCCCTCGATTTCTCGTGGATGCCATCATCAGATCCGGATTTTCTTATCATGGTACCACCCTTGGGATATCTACTTTCCGACAAAAAAGAATCATCAAAATCGGTTCATAAACGACGAAGTTATCCACGAACACAAATAAAAAAATAAATAAAAATATATTCGGTCGAATTGAGAAACCTCCTCCTTTTTTGAAGTCGGTTAAAAATCGTAAAACAATGCTAATTTCCAAGCGTTTTCTTGGTATTTTAAGTAGCGCTTTTTTTTGTGCCAATCGTTATATCAAACAATATATCAGTTCTAGCAACAAAAATGGAAAACACGTCAATGTTCGATTTTTTTGTAGGAAAACACCGCGCAGTCCCAAAAATGCAACCGACAGGGCACCACCCGATATATCGACTCGCGGGCCGCGGTTGTCGAACAAATTGCCGACAATATGATTGTGTTTCTGTCGATCCGTGTCAATGGTGTGCATTGCCTTCAATCGAGCGCTCCACGTGTAAATTGCTTCGGTCTAGTTCGACCGCCTGCGATTTTAGCAAATGTACTGTGGTTTTTTTTTTTCGTTTTTTATGTGAAATGTTGCCAAACGAGCAGGCGATTCACCTAATGTTAAATGAATACATATACATTGACAACCTTTTGAAAAATGGTCTCCGGCTACCTCACTCACCAGACGAAACGGGAAAGTATTTATTATACTTCCACTTTACGCCGGTCGTCTGTGAGGTTGTGGTTACCCAGACGAGCCTGCCCATTCGTGCAACAGCCGAGGCTGCTGCTCAAATATAAAAATTAGACATAACAACATCAGTCTTTATACGGGATAACTTATTTTGTTTTATTATCTTCATATTTTTTAGTTTTAATATGGCTTGGTTATTATATCGGTCCATACATTTTAATACAATATATGAAGTTAGATGAATATACAATATTGGTCTTTCTTTGACTTGGTGGTCGATTAGTCACTAGTGGTCTAATATCAAGTTGAGTGAATTAAAGTTAGTTTCATATTTTGTTATTTCTTATCTGTGTGCGTCTTATGGCGATAGGCTTAACACTTCCTTTTGAAGAGCATAAATAATCAGTAATACGTACTGATCATGTAAATTAAGTAAATCATAAAAAAAAAAACAGAAATCATACAGTGTGTAGTGTTCCTCATCAAGGTTAACATTAATAATAATACAGCTTTTTTTCTCCTGTGTCTGCTTCACAGCCGCAAATGTTCTTTCTGGTACATTGTTAAATCAACGTGCCGTCGTAGTGAAGGGGAAGAATTTAATCAGATTGCTAGTACGTTTCACAACTTTGTATCTTTCACTGTATTCCAAACACTGGAGCCACTTAACTTTATTACGTTCCCGCCGTCGCATACTAAAGACTCGGCTCTTCTGTTTCTCCGTTCTCGTAATAAAAAGTTTCGCAGGGCAATTTGTTTAGTTTTAGCATCAAGGTAAAACGACGCCTGAAATCACCGCTTGCTTTCTACGATCCTTGTGAAAAAATTCGGAATGTAATATTTCGTTAAATTATTCTTTGTTGTTCTTCTTTCGTTTGTCATAGATAATCATCGAACTGATAAAACATAATTATGTGCTCTTATTTATTTAATGATCATTTATGACACGCATTTCTTTGTTTGTGGAACTATATATATAAGGTCTTCTGTGAGGCCGTTGTTCTATCCTGGACGGGTCTGCCCATTCGTGCAACAGATAATTCTGTTGCCCTACCACGTTAAAGTATCATGTACTTAATTGTAAACATAACAAACAATCACATCTAATTAATATTGCGTGAACTGAATCTTGAAAGCTTAAAAAATCAACGCAAAGCTTTTAAGCGACTCAAAACTGGAACAGTCTTTCGTTCTTGTACGGCACTTGTAGAGCACGACTAGAAAAAAATCCTATCCAAATTTATCAGTTTCTTTTTGATAAACAGGTACAGTATCTGTAGAACAAAGCCCAGCTGCGTGTTCAGTCCACACTTTCGACGTTTTCTCGTACATCGAAATATGTAACGGTCGAAAAAAGCCAACCGCGGCGGAAATTTCGAAAGCTCCGAAATAAAATTGAGAATAGCCCGGCTAGCCGCCTTTTTGATTTGATGCGGAAGCGTCCGACTTACGAATCGTGCATCGAAAATATAAATCAAAGCCACAGTTTTTACGTTTCGACTTGGATTGCGTAATGGTGTAGACGGTATTACGTTAGTGGCATTTTTTCGTACCATTAAAATATATTGTATAATAAAACGACTCGTTTATAGACCTCTACAGACATCTCATTATATTTGAGATATTTGGCGTATTAAAAAATTTATTGAAGGTACGAGCAGATTATGTTACACACCGACCAATGGACATACATTAAAATATATAGTAAGTAAATAATATTTATCACACATTGTTACATATATGATGATACATAGGAGACACTAAATTCAGCTCTTTTGTAGCTTAAATATGTTATTCTTTAATTGGGATTTTGTTTTGACAATCAAACACAATTGTGATTACTTTTACCGCTTCCTTGAATTTTTCTTTATATTCGTTTATAGTCCGAGTTAGTTGATTCTCAGTACAAGAGAAACTTTTGTAATAATGTAGTGATTTATATTATTGTAAAGGTTTAAATACATTCACTTTATACATTTAATTATTACTTATCATGATAATATATACTTTAACTCATTCATTTTATAACGAAATCAACTTATTTGTCGTAAATTTAAATAATGTTCAGGATTTCGTCTCGTATAAGATATTTGTTTTTATGTATGTATAACAACATATGATCTAATCAACGTGTTTAACATTTAAAATTGTCAATTAAATAAGTTAGAACAATATAGCTTATAAATTTTAATTGACTTCACGTTACCCAAACTCTATTCCAGCTGGCGTATCTAACACCGCATTATAATACAATTTCGAGAATAAAACGTAAAAGTCGAATAAGAAAGTAATTATTAACACTACCAATATGGAAATCTTTTTTGCGTCCCTACAAATAATGCTGCCTTTATTTACGTACCCTTATAAATCTGTCACAGCGCTGGGTGCTTTGATATATTGGATTATATCCAAAACTTATTGCATCTCCATGCCAAAAACAATGAAGTGTTTTAAAAATCTGCCAAACGGACGCGCTACACGGCGAGTATTTTATTTTACAGTACTTTAACTAAATTGCCAAGATCGATTGAATACGATTTCCTGTAAAAATCTCGGTAATTATTTTGTTAAACACGGCGTGAAGTAGAAGTAATATTATACTTCTGCGTTTCGTCTGGTGGGTGAGGTAATCGTGTCCTTACTTATATATCCTTACGTCCTTACTAATATTACAAACGCGAACGTTTGCATGTATGTATGGATGTTTGTTACTTTTAGACGCAAATACTACTGAATGGTTTTTAATGAAACTGTACAATAATGTAGCTTATAAATCAGAATAAGACATAGACTATAATTTATATACATTTTTTTGTATATCTGTATCTGCCTGAATGCTATGCCCTTCAGCCTATTCTACGCAGACGTAGTCCCGGGCAGCAGCAGTAGCTAAGATTATATTAGAGGACTAACTCTAATATAATCTTTCATGTAATTGCTACACGACGTTTGTACTATTAAATAAATTTTATTTTAAAACGCTAATCCATTGAATAATATTAAATTATTTTTAACAAAACCTCCTAGCTGCTCCACACCCAGTAATGGACTTTAAAGGAAAGTATAACTTTAAATAGCTAAACGAAAAGTTGAGATGAAAATAAGTTGACAAGTCGACAAATTATAAAGTTTAACAACCGTCCTAGTAAAGCAGCATTAAAAGCAGAATAAAAGTTTAAGAGTGTATTCTAAAAAGTATTATAACTTCGAAATGAAAGATTCAAAAGCCTGAGAGGGTATTCAATAAAACTTTGAAAGATTTGACTAGCAAGACAGGGACAGTAGGTATTTGGAAAAAAATTACATTTTTTAAATAGTACATATTTCTTGGGCTTCTTAGTGTAACTTACATTTTGCTTGTATTGCTCAGGATTAAGACAAATTGTGCGTTAAAGAGAAAATATAAATATCACTGACTATCTGACCGCACTTCATTAAGTTTATATAATAAAAAGCTACCATTTGAAGTACTAGTTCAAAATGTCTTAAATTATAATCGATTTACATACGTTTTCCATAGTTACCAGTCAACTAGCTAAAATGAAGTACCTACAGTATAAATCTTTCTTTTCTGCTGTTTATGCTATATCTCGCATAAATCCGTCGAAACGCCGGGTGTTTTTGATGTATTGAATTAAGCCTAAACCTGCTGGGCTTCGTGAAAAAACAAACTGTTAAAGATGTAGCACCAAGCTGAAGATATTAAGCCGAAGCCTTAACTATAATAAGCAAACTTTAATCCGCATGAAGAAAAATTTAATAGGAGTCATCAAACAAGAAAAATAAGAACTATGTAAGACTGAGGAAAACATTAACTCTAAGTTAATATTTATAATTATACAAATCAAAATAAATTACTGGACAGATTAGTGAGTCGCGGTTTCTTACAATTTCTTTTAGCATTTGTGCATTTTAGGCCGTATGGTCGTCTCGCGTTTTTCCTTCCAAATGGTTCAGTAGCAGTTTTGGTGCATGATTCAAACCACAGCCTCAGATAGCAAGTCTGACAATCGCCAATTCTAGCGATCAGGCCCCTATTGATTTGAATTCGAACGTAACTCGGTAGGTACATTTAAATGAATGAGAACAAAGACAGTTATTTTTTTTCCAGTATCAACTTCCATTTTAATCCACTCATATGATAATTGAGAGATGTCTGTCGATACGTCGAGGCTGTAAATGGACGCTGTGTCTACCGCTTTATCCGCATCGATCTGTTTGTTGCAATTTTTCATAATGAATAGCAATGGGGCGATTACATAAGCTATTTCATCATCTATTTTATACGTACACAAGGTTGTTACTTCATGGACACGGACCAAGAATGATGGTACGAGTAGTTATATACTAAGCATCAGACGTGTCACTTACTATTTTGCTATAATTTCTTTAAATATAAGTTTAAACTCCGTGGTGCAGTCACAACGTATTGGCTTCGGCGTCGGGGGTCGTGGGTTTGATTCCCACACGGGACAACTATTTGAGTGGCCCACAGATAGTTGTTTCGGATCTGGGTATTCGTCCGAGTGAAATTTATGTTAGTAAAAATGTCCTTACAACACAGGATAAAGTTATCCTAAAGTAAGGGCATTATTTTTAACCAATTAAAAAGAAAGAAAGAAATTTCTTATACTATACATTACTAAAGAAAACTTAAGTTATTTTTACCGATTACTTTACTTATTTTTTTTTATTTTAATCCTCGGTGAACTCTTTGCAGCGTTCATGGTAACGGGACATTCAAACGTCCAACGCCTCGGTCTATCACTGTTAGATGATCACTTATCGATGTTAGAACAATCTTGAAACAGAGTATTTCTTTAAAACTTTATGTCAAGGACCTCAAATATAGGAAGGAATTAAAAAAAATCTACACAATTTGGCGAAAGTTTTCAAATAGATACATGCTTTAGTTTATATTAGTAATCAACAATGATGTTTAATTTTTTAACTAAAATTCTCATTTTAAAAGAGCAAACCAAAAATGCCAAATCAATAAGAAAATACCAATTAATTATATAGCCAGTGAACAGAATTGTGGCAAAGTCGACTAGAGGCGGTTTCTTAAAAAAACGACACTGAGAGGTTTTGTTGAACGTTATAAAATAAAAGTTACCGAGAAAGATAACACGGAAAACTACTCAGCCATATGACGCGAAGAAGCAAGCCTAGTGTAAATGCTAGCGGGAAAAAAATATCACTACTATTCGAGAAACAATTCCATTTCTGCCTCTGTGCTTCACTAAAACAGCCGTTGAACAGGTGCATCTAACTTCAGGGAATATTTCATGCGAACCAGCAGTGCAAACTTTCAGCTATTTATAGTTTGACATCTCTCGCCGCACTTGTTGTCTTTGCCCGTTTCTTCACTTTGTATATAATCTCCAAGAATTAACGTGAGATGCGAGAAATATTTTCAGTAGATGAAAACATTAATATAGTTAACGGTAGTTATAGCTTAGCTGTAAAAAAAGCTATTGGGTGCAATTATTATTAATTCACACACGCTCGATCCTGTCGTGATATCGTGACAGCTCTCGGTAGGGTTTAAACATTACATTGCATGACCCGAATTGTATTCTAACTTCAACCCAATTGAATTGAAGTAATTTAAAAGCCGATAATAGTCTAATTTAGCTAGTTGGTTGCAACATATATTTATTATGCCAACTCTTCTCCAGAGTGCAGGTCACCGTGGATTGGCGGATTCGAAATATCTTGGGAGTATTGTTAACCGACTTCAAAAAAGGGTTCTCAATTCGACTATTTTTTTTTATAATAATAATAATAATAATAATAATAAAATATCTTTATTCATATAGACGATTGCGCGTTCTTATGAAACGTCAAAACGTTTAATGTTTGTTATCTCAGAACTTTCCACTGGGTGAATCGATTTTGAGGATTCTTTTTTTTTATTTGAAAGCTGGTGCTTCCCATGTGGTCCCATATTAATTTCATTTGTATTTGATCTTAGCCTCCGGAGATACTTATGGAACTCATGAATACCGTGTGAGATATTTGATGTCGGTTTTATTTTTCGTGTTTTTTTTTCAATATTAATTCCTTGACCGCTTAGTACAAGTCAGCACATTAAATTGGAATTAACAATTGCATTTGTTGCCGGCAACCAGACTTGAAATGTTCGAGTATATAGAATTAAAAACGGGCACCTGGATTCTGAGCTATCGCGGATCATGTATCAATACTAATTACAAATAAGCTAATGGAAAAGTGGAATGTGGAACTTTACACTTCTATAGTATCCCATAGCAAAGTCGAAAGGTGTGGAAATAGTACACAATTTCGTGTTTGTAATACATTACATTTTATATTCATAAATGTATTTACCACATCCCAATATTAAAAAGGTGTGATATAAATATATAAACAAAAATGAATGTAAGTAATTTATTGGTTCAACGTTCGTTGATTCGTTAATCTGTTTTCGATACTCATAAATTAATAATGAGAGCGTTATAATGTGAACACGTCAGTGGGTTTCAGTATAAAATATTTTAATGATTTTAAAATTTAGTACAGCAATACCTATAAGAGTTCTAACGTTTTTACCTTGATTTTAATATTTTAACTATTAATGAACTTGAATATTAACAACTATTATAACGACAAGCAGCACTAGTATATCACCGTCCGGCAACGCAGCCGGAATTCAAGTGACCGCTGCTCCATGCGACCATGTGTCCCTTGACTCGAGTAGATAATGTCATATCCGGTGTACAGTATTGCCAGCGCCAACATACCTATTAATACAATTCATTTATCATTATTGCGTACACTCATTAGGTGACAATACATAGATGCGAAAGTTCTAACTACACAACATCCACAAACTTACCTCCTGCCTGATCCAAAGTGGCTGCCTCTTAATCTGTGGTTCTAATTTTGTAGGCAGCAAATTTTGTAGTTAAACTTGTAATTAGATATCGCATCTTTTCTGAAAAAAATTAAGATATAATTATCACATTTCTCATTGATGCATTTGTTTTATCAGTGGTGACAACCGACTTCGCAACTATCCTCTTTTTTCATTATATTTTTTTCCTAAGAATATTATGTACTATACAATTTTTTTTAGAATCAGCTTGAAAGCGATCATTTCATTCCCAGGGGATAATATCAATAATGTATTCGTTTATATTATAATAACCCTTTATGAAATGTATTTCTCTAACCGGTAATAGACAATACGGAATTGCGCATTAATTGGGATTTTGTTGTAGAAGCGTATAAACCGCCCCACGAACGAGTTACTACTCTATGGAGTAACTAGTAACTGGGTTTAGAAGCTTGTGTTTGTTCCAACGATTGCATTAAGTTCAATTAATCCTTAAAGATCTTACGTTAACTAATAAATTTCAAATAAATACGAGATCATTACCACATTGAATAAGCTTTTAATGATGATAAATGTACAAGCAAAGACACGAGTTAGTTGTATCAAAATATCGATATGGGCGTAACAATATAACCCGAAAAGAATAAAACGGGAAAGAAATAATTAATTCACGAATTAATAACAACGTCATAACATTTCTTGCTTATGCGTAGAACGTATTTAATATCTCATATTACTAGCGAAGCTGTTAACCTACATATCAACGTTACCGTGAATCATGTATTGTACTTTCATAAAACTGTCCAAACAACGCGTGCTTTTGATGTATATAATGAAGGCTGTTCGAATTGTTCTGTAGTGTGTATTGAGTGAACAATAATATTGTTAACTCTTACCAGATATATTCCTTTCTAGTCGGAGTAAGATATTCATTTCTAGTAAGAGAGTAAGAGTTTGAGATTAATTTGCACCTTATATATTTGGCTTTATATATTTTGATTGCTAGTTGATAAAGATAAGTAAAGTACAACAGACATATAAATTTCCTCAGCTGAAAAATAAGTAGTAAAACTAAGACCAACACGCGGCCCATGAATTCACAGACTTCAATTCCAAGAGTTTTAAATATAACGTGGCGACCAGCTGGCCAGAACACTAACATGTGTTTTGCATATTGAATACGGCCGTGAATGGAATTTCTGGGGTTTGTTTTCCACGTGTAATGTTTAAACTTTACTATAAACATTCAAACAGAAACCAATCTATTTAAGACTATAGTAATATTTTCGCGTTTCTCACGCCGAAATTGAAAGCACCCCAACCCGGGATCACGAAAATATCTCGGATGGGAATGTCATTTTTACTGTCACACAAATTTGCTAGGGATCCGCGGTGTATTCTCACGCTATACGGGCCCCATTGCGGCCTACCCATAAACTATTCAATATTTCGGGTCGGGTTATGAGCGATGATGGATTAAATCGAAGCGCGCGGCGCTTTGCTGAACGGTCGTCGTACTCGACGATTTATTTCGACGGATGCTTTGCGTAGACCCACCAAAGGCACCGATCGCAGCGACGCGGGCCGCGGCGCGCCGAATTTCACCTGTCTCCGTTTCAATTTGTCATCGCTGTTATTACGTTTTACGATGACACGACGAAACGTTAGGCAAAACAACAAATTATCTTCGCAATGTTGTGACGTCGCCAATGGTATATGAATTCGTTTCTTCGTGTAGCGGTTTCGCTGAGTGATCGTGGAAATTATTGCATAAGCTGTTTGTAACCTTCAAGTAGATATTATGTTAGATATTCTATCGCACATCTGTTTTAATACATACGAACATTGCAAGTATTACAACAAGAAAGTCTTTTGCCTCCAGTTCAACATCAATTGCGATGTCTAATTATAATAAAAAAATATATTTATTTAAAATTGAACATGAACAAAAAAGTCTTTGTGTAAAGGCGAACTTAATGCCAAAGGTAATTTGTGCCAGTGAATTTAAATTTACGGGTGGTTCCGAGATGCTGTGGTACACAAATAAAGTAATAAATAACAAGAGAAATACAACACACATAATTAAGTGACTACGTTATACATAATAAATATCATGAACTATCCTCGTGAGAAAAAAATCGTTTCACTTCATATATTAGACTCTTCTTATACACGATAAATTTTTTTATTGTTTCGTTATACATAATAAATATCCTATGATATATAAATATAATATAAGATATAATAAATATCGTTTCTCTGAGCTCCTTTTGGGCTTAACGCCAGAGAGAACTTCTGGGAGGCTGTCAGTGATTGCTTGATATACTCGTATACTCGTAATTGTAGGTCATCATCATAGAAGTGATCCGCTAACCGAAGTTAATGAGCGATAAGCTTTAAAAAACTAGAAAATAAAAGAGGAGAAAGGATAACGCCTTGGAGAACACTAGTTAAAAGTTTAAGCAAGCTTGATAACGAATCACCGATATTAAATGACTACGAAAAATATGAAAAAAAAAAAACACATTTATACACGTCATCTAAAACCATAACATTGGAGAGGATGGATGACGTGACTGACGGTATTAAGCGCTCAAGAGAAGTCAATTAATACCATAAAAGTGTTTATGGTATTTTCCACGTTAGCGCTAGTAACTTTAAGGTACCTATTAGTATAGTAGCTGGTTGATAATGGATGGCCAGATAAGGGCTGGAGTACTTGATAGTAGGCGGACAAATAAGAAAATTCTCAATCATCAGCGATTTGTTGTGTTATGTAAAATGTTAGTTAATGATTTCAATTAATTACCTGATACTTGACCGAATTTTTGGAATTCCATTGGCTTGCACAAATGTGTATTTCATTTTAAGGTTTCCAAGTTATTGGTATAGAATAAATAGAATATTAGAAAATATGTGTTATACCTAGAATATATAATATAGAATCAATATCTAATACGTTACTCCTAACTGTCACGATTTCGGTCTCAAAGTCGTTGAAACTTGAATAATGTAAGCTAAACCTTTTCTATGTTAAAGGTGTGGAAACTCTTATTTGTAAAATTTTGTGAATGAATGGATATGTACATTCTTTTTTGCACTCACCAAGCCAAGAAATGTTAATTAAAAATTACACTTAAATATGGGTTGTACAATGGGCGGTCTTATCACTAGAAGTAATTTCTTCCAGGCAACTTTTGGATAGACAAAATTCCACTTGACACAATAGATTGAAGATAACTCAATAATAAAAACATCGCGAATTGGCACAAAGCCTAAATCGACCTTTTTAATCCGTTCTAGCCGATAGGTATGAGGTGGTATGTCAATAAAAACATTTTCTGTGTCAACATCGTTTTGAATGGATTCCTTCCTCTTAGCTGACATTTTCAAAATGGCATAGAATCTAAAATATCGTATCGACTGGCGATACCCGAGCAGCTTATATACAATACAGGCTGATGTACAATAGCCATTTGCAACTGGAGCACAATATCTGAAATATCTCGCTGTGAATAGGCGTCTATAGACGCGCGGTCTGCGGCCAGCCGTTCGGTTTCCTGACAAATATTGTGCTCTGCACTTGTGATGCGATCATCCAATGAAATAGAAACGCTTTCAGCCGTTTAGGGAATTAAACGGACGTGCCTTTGGTTATTTCGTGGTACAGCCTATATGTGTTCCACTGCTGGGCAAAGGGCAAAAATGTTCTGTACAGAGTATATTAGCGCGTCTGAATTCAATAAATCGTGGAACAATAAGTCAGTGCTTAAAATTTGCAATTTCTTTGGTGTCGGCACTGGGTTAGAGATCAGGTGGTGAGTATATATAATTAGAAAAGTGAACGCCCGGCTGTCACGACTTGCTAGAATTTTGGTTTTAAAATACCATTTATAAATCATCACAATAGTTGCTTGTAAATCTTTAAATGACATGGTTATAATATTTGAACATATCATGTTCTTTTTTTCGAAAAAACAAGGAAAGAATTCCAATTTATTTATTGTATAAATTATATTAATGTCTATTTTATAATGTTTTACAGTGACATAAAAACAAATTAACAAACAAACAAACAACTTATCTTGCTTCATCATTCTTCCTTATCTTTGCTTCTACATGTTTCTGACTACAGCGAATTAGAGATTAGATAGTCATTTTTGTTTTTATATATCCTTAACTTGGGATAATGTCATTCAGTGTTGTAAAAATGATTCACTGCAAACACTTTACTCGCAGATACAAACAAATCGGGATAGCTCAACAACTGCTTCAAAGTAGTAAATATTTAGCGATATGAGTTATAGCAACCTAAAACGATATTTGTTGCTATAAGACATACAGTATGTGATACTAGTATAGATACATGAGATATGTTAAATTATAAATCCCTCAGGCCTTGCTTGCCATGTGAGGATCTACCCTAAGCTTTTTAGACAGATTGCTGTATATGCAGATTTTGACTTTCTCTTCTCAATTTGTTGCAGCTTCGACGTACGGGGTAAACACCTATCAGAGGCCAGGCACTGGTCTGCGCCGGAGGTGTTCGGGCCACGGGCCCACTTCTCCACCACGCCACCACCTGCCTCGCTTCTCGTCCGTGACGTGAAGAGACGTGACGAGGGAGTATACCGCTGTCGGATAGACTTTCGCAACACGCAGACAACCAGCTTTAGATACAACCTCACAGTCGTTGGTGAGTAATCTGGTAGTACCACATAATACAAGTAATTAAATTTAAGACTGTGCATTATTTAAGACTGTGTGCAGTATACAGTGTGTCGTTACAACCGCGACAATAAATGAACACGCATATAGAGGATAACTTTTTGAAATTGTATTAAACATTTACATTCATTAAACATCAATATTTACCGAGTTTTATTTTCCAAAACAAACAATTTTAGAACATACTTACGTATAAAACTGTAACGTAAAGTTCATTTGTAAAGGTCACAAAGCAAATGAATGATTTGAATGAATTTAAAACAGATAAAACATATTGTTACAAGGAGAGATTTGTAATGTGACGCTGTGGCAACCAATGAAAAAGTCTCTGAATGTAGAAATGATCTCTGATGTAGTAATTTTTTATGGTTTTTGGCAAGTAGCGTTAGACGTGTGTTCATTTATTGTCGCGGTTGTAACGACACGCTGTATATAGTATACACAGTCAATGAAATAAATTTAATATTTATGAATAACGTTTATCGACGTTTTTCGAAGCGTTTGGGCAAAAT
The DNA here is from genome assembly GCA_933534255.1 of Iphiclides podalirius. Lineage (NCBI taxonomy): Eukaryota > Metazoa > Arthropoda > Insecta > Lepidoptera > Papilionidae > Iphiclides > Iphiclides podalirius. Next base: position 17,528,686 of record OW152816.1, read on the forward strand.
CAAGAAACAAAATTAAATTGAAGCCTACACGCCAAGTTTCTGATTAAAGTTTAAGTAACCAAATCAAAATTCTACCCTAGTTTATAGTCGCTAGTCCCAAAACTAATTAGAGGGGTCTCTTTACAGTTGTAGAATTCATACAAATGTATAATTTAACGAGTCCCTTAGGTGTCAGGCCATTGTACTTGTTAAAGTTTCGCGGAGAATATTCAATCAATGCTGTAACTCGCCTTCGAGGTGCTCCATATTCATTAATACCGCTATGAAATGTTCTATAATTTGATCAAACTCATCGTTACGTCTCTCCCCGCTGCTCGATAGCTAACTGCGATTAATTAAATTTCGACGTGGCAGCACATTCGCTTCTTATGCTGAAATGGATTTATCCGTCTCAATTATTTCGTTCATTACTTGATTTTTATGCCAACGATAACATAATTATGGTAACGACATTATTATAACGAAAAAGATTAGATATTCGCGCTTTGGATTTTGTTAGGGGAATAAGTACAAGAAGCAGGAATAATAAAAAAACTTGGAAACATCATTCAAGAGAAATTAGGGAACTTAGTTGCTTTGCAAACAATTGGTTTGAGAATCAAAAAATTATATTGCAGATAATAATAAATTCACAACCCTTCCCTCTTCCACGCTAGTGCAATTACTTTCTAAGTTTTAGTTTAGTTTAGTAAGAAAAATGTCTAAAATTTATTTTATTATAAAAATACTATACTTATAACTTGTATATTAAACTCACATTTAACTTTTCTCTTTTACAGTGAATGAAATATAGTGTTTGCCATTTTTTCTCTCTTCATCTTAATCAAAAAAGATCCAATAGTATATGATTATTACAATTTAAAACACAACATTGCTTATTTTTAAAACATGGGCATACGTTTACAGAGATATTTATTACAACTTTCTAAAGGCACATTTATTGTATTAGCACAAAATGGTCAAACAGGTGCTATGATTTTGTAAATTACCTTCCATGTTCACATCAAGTCACAAAATCTTTAAAATGCCTTCGTCGAGCATTATCAATAATATGGTTACAACAAAGGAATGCATTTCTTCTAATTAACGGTCGTTAAGCACAAAAGGTGTGCTCCGATTAAAATCTACTGCATTACGCCAATGAGACGTTCTCTGAATGAGATCCGGATTGGGACCGTACTTGCTATTGGCCCTTTAATTAAATAACGCCGTTACATCGTCTGTTCACCCCCCTGCGAAGGTCCTTTATTGAAATTTGATCATTCAGCTTATGGCCGGAACATTTATCTCGCCTGTTTTATATTCTCCGCTCGTTTTCACTTCGATTCTTCTCCCGGATTTTTGAATTCGTTACTCGATTTTGCACTTTGCGTAACAGCCTGTCGTCAATTTACATTCGGGCCTTTGTGTTTTAGTTGTTTGTTCGATTAGCGGTATACAGAATATATTCACAGAATTATATTACCAAGGCGGTTTAAATTAAAATTATTTTATTTTATGAATAGAAAGTACTCCAAAAATAAATTCAAAGAGTATTTTTCACTCCAGCAATTTTCTTATCTTTGTATGTTTTTGTAGTGCCACCAGAGAAACCAGTAGTGGTGGATCGATGGGGGCGCGTCATAAACACAACCACCCTCGGGCCTCACGAGGAAGGTGACGATGTTCTTCTCACATGCCGTGTATTGGGGGGTAAGTTAATTTATGATTACTTTCCCATTAAAAACCACTCCGCTAACATGATCTTACGTTTAATGGAACTTTGACTCTATCTTAAGTAATAGTATAATCGTGATAATATAGATAGTTTCGCGCTGTGCTAAAAAAGTCTTAGATCTTGCCGCAACTGACATATTACGTATTTCTCAACTTCATTTGCTCTCCCAGAATATAAGTTGCTTTATATGAAGTATTAAAGTGTCCTAGATGGTCGGACGGCCATGGTCATAGTATTGTATTGAATGCAAAAAAAACAAGCACCTATTATTTTAAATATTAAAGACTCGTTCGGCAGAAAGCAAATCATTATTTTTAACACTCATTTTTTATTCATCATCAATGAGTTGTACAAAATATATCGATATATATAATAATATCGAAGGGAAACGGCAATAAGATTGCTTTTTTTATCAAACACCGTAAAAGTAAAATCGTTCATTTTTTGTGAATAAATATCAAAACAAGATTAGACCTTCGGGGTGTGGAATTTACATAATCGAAACATTGATTGGGACCGACGTCGCAGAAACGCCTCGGAAAAAATAATTTCGTAGACGCTGACGCGTTTCTGATGACATGGAGTAAAGTTTTGCTACTTTGATTTCACGATTACTTTTAATGAGATATTACGAAGTTTGTTGCTCGCAAGCATTTGCAGAGAGCAGGGAATACAGATAAATAATGCCGCTATGACGGTTCAAATTTTGTAATAATCGGAGGAAAAAGTTTTTCCGTAGCAAACATCAGAAACTTGGTCATTAGAGATAAAGACAATTTTGCATACTTCAGACAAGCTTTTTACGATACATGATTTTAGACCATATTTGTAAAGATTTTATTCTCACTTTTTCATACCTACTTCTGTTTTATGGATCAGATAAGAAGTATCCTACTGATTCTTTTTATTCTCCCATTAAACTTCATCCACTGTATTCGTCGTATCATCGATGACAATGGTTGTATCATTTATTTACTTAATTTTATTAGCTGAATAATGTTGGTTAAGACCTCGTCATTCATTGAATTGTTTCAACTCCTTGTGCTGTTGTTGTAATAACCATAGTACCAGTAACCATAGTTAACATTTCATATAATTTTCAATCAACAAAATTACATTTCTAAAGTTTCAAATCTTCAGAACTTGTTCCAATTGCCAACCAATAAAAATCATGTAAGTGATCAAGAAAAATCTATCATGTATGTAATATATTGAGATATGTATTAATACAACATATTTGTTGTACTAATACCTATTTTAACACTTTCGAAATGGCCAAGTATTCATAAATGACAATTATTTCAATCACTTATCTGATACTTAACTCGTATATTGACGTTTATATGGATTAAAAAATTTCGTCATCAGTTTTCAATTTGCTACCAAATTAAGTTACTAAGTTTCATCCAGGTCGTCCGGAACCATCGGTCCGATGGCTTGTTAACGGTGTTCTGGTGGACGAGGAGTACGAACACAATACCGGTGATGTCATAGAGAACCGGCTTCTATGGCCTGCCATAAGGCGGGCAGACTACGCTGCGGTGTTCACGTGTCAAGCTGCCAATTCACACTTAGTGCCGCCCAAAGAGCTTTCCTTAGTACTCGATATGTTCCGTAAGTATATAAACTTTCCAATACTGCACATTTCAATTGATAAAACAATAGAAACTCGAATTCAGGAAAATTTTTTTTTCAAGCATTCAAAATTTAAAAATTTTCATTGTACGAGTATGAAAGAACCTATGAGCCGACTATATACATTTTATATTTACTTTTTTTAACTCATTTCAATGTAAACAGAAAATTCAGTTAAAATACGCTGAATACACAATATGTAAGTAAATATTTTTAATCAGAATGCACAATCCGTGGGATATGGTTATATAGCGCATATGTTCCGTCAATAATCACATTCCTCGGATTCATTAAAGCATTCAGATACGTGGAGATCTTGCTCCACAGAGGTCATATACAAAAAGACACTCGAAATCTACTCATTCAAACGATGGCGCTTTCAAAACAGCAGCGATTCGAAATGACGCCAAAAAAAAAACTAAATGAAAGGAGCGAGGATCTGTTTAAGTGTACAAGGGTTTCCGTTTCACTGCGAACGAGTTTAATGAGACGGTACGAAATTTGCAGTGCGGCCCCTCACCGTCGAGATCAGGAAGCCGATGGAAATGGGTGAGGGGGGTGTTCTCACCGCCGAGCGGAGGTACGAAGTCGCCTGTGAGTCGGCGGGCAGCCGACCTCCGGCACTCATCACTTGGCATAAGGGCAAGAGGCTGCTGAAAAGGATAACGGTGAGCACTGCGATAATTTAATTCGTTTTGATTGTATTAATAACTGGGACACGGAGGTTTCGCTGGCTTGAGTGATTCATTGAAGATTGGCGATCAAGTATCAAGCTTTTACATAATATAATTTTACCTTAAGGTGTCGCTAGAGATAGTTGTTGGTTTCTACCTTTCGCCAAACCTATTTAACGTGACTGTTACAAATACGAAAAATGCATTTCATAACCTTAAAGGAGACCATAGACCGTAAGCTACCACAAGCCACTAATCAAAACTCACAAATACTTAAGTTTTCAGAGCTATTATTATCATCACACTACCTTTTATTTAATTATACTACATGTAATTGATTACATGTAGCATAATTAAAAAAAAAGTACAGTAGTTGATTAGTTCGATAATTTATTTTTGGTTTACCCTTTCAGAGATTAAAGGCGTAAGAACCAGTACTGTTGTTTCATCTTATATGACATCGTTGTTAGGAAAAATGGAAGATTGAGCTTTAGTGTGTACCAACCGGTGAACGTAGCTATGGACGTGCTATGATATAAATCATCATCATCATCATCATATCAGCCGTAGGACGTCCACTGCTGAACATAGGCCTCCCCCATTGACTTCCACTTCGACCGGTCGTTAGCGTAAATAATAGACTGCATTTATATATATATATATATATATTAGTCTATTAAAAATTGTTTTATCAAATTTAAAATTAGCTATTAAATGACAATAATAGTTAGTTATGAACATCCAGAAGCAAAATAAAAAAATACTCCTTGTGTCCGGTTCTTAACTGTAATTACGATAGTAATGGACGCAGAGGTCATCTGGCGGAAAGCCAACCTCCTGATCGATCCCGGGACGAAGACGGTCGTGGGACCAAAGCGGGGAATTTCTTATCGAGGCTATTAACTTTCAGCTCAAATACTGTAATAGGCGTATCATTTTCCGAGGCGGCCAAGGTTCGTTTCCTTGAACTTTCTAGAATTATTTGTAAAACGGCTTAATACCTATTTACTGTTGACCATAAATACCACAAAAGTATTAAAATTAACTTTATCATTAAGTGATAAACTTATAAAGTACTTATGTACTCTAAACTATATATTAGACTAGCTTACCCGGCAAACGTTGTTTTGCCATATAAATTATTTGTATGGTAGAAAAAAAATGTTTGGGGTGGTCCACCCTTAACATTTGGGGGGATGAAAAATAGATGTTGTCCGATTCTCCACCATAGCCGATATGTACACAATCGGCAATCAATAAATTTCACACAATCAATTTCACGAAAATCGGTCGAGCCGTTTCGGAGGAGTTCAATTACAAACACCGTGACACGAGAATTTTATATATCAGATCACAGGGTCTCACTAAAGAATTTTTAACACCATCACTTGTAAGGAGATCGGAACTTTATTATGTAACGAAGATACTTCTTTTTTATCTAATAACAATATTAACTTTAATTGTACCTTTCGCGATTTGTAATACTTCAGAAGAAACTTACTCGCATCCCGACATTATAGAATGTTAATTTAAAATGAAAATAGAAAACAATTCAAATTATTTCCTCGCAAAATATGGTTTATTTAAATACAATTATTAGTTATATTTGAAGGCCAACTATAGATATTTCAACAAGGAAGGATGTAGAAACTTCTTGAAAAATTGTCAATATAAATTTTCTATAATGATTCATCGGTGTAATAAAGTTATGCTACAATTTTTGAGAGCGTAACAAAGTAAAAGAACAAGTTGTTGTTGTTATAAACAACAAGACAACGATGCTTCTAAATCATGTAAATATTGGAATTCTCTGGCTACCGTTGAAAGAGCGCTCGATTTTACTTACTCTTTTAATATTAGATTCGTTTCATTTTCAGGAAACAAAGGAAAACTTTTCCTTTATACGTATAAATAAATAATATAGTTTTGGTTGTTTACAGATGTTCAACAATTTATACCTTCTTTTTAACGTAATATCTTTTAAGGAGATACTTTTATAATTTACAAAATTCAAATTGGCTTTAAAAAAATCCAAATTACTTTTCTTTTCGACCTAACTTTTAATAGCCTTTTCTAATATTTCTATTACAGTATTTTTTTTTTTATTAATTCCGTCTTCTAAGGTTTTTAATTACACGATCAAAGAAAGATTCGAACTATTTCATTTCTTCTGGAGTTTTTCCACGAATTGCTGTGTAGCTAATCGGGACAAAATTTTATTGTTATAAAAATGTACAAATTGTAACTGAAACGATAAGAAAAGATATAGACTTTAAAATTTAATCAGGTAGCTGAAGTCGAATAGATAGCATTTATGTTCGTTGGCACAATGCCAGCGCTCAGGCAAAGCCTCTGGAGCCAAAAATGTTTTTGCATTATTGGAAAAGTTGATGTCTTTTTTAAATAAGTCATAGTATGAAGATTGAAAACTGGTAGATGTTATGTCTCATTTTAATAATATACAGCTTTTTAAACAGCAATAAAAAATACAGGTAATATGTAAAAATAAACATCTGTCAGCTGCTAAAACAATATTCCGTTCCTTCAGATGGTAGTTCCTTGGAATATATTTAATTTCATTCGAAATTAAATGCAAACACTTGGAAATTTAAAAGTAATCTTGAACGATGCGAAGGCAATTCCTGAATCTGATGTCGCTCTTTGAGCGTGTAAACAAGCCGCCCCTCGGTTGGTGCCCACTTGCAACTTGTTTGCCAATCCATTCCCGGCAAAGAATCGTCGATAAACATCGACTAAAAACCATCGGCCGTCTCGCCAGTTCAACGAGCTTCTATAATATTAAAATATGCTTGTTCGTAAGCTACCAATGAAGGGAACAACTAATTTAAATTCCTTCCTTTTTTGTTTGCGCGCAGATTTACTTTTTATGAAAGTGTTTTTAATTTCAGAAATTAATTTGCAGCACAAGTTTATTTCCTTCCATGATTAGGTCTTAAACGCTTTATTTTAATTCTGATACTATTGTAAGTTAATAAACTTCCCGCAGGTTTAAATTTGCTTTCACGCTTTTTTTTATATTGTCATATTTTGGGGTTTTCATATTTTTTATTTTTGAGTATTGTAATATTCATTATAGTAATCTGTACAAGATAATTGTATTACAGAGTACAGTAATCGTAAAGATAAAGTGGTTTGTTTCTTTTACATTCTTGTACTCCATCCATGAAACGTAATAGATTGTAAAAGTACCGTAAATATGTTCAGACACCACACATAATTAACGTAAACAATTCTGAAATTTCGATTAAGACGGAGACACACCTCGAAAAAAACCAACCCAAGCACTAGCACTAATCTTACCAACCTTTAAGTATATTAAAAAATTTTGATTATTCAAGCCAGTTCTTGCGTACACTGGCTTTCAACCCGCAAACATAAAGAACTGAATCTCTCAATTAAGACCTGCGAAGTTTTACTATTGTCAATTAAAATAAAAACTGCCCTCAAGGCGAACGGGAATTGGCCGTCCCGGCGTCTTCCATTGAAAATGCGCTTGAAAGTATAATCGTTCCTCAGTCGGCGATATTAGCAGCAATAGGAAGTGTAAATTCAAAGCGCCTTTTCGATTAAAGAGCTCGCTATGCTGGACCTATTTGACTAAATTAATGTTCTCCATTTTAAGGGTACCGTACCCAAAGGGTGAAACGGGACTCTATTACTAAGACCCTGCTGTCTGTGTGTCTGGCTGTCTGTCGGTCTGTCCGTCTGTCACCAGGCTATATAACATAAACCGTGAATAGTTAGACAGTTGAAATGTTCACAGATGATGAATTTTTGTTGCCACTATAACAAAAAATACTAAAAAACAGAATAAAAAAATATATAAGTGGGGGCTCCCACGCAACAGATATGATTTTTTTTGCCGTATTTTTATATAATGGTACGAGTCCGCGCAAGAAGGGTCCACGAACTTGGCCGTTAAATTTTTTGTACATCTGCAACTGTAGTACTTCACCGTCCGCTTCGCAAGTTCCAAACCTTCATGGGTTCGATATTTAAAAGTACCATGAATTTTCCAGTTCTTTTCTTGGATGAAAATTTTATTCATGAATGAATGGTAGGCGTATTAAGTAGAGACTGGAGCGTAAGAACTATATTGTTTTTACGCTCCAGTCTCTCTGCACCGTTATTATTTATATGTACAATTATTTTTAAGGAGTTCTTCTGGCGTTGCTTGTTTTACTTACCATCAGCTAAGCCACAAAATGGTTATGAAATTTTTTTAATAACATACGGACATCTAGCACAATCCAATCCCATGTTTGAGAAAATGCCGTTAGTTCCGTTGCCACGTACCAATTGTAAGTCACCGGAACAATTTTATTCTCGCGCCATTTGCTGTAAACTGTAAAAGTCATTTGAACATAGTGCAGGGCACTGGTAACGCGTGCAGTAGTCTTGAGATATTTGTCTTCATTTAAAAAGGAGTTTTGTCGCATTGTGCTACTTGTATACAGCGTGTCGTTACAACCGCGACAATAAATGAACACACATATAGAGGGTAACTTTTTAAAATGATATTAAACATTTACATTCTTTAAACATCAATATTTACAGAGTTATTAAATTTTCCAAAACAAACAATTTTAGAACACCCATACTGTATAGAACTGTAACGTAAAGTTCATTTTTAAAGGTCACAAAACTAATAAACGAAATACAACATACTGTTAGAAGTAGAGATTTGTAATGCGACGCTGTCGCAACGAATGAAAAAGTCTCTGAGTGTATGAATCAGTCAGTTGTAGTTGTATAGGATGTTACAAATTTTGTTTTTTTTTTTTTATTTAATTAGCTTGTTCGAAAAACATTTTTTTCAATTATGGATTTTTCTAACCCTTATATTTTTTATGATTATTGGCAAGTAGCGTTAGACGCGAATTCATTTAATATCGTGATTGTAACGACACGTTGTATAACGTACGCATTTGATATCGTCAATTTCTTCTTTATCTAGTCATCAAAACTCTGATATAAGCTAACTTTCTGACAACACATGACTAAAGGCGGCGGGTCTATCACTTGAAATTATTATAACCGGACTCCTTATATACATCGTAGATGAACAACGGAATTTTGAAAATTCATATCCTGAAGGGTTAAAGTGTTTTTTACTTAGTTAACGGTTTCACGAACTTATGTAACATTAACATTCTCTTCGCGTCACCATAACGTTTTTAGTTACATTATAATTATAATCTTCTAATAACACGAATTTTAAATTGAAAACTGACAACCTAACCTAACCTTTCGTTGATGCGATATTAAAACTTAAAAATAACCTTTATTAATCTCTGGCAATCCATCTGGGGCCTTTTCTGCTATACATCATAATTCGCAAAAGCCAACACGACCTTGTAATTTAAGCGGAGTTTTTGTTTCAAACCTTTGTGTGTTCCGACCCGTAAATGTGTGGACATTCTGTTGCTTACTCTTAAGCTCATATTCTCTTGATGGTTAAGAACATCGGCCTAGATCATTGTATTAAAAAAAAATAAACGATATATTACTTGGTGACACTAGGCATGTCTAAACATGTTCTAAAATATCAAAACATGTAGAAAAAGTACGAAAAGATTGTCGCCGCTGTGGGAATCGAACGGACATTTTCGGCATTCGCAGCCTTTAAAATTAAAAACTAAAATATATAAAAAGCAATGGCGACATCTCTCGTTCCAATTATCGTTGTAAAAAGATATTCGAAATTGTTTGTATGCTGGAAAGGATATAACATAGGATAGATGCGCCAAGCATTGCTTCAAATGCTAAATAACAATGTGGAAAGAAGGCGTTAAGATTTTCGTCGCTGTGGCTATCGGCCGTTTAGTTCAGTGGCTAGAGCGTCAGGCCGCGAATGCCGAAGACGTGGGTTCGATTCCCACAGCGGCGATAATCTCTTCGTACATTTTCTACATGTTTTAATGTCAAGTGCAGTGATATTAATTGATTGCTTAGTAATCTAGTAAATGGTTGTCTTATTTTTAATTATTTAAATTAAATGGCGATTCTGGTTATCGATTCATTGCGTAATATTGAACTTAACTTAATTTTTAGATTTCACGTCTTCCAGGTTCTGTATTAACCTGCTTGTTTACATTTTGAAACAGAAAAATATTGTTACAATTAGACCTAAGAATCTCCGGTTCCTACACTTATTATTTATATCCTTTCTAACAATTTCCAGTCACGTTATGCATCAAAAAATGTAGGAGAAACTTAAATTCACTCCCTCATTAACCATGTTTAATATTCAATTGACCATAAACGAACCACATAACTTCTGCTTACCCTCCATTGGCACGAAATTACTCATAACAATGTTGTCTCGCGTCCTTGTAAATCTAAAGTGCTCCTACATCCATTTATTGATTCGTTTAGATCCAGTGGCTTGCATTATGTCCTGATTAACTGACACCTCGGAACAGTGGTAGACCATTGAATTTATCGCCAATGCTATTCGATACGACGTATTTACGAGGTAACTTCAATGCCGAGGCAATACAAAGTAGCCCATTGGGGCATGATACTAAGCATTCGCGAATAAATACAAGATTTTAATAGAGTTCGTTTTAAGCTGTAATAGACGGCTACATATCTTAAAACTGAAACGGATTTCTCTACAACTACAAAGACCAGGTTCTAACGCATCTTATGAACAGTATTCAAGTATATAAGACTCACGAAATATCACGTTGATGCCAAAATCTGTGTAAAATATTCTAGAAGTAAATTTCTTACATAAAATTTAGCGGTGAAACTATAAACTGTAACTGTGACTGACTAAGGTTTCAAGATATTAAACATCTCATTCCTTTTATTAATATTTAAGTCGCATAGCATAAACATCCTGAGGTAGGAATTGACATTAAAAGCATTAAAATGATGCAAGCAAAAATGCTTTCGCATCACACACTAAAAAAATTGCCAAGTGCGTAGCTTGGATTACAACATCAACTCAATCAAGCACTGTTCATTGCATAGCAGAACATGTTTGTGCAGTCCGTAATATGACGTACACCGTCTTGGCAAACATAGCGTTTGCTTGTTTGAAGAGCACGTGAATTATTAGTGAGCTCGCAACGCCCCCTATGTGATTTAGTAATTGTCGTCAATCATTAGTGTCGTCAATTATTAGTGTTGTATGCTGAAAAGGATATAAAAATGTATGCGCAAAGCATTGCTTCAAATGGTAAAAAACAATGTAGATAAAGGACGTTAAGATTGTCGTCGGTGTGGCAATCAGCCGTTTAGCTCAGTGGCTAAAGCGTCAGGCCGCGAATGCCGAAGACGTGGGTTAGATTCCCACAACGGCGACAAACTTTTCGTACTTTTTCTACAAGTTTTAATTAGTGTCCTCATTAATGTATGTGTCCTTTGGCCAGATTGCAGATGCCAATTGTCTACTTCTCTAATTTTGACTTTTCATATATTATAATCATCATCATCGTCGTCAGCTAGAAAACGTCCACTGTTGTATAAAGGTCTCCCGCTTAGAACTTTACAACGAATGACTCTTTGCCATATACATAATTGAAAGAAAAAATTGCATATTTCATAGCAGTCGTTAATCCTGGTTTTTTTTTTTCGGTTTTAACTAATTCTGTGTTTCTGTAGATGTAGAAATTCGTGAGATATTTTTTGTTACGTAATAATTAAAATATTAAGATAGGGGAGGGGGGATGGTTAAATCGTGTACTTTTAAATGGATCAAGTATAAAACACATGCACGAATCCATTAGAAATAAGACATTTAAAAAATTTGACATTTTCTAAGTCGACCTGATTTTTGTGGACGCGGAGATTTATATTCGTATCTTGGAACGCGTGCAAAATGTACGTCAGCCGATATCGGACGATAAACGTTACTTCTATTTTGATAGATGAAAATTTGTTTTGTTTGCACTCAACAAAAGACTCGACAGTTTTCGGTTCCTGGAATGTTTCAAAAGACAAAAGTTAAAATCAAATACTTTAATAAAAAAAAAATCACTTTTATCTATTTCCTAAAATTGGAAATGTTGAAGGAAGAAATACATACATAAGTATCATAAAAATCAGAATCTCATGTGTTAATGACGATATTGACTTATTTTACTCTCGAATTTCATTTCAATGCTGTTCAGCCTTAAAAGGAGCAGCTTATGGTATCTTTTGCGTAGATCGGAATAAAAATTAAAAATGAATAACAAAATAATTGACGCTAGTCGCAGTTAACTTTGACATCAAGACATGTAACAACTCAGTCTGTCCTATGAACGCTGGAAAGCGTTCGAATGTTAAAATCAAAATTGAAACGCGATAAAATCCGTAAACTATTTTCATTTAGTAATAACATTCGCGTAAAATCAAGAATTCAATATGTTTTTTGCGTCAAGATTTCATTCTTCCGGAGATATTTGTTATATTGCTATCCTACATGAAAGCACGATATATATTTCACACATTGAACACGATAAAGATAACTAAGATGAAGGTATTTCTTGAACTTGACGATGACGCCAGTTGTTTCTGTTTTACGGAGTCTTGTCTTTATTGCGCAGATTAACTGACACCTCTGCAGCTCCGTAACTCGACAAAGACTTAACGGATAAAGACACCCGACACAATGTACTGCCACTTCCAGCCGTCCCGTTCAAGGAAGATTAAACCAACCGAGGCTTTTGGACCTTAGCAGTTAGTGTTACATACATACACGAATTGAAATGGCCACTCAATAGATATTTGATGCAATTGTGAAACTATTTTTAGAAAGATGTATGAATCTAATAAGTTGTAATATAACGAACCAATTCATAAACTCGGTGAAAAGGAAACCGATACCAGGCAGATTAGTTGTCCAGTCTATTCTTGTCTAATCCGTTGTGTTTAACATATGCAAATGATAATTTTTAATTTTAATAATTCTATGAATTTATTCATCAGTTCCGCGAATACTACAAATGGTTACTTCACATTATTACTGCGTTTACACGTCAATTTGAACTTAAAATGCGGTAGCATTCTTGAAACGCTTTAATATCATTGTTTTAAATTGGAATAATAATGTATCTTCACTTTTGTACACAATCTATAGTCACACCAAAATGGTAAATCTTGAACGAGGAAATAATTCACACATAATATGTATGTATGTTCGTTTAATAAAAAAGTAAGTTCAAAGAATGTTTTTATTATAATCTTTATATACAACCAGTTTACGGATTTCCTCGTATTTTATTTAATATTAATTTTCTAATAGTTATTATTTTCAAAAACACGAAATAGTGATAACATTAATTACCAAACTTAATTCATATTCGAAGCGGATTAAAACAAAGGAAACGGACAAATGGCGCACGATTATTCACCCACTAACTGCATCTACACAACAATTTCGTTCTTGTACAATTTGCCGTGAACCGTGCAAGTGAAGTGAACAAAGCGCACGACACGTAGAACAAACAGCTTTCGCAATGGGTCTGAATTATTGTCTGTTTTATAAAAAAAAAGAGAAGCTGGAACAGCTTTAAACTGTGTCTGTGAACGTCTGTTGAAGTGAATTTTATCTGTGCCATTTCGTGAAATATACGGGTGCGTTGTCGCTCTAAAACAGCGTGCAAAATTGCTTATTGAGGAAATACGTTTGTCTACCGACAAAGAAAATTATGATGATAATATTATATGAATAAGATTGGAAAATATATCTATGTTGGTTGTCATTATGGGGCTTACGTCTTCTAATATCCCTCTCTGTCAAATAAAGAAAAAAAATATCAAAGTATGTAACTCGTATTTGAGTTATCCACTTGATGATTCACTAACTGATAAACATACAGTCAACACATAGTTTAAACAAATGGAACTAGCAACCTGAAATGTGATTTTCTTTCGGTTTACCCTGTTATAAACTTTTAGACCTATCAGTGTCCATTTTATGAGTAAAAATAAGACAAAGCCCTGTAGACCTGAGTTTTCTATCCCACTTTAGAAAGCGAAATCCTTAATTGCAAATTTAAGCGATGGGTGCAATTTTGAGTGTGGTAGGGCCACGCAACAGGTTCCGTTGCACGAACGGGCAGGCTCGTCCGGTGAAGTTCCACGCCTCACAGAAGACCAACTTGAAGTGGAAGTATTGTGAATAGGTTTCTACTGAGCTAGCGAGCTTACCATCAACGGCTGCATCGCCACTTACCATCAGCTGGGATGGCAGTCAAGTCCTAGCCAGTTTTTTAATTAAAAAAAAAAAATTTACTATCGCGTTTATCTGGCGAGTGAGGTAACTGAGGCCCACTTCTTTAATAGTTGTCAGCCTGCAATACCTCAGGTGTTTAGGACGATGGACGGCGGTCTATACTTAACATCAGGACCTCCTGCTCGTTTGACAATTTTTCACATAAAAAAGGAGTTATCACGTGCTCAGTAATTATAATTTTCTTTTAAGTGAAAAGTCACCAAGCGAGCAGACGGTTCACATGATGTTTAGTGAATCCCGCCGCCCATGGACGTCTGCGACACCCGGGGGTACCAGATGCGTTGACAAACTTTTGAAAATTGGGCTCCGACTATCTCACTCACCAGACGAAACGCCGAAGTGTTATACTTCCACTTTACGCCGGTCTTCTGTGGGGTCGTGGTGGACTTACCCGGATAAGCCTGCCCATTCGCGTAACAGCCGAGGCTGTTGCGTGGCCCTTCCACCGTAGAAAATTTACTCAAAATAATATTTTCTAAAAGTGAAAAAAAACAAGAAAGTTTTTGTTTTAACATATCTATGAATTTATTCATTGGACAAAGTAACTATCTCATTTGTTTACAGGAGACCTGCATGCTATTGTTACTTCAAATGATTACTGCGTTTTTAAATTGAAATCGTTCCTAAACGCGTCTTTTCATTATTTTAAATTTAATAATAATTAATTAAATTGAAATAATAATATACGTTCATTTAATATACTCAGTCCATGATAACACCGCAGTGTTTTATAAAATAGATTAATTGTAAATAACTAACTACTCTCCGTTTCATTTAAGTGATAAGTGAATAAATAATAAATCCATAATAATAATGTAAAACGTTCTGTTCAACATGAATAATTTTTGAAGGAGAAAATCATTCCCTTGGCTTAGTAGGATTCACATTAAACAACAAAAGCCCCTTCCCCATCGGAAAAGGCTTGGCTTCAATAAAAAGTTAAGTACTGAGGCTTTGCAGTGCCGAAATTCCCCCTCATTTCGATCCTTATCAAAACCTGTTTTCTCGTCGGTTGATTTTTCTTCTCGGTTCTTAATTCACGACTGATAATTATAAATTAAAGAATTCAACATTAAAATATTTTCTAATTATTTTTTTGAATCTTTACCGTTAAAACAAATCCGCTATTCAATGAATGACGACGTGTCTTAACTAACTTTGAATAACAAGCTATTTAGTCTCGTCACTGTTATTCAAAATCAAATAGCTGTAAGTATAAACATAAACAAAAACCAATCAAGTGCGAGTCGGACTCGCGCATTAATAGTTCCGTACCATTATCTATAAAAATGGCAAAAATCATGTCTGCTGTACGGTAACACCACATAAATATTTTTTATTCTGTTTTTTAGTATATGTTGTTAAAGCGGCAACAAAAATACATTATCTGCGAAAGTTTCAACAGTCTAACTATCACGGTTCAAGAGATACAGCCTGGTGGCAGAGGGACAGACGGACAGACAGACAGACAGCGAAGTCTTAGTAATAAAGTCCCGTTTTACCCTTTGGGGACGGAATCCTATAAATCAACGTTAGCTTTGTGTCGTTTTGCTATTCAAGGTATGACTTTACACAATCTCATTTTCTAGAATAGCACGAATGCTATCGATACTTGCCGTCATGTGACACGAATAATTGACGCCTAAAGCCGAAATGGCCCGGAGGCAAGGGGAAGGGGCCGTGCTCAGTGTCGGTTTGCAAGAATACTACTAATTCGAGACTGGCTAAATCCGGTCCTTCGGAACGTACAACAACAGTTGAAACACTATATTGGTTCAATTTAATGTCTGTTCATTCAATATGTCCAAGCGAAGCTCTTATATAATTAAACTTATGCACGGTTTATAATAATTGAAACCTTTTAGATATTTATCGTTGTAAACAAACTATCTTAAAAAAATACACTTGGAATATTGGTCATGACAATTTAGAACAACATCTCCTTAGGACATACAATCATCGACATCTTTCTCAATGGGGTTTTGATAATATACTGCATATTTCGTTATACATAAACACATGGTATTGGATTATTATCTAAACATACATAAATAAACTAAATATTTTAAATATATATATTTTATATAGATTGCGATTCCGTGGCGAATCAAGCAAGTTAGACCTTATTATATATTAAAAAGTAACTAAGCAAACACATAATTCTGACAACACCGTCTTAATGTAAAGTTACTGTGCACACGATGCATCCAAGCAGTCGTGTACATAATGTGTTTGCGAAGCCTTGTTTGGACATATATTGGCTCAACAAGCAAACACTCCATCGCTTTATGTTTATCATAAAACCGACAAATTATCTTGATAAAGTCGTTTTGTTCACGTACATTTATTCAAAGTCGAAGTCAATTTTTTTGTTAACGTACATTTATTGTTCTCTTTCGCGAACGCCCGGTTTCAGTTATCAACGGTCAAATTGATTTTCAAATGTCATTTGAGTTGCCAAAAGGACATTTGAAAAGCCATTTGACAACCGATAAGTTGACTTCTACAATGGTCAGTGTTTCTGAAGCTTACGGCTTCTACGGCCGGGAGGACGTTTCATAAAAATGACATTACAAATTTGAAAATCATCTATAGTTCGGTGTCCGGACGCTCGCTTTAATTCTTTATGCTCGAGGGACCTAAGTTCAATCCCCCATTTTTTATTTTTTTTATTTTGATTAATTTTAATATTTACAAGATTAAATCTATCTAAAATGCCATGCAAGCACCAATGAAGTTGTAAACTTTGACTTATCACTCAGCGGTGCTCAGCGGTGAAAGAAAACATCGTGAGGAAACCTGCATAATTTCGAATTAATAACAAAAATATTTCGAACATATTCACATATTTTAGCACAGTCCGCCAATGCGGCGTTAGACTATGCTCTAATACCCTCTGTACAGAAGAGGCTTTTGCCCAGCAGTGGGACATTTATACGCTGTTAGCTTACTTTACTTACTTTTACTATAATTAGTTATTCGTTTCTTTTGGATCCTTATCTTAGCTTTGTCAATTGACTTAACTTGACGGGGATCTGGTCAGTAAGGATTAATTTTTTTACATTTGTATATATTTTTTGTTTGTATACAATATTTTTTACGTTTGTATATAACGGTTTACATGTTTTCGTTTGTTAACTCAGAAGTTCGTGATTTATGAACCAATTTTAAAACTTATTTTTAATCATTGGGTTTCAGGTTTGCTCGTGTGGCCCCATATTAATTTCATTGGTAGTGTATTTAGTATACTTCCCAGAACTGATAAAAATCAAACAGAAAATGAAATGAGTGTGATTTGGCTTTTAACACTAAGCTAAACAAACAGCTAGTAGCTACACCGACGAATATCGGAACACATTATATTCTATGTACATTTTTTTACATTTTAAGCAATGTTTGACGCATCTATTGTTACGTTCTTTATGGCACACAAATATTTCAAATAAAGTTTTACAATGACGATTTCTATTTGAAAGTTAAAGTTTTATTGTGCTAATATATATAACGGGTAAAGTTTTCGTAGGCTAGTTAAGATCCTATCTGGAAAGTATACATATATGCTTTGATAATTTAAATCGATGAAGACAAATTATCAAATGCACTTAAAAATAAATCATTTTAATGAAAGATTGAACAACCCGACGAGCAACCGATAAACGCAGGACTGTAAAGGATAATTTTTACGTAACGTTACGTTTATATCT
This sequence comes from Iphiclides podalirius, assembly GCA_933534255.1. Classification (NCBI taxonomy): domain Eukaryota; kingdom Metazoa; phylum Arthropoda; class Insecta; order Lepidoptera; family Papilionidae; genus Iphiclides; species Iphiclides podalirius. The sequence goes on from OW152816.1 coordinate 17,546,668, forward strand.
TTTAAAACAATTTAGGCTTTTAAGGCCTAATGTCTGAGATGTAGGACTTGCCATCTGCGGTCACAGGTTTGATTCTTATTACTGCCTGAACAGCTATCACGTTTCAGTTGAATTAGCATAAACGATAATATAATTTAATATCATTGATTTTTTTTTCACAAATAAAGGAGAAAGCGTTGGAGTATATTTGAGATTCGTTATTAAATATATTTTTGAAATGTTGCCAATTTCAATGTACATTCAACCTTTGAAATGTCCCACGTTCCGTCGAAAGTAAAACCAACAACGCTCAGGAATGGTTGTTAGATATAACTCGTAACGTTTACCTCCTCTGGAGTTCGGTACGTGATGATCTCACAAGCCGCACTTACCTTAGATACATTGCCGGTACGTGTTGTTCGCAAGCAAACGAATAAAATAAATGAAAACGCACATGAGAAACGAATTTATGTGGTCAAACTACTCTCGGCAGTGTTGGCAAATATGCGGTTGGTTATATTCGATTTGAGTGATTTAGGCAAAATAGCAAAAATCTCTACGTAAACATTTTTTTCCGATTTTCTTTCGTTTAAAAATCAATTAGGCACAAGTTAGTAGTAAGGTGAGAGACTAATCGTTTGTCATTTGTGATGATGTGTGAGAAGGAGGATCTTGCTCCTGTTCTTTTTATCACTGTTGGGAAACTTTTGTTCACTGAAACTGCGTAATGAAAGAGAAAATGTAAAATTGAATATAACCGACGATTATTGTCCAAGTTTTCTCGAATTTCTTTGCATATATTTAAACATGAATGTCCGGTCACTCACTTTTAATTCAATATACTCGCTCTACCCGAGTTCGAATCCTGGTGCCGGCACGAATAACATTTTTAGTTTTAAGTGCTGATTTGTCACGATTTATTCCCTTCAGGAAAACATCGTGAAGAAACCTAGATATTCTCGAAACAATAACAAAAAAAAATGTTCCGAGAATATGTGAAGTCTACCAATCTGCAGTGCGGTCGCGTGGTTAACCATGCCCTTTATTTTTTTTTGTTGGTATCGGGGGGAAATCTTCCGAATATACCCTGTCACGTTACATGACAGGGTTATGTGAGGTTCTTACCCACTAAAACCCCCTCGGTGGCCACCCTCTGTGCGTTTGGAGGAAGTCCGGGATCTCCCACGGAACGCACCGATGTCCCTCAATACTGCGCGTGAGCACTTCCCGGAGAAGGATAGCTTCCCTGGTACTCTCACCATCTTGCAGCAGCTCGAGACCACTTCGAGCTGCTGCCAATCCGTGTCCCCTTTTAGTCGCCTTTTACGACAGGCAGGGAATACCTTAACCCTATTCTATAAGCCCGTGACTACAGGGTTGTGTAACCATGCCCTAACACGAGGCCTTTGCCGAGCAGTGTGACAATTAGGGTGTTACTTTACTTTTCACTTTACTTTAGTTATGAAGCTCTCAGTCAAATCACAGATTTGAAGATAAACATTGTTATTCGGATAATAGACAGGGGCGGGCAAACTGTTTCCGTAGGTTGCTGAACGTGTTATGAAAGATAAATTAACACCTAACAATCGCCCCGTCTTCGATGCTATGTTTATGAATTCGTGTCGTACTCGTATGTTCCGAAAAGGTTAATGTGATCGTGTGATCGTAGATTTAAAAATTTCTAGCTCCCTTTCTTTTAAAACTTTCAATATTAATGTAATAGATACATCAATGTCATGTCCAAATTATTTATACTTAAAAGCCCTAAAAACATAAAAAATGTGCGTATCTTCTTATCATTGATTCTTATAATCTATAGCACACAATACACAATAATTCTTATCTCTAAGCATGTGAAAGCACATTAGTACCTCGATATTGATATCTATGCATAGATATTTTTTTTTTTTTAATTTTTAAATTTTTTTTGAAAGCATAAAATTGATTAAGGAATACATAAAATTATATATACACTATGTAACTTAGGGCAATGTTTATATATATATGTAAACATTTGCCAATGTTCTCTTTAACTTAAGCTTTTGTACTTCAATGTTAAAAGATTTCGACAGTTATTTCAATACCAATTTAGCGGAGAAGTGACTTGAAGAAAACCACATTTTGGAAAGGCAGTGTACTCAAAAATATTAAATGTAGAATTTCACTATCCGGATCGCTCAGTATTATAAATGATGATTTCACATACCTAGGTATGTGTAATCGTCATTTATACATCTTGGATAGATTATTTTTGTACTATTATGTTTACGAAAGTGGTTAAGAGTTGGTCAAGTGAACAATCCATCACCGCAAAAAGCGGAAGTACTGTTGAAGGAGCGCCAAAACTCCGGCATTCCCCTCCCCCTCTCGCCCCGCAAGGGGTACCCGACCTCTAACAACTTGGTGGCGACTCCGCGTTTCGGCTCGCTTCCGGTATCATAAACGTTTAACGCTCAACGCTCCATTGTGATCTGGTTAATAGAGAGTAAATTAATTTTTAACATGAATTTCGACACTTTTTATTAATTATCAAGATTCGAAATACTTACTATGTGTTGACTTCTTGTTTTTACGCGAATTTTTAAAAAATAGTTTAATTTTACACCACTTGCTACGTTTTAACCAGTCGCTTTTTAATTGAAATTGATATATATTTTCTTACAGCTATTGCCAGGGATAACAGAATAAAACAGTGTGATGAAATAATACATAATTATGTAAAATTTGAAAGCCTCCATAGGTAACTTCATATCTCACAGCAGTAAAAAATTCCTAAGAATAATTCGCATTTCATTGGTCAATGTTATTTAGGCAAGAGTTTGAATGAGATGGTTTACAAATATGTAATGAAGGTTTTTAAATCTTGATGCATCAAATACGATCATAGTTTGTAATTACTTTATTATTTTTTGTAATTAATTTTATTTTTTTATTACGGCTTACCAACTTAGGCATAATGTTGTAAAAATATAAATGTACATATTTCAACACACAAACTTGAATCAAAATTATTTTATCTCTATTAATTAAAAAGTATAGAATAGAATCTAAAATACTAGGTAATTTGTATATTATTCGTAAATAGAAACCGCTTTATATTTTAAGCTTACCTTACAAACAAACATAACTATTTTCTACTTATATTTGTTAGTGAAATGGAAAAGTTCACACGCATTGGTCGCTTCAACAATCCTCAACCGGTGGCGTAGTACTGACGAAGCAAAAGTTAATCACGGCAGTTCTTACAGTATTGATTGAAGCTCACTGGGTCACGAATGAACCTCTACTTCATGTATGTACATTGAAAACATTGTACTATGTATAGCGACGTATTAAAATCAAATGTTGTTAAAATAAGACTGTTTTATAATTAAACTAGCTGCTACCCGCGACTACGTCTGCGTAGAATAGGCTGAAGGCGTAACATTCAGACATAAAGAGGGATATACATAAAAATATGTATATAAGTTATAGCCTATGTCTTATTCTGATATATAAGCTATATTAATGTAAAGTTTCGTTAAAATCCATTCAGTAGTATATGCGTGAAAGAGTGACGAACATCCATCCATACATACAAACTTTCGCCTTTATAACATTAGTAAGGATAAGGATATGTACATTCGACTTGAGTTATTAGTTTAGTTGGCAGCTGTGCCACGGAGTCGTCATACGTTTTCCACTTGCTGAATGTGAAAATCATTTCAGGAGGAGCTTCGTGACAACCTAACAGTGAGCGTGATGAGCTTCGTCCCGACACTGGATGACGACGGCAAACCACTGACCTGCAGAGCGGAGAACCCCAACGTGACCTCGCTATTCCTGGAAACGTCTTGGGTTATCAGCGTCGTGTGTGAGTATTTAGGCAGCTTTACCATTCTCGCTTTTGACCTTTCCTCTTACCATGACCGTTGTGAGCTTATTTTAGTCATGGACGAACTGTTTTTAATTAAAATAAGCTTCAACCTCGAAGTACAGGACGATAACACCGGTACGGAAATGTGTCAAAACTACTCGTATAAAAAAAAATTCAAAAGTACAGATAAATATTTGGGGCTATATTGATTGCCTAAGTGTGTAAAAACCCTATTTAATTTAAAAAAAAAAGATCTTGATGTGTTCGGTATGGACAATTCGTATTGATGTTGATGGTGCTTCTTTTGAAAATGTTTTTTCTCCAATTATATTATAGGTATAAGTTTAGAGAGTGCCTACCGTTTTCTTATCTTAAATTTATGCAAAAACATGCATTTAGTTACCATTTGTAAAATTGAATCTTTGCATATCATCAATGTAGGTGTAATCTGATTGACATTGATCAGAGACGTCCTTACACATGAACTATCATAATCCCCTATTACTTTGGGTAAATGATAATCTCGATAACCTTAGACGCTTGAATAACCACCTTTAGTACCATACATACAAAACAACTTTTCCTATGGACGAACGAAATTAACGCGAGGTGCGATTTCTCGTATTGTGATCGCAGATTCGTCTAAATCCACCTAATTTGGCAGAGGATTATCTTTGGCTTTGCTGCATTAAAGGTATTCATTAGTAGAGTTAATCTTGACAATGCTGGAAAAGTAGCGAAATTATTAATTGACTTTTGCTGCAGTCTGGCATTTATCGTAAGTGAATTTAAAAATTGTTTCACTGTTTGTTTTCTGCAAAAACGTCTAGTTTTATTATCCCTGTTATTACTCCACAAACGGTCGATAGATATGGCTTGAAAATTTGAATAAACTCCTTTGTAGTTCGCGAATTGTTTCTATGTGCACCAAAACTTAAGAGGCGTCCATTAATCGTGTGATCGTTCAGATCCGCCGGTGGTGCGGCTGAGGCTGGGGAGTTCGTTAGCGGCCGGCGACATCAAAGAGGGCGACGACGTGTACTTCGAGTGCCACGTTCGCGCCAACCCCCCCGCCAGGAAGCTCTCCTGGCTGCACGACGTAAGCGATCCTTCCCAAATTGGCGCAACAAATCCCCAGGCGGATTCGCGACCCGTACACCTTCTCGAGTCGAGTGTCACGTAGGATTTAAGTCGGGTTATTTGTGTTGGACCAGTTTTTTTTTGAGAAAAGTTGCCAAACGAGCGGACGGTTCACCTGATGTTAAGTGAATGACGCCGCCCATGGGCACCTGCTATACCCGAGGGTTCCAGATGCGTATATCATGCTTGCAGTATATCATGAGCTGCATATTTTGCTCATTTAATTTTATTCTGTATCTGATTTCTTTGTAAGCATAATTTGGTGTTAAAATTTGTAGAAAAAGTACGAAAATATTGTCGCCGCTGTGGGAATCGAACCCAGCATTCGCGGCCTGATGCTCTATCCACTGCTGGAGCGTCAGACTGCAGGAGCATTGATGAGCTAAACAGCTGATCGCCACACCGATGAAAATCTTAACGTATCTACATTGTTTTTTTTAGCATTTGAAGCAATGCTTAGCGCATCCATTGTTATATCCTTTCCAGCATTCAAACAATTTCGTATATGGTTTTACAACGATAATTCGAACAAGAGATATCGTCATTGAACATTAAAATTTGTAGAAAAAGTACGAATTGATAATTTGGTGTTCCAATGAATTGATATTAAATTATCGTCTAAAATTAGTCGTCTAATTGATATTTAAAGACGTAATCAGTTAATCGTATTTATTAATTGTTGAGGAATATCATACCCCTTATTTTGAAAATCGAAGAGAGAAGAATAGGAGAATCGCACCTCTTAAGAATTATTGAAAAACACAAAATGTGAGGTATGCTTTAAAGCAGCATCAAATAATAATATTTTTTGTCGTTAACTTTTATACTTATGACTCAGTCGTATGTTTGAGCATTTACCGATTTTGAGTATCCACATGTCTTAACTAGATTGCATTGCATGTTCAAAAAAAACTTGAATATCATAAAAGCTTCACACGGCCTCGTCCTTGTTATGATTATTACAGACTTTTTTCTTTGCTCCTATCTCCTTGATGCCCACGAGGGCTAATTAGTCGCGCTTTGTTACGTGGGACGTGGCTCACATTACAAGCGCCGTTGTTTCTGAGCATTAGCGTTATTAAACGACTGGGTTATATTATTGCTGTGATGACATCACTTCGATCAATCTATTGTACTGGAGAGGAAGTTTCAAAGTAGCGCGGTTTTCAGTTATTGCGTGTTATTTAATCCTTATTCCGGATATTAACTGAAGGCGGCCGAATGTATTTCGTTTGATCTTAATTATAAGGTAGATAACGATGTATCAAAAACAAGGTGTTCAGCAACGATCTATGTTAGCAGAAATAAGCAACTGCAGAATATTTATATGAAAATTTGTATAATATCACAATATACTTGAAAACCTTCTATTGTCTTCTTCTGGGTTAGAAGGAATAACTTGAGATGCAATAAGATTATTTATCGACGTCATTATTAAACAATAGTGGATAAGTTTAATTATAAGGCTATATACACTATAGTAGGAATGGAAAACAGCTACAGTAAATGTTTACGCTCATCAGGAGCAGTGAATGAAATTCAATCAGAAACCACTTTTAATTTCGCCATTACTGAAGTACATCAATTAAATTTAGATGCTTTAAGAACATCGTGACGTCGTAACAAGGTCAAACGGCTCAGAAAATTGGTTCCCCCAATATTGAGTGAAAATTGGGGAATCTGGAAATGAAAAGAAATGCAAATTGGATTGGGTGGCCTTGTAGACGCGTCTGCGCCTCAATCCACCGGATTTGGCTTTACTGTAGGATTTAAATAAGAAATGTCGTTATATATTCTTCTCGGGACTCAGGTGTGAAATTAAAATTCACGGCAAAAATATTCAACAAGAAATATCGAAGGGAAAATGTTTTAATCCTAAACTAAGGAAACCTTTATTAATCGTGTTGTGCGAAAAGAATCATGTGGCTCTTAACAGCTGTTACAGGTCGAAGAAAGAATTCACTTGTCTACTTTTATCTATACATGAATGAAAATAAATAATAAAACCGGCCAAGTGCGAGTCGGACTCGCGAATGAAGGGTTCCGTACCACATCTATAAAAACGGCAAAAAAAATCATGTCTCTTGTATGGGAGCCCAACCCAAATATTTTGTTATTCTGTTTTTAAGTATTTGTTGTTATAGCGTCAACAGAAATACATGATCTGTGAAAATGTCAGCCCTCTAACTATAAGGGCAGAAAGTGAAGTCTTAGGGTTCCGACAAAACGAAGATTGGTTATCCAGCGTAATGCATATTTGATGTAATATAAATTTATTATATCATGTACTTTGTATATAGCCCCAGGTTCAAAAAATGTACTTGATATTTGCAAAAGACAAAATTTTAAATTCTTGGTTGCGTAATTAAGATTATCTTCCCACAATTCGATATTTTCTATTCAAATAAATGTTTAAAAAAAGTTTGTACACCCTTCGATTTACTTCCGTGGTAATTTTGTTGTACTGGTATGTGTTGATTCATATATTTTTCTTTTTTTTCTCTATTTAATAGTACTTTACTGAAATATGATGCTTATGTGTTTATCAAAAAGCCATTTGATAGATATAGACAATCGTAATCAAAACGTTTCATGAAAATTTAAAGGCGCCAAAAACAGAAAGGCAATTTTAAATTCATTTCACGGAAAAGAAACTTGTACCATACAACAATGTAATCCTTTGTCTACGGCAAGAGTACAAGCAATACATATTTTAGACACTTCCTACATGAAAAATAGATTGCACAGGCCAAGTGGGTGCGAACTAGTGTTGAATCTCGCTGTAAGACTTGTCATGACGTTTCTTTGCAATCTTGCACGGAGTTATCTATTATTATTTTTAGACGAAACATTTCGCAAGTGTAATGATTGAAATAAAACTAACTAACAATATTTTGAAATAAAATTGTCTAAGGCAAAAATCATATTTGGTTTTTTTTTTTTTCACTTGATTTTGGTGTCAATCTGCACTAATAAAATATAAAGATGAAATTAAAAATTTGTAATATAATAAAGTTCCACGCTGCATCCGGGTATTGCGCAAAAAGTTTTTTTTCACCGAATTTTCCATATGCATTCAATAAATTTTATCTGATATTTAGCTCTCGGAATGGACATAGTCGTATTTAAATTTTAATTAGAATTATTGTAACAAATAATAATTTGTTACAATAATGCTCATAAACGAATAACTTTTTTGCGCACATAAAAACTGCGTTCTATCCACGCCTTACCACCAGTCCTAGTGAAATGTTCGCCTATTCAAAAACCCATCAGGTACAAGAGGGCGATTGTTCGAATTCCACAAGGGCCCCGCAATCAAACGCGCAGCAAATAAATATTGCTTCGGAGCGGAATTGGCACTTGCATCCTTTTGCTCCGAATACTTTGCCAAGCGTGGAGAATTGTTGCAATGGATAAAAAACGGATAAAATTTGGTAAAATACGGAAATGGACCGTTGTTTTTTTTATAAAAGTGTTTCTATTTTTTCAGAGAAATACGAGTACACTAAAGAACATTTATAATACTCCACTAGAGTTAGAATTGTTTGCAAACATAACAGCGTTGTCAACCCTAATCACAATGGCACACTTTTTATTACACTCACTAGTTGAAACGCAAAAGGCATACCTTAGTATAAGTATAAAAGGTGTGAATGTTATTTCTAGACTGACGTATGTAAGAGGCAAGCGGAAATTATTGTTATAATTATCAGTGTTACTGGTTCATGAGAGTAAGCAAAAAGTTTTTGTGCATAGGGTTATAAACGACTATATTTATTTTATTAGGACGACCCTCCACTAGGTGGAGTGACGATCAGTGCAAGTTTGCGGGAAGTCGATGGATGCAGGTCAGGATCGTGCTTCGTGGCAGTCTGTGGAGGAGGCCTGTGTCCAGCAGTGGTCTCAAACGGGCTGAAATGATGATGATGATTACGAAACATGAATATTACAACTGGCTATTGTAAAACCGAACATTTCCAGGTCCATATTAAAAAAAAACCCATATCGAGCTAGTAACGACTGGATATTGATGACACGATTTTTCACTCCATCTAATAAATACATCAACCGCTCCGCGTGAACCTCAATTAAAATTTCATTATATTAACAAGAAAACACTCCGGTTCGGAGTGGTAACTCCGACGTTGATGTGTCGAGCGCGAGCTATAATGGGCTAGCAAACAAAGTGAACGAAGAACTTCTCAAAAACTCTTTGTGCCGCTGTCGCTCGCGCAATAATTAGCAAAACATTTTCACTCTTTTGTTCCGTTCACACCCTACTGGATAAATTAGTAGCGCGTTGTTGTTGCCTTAGATTATTGTTTGTGTACGTGAACGCTTCATTTCATCATTATTTCATAATATAATAAATATTCTAGGACACATGATTACGCAACGTTCTCTGGTCCCATACTAAGTTAGTAACTTTGTTTAAACAAGCCTGTTAATCATGCGAATACCACATTTAATTGAAATGTCGTATACACCCATAATTGAGTTGGCATGTTTTTCCGTATAATTATTAGTGTACACTTAAATTTTATCAGTGTCCATTTCGTTGGTGTATCAAATAAATAAATAAATAAACAACGCTTGTATAACGGGTATTAGATAACTGATAAACATATTTAAACATACTTTTCTTTTATAAATAAATACATATTATAGATATATAACCACCCAGACACTAGAAAAACACTATGTTCATCACACAATATTTTTACAGCAATGGGGATCGAACCAACACCCTCTGGCGCAGGAGGCAGGAACTACCCACTACGGCATTCGGGTTGTCAAAACTAGTAGTAAAATGTAAAATTCCAAGACAAAATATTTAAATGGCACGTCGCTCTTAAATAGACATGATATTTAGAAAGGGTACATTGATATATTATAAGTGTCATGCCCCGTGTATTGTATGCATGTAAAATAAATGAAATGAACTTTCTTAAAAATCCTCCTTTATAATAGTCAAATTAGAATAACCCGTAAAAATAAAAATAGCTCTGACCGTGATAGGGTTGCACACACTTCAGTGTGGCACGAATGGGCAGGTCCGTCCGGGGAAGAACCACGACCTCACAGAAGACTGGCGTGGAGTGGAAGTATTTTGCTTTAGGATTTCATCTGATCGGTGAGGCAAAAGGGGCCCGACTATTTTAAAGGTTGCCGATACATCTGCTGTTCCTCAGATATTGTACATCTCCTTGGGCAAAGGTGATCACTGCATCAGTTGTACCGCTTGCTCACTTGAGACGTAAAAAAGTGTGTTTGTGTACTTATGTACGCACGTATGAGGTTAAACTTCTTTGCATTCATTTTTTTTCATTTTCATCTCCTGCATCAGTACTCTGAGGTTATGAAAAATACATTAAATGCAATTGCGTTGCTGCCTTGCCTTGCAACCAATGCCTATGATAACGGCAAAAAACCATGGATGTTGTATGGGAGCCCACTTCAATATTTTTTTTATTCTGTTTTTTAGTATTTGTTCAGACTGGTTACAGACGGACAGACAGGCAGACAGTAGTATGGGTCCCGTTTTACCCTTTGTGTACGGAACCCTTAAAATAGATTATGAAAGTTACGTTTTTCCACTTTAGCTGAAATTATAGTTGTAATAATTTGTTATGAACAATTAGTTTTCTTAAAAACATATAAGGTGCAGACATAGCAGACACATGGTAACTACAATTCCCAGTGAACTATAGTGATTATCTACTAGATCGTTCCACGATAAAACTCGTTCTAGTTTAATGGACATCCATGTTCGAATCGCTCGCATAAATTTAATGCGGTCGGATGCAACGCTCTAGTATGCCGTAACGAATCCAATTTACCTCTAAGCCCGTTCTAAAATAGATATTATTTGTTTTTCAACTAAAGCGTGTAAATACAAGGCTTTAAAATGCATATCTTTAAATTTCCCGTGGGCAATAATAACGCACAACAGTCCCTCAGATTCGTATTTAGAGAAACAAAAAGGAAACAATTAGAACAGACAATGATTTCTTGTAAATTTAAATTGTTTTTAGTGCTAATCTTTGCACTTAAGATTGAACATTAAAATATGCGGAAAAAGTACGAAAAGTATGTCGCCGCTGTGGGAATCGAATCCACGTCTTCGGCATTCGCGGCCTGACGCTTTAACTACTAAGCTAAACGGCTGATTGACACAACGACGAAAATCTTAACGTCTTTTATCTACATTGTTTTAATAAATAAACGAAAACATTACATTAATCATAAATTATACCAAAGGCAAAAGCGCGACATTAAAGAATGTCTAAGAGAAAATAAATGCTCAGATGACGCCACGACAAAGGGTTAATTTGAAATTCTCAGAAAAAGTCCCTTCAGAGTTGAGTTACGTTTCCAGCTCCCGACTATCGTCTGTTGCGATTTCAATGAATGGCGCTTTTGTAACCCCAGTGGAGGCATTAGCCTCCATCAGGTTGACTCGAAACTACTTCAACAATTATTAATCCTTTTCAGTTCCGAACGGAAAGTAGGTAGCGAGTCCTTTGGTTCACAATGAGCGGCAGAGAGGTTCAAGAGCAACAGATATTTTATAAAGCGCATTTTTGCTTTGCCTTGCCGTTTTAGATTGCTCTATGATATAGATAATCAGGTTTGATATGGGATGCCTTTCAGTCATTATAGCGTGGTGATAACTCAGACTAAGTGATCATAAAACCTTGACACGATTATATAAATAAAAAAAGCAAATATGTTCCAGCAAGCCAACGTGATTAAACCTCATTCCCGTCAGGCTACTTGAATTGTTCCATAAAATAATCCAAATGCCTATTGATTTTATTGGGTGATGTCAATTGACCGTACACAGTGCAAAAGACGGTGTGACCGTCCGTACGTCACTCATTTCACAGGCCCACTGAAAACCAGCGTCTCGTATCGACTGCAGCATTAGGCTGAGTGCAGTCTGTTTGCAGTATATGCTACTCGAGTAATTATCTGTGAAGTCTGTTTCATGATTATCAATACTATAATTTTCTTGCACTCAAGTATTGTTTTTATTATGCTTGTAGTTCAAATATTAAGATGTTCCAACTGTTCAATCCCTATTTGGTGTATTTGTGCAATACATTTTTCTTTATTTATTTGTACTTTATTGCAATTACCTTAATCAAGGATTACAAAGGGCGAACTTAATGCATTTAGGCATTCTCTCCCAGTCAACCCGGGTCGTGGAGACAAATTGTAGTAGGTGCAATAAAAAAAAGTTCATTACTAATGTGAATGAAATATGCAAGTAGTACAGCCTGAACGGGGAAAGATGCGAAGAAACTAGTATTATGTGGAGGAATAGAAATCTTGAGGTTAAATGAAGAACGGAGGTTTTTTTCATTGTTTACAGAGATTATAAATTTATCTTTAAGATAGGATGGTGAAGCTGGGTCGTTTAAAATCGAGCAAAGCATAAAGATAATTCTAGAATTACGTCTTTGTTTAACTGTAAGCCATTTAAGTCCAGTGCGATAGGTGCGATATGATCAAATTTTCGAAGGCCGAAAACGTGTCTAATACAGTTGTTATTGTTTTCTTTCTTTCTTTATTCAAAAGGGCATTTCAGTAGTCCGCAACTTTAAACTGATGAAATAGTGATGATTTTACCTCAGTAAATTTACATTGTTTTTCTTATAAAACATGGACTCTTCAGGACCAGAAAGTAGGACAATCACAATAAAAATCCATAGCTTTTTCATCGACAACCTCATATTGTCCTTATAATCATAATATTTTCCTCCGGAACACAGGAGAACCTTACTAGTGAAATATTTATAATAATTATCTGATATTGTATAACAGAATTGGGATGTGAATAACTAATAGGTATCTCTCTTTTGTTTCGAGCAGGACAAGGCGTTGGCGCACAACGCAACGGCGCGCGTTTTCCACAGCAACCAGAGCCTGGTGCTGCAGAAGGTGACGCGGTACAGCAGCGGTCGGTACGCGTGCTCGGCCCTCAACGCGGAAGGCGAGACGGTCTCCAACGAACTGCACTTCCGGGTCAAATGTGAGTAATTGCCTTAGAGAGGCGGACAGGGGTAAATCGCGGCGAGAAAGCACTCAACTTTCGACAACTCAGATATTTATCGCAATAAGTAAAGTAACAGCCCATCATGTCCCACTGCTGGGAAACCTCGTCTGTGCTGAGGAATTCACTGCGGATTGGTGGACTTCCCATATTTTCGAAAGGTTTAGTTATTATTTAGAATGTATGCACGTTTCTTCACATTGTTTTCCTTCACTGTTGAGTACGTGATAATCAGCATTTAAAGTTGACAATTTAGTTGGTGCCGGCACCGGGGATCGAACTCTGGTTGCTCGAGTATATTGAAGTAAAAGTGGCTCTAACCTACTACTATATAATAGTGCAATGGCTAAAGAGATATGAATTAAATTTTAAATAGAGTTATCTAATATTTTTTTTTGCTTTAGTGCAATTTGAGATACCTTTTTTATCCGATACATATGAATACGTTATGGCGAAAATGTGATTATGACATGGTAGTGAGCAAAGTCTTTTAACTTTGTATCTACATCGTTTAATTCTATAGATAAGGATGCTTTGAACTGAAATCTCGTTACCGTTATTTTAAAACGTTTGTGCCAATCGCACATTGCTGAGGGCAGAAATCTGCTCGCCTAGAAAACAATATAAATATCACTTCACGGTACATTTAGAACACGGCTCTTAATTGCAAAATCCATCTCAACGAAAATTCAAGATACACTTGGCACTGTTACCTCTGAGAACTGTTGTTTAATGCTCCATTACACATAAAAGGATACATAATATACGTATGAGTTCTTACTGCTAAAAACAGATAAAATAAGCTTTATCTAACCGTATGCTTTACCAAGTTACGTGTAATGTAAAAAACGAACCTGAAATGTTTTCATATGTTTCCACGGGAAAAAGAAAACACGCTACATTCGAAATCGTCGTTATTTCCTCCGTGTGCCCGTATACTCGTATATGTATATCATTATCCACGTAACAAGAGCTCTTTTGTGTTATTTCCATTTCAAAGCAAACCGCCTTATTAAAGTAAGGTCTGCAAATAAATCAAAGGGAAGAAATGAATGAAACATAGCAACAATAGTTGCCTAGGTTTTCACACTGTAAATGTGACCTGAAAACGTTTATAAAAATCATGTGGCATTATTTTGTAAGGTTTCTAGATTATTTTATTATTTTCTCATTTTCACTATATATAACAAGGCTTTGATATAATTTTAATAAAGACCACTCTTTCTATTAAAACAAGCCACTGCCTACGTGTTGGATCTACAATCGTATTTGGCAGGGTCGATTCGTAGTAGTGTGTACCAATTAATTTTAAGCTTTCAGTTTTCTCTCATGACTCTCATTATTAAGATTTTGTATACAAAAACTTCAATTATATTTTTTTATATGAAAAGTGGGCAATCAAGCAAGTGTTTACCGAACTTCGGTTCAGATGCCATACAACACGCGAAATATTCCCCCACTTCACGCCGGTGTTCCTTGAAACCGTGGCACATCCACTGACGAGCCAGTCTTCCGTATCGCTTCCTAGATTTAAAAGGCGCGAAGACTATTGGTAATTCAACAAAGTTATTCATGTCCTAGGGCACCATCAATATACTAAACTTCTACAATGGACCAAAGAAATTAAAGTATTTATATGACCACTAACATTAAAGATTGAAGCTCTAGAAATACTAGATTTCAGGATTATAAGTATTTTAGGAGCACTTAATTATATTTGTTATATTAGTAGTTTATTTATTTGCGTTTAATTTTAAATAACTTGTGTTAGAATCGTCTGGATAACCACGTAATAAAATCTAGTCTACTAATTGACCATGTTTTAAGACGTTTAAGTTAAAAAGCGAAATTATAATCTGTGGAATTGAATACAATTATATACACACATTATAACAATAATAAATAAGGTTACATTTTATAAAGTAACGTTTTGTTTCCTACAGTACTCTAATAACGTATGTTCCCCAATTACGTCCGTGTCTCTTTAGACTACTTTTGTACACATGTGAAATAAATGAACCAAAATTATCCATCGTAATTATTTTACAGTATAATGTTACTAAAGATTTTATTAAACGTTCTGGTAACCTATTTATATTTAATCGCATCAGTGGTGAGTTAGAATTTGATTTGTTTTCTTTATCGAATTAGACGCAGTTTCTATTCCGTGATCTCTGAATCATACATATGATAAGAATCAAGTTCTTCTAATTCCGTTATTTCTGAGCCTTATATACAAAGTAACTAAAGTTCTCCATGTAGTACATATCTGAGAGTTATTTCGGATATGGTACTGCCTCATCTTTGACTGTTGCACGAATATAGTAAACTTATGGCTAAGGCATATTATACCTACCATTGCGATACCATCTTGACGACGCCAATGTGTGTAGTAAATACTGTTGATACTCGCGTAGGTTCACGTGATAACGTGGATCTGTAACCACTATATTGTAAACTGAACGTTTTAAAAAAGAGCAACTGTTCAGTTTCTTGCCGGTTTCTTCTCAATAGAAACTGCCTCTCGAACCGATAACTCACAAACGTATTAATTTTAATGTAAGATTTTGACGTTTCATAAGAACGCGCAAGCGTCTATATGAACAAAGATATTTTGAATTTGAATGGGCAGCGTCGTCCAACGAAGTAGCAAGGGTTCAGAGACGACTGTTCTGGAATGGATGGAAGTATTATACTATCGCGTTTCGTCTGCTAAAAAGGCAGCCGGGAGTAACTTTTAAAGACTGATAACCTCTAAAATAACCGCTGTAAATGTTCATGTGCGGCAGTATTTACCGAACATCGGGTGAATCGCCTGCACAATTGCTAACTCTTCGCAATAAATACCAGTCACAACGTTAGGACCACGCAACAGACCGCTGTTTCACGAAAGGTCAGGTCCGTCCGTTGAAGTACCACGACCTCACAGAAGAGCGGCGTGAAGTGGAAGTGTAAACTTCTGCGTTTCCTCTGGTGAGTGAGGTAGCCGGGGCCCACTTTAATAGAAGGCGGCAACGCATCTGCAACCCTACGGGTGTTGCAGATCTCCATGGACTGCTGGCTTGCCACCTTCTAACATGAAAAAGTCTTAATAATACGTTTTTTATTTAGGTTTAAATACGGAAATATGTTTGTCAGTTTTGAATATACTTGTTTCGTACACGATTGATACGCATTTAATCCACTCGAGCTGGTGCTCATGGCTAGTTACAAATATGGGGCATATGTTAACAGTCGCGACCGTATTTCTAGTCAAAAAATATCCCGTATTTCTGCGCCCCTTGTAATGGGAAGGTCTTTGAGAAATTGATCGTGTAGAATTTTCACCCAACCAGTTTTCTCGGAAAATTTCTACACGTGCTTCGGAGCAGCACTTTCGTCTCCTAATGGTCCTCGCACTTCTTAGAACAACTTAAAAAGAGCAGACCTTTTCCATCGCACATGTTACTGGTAGAAATATATGCTAATTAAACATAATGGAAAAAATTGTGAGAAACTTAATGAAGTACTCAAGTATGCAGTGATTATTTGGTATTTAAAGATCTTTTATTGTGTATTGTATAACTTTTTTATGATCAAATCAAACTGTTTTAATGATAACATGGTCCTTTGTTTTGATTTTAGTTTCCCGACATTTTGTAGACGCTAGAGTTTTTGTGGTTACGGGACAGACTGAATTCAATTCCTATGTCTGAGTTAACTCTGACATATCAATTATTTCAATATTTATGATATCCCGACTTCGTATGCGTTGTGTCATATTTGAACAACATATTTTATGGGCAATGAAAAAATTATTGAAATTATGATAACTTTTTAATAATATTATCGTAATAATTGCGCATCTACAGTGAGCCAATCATCACCAACCATCAAACATCTAATAAGCAATAAGTTAAGTTGTTTCAAGGGTTTTGGCTATCTCTATTACCGTGTATTACTTTCACGAATGGAATGCTATTATCTCCGATTCGGCTTACCCTTATAACGAATAAATGGCAGATATTTCATGCCGTTCCTGGACATTTTAATGTTTTCCTCAATCAGTATAATCCTCGCAGAATTCATAGAGGTTCCTTTTCGGAGTCCACTTTTATAAATCACGAGTCAGGTCAACCTAAAACGACCGCGTAACTTACTGCCACGATTATACTTGGACCATAGTTACTCAAAGGGCCGAATGTTTTTTTTCCTAGAAAAATTTTCTCCGTTCATTATTTAAAATTACAATTTTGTACATTAATCCTATAAAATCATATATATGTGTTATGGATTGTTTTTCGAGGCAAAATAGAACGTCATTTTTAGTATCCTGTATTTAATTTTATTTAAATGGAGCACTTGCCTTATTATTTTTAATTCACACAGTACTATCAAAATAGCATTATCGTATTTGAGACGATAAAGACGTTCCAAGAAAAAGACGTTGGAATAGTTTTATTCGATGAATTTCCACACCGCTTGTATTTTTAGGCCGCGGCGATATTTGAATAAAACATTCCGTAAGAAAAAAAAAAGAAGATGCAAACAGGTTTAAAAAATAAAAGTCATCCCATTAAATTCCGTCAGCGAACAATGAAATCGTCGGAGCGTTACAACGGGCTAATTTAAAAAGATAATTTTTTTCCCGCCTTAAATTAACGAACAAAAGAGGACTAAACAATGGACGACGAGAACTTGCCTCTAAAGATTGTCATAATTAAATAGACCGCTGAAGCTGAAAACCATTTGCATAAATTTTATCATAAAACGAGTGTTTTGAGTTCACGCGGCGCTAAATATACGAAATTCGATGTTGGCCACGGTTTCCTTTGCTAATAATATTAACAATGAACCAGACAAACACTTCAAAAAACAAATGCGAATCGGACTCGCGCACCAAGGGTTCCGTATAGTTGTACTGGATCCGCAATTAAGTATATTTTTATTATGTTATTTACTATTTGCTTTTATAACGGCAACAGAGATACATCATCTGTGAAAATTTCAACTGTCTAACTATCACTGTTCATGAGATGCAGCCTGGTGACAGACGACCTGACACACAGACAGGCCGACAGCGAAGTAATATGGTCGTGTTTTACCCTTTGGGTACGGAACCCTAAAAACAGACAAAGGTCTTCTGTCAAATCATATCCGAATGCCATCCACCACTTGAGACAAAATCGGAGACAATCAAACCCAACGAACTAGAGCAGTAGGAGTTGAGTGAGGGCAGAGTGAGTAGTAGTCGCTACTTTCATCGAACTTGTTACAGACCAAAGTAGTGAAACTTTCGCCATGCGCCGTACAAATGCTACCCATATTGATAAAACCTCGCAACTATTTCGCTTTTATTACTAACTAGCGACCCGCCCCAGCTTAGCAAGGGTTTATTGTAGTATACATATACCCTTCATCTTGAATCACTGTAGTAAAAAAAACCGTATCAACATCCGTTGCGAAGTTTTAAAGATCAACGCATACATAGGGACAGACAGACAGCGGGACGACTTTGTTTTATACAATGTGATTAACAAGTTAGGTAACTGTAGCGCAGACTTTAATTTATTGGCAACGCATCTACCGCCCCACGGGACGCAAACTCCATAAACATAGTATAACGAAATTGATAATTTCAATTTGATGACACATTTTTAAAAAGATAAAGCCGTGATAGCTCAGTGTCCGGGCGCTCGCCTTTAATTCAATATACTCGAGCGACCTGACTTCGATCCCCGGCGCCGGCGCTAATGAAGTTTTTAACTTTAAGTTCTGACTTATCACGTGCTCCGCGGTGAAGGAAAACATCGTGAGGAAACCTGCATATTTTCGAAATAGTAACAAAAAAAATATTTTTCGAAAATATGTGAAGTCCGCCAATCCGCAGTGGGGCAGCGTGGATGCCCTGATACCCTGATACCTGTATAGAGGAGGCCTTTGCCCAGCAGTGGGACATGTATAGGCTGTTACTTTACTTTTTTTTTTAAAAGAATATCCGATTGCGGTAGGGCCAAGCAGCAGCTTCTGGCTGGCTTGATGTGGAAGAATTATAATTTCGCGTTTAGTCTTGTGCGTGAGGCCTTCGGGTCCACTTTATTAATGGCTATTAACGCATCTACTAATCTTCGCTTGTCGTAGATGTCCACGGCCGTCGGTACTCATTTAACATCAGGTGGTGGTCCACCGGCTAGCTTATCAACTTTTTCCAAAAAACCCTTTTTTGAGTTTTTAAAGTCAACGTTGACTTTCATATAAATTATAAATTCGGTAAGTATATATTAATGAGTGTTTGGGCACACGTACAATACATCTACTTGACTACATGCCCGCTGTCAGTTGTCCCTATGTATGCTTAGATTATAAAAATACGCAACGGATCTTGATGCGGTTTTTTTTCTTCTAGATACAGTGATTCAAGAGGAAGGTTTATTATGTATTATGTATTGCACGTGTGCGAAGCCGGGGCGGGACGCTAGTCTATTATAACATGCTGTTCTTATTAAAGTATTTTACGGATTAAATTGAAACTTGTTTGTTTTTGTTGTTATGGAACTATGTGATATATGGTTTATAATTGAATAAAACATTCGTCTCAAGTAAGAATGAAAAGTAGCTCTTTACTGACTAGCTGCCGTTGCGATAACCATATTTCAGAAAAGCTTTTAGCTTCTAGACGAATGAGATATCATTCCGACGATAAAGCCTTTTACGATGTTATTCCATTTTAAACGATATTGAAATTGAATTATGGAGTCCATAACAGGTTAATAAAATACGTAATGTCTTTCGCACTTTCGCTATAATGGCGAAACCCTATAAAGAAATAAAAACTGTAAGTATGTTAAAGATTCAATCATTAAATATAGTAGATAGAAATATAGACACTTTCTAATACAATACAATATGTATATAAGACGCAGACCAAACTGACCGGTCGCGAACACCTAATATTTATTTATTCTCATCAAATTAAGTTGAAAGTCAAGTACACGTACATATTCATAAAATAGTATTTATTTATTAACGTAGTGTAAGCAGCGGACGATGCGGGCGACATGGAAGAGCCCCATCTTCTGCATTCTAGCTCTGAGCGGTCCGTCACCGAGTACCAGTCGCCTTAAGTATTCAACTTACGATCTCGTGTGATTCCTTTAGCGTTAGGATCGGTGTTACCAATTTTATTACTACTTTATATAAAATCAGCCTGTGTTACTCAGGAATTGTTAACATCATTAGCATCGAAAAGCTATTCAGAATCGCTTCCGCAATTTCATAGATTGCGAATGATACGCTAGTTGTATATAATTCCGTAATCTGCAATTTTATTTTATTCGAATTAGTAGTATGAATACAGATAAAAGCTAAGCAAAGTTAATGCTAGTCTTGCAATTGTAAATAATCAAAGAAATTAATCTTCCTTATATCAGCATCATTTCCTTCGATTTTCGACGCAGAGAAAAAACTTCTACGTGGCATGCTTTGTTAATGCACAATAGGCGACAAAGATACTGAAATGATCTGATACGGTGACGCGGATGTATTGTAACCAGACAAAGCACAATACCGCGCATTACGAGCGATTTCTGAAATATTGATTTTGGTCAAGGTCGAAAATCTTTGTGCTATGAGCAACAGGATACAAACTAATGTTAAAGAATATGTTTGTATGTATATTATCCATGCGTTTTTTAACTATTCATTAATTTTTGATGATACTTTACTGAGCTATTCTGTTTCTGGCCCCGAAAGTGACCCAAAAAAAAATCATTTCCTTTATATTATTTTACCCTTTATTTAAAAAAAATAAAATAAACGGAACCGTTTTCCCAATGAGTAATGCCAGTATTCAATCAGATAAAGGATCTTCATAGAATTAAAAGCATTTTGAATTCTATGATGACTCTTTATCTGATCTAATATATTAAGTCGTTGCTTAAAGTACAAACATAATTAACTGATCGGAGAATCAGTAACTACATTCATTAATTCATCATTAAATAACAAAAAGATCGATCGCCACTTCCTTATAGCCCGAGAATTATAAATTTTAAATTATTCTTGTCTAGTCTTTGATATATTTTTCCGTTGAAATTCATTTTAGTGCTCATAATAAGAGCTACTAGATATAATATGTAACGTTACGACGGTTTTTTTTTTTGAGATTTTCCTTTGTTAACATACATATATTCATATGTGCAGATATGAAAATCTGTACAAACTAGAGCACGATATGGCCAGTACTGAACGTCAAATATTATGGCCGAAAAAGTAAATGCTACAAAAGCGTTATTGTTCGTGTTAAGTACCGAAAAAATTGTACCAAAAACCCGAAAAAACATAACAAAAATTTATTCACTCGGGAAAACATGAACTAAAATATTTTTGCTTCAGCAGGTAATGTATAGGGAAAAATATTGTGTGTTTCATTTTGTGTGAATGAATGAAGTGAATGATGTGTTCTAGAAATAACGTTGTCTCAAAAAAAGCTCAATTTTATTTTAGAATGTCAATGACTAATGGCTTTTGAACCGAGTTTGGTGTCTGCTAAGGTCTTTTATCCGCTAGTCGACATTTCTTTTCAACAGTTATGCGATACATTATATTTACCTTCGCTGTTGCACGAATGGGCAGGTCCGTCCGGGTAAGTACCACGACCTCACAGAAGACCGGCGTGTTGTATTTTCCGTTTCGTCTATTGAGTGCGGTGGCCGAGGCCACTTTATTTTACAGATGGCAACGCATCTGCAACCCTAAGGGAACACCCTCAGGGTGTTGGAGGTATTGACATGCAATGTTGTACGACGATTAATTATCAGTTGCTGTCTTATCATATAAAAAATAAAAATGCGTCTATTTCTCGTTCATGCTTCGCCCCGATCTGCCACGGGGTCGAATTGCGTTGTCACGTCAGACGAGCGGCGCACCGAAGCGATACGCGAAACGCTGCCTCGTTTGACGTGCGCCTACATCTGAAGTGCACTGCAGACGCCCCGTCGTGCCGCAGCGGCGGCGTGTCCGTGGTGGGGGCGGCGCGCGGCGAGTCCGTCGTGATCGTCTGCGAGGTGGACGCCGACCCGCCGGCGGCCGTCTTCAAGTGGAAGTTCAACAACTCCGGCGAGACGCTCGACGTCGCGGCGGACCGGTACACGTCCAACGGCAGCGCGTCGAGCCTGAAGTAAGTGAGCGTCCTAACGCCCTAATACTATTCCGATCTTGATACTTGATTGATCATCTTGATACTTGATTGATGATTTCAAAGTCACTAGAACGATATCGAAGCAAGCTAGCGTTAGGACATTGTTCCGATCTTGATACAATTTCGAATTTTCATTTATGTTTGATAAATTCAAATTCTAATATCTTTATTCAATATAGAAGCGTTACACTTACTTCTTGATTGTGGAAACGCTACCACCGGTTCGGATAATTATGGGGATATTACATTATATTATATTCACCGACTGTTTTATATGGAATCAACGATTGTGATGTCGCCATGACGTCGCCATTTTAATTAATGATAGGATTTTATAGTTCATGTGTGTTGTCTCCGACTTTTACTTTACTTTCATCTTAATTATTATTATTACTTTATTGGGGGGATATTCATTTGTTTTCTCGTCTGGTTGGGTTTATAAATAAAAATAAAAATATAGATATACCTATATTGCATATATAAAATAAATATTATGGATAAAAATAAACATACATAT
Source organism: Iphiclides podalirius (assembly GCA_933534255.1). Lineage (NCBI taxonomy): Eukaryota > Metazoa > Arthropoda > Insecta > Lepidoptera > Papilionidae > Iphiclides > Iphiclides podalirius. Next base: position 17,569,400 of record OW152816.1, read on the forward strand.
ATAAATATTTTACATAATACATATATAAATAGGACCCAACCAGACGGAAGCCCTCTACAGGGGAGACCAAACGGCCGAGGGTTAGGGCGAAAGGGAGAGAAACCGGCGGACGATGCGGGCGGTATCGAGGAGCACCGCCTTCTGCATTTGAGCTTGGAGCGATCCGTCCCGGAGTCCCAGTCGCCTCAGATGTTTAGAGAGGCTGACTGGGATTAACCCATGGGCAGAAACGACTATCGGGATAATTTCGGTCGGCACTCCACCCCACATGTCGGTCACCTCGTGAGCCAGGTCCAGATACTTTGTCTTCTTATCTGTTTCGGCTTTCACGAGGCTTTCGTCATATGGAATGGTAATATCGACCAAAAATACCCACGACTGTGCCCGGTCCATCACCACGATATCAGGTTTGTTCGTGACAATCGTCCTGTCCGTGATGATGGGCCGGACCCAATAGAGCCTGGCGCGGTCATTTTCGAGCACGGCTTCCGGATAGTACTTTTGTAGTACGGCAGTTTTCGATCCACGAATCGCATAAGATGATCGAAAATTTAAATTAATATTTACGATGTGTTATAAATTCGGATAAGGGGTGGCGAGGTAGGCACACGCGCCTTGTAACGAACACATTTCTTGGAATTTAGGATTTGGAATGTTCACAGACTTATAACAAGTTATTGGTAACTTGGGTTACATATTATTTAATACGGTCGGATATTTTGTACGGAGACATATTCGTCATATGTAGCAACAAACCATTCCGGTCTCGTATATAACGTACCAAGCAACCAACTATTCATTCATCGCTCTTTATCAAAAATATTTGTGACAAAAACTATATAATATACATATAAAAGTAAGTAGAAAGGCCTCCTCTGTACAGAGAGTATCAGGGCATAGTACACCACGCGACCCCACTGCGGATTGGCGGACTACACATATCTTCGAAATATATTTTTTATATTATCATTTCGAAAATATGCAGGTTTCCTCACGATGTTTTCCTTCACCGCTGAGCACGTGATAATTGACCACTTAAAATTAACAATTTCATTGGTGCCGGCAATGGCAATCGAACTCAGGTTGTTGTTCGAGTATATCGAATTAAAGGCGAGCGCCCGGCGACATTCCTAATTCATGCCTCGATTTTGTATCGAACGGTTAAACGCTTTTACCATTAAGAGTGAGTTTTCGTTATTGTGGATATTACTCAGATTGAAAAAGTAATAATATTCCTTCGCTGAATGGGGAATGCAAAATTTAAAATTGGTCCGTATTTTCTAGTCGAGTACCATCCGCTCCTGGGTTATTTGATGTTTATATTTGTACGAGATTGTACGCGCACGTTATTGCGAGACGGTCGGCGATACTTGACTCGGAAATGCCAGCTGGTTTTTTTTTTTTCGTTCGCTTATTTATACATAGAGCACTCTATTAATAGAATTAGTGAATCCGAAAGGGTTCGCATATATTCCATGTGAAATAGCCTAGCTAGTTCCACTTATGTCCAATATAAATAACATCACAGTAGACGTGTCTTTCTTATGAAATTATTTACGTAGTGTAACATTTTGACTTCATCGCTCCGGTCAGTTTAGATAGCAAAAATGTCAAGAGACTGCGATTGATATATTTTGTTAGAGGCTACGTAGGTTGGTTTTATAGGTTAGATTTTCAAGATTTGACTATATTAAGTTTAGTATTATTTAAAACTTTTTAGTGCTAATAGAGTTTTTTCAAGTCGTTTCTATTTTTTTTTAATTCCGACAATCCTTTTCTGACAATTGCCTGAAGGGACATCTGTTTGCCTTGATTTATTATGCCAGTTTGCTTTTGGAGCTCCACTGGAGCTTCAAGACCATGAAGGCAAAAGGCACGGAGCCTAAAAACGCTAAATCAGTGTCCATAACCCCAGATACACGCCAGTTGCCGACCTGGATTACGGAACCCTGTCCTGTTCTGCGTCAAACGAAGTCGGGACACAGCTCGCGCCGTGCGTCTTCCAGATGGTGGCAGCAGGTAATTAAAGCATAATATTTTGGATAAATTGATCACCGATAATTTTATTTTGGTTTTTTTAAAAAACGTTTTTAAAAAATGTTATCCTGTGCTATGTTATCAGATGCGAAACAACTAACCGTTGTCCCGTGCAGGGATCGAACCCACGACTCCCGAAGTCAATACCTTAGCAAATACGGCACGGAGTAATCTTATCATCATCCGTTGAAAAAAATCAACTAAGTTCATTTCACGCGAGCGTTAAATCCACGCCATTGAAATCTAAGACTATTACCAATTACAATTTACAATTTACCATCAGAAATGTCTTTATAATATAATGCGGAACATGTATTTTGATAAATATATGTTATTTTTCATCAGGACCAACATTTCTGTCAATAACTCACGATCCCGAAGGGAACACAAAGGCGTACTTATCAAAAATATTATGTTATCGTAAAATCCTAATACAAATGTTATCTATTTTCTTCCAGGATGTTTAAATAAAAGCGACTATTACATTCACAAATTAACAAATCATTTCATACAAGGTATACAAGCAACAATATAATAATAAATAAGTATTTTATATCATTACTATTTCATTATAAATAAAAAATATTTTCATTTATTAAATATTTTCAGACACATTTTTACACAACGTTCTATAGTCCCTAACTAAGAAATGCCTGTACTATGGATATCATTAGAAAACTGATAGACATACTCAAACATACTATTCTTTTGTTAATAAATACATATTATACAGTCATATATAATGACCCAGGCACTGGAAATACACTATGTTCATCACACAATACTTTTCCGGTAGTGGAGATCGAACCCACACCCTCTGGCGCAAGAGACATGTGCACTATTCCTCACGCCAATCGGGTGGTCGAATATATTTTATTAAATTATACTACCAATTTATTAAAAGAACCTTTTATAGAAGCACATTGTGAAAACTTAATGCCTACTCAATTTACTTACCAACGTATACGAATCTAAGCCAAGATCATCAAGAACCACTTTGGTGCAGGTAAGCCACACGCGCCGCGAAATTGCACGCTCTGGAACCAGACGGCAGACTCTGTCGAGGTCTCCTGCGTGGCCGGCTTCGACGGTGGGCTGCCGCAGAGGTTCTTCCTCGAAGTATACTCCGGGGATGACCTTGTGCCCAGGTACCAAATTTGTGTGGTCAAAAGGCAATAAGCCAATTTATGGTTTTGTTTACTTATAAATTTAGGGTTTTATTTACTTCTATTAAACCATAATCCATATCAACTTTATAAATGCGAAAGTAACTATCGTCTCGCATTCACACCAAAACTACTGAAGCGATTTAAATGAAATTTGTTACTCAGATAGTTTAGAGCCTGAGAAAGGACATAGGCTCTTTAATTGAAAAAAATGTTTTAAAGGGTTGAAAATTTCTAACTGGTCAAATTTAAGTCGTGTGTACAGGACAACGTCTGTCTAGTCTAGATTTTTATATATATTTCTAGCTATATATATTTTAGTATATTTCCCCACCTCCACACCTCTCCACTTACGTATGATTATGATACGTCAAGATCAATTTGTTTGAAGGTGAAGATGACCGCAGGCAGTGCCCTAAGGAAAAATGAAATTGTAGCATACTCCATTAGCACTTATTTTCTTTAACGTAATAAACAGCAAAGTTCAAAGTCTAATCGAATCTAATAGGGCTGGCGTAAATAGTTAACAATTTGAGACTATGTTGTCTCATTAAAAATAAAAGTATCTGAATTACGAAGATGTCTCTCTTTATAGCGAGTGATACGATATAAAGTCGGAGGTAAACATCTCAAGGACAAAATAAAAATCTATGCATGGAACAATTTCTGTTGGAAAATTTTGCTTTCATTTCGTCTGACGCTTTTCTCGTTCTAACAACATCCAGACAAAGGGGATTACGAATCTCGAAAGAGCAGCTTAATTAAAAAATAATTCCCCCAACCCCCCCCCCCCTACCTCCGCCCCCCATCCGCAAATAGCAGATTTCGCAAATTGGCCTGCGCCAAGGGAAGTTGCGAAATAAACGTGAGTTACGGGCCCTCGTCGGAGGTGTTGGGATGAAAAAGGGTTCCATGTAATATTAAGCGTGTAACGCGGATCTTGCGAAGGACGGACGGCCCTCGAGATGAATACGCCGACGGTACATCAGCGGACAATGGCCCCTAACGAGGATTTGGATGTGCTCGGGAATTTTCCACCGACCTCCATTCTTATGGAGAATAAAAATGGCCAAAGTTTTATTTTGTCGCCGCTCCCGCTCCCGCCCCGAGGAATTCCCCCCGTAATTTTTATTAATGACGAACGCTTGTCGAGAATTCGTCCGTCATTATGACGCGATACAAGTGAAGGCCGCACTATATAGGACGTCGCCCGTCGTCTAATAGAAGATTGTGGTAATTTATTAAACTGGAACTTTACTTTGCTCGGTGTGTTGTCCCGGTTTATAGACATTAAAATCGACTTATAGAAACCTATTACATCTTTTGACATGTTTAAATTGTTGTCAGGTTTACGGATGTTTATAAATCTGTTTTAATTGTTCGTTGTTTTAATCACAATACTGGAGCATCAACATCAACAAATATATTGCTTTAAAGCGATATCTGCTATAGATTCTATTGACAATGAGATCATAGGTCTACTCAAGATCCATACGTTTCGCGCTTTACCATAACTTCCCAACGGTTCTTATGTTAAAAATAATCTTCCTTAAACTATTATTTCATCGATACCATTTCAGTTTCGGTATAACGTGACTACTACTTCTTAGTTCCCCATTGGTCTATAGCTTTTATCAAATTGTGCTTAATCCATCCAGCCCGATTAGGTATTAAAGTAAAGTAAAGTAAAGTAACAGCCTCTACATGTCCCACTGCAGGGCAAAGGCCTCCTCTATACAGAGGGTATCAGGGCATAGTCCACCACGCGGCCCCACTGCGGATTGGCGGACTTCACAATCTTCGAATTTTTTTTTTGTTATTATTTCGAAAATATGCAGGTTTCCTCACGATATATTCCTTCACCGCGGAGCACGTGATAAGTCAGCACTTAAAGTTAAAAACTTCATTGATTCAGGTTGCTCGAGTATATTGAATTTAAGGCGAGCCCCCGGACACTGAGCTATCATGGCTTAAGTATAGCATTATCCTGCTCTATCCAATGCCACTTAATTCGTAGGGTGAACCTTTCGTCGGAGGAGCCATCGTGGACGGTCCGAGGTTTGGAGTGGGACGTCCGCTTTCGACTGGCCGCAGTAGCTGTTAACAGCAAGGGACGGTCACCGCCAGCGCATCTCGACGACGTGCTTTTTCGTGACCCCGAAAAGCGAACGGGTAAGATCAAACGAACGAAATTGTATTATTCTAATAATAATATGTTGGATTGTATTTAGAATCTGTCAGTGAAAGGTGTTTTAAAAACACATTCGACAGGCCTTTGTGGGATTTGTGGCAGTGCGTTACATTTATGTTTTCGCCCGAATACATTATTTGACAGTAGTAGGTGCCGCCTGTCTAAGAGACGAACACCGAAAATTGTTTCTTACTTTCTGTAATAGTTGACGTGACTGATGCTGAATATTTTACTACATTTTTATGTTAGACATTTTTTATGTTAAATAAGCTTTTCAAAACGTATTAGTATTCTTTAGTGTATCATCCCTATTTTTACAACTACTTATTTAAATAAAAACATAACAAGCTACGTTTTCAATTTGAATGAATGTACAGTTAATTACTAACTTTTACACAGGCAACATAGATTTACTCTAATAAACAATTATGATATGAAAAGCGTTATTGTGTGACACGATATAAAAAATTCGCAATGAACTAACAAAGACTAATTGTACATAACACTGAACTCTTATAATGTAGGCGTAGTTTTCTACCCTAATCCTAAACATCGAATCGTTTATCGTTTTCCACAAAGTCCATTCAAGTTTTCTTCGCTTCGGAGCACTCTGTAACTCATAGGTTAGCGTACTCCGACAATCAATATTATTCAGCGAGGGGCCAACATACGTTTGTGTAGCGAATTTGGGACGTTTCACTGATTTCTTTGACGACCTCCGGTTTGCCCTTCACGAGAGCACTTAGCGTGTAACTTGCGCGCCGCTCGTACTATGAATAATGGAAAATAGTAAATTTGTTCGTAATTTTCTTACATTGACTATATTTTAGCCTACTAATGTTGTTGATTTAAAAAGTGTTTCTCGGGCGAAAAGGTCGACTTCCACGCAATAGTACGAGCTTAGACTATTTTTTATTCGAGAACGGTGTACAATTCCTATTTTTTTTTATTTATTTAGTTTCCTAGGTATCGTATTTTAACACTTCCGTTTAGCTGACTTATAGCCTACAAAAACTAAATACACTCAAGTGGAGCTTCCTATGCCAGCTATTTCCATTCAAACAATCATGTCCATCCATTTTTAAGTATTTTTTTTTTAATTTTACTAAAGGTTGTGTTATCGTTGCTCAAGTTTAAAAAAAGTGTCTATGAAATAAGACGAAGATAAATTCAATGAAATCCTCGCACTCACACTCACCTACTCTTTTGAATTCATTTACTGATGCATGATTGATTGTCTTGTTTTTAAAACTTCGTAACTACTTGCGTTTATATAAATAAAAATGAATTATTCTAAACGACGAACGTCATTGAATTGATTAACCTCACAGAATCCATTTAGAAAAATATAATCAAACATAAAAGCGCAGGGCCACATGTCGAGTGTCAGATATATCGTGAAGGCAGTCACAACCAATCTAATAAGGGGATCGCTTTATGACTAGGGTTACGTTCTTCCATTTTATATAAAGTATTTCAATAATGCCCACCGACGTTTACCGTTTTAACATACTCGATACAAAAACATGTTTTTTTTTATAACGGATACGGACTTTATTGTTATTCTGCTAGTAAAATACTAATAAGTTTTAATAATAATAAACAAAATAAAGGTAAAATAAATAAAAATGTGCTTTTCTCATTGAAATGGCATGTGAGTGTCAAAGTATTAAAAATTGCTATAAATTTAATCCTAAATTGACCAAACTTAACAAGCTCACGTAAATCGAGGTTTGTTTTCAGGTCTCATGAACGCCAGAAATTGCTACCCAGTCACTTATTTAGACCGATAGAGAATAACCGGCAAGAAACCTTGAGATCTTTTATTATTATTTGAAAATGTAGCAAATAGCCCTGAATTCGTTAAGTGACCATGAGAATTCGCAATACATGCGGAGTTCCAAATTGGCCTGCCTTTACTATAGCAATAGGTCGAGAAGGACATATCGTTGACGACAACTGATTTCACAAAGAGTTTGTACAGGATATTCCGTTAATAATGCGTGGTGATTGTTTTATCAATCATGCTAGTATCGATTGTATTAATGTTTATAGCGTTTTACGGGGGTTAAACTAGCAGAGGTTATTTTCCCGGACAATCCCATAGAGGTCGTTGTCGTTGGGAGTAACAGCCCAAGCTGAGATCCTCTCGGAGGCCCTTGAGCCTAGTCACTTCATGGAGCGTCCGCACAAAGCGCCATAAGAGCTTGGCGGCCTCCCAAACCGGTGATAATAATAGCGTGACGTCCCGAACCGAGGCTCCTTCGGGAGACCTCGAGCTTAGTCACCATAAGGCGTAACCGAAATTCAGGCATGCCAAAAAAATTCTAAACTGAAGCATTCTTTGAAGCGTCTGAGAGCGCGCTGGGCGCGGGAGCGGCGGGGGCGGCGAGCGCCGGGGCGGCGGGGGCGGGGGCGGCGCTGGCGCTGCTGGCGTGCGCCTGCCGCGCCGCCCGCCGCCGCCGCGCGCCCCCGCCCAAGCCGCCCGCCCCCCGCGCCGACAAGCCGCCCGAACACGACGACGCCGAGCCGGACCTCATACCGAACAACTACTGTGAGTAACGCCAAAATTGAAATAGAGAACACGATTGGGTACTACCGTGGCCCGATGACTCGACGGCGCCGTTGCTAAGCTATTGGATGCGGCGTGGAGGGTCGTGGGCTCGATTCTCACACGGGACAAGTATTTGTTGTCATACTAATAACTATCCCGGATCCCATGGAGGGTTGACGTCAGGCTGGCCGGCATAGCCGCTTACAACATGATTCATATGTAGCACCGACCCCACCTAGGTGGGATAAGGGCAGGAGGATGATGACGATGATGGTTACCACTGCCTGGGCATATGGAACATTTTCTTTCTGTGAGAAGGTGGCAAACGAGCTGGCGGTTCACCTGATGTTAAGTAATAACTGCCATTGATATTAGCAACACCCGCAGTTAAAGATGCGTTGTAAAATTAACCTATCACAAGACGAAACGCAGAAGTGCAACACTTCCACTTCACGCCGGTCTTCTGTCAGGTCGTGGTACTTCCCTGGACGGAGCTGCCCATTCGTTCAACAGAGAAGACTGTTGCGTGGCCCTACCTAACCTGCTATCATATACAACTGCCGGGCTAAAATTTAAGACGAACCTAATTAAAGTAGTAAAATGAAATACTGTTAAGATTTAAAAATATTTGTATATACAGTTTAATAATAAAAGTGATACATGAATTAACATTTGGTAAAAGGAAAATTAAACATATTAATAAACTACACGGAAAATTAAAATAATATATTAAACATGCTTTTCGTAGAAAAACCCTCTAGACTCTTAATGACTGCTTTCGCCAGTCAAGACGAGCAATCGGCTTATTGATTGTCACTTGAGTAATATTATCGTTCCAACTTTCATGTAAAGCTTTCCAAATTTCTTCATGTGAAGAGGGACATTTATTTCAAACATTTCTGTCAAGCTCTTCGCATAAATGTTCAATTAGGATAATATCTGGATTTTGATATATGATATATATTTAACCCGCCATTTTTCTCTTATTGTTTTATTTATTTATATTATTTATTTTTAAAGTAATTAATGAATAGTAGTGATAAACGTATAGCAATGACTCATGTTCGACTCTTTTGAAATAGTACACATTTATAGCAGTTATTCATAGAAATATAAAACAGAATGAGCTCTCTATAACAACATTAGAATGCAGGTGGGTAGAGTTTTGTTTTGTATTGCCTGTATTTTTAATCTATAGTAAGTAAAACTTTTTAAAAGTGTTTTTAAACTTTTGGCCAGTAATCTATATGATAATAAAGATTAAATCCTGATTCAAACACATGGCTTTTGCACATGGAAACATGTTATTCTGTAATCGATTCAATATTAATACTGCATTAGTAAAGCACACACAAATAATATTTATATGGCTGACTATATCTACAAAGTAATCCTAAATGAGCGATAGACTATGGAAACATAAGTATGAGCAGATAATATGATTGATGAATCAGAAAAACTTGTAATAATCGAATGAAACGACAAATAGTAAACGTTTTATTGTCAATGAATTATTTTAGAATGTGCCCAAACAAAACTTGAGTTATGTAAATAAACATCCATCAGAATAACTCCACGCGCCAACCACGTCAATAGACTATAGACGCATGATTTGCATACCTTTGTGTCCCTTGACCCAAAAGTAAAAGATAATTGTGTTTTATCAAACGCGAATGAAATTAAAACGTAATTGCCAATAGCGACATCAATGGCGTGTCGATCGAAAACAGATTAACTGCAAATTGCAAATATCGTGTAGAAAGCGACGATGCGTTAAATGCAGCAATTCAGATGGTAAATGTTTTACAGTTTACACGTTAGCGAGTTTGTTTTCGCTTATTATGTAACATAAACTGTTTACACCATTTCGAACGATACGATATTTTCATTATATTCCTTACTGAATCCACTTGAACAATCCTTTGTTACCTAAAGGGTCAGATTGACTTAGAAAAAGCTTAGACAGCAACTGATAACCAGCGAGTATGCGAAAGTTTATGTACGATTATTGATGTCTACAAATGCGAGGACACTATTACTGTCCTTCCAGTAGTGCGTTTAACGACCGGTTTCAATATTCTATCTATGTGTAGATTTGGTTAGAGAGACAAAATATTGACTTAAGTATTATGGAGCTAAATTAACCGCTAATTTAACCGCTAATGTAACCAAGTCCACCGATAACTTATAGATACAATATTGAAAAGGTATATTTACACGCACAAACGGATTACACTCTTCATACTTAAATATTTTTTTAGGTGAAAGTTAAACAGCAATGTGTGGGAGCAATATTTCAATTTGAATGATTGATCGAGAGATTTATAAAATTATAAATTATTAAAAAATATTAATTTAAGCATTTTCAACGAGAACACTAAAATAAACGTGACATTATTAAATTTTTGCGAAACATTTTTAATTATCGTTTATAAACTTTCGAAGCTTTATAAATGGTTTAATTTGATAAAAATTATTCTGAAATATCTACAAAGTTTGAACTCCTGTGGTTAGGCCAAGTAGAAACACAATATCAAAAATGATTTTAAAGTGACGCTGACTTTAATGGAACCACTGTCTTAACTTTTTAGATTTTAAAACGCGCTGTGCTATAAGCTAGCTGTTTGTAACCTTTTGAAAATTTTGTACGCTCAGGCACATAAATATTTTTTAGTTTTAATAACTTTCTAGTTTGAAAATAAATGCTTAAAATAACATAATGATTCCCATAAGACATTTGAAACTATCAGTCGCTTATATTTTTTTAAAACGAAATACGCAAAACCTTCCAAATTTTACATTCGTAGAACAAAAGTGTATGAAGTTTTAAGAAAGTTTATCTTTCTTACCTTTCAATTTGACGAGCCGATTGACGAGGGGAGTAGTGACCCTGCCTCTTGCACGGGGTGTGGGTTCGATGCCCAATACTGGAAAAATATTGTGTGTTGAAAGTAAAAACATAGTGATAATTTTTCCAGTCTGTGTGTTTGTATAAATGTGTAATATGTGTTTATTAAAGGAAATTATGTTTATTAGTTTTCTAGTATCCATAGTACAAGCGTTTCTTAGTTTGGGACTAGAGAACGTTGTGTAGAAATGTGTCGGAAAATATTTATTTATTCAATAGTTTTGCGACTTCCATGAGTTAGACCGAGGAAATTGAGAAACCTTCAGCGGTCTCTCTACATTGTGTAGAGTAAATCAAACTCAGAGTATATCTCGGTAAGAGGCCATTTACAACTTGTCCTTTGTTTGCGTCCGGTCATAGAAGTTGATGTTTGAACTGTACATTGTATATTAATAAACTTCTATAACGCTTGGATTATTTCATGTGTATCTTTCCGTATAAGTGAACTGGCGTTTAACCGCAGCTCTTGTTTTTGTTATCGAAATAACAAAATATTGTTGCGAAACGATAAGCAAATATCGGATAAGCAATATGTCGGTTGTGATAAGTAGAAAAACGTACACGTACGGAACCCTAAAAATACAAATTTAAAATGTAATACATATTAATAAAGAAAGTAACGGTACAAATTAAAATCGCGCCACCCACATGCCAAGCGGTTACATCGCTGATAATGTTGGAACTGCTTCCGCGCCTACGAATTGCGCCACTAATGGTGGGGGTCACATAATTTTTAACCGAGATTCAATTCCACACAATCGGGCTATTAAGTTAATAGAAACGTCGCTGTCGCGTGTGGCACGCTACTGAACCTATGCGTCTTTCGTTTCGTATTTCAAACCTTCTGACAGTTTCGCATTCGTCGAAACGCTTTCGGACTGTGATGTCACGTGACGTGTGCAAAGTGGGGATTTCACTAAACGAAGCGGAAAATAGCGTTATATTTTTGCGGTGTTAGCTGTTTTCCAAAATAGAAACAGTTATAGTACGGTCTTAGAACTATAACTGGAATTTTTGTCTCGTTTGCTTGATAGTTTGTTGATTTAAATTTGGCGCGGAAATAATTATCCCTATATAAAATTCTAAATAGGGTAACAATTAAAACTAATGAAGTATAGAAGAGACTCAATAACCTTGTATCTTGCACAGGCTTGGAATGTGCATCTAGCACAAGGCTAGCAAATCTAGCCAGTGCAAGATAGCACAGTGGTTCACAAATCTAACTGGCCTCGAACCCACCTAACAAAAACTTCCAATCACACGCATGTTTATGCCGATTTAGAGAAAAGAGGACAAAAAACTGGTAATACTCAGATTCCCTAGAGTCATCGAATTTTTCGAATCGCATTGAAATTCGATAGTCCGTAGTCGACACCTTAGAGCACATTCGTGGCCCTACCAACTGTGGAAGGCCTCAAACCCGTGGGTTCTGGCTAGCCCACCGGTTCTGCGATCAGTGAAGCTTTAACAGTCTCGGGACTGAAAGCATTAACATCAGTTAATACAAGAAGAGGGACTAATAAGCCGTTAAGCGGAACAGCCGGGGAGTCGTTACCGGGATCGGGCATCGGAGCTTCGCGCTTATCCAGCCGGTGCACATACGCGCGGCAGTTAGCCCTGACGAAGTGCCGCTTAGTGAGGCCCCGAGATGCTTAGACTTGATTTAGCTTAAGTGTTGATCCCCTAATACGCCGTTGGCTGCGACACTGCAGACGGAAATCTAACCGTGCATACGTTTACTTAAGTTTTATGCGAAGAAGCATGCTTGCAGCAGATTCTTAGTTGGTATTGTTGTTTTTCTATGCATCTATCGGTATGTGCATATGTACGTATGTATATATAATATAAGAATAGTTTTCTACCGAGTTATACTCTACATGAGTTCGCTCTTACTTGCGCGCTCCATTTCTAAGGAATAGGGATGTTTAACAAATGTTAATGTGGTGATTCAAAAGATGATAGACATGTATCGTAACCGCTAATTAGTGAGGAATCTTAGGAAGGTTTATACTTTCACCAGTGCACCGGTGAGTTCCGAAGGATATCTTAGGGCCCTCCCAACATAAAGAGGGTGGCCAACACGCTTAATCGGAACCCTGCATATCTCTGCCTTCTCTAACAGAGGGTATCTTCTGAAAAAATCCCGCCAATACAAAAAAAAGGGCTGCCAGTCGTTTAACCGAAGAGTCGTGCTATCGGTAGATGGAAATGGCAAAGTGCCGTTTTTGTTGTGTTATTAGGTAGACCTTTATTAAACAATTTACGTTTTCCCACTGAAAGCAATGACGATTTCGTGCAAAAGTATGTACCATTTGACTCAATTTTCATGACATGACTTCCATAACGATACAAAGTGCAAAACGGATTTAAAAATACGCTCAGTGCTCCGTCGAAACTAATTATCTCTATATTCGATTTAAAATGGACGTTGCAGTTACTCTGCGACACGCGAACTAAAGCAGCGACGAGTGTCGCACCTGTAATTTAATATTATGACTGCAAGTAGTGGAAATATCGTTTCGGACAGAAACTTTTAATTTCATATTCTCGACGCTGACAACGGTTTCATTTTTTGCCGACTCTCACAGATGACTAATTAATACAGCATCGATGCGCGTAATTCTCGTAGAGCTTTTGTTTTATAAGATTGAATTATTTCATGGTAATTAATTTACCAGAACTGCAATAATCATTTTGATTCAACCAATTTGTATCTCTAAAATGGTCTAGTTGGGAGTGGTACTGTTTTGTAGAATGCAAACTTAAAATAGTACAGCTATTTCAGCTTGTTTGGCAAATAGATCGAATTCCGCCCTATTCAAATGTCCCAGCTGCCCTCATGGTTAGGAATATATGGATATAATAACAAAAACAATCATAAAAATAATCCCAAAATACCAATGTATTGTACGAGTACAATTTCCCTAAATGATTGGTTTTATATTTAATATGTTTTATATATACATTATGTATTTTATAAGTCATAAATTAACTCATTATAGACTGTAGTTTATTTATGTATTAAAATTTACTAGTAGATGTATTATTTATTCTCTTCTTTTACTATAATATATCTCCCTCATCATATATCCTACTTATAGCTGGTATTGTTGTCTCCTACTAGTCCAGAGATATGAACAGTTTACTGTTACTTTAACTGACGGTTTTGCTTTCAGTTTCTAGACTATTACATACCCATAGACTGGTCAGAGTTCAAAAACTTGATAGGGCCCTTCGCGTTCATATGGCCGCGTATTTGCGCGCTTAATCTTAAACGGATGGGATGGGATGTATGGATACTGCACGCCAGTGTAGTAGACCGGCCTGGAGTAGAAGTGTTACACTTCTGCGTTTCATCCGGTGAGTGAGGTGGCCGAGGCCTACTTTATGAAAATGGTGGCAACGCATCCTAAGGATGATGCACATGTCCATGGGCGGCGGTTGTCACTTAACCACCGCGGTCGGGTGCGGAGATTTACGTTTGGCGAGAATCTGCTTGGAACGCGACTCTAATTGATGTAGTAATTGGTTTTTACGCTAGCAATGTGGCTTTGTTTCACTATCCTCGACCGGGTCGATGAGAACTTTGCACGGGCAACCCCTATCCTATAGACGAGCGCGTTGGTTTATTTATTTATTAGTCTTTATTACATTTTCTTTTATTCGGAACACAATAGGCGGACTTGATGCCTTTAGGCATTCTCCGTCAGCCAACCTATCTTTAGGCAGGTAGTTTCGGGTCTTGAATATTCCTGTGACTTAAATTGAGTGTGTGGACATTTCCAAGGGCTCATTCATTAACGACTAATTTATTATCGCCAAGTTAGTGTACACTACAAATACTGATGCTCGTAGAAATTAAATAATCAGCTGTCAAATATCATTTGAGTTGACAAAAGGATAGATAAACTCTTTGAGTTGATCATTTCCAATCAATCAATGGGGAGTAATTGTATAAATGTAAATTACATGTTCTCGAAGAATTTATCTTAAGTCGTATACATTTTGTCTCGACAATAAATCGAGCTTATTGTCACAAATTTGAATTGGAAACGCCTGGCCCTTTTTGGGACATGAGACCTCTTTTTTTTCCTAAGCATAAAAATATATTTTAACACAAATACCGAACAGCCGGATGCAGACGCTACGTCCGGTCGCACGTGGACGGAATATTGAGCCTCGATACCCACGAGCAGTTTCATAATACCTATGCGTGATATATGATGTATGAATTATTGGCTTTCTCTTATAAAAATTGGAATCAACGAATTTATAAACGAGTATAAAAAAGTGTTCGACACGATTAAATTACTTTATGCTATTTTGCAGATAATTGAGTGGATCCGTGGCGAAGAACTTCCATTCGCTGATTTGCGTACTGCTACTGACTTACCCTAACAAATATAATTTGTGTTTAAAGTTAGAGTTATCTATCAATCTCAATTGCCAAAATTCTGTTTTAGCATTAATCTCTCCGTGAAAGTCTTCTTTCTTCAAATCAACGATTGGTTTCTATTTAACCTTGACTCATCTTGATTGTAGCTAATGTACATATGTTTTCATTACTATAACCAGAACGTGTCGTGTTGCTGCAATCCACTACTTGAAAGCAGATTATTCACGATAATATTTAAAATGAATATTTAAAACGTTTTCACGCAGTCTTATTTTTTCTGCAATAATGAGTCTATTTTATTTTTATTTTCCCCTTAGAGCTTTGGATCAACCATATACAACGTGATCAAATAGGTTCTACAAAACGCATTCACTTTTATCGCGAGTACCAGGGCCAGATTATTTATAAAAAAATGTCATAAAGTAAATAGTGTAATACAATCTATGTGTTACATTACACAGGATACGTGAACGCTCTTACAGACCAAGAGAAACCTATAAGGTTTGAAGATGAACTTTGAGAGTTAAGAGTTAAGTCTCATTACTATAAGGGCATTAGTGAGTGTAGTAACTTTGTGAGCATAAATGCAAACGTTTTACTTGCATCGGTGTTTTAACTGAAAAACTTTACCTGAGAACTAAAATTCCCCATGATCGTAACATCGTAACGTTGTTTTCGTATGTCGCAGATACGAGATAGATAAAAGGTTGCAGGCCATCGGGAGTGCACAATTTCGCTAAGAGATAAAACTTTTTACTCGAACTGGAAACCAGACTTCATCTTGTCGAAAGCAGCGAACATTACACGGCCGCCTCCTTTCCTATTTCATCTAAGGTTTTCCCTTCCGGGTAGAACAAAGCATATTGATTCTGAAGGTTCTTTTTCTATTTCAATTTCTTCGAAACCAATGAAGACGTTCAAACATTGATACAATCTTCAATATAGCACTGAGAGCGTACATCGGCTGTCGTACAATAATAATGGAAAAAAATATCGTATGAAACATTTCCTCAATTTTATATGAGAGATCCTACATTCGTATAGAAAAAAGAATAACTCGACTTTGTCATTACACATTATGTCACAGATATAGCGCTGATTTTGTAGAAATTTTCGCTTCAGCCATGTAGGTACACAATGGTAGCCATTCGTTGTCAATTATAAGCGTCCCACGCTCGATAAACGATAAACTTTCATGCGATCAAACATTGGAGTTTGTTTTGATTCGTATTCGAAACTTTGCGGGCGGACGGTAAAATAACGAGTTGGAACAGACTTCCCGCCAGTGCAAACTCCATTACCGAAATTAGAATTTCGTTACGAAACGATGCCGAATAACGTTTCATTTGAACTTGATATCTTCGAAGAGAAATATTTTCTGGTTAAAACACAAGGGTGTTATTAGCCGAATGGAAGCAATTTTCCTCGAATAAAACTTATTAGATATCGCAACGGAGCCCGCTGCGGGCCGCGCGAGTATGTGACTCGCATTAATTCGCCAAACTCCAAAAGTATTGTTCGGTGTGAAAGAGCGGACTCTCTGTGCAAAATCGAAGAGCAATTCGATTTTGCAATGAGATACCGCGAGATATTTAAATCTTAATTAGAAAGATAACAGTTGTAGTAAAATTGCTCATGAACATGGTTCATTAACAGCAAGTAAAAATATTGTTAACGAACCACGTTTTTATGACCGTGGTGGTGGATTTAGGGACTCAGTTCTTTAGGGTGTAATGAAGATGAGTATTCAACAAGAGTGATCATTGTCAACTAATTCCAAAATGTAGGTCCGGTTAGGCATATTCTGTGCCACAAGCATTATTCATTTATGTATTTTCGTTTTATAACATTTTTAGTAAAATTTGACTAGATAATAGGTGTTCAAAGTAAGTAGTAAAGTAACAGCCTATACATGTCCCACTGCTAGGCAAAGGCCTCCTCTATACAGAGGGTATCAGGGCATAGTCCACCAAGCGGACTGGCCGACTTCACATATCTTCAAAATATGTATTTTTTTGTTATTATTTCGAAAATATGCAGGTTTCCTCACGATGTTTTTCTTAACCGCGGAGCACGTGATAAGTCAGCATAAGGAGCCGTGATAGCTCAGTGCCCAGGCGGTCGCCTTTAATTCAATATACTCGAGCAACCTGAGTCTGATCCCCGGTGCCGGCACCACTGAAGTTCAAAGTGATTTCTGTCTTTTTCTTCAAAAACAGTTTTTATTCCCATGTTAACCCAAAACAGTTCGTAAAAACAAAGTTTTCTTTCTGTATTAGGTTTAACATTCACTTTAGACTCAAAGTATATATACCTATATAAATTTAAAGTTTATGTAAACTTTTAGACTTCCATGTTTGAAATCACGTCAAATTGTAACGCGGCTGAGGCATTCCCCTGAAGTACTTAAGCCTTAAATACGTAAGCCCGCCGCTGTAACGTAGATTAAGATGAATTGTACAGCTTTATGCTGCGAGAAAGATAATGTCACAAATTGTTCAGTGTTTTGTATAACCTGAGTACAAAATGAAATTTTACTTTCTTAGCAGTTGCCCAGATAATTGCTAAATGGGATGTATGGGTCGATGATAAACATTCTTACGAGGTTATAAAAATTATGTCGTCTTCGTAATATCACTATAACCTTCGCCGTAAAATTTCATGGTTTACGGCAATGTTGACTTGTGGCCGTAAAAAAAAATTGTGAAATTGTTCTGTCGAAGAATTAAATTGCACTCTATAAATAGAAAATAGATTGTGCCTTATCTAAGAAGTCGTACTGTGCCACCTTCGTTCAGTATCTAATATACTGAAGCCTTGCCGTAACGGATTAATCATATTGATCTTTCCTATATCTAGGATCTTGCAATATCCTTCGAGTAATTGGAAACTTCAAACCAAGAAACGGAGCACATTTTCCCGTGAACTAATATTGTCTTTCAATAGAAACTGGAAGACCGTCTTCGCTCATTCACCGATCATTTTAACTAAATCATATATTAAGCGTATTATGACGATGCTATTAATGTGTTGGTAAATTGAATAAATCTGAAGTAAAAACAACGCTTATTGCATTCCCCGTTGTTTCCCGGGGAGACGACCAATGTCTGTCGAATCAACTCGGTTCCACCACATCCTCTAGGTCCAGTTGAACACGATCTTTCGTTTGCAGGTGAAACGCCGAGCGTGCCAGCGCGCAACACGCCTTCGTCACTCTCAGGTCCGCTTACTGGCCCGTTGACAGCACCACTGGTTGTGCCACTTACAACGCCGCTCGCAACACCGGTACGTACTCCTGTTTTGTTTTTTATTTACTTTTTCCAAACATTACCGTATACACAATTAATTATCTGTGGTGTGTTTTTCACAGTATTGTTAGGGATCCGTACCCAAAGGGTAAAATGGGACCCTATTCGGTCCGTCCGTCACCAGACTGTATCTCATGAACTGTGATAGTTAGACGGTTGAAATTTTCACAGATGATGTAATTTGGTTGCCGTCATAACTATAACACTAAAAAGCAGAATAAAAAAATATTTAAGTGGGGCCACCATACAACAGGCATGATTGTATGCCGTTTTTATAGATAATGTTACGGAACTCTTCGTGTGTGAGTCCGACTCGCATTTGGCCCGCTTTTTATATGTCTGCTATCGGTTTAAATACATATTTAACATTTTCTATCGTTATGAGGTGTATTTGTGCAATAAATGTTTCTTTCTTACTCACTTATCTGGTCCTTTTATTAATTATCATCTGGCTACATGGAAGCACTGGCCAGTCCAATCTTGCCAATGAAATGGTCAGTAGAATTCATTAAGTGAAACTGCAGTAACAATATGGAGGTCATGTATAAAAGGGACTAGATTTCATTGTTTTGTATGCACTTGAATTTTCATAGATTGTAATGTGAATTTGAATATAAAATGAATACTTCATTGGATTTATTTAGTGCTAAATTTGATTTTATGCAATAAACAATAACCTCGGACTATATTATTTGTTGGCATATGAATTTGCTTAAATGCAATGAAAATATCCCCGTTTTTCCGCCTTGATATTATTCTAGAAGATGAATCAATCGCTCTACGGGTTCACATGCTTTTTTAAAAGCCTACTTTTTTGAAATACAAAAGTCACAATAATACTCGCCTAGTATTAAAGGGTATGTTTTATTTTCCATCTAAATGACGTCATCACATTAGTAAATGTAATGCAAATGTAAGTGTCATAGGGGTCACGAACAATTCGTCATTGTCATATTCACGCTTATAAATTGAAGAAAGAAACAAGTTGTCCGTTCGACAGCTAAAATTACCTTATCTCAATGGTGAAGTGTAATGACATGGGCCTAAATGTATACAAATATATATAATATAATATAATAAAATATATAATACTCATGAGATACAGCCTGGTGACAGACGGACAAACAAACAGAGAAGTCTTAGTAATAGGGTCCCGTTTCACCCTTTGGGTACGGCACCCTAAAAAACGGATATCTCATTAGCCTTTAGCGCGCAAAATTCACTGTTCAAACAATCACTGGAGTGCGGAGTCGACGAGATTTTCATATTTTATTGCTTCCCAGCCGTCGTCGTTGCACTAAACTGCCAATCGACACTCCTTTGGCATGTCGACCTTGAGTGAACCGCTTAACATCGCTTGAACTCTACCAAGCGTTCGGCGATACAGCAGATAGTGCGATGCGACCCGCCGCGATAGTATAGATATCGCGCTGATATAATGCCCCATCTGCCCCACCCCGCACTCAAACAAACTGGAGTTGGACGGAGCATTGATTGGGTGGACACATTACCGCAAACCACTCCATGCTTTTATTGGAATCGGCGAACCGTTCAGTTTCGCTGGCCGCCGTTTTATGTGTGATTTGTAAACGCTTATTTTGACTCTTTGTTGTATCGCCACATAGTATAAAACAAAGACGTCCCGCTGTCTGTCTGTCCCTTTGTATGCTTAGATCTTTGAAACTACGCAACGGATCTTGATGCGGTTTTTTTTACTAGATAGAGTGATTCAAGAGGGAGGTTAATATGTATAATACATTGCACCCGTGTGAAACTGGGAGGGGGGGTTGATAGTTTTGAATAAACAGTTCTTGGTGCTGAATTGACCGACGATCAAAGTCTTCTTTTTAAGTAGCTTTAAGTAGTTTTTAGTAGCTTTAAGACTTATGGTCCTTTCACCCTCCATCTATTTATAGTTAATCAAATTTCTGAAATTAGTTTAATCATCGAGTCTTAAGACAGAAGTGCTTTAAATAATTAATTCAACAAAGTCACAGAGTGCTTAAGAACAGTTCAAAAATATTCATTGAGCGGGAATTTATTTTCATTACTATGTAAATTCCGAAGTCGTTAAAATATTCATAACAAATTATACTATGTTTCGTTGGGCGCGCTGAAGTTATTGAAATTTTAAATAGTCGCCCACTATGTGCTCGACGATGACGGAAAAGTTATTAAGTTTTCTTGTCACTAACCTGATTTATAAAATTATTTTTTGTATATAAATTATACATTCTTTTTAATAAATAGGTTCTTAGACAGTGTTAAATACGAATTCCATTAAAATACTTATTAAAACATGAACAGCCAATGCTAGAATACTTAGCTGCCTCGCTAATTTAATGTTCAACCTTTGATTTGCGACAAAAGAACCTGCCCTCTTGTCACTTGTATATAACAAATTAAATGTAAACAAGGAACATTCGACCTCTAAAAGTTTTTTAACAAAAAAAAGAACCGACTTAAAATGAAAAGATGTACGTAACTATTGGGTTATATTCAAAACAATGCATATTTATGTGAAAGCAGCAATCGCGTTTGATTTCTTGTCAAAAAATACGCATAAAGATCCGTTGCGTAGTTTTAAAGATCTATGCATACATAGGGAGAGACAAACAGCGGGACGACTTGGTTTTACACTATATTGTGATTAATATATTTGTTGTTTTGCTACAGGTAAGTACGTGGGCGCCGAGAAGCTCGTCTGGCTCCCTGCGGGCAACCGACCTGAACGTAGACGCCATCAAAGAGAAGCTTCTGGACAACCGGATCCCGGAGTCGTGCGTCTAGTGAATTTACTCACAACAATCGTATCACCGAGTCACCTGTTCTGGCACTGAACGTTTAGTCTCGAAAAAAAAATACAGTGAATAGGCGAAAAGTATGCAAATAATTATATAGCTATGGTTCAAGCTGTTTGTTTTAATTAAAAAGAAACGAAACAGTAATAAAGAATATTGTATCTACGTAAAAGAAATTATCGTTGATTACCAAAATGTTATTAACAACAATCGGAACCGTTGAATGATACGAGCCTGTAAAAATTGTTCAATTCACGCCAAAAATAAAACTATACCGCGATCGATTCGAATTAACGAACGAGTCGCAAAAAGCTCGTTTTAAAAATATTAATCGTTCACCCCGTCGCCGGTGACTCGTGATGCGGAAAGATTACTCGGAAATGTTGTGTCGCTGTAATTTTCGCAAACACTATCCTATGTAAATGTAAATTAAATAGATAGAGCCCTAGGGATGATTGTCATCGCTATTCTTCAACGGGACCGTTGGGGGTCCGATTTCGATGATTTTTCCTGTTTTTTATGTAACCTTCTCCCCCTTTATAAATCTTGCAAAGCGTTTCGAGGACATCGGTCGATGTTATAGATATAGCAAACTACTGCTTTCAGTACGTCGGTCGAATTTATGGATGTAGAAAACTACTGCACTATTGTCGGTTGTCGACATGAACGTTTCATAGCAATTTGTACAGTGTACGTTTTATTGCCTGTATCACTTATGTTACCGTCGTTGCAGTAGATGTCTGTTCATAACGGAATCCCATACGATAGAATCTTGACATACATTAAACGGAAACACATCGCGAAATCGGACGCTTGACGCGTAATTTCATAACTAAAATCATTGGAATGAAAAATGCGATTTTGATTTATCAACAGTGAATAATACCTTTGTCATGTAAATAATAGGTTGTAAGCGACTGATTCTTTGCCACTTTTTTACATGTCTACGAACTCTAGATGATAATTTTAGTTAATTAACGAAACAATAAGTGAGTGGAGTCGTCTTTAACTGTAAAAAAAATCATTTTCCTTTTGTAAATAATGTTTGTACCTTGACTTGATAGTTTAAAAGTTGGCTTGAGAGAGTCACCAGTAGAGTTTAAAGAATTTTGGTGCAGGCGCATTCAGAGGTGTTTAGATGTTTGTGTTGTTTAAAATGAAAAAAATATTACTAACATATCAACGGTAATTTCACGCACTCGATTGTTTTCTTTTTATATTTCGGCTTATTTAGTTCTGTTCCAATTGCCTTGTATGTGAAACGAGTACAAATTTCATTAAAATTATAATTTTCCTCAACGAAATAATGAATACAGACACTTTCGCCAGAGTTTTAGTATTATTTGCGTCGATTATAGTCTTGAGTCTTTTTGCTTTACGTGAATCTTATAATATCGTTAATTTAGTAATAGTTTTTTATTTAAATAGCCAGAAAATTTGTGTTGGTATATCAAATCGGTATGTCTGATTTTATGAATGAACACACTAAATAACTACATACTACATATTTACGTCAATACCTTATGACATATCTTCTACAACGTACCATATCAGAAGACACATCTGCGTTGCTCTCGATCGATTTTTATTTCTTTGAAATTGACCGACTGACATTCGAAATAATTTAGCGAATTAAAACTATCATTAGGTAATTTAATTTATGTGTAAGATGTGATTTGTTATTATAAAGTTTAAATAAACTCAAAGAGTTCGCCCTACTGTTGACTTATTTATTTTTGAAGAGAATAAAAGTTGTCTTGGATGAAAAACGTTGTTTTAATAAAACTTTTATTTAGTTCTTTAATATGCCGAGTTCTACTGAGGACGTATGACACTGCTCTTATTAATTTGAAGATGTTCAAATTGAACATCTTTAAATTAATGCATTATGCGTAAGTATATTTTTGTTGTCTATATTTCATCTTAAATGAAATAATCTAAAAGTTATAACGAGCCGTGACAGCTCAGTGTCCGGGCGCTCGCCTTTAATTCAATATACTCGAGCAACCTGAGTTCAATCCCCGGTGCCGGCACCAATGAAGTTTTTAACTTTAAGTGCTGACTTATCATGTGCTCCGCGGTGAAGGAAAACATCGTGAGGAAACCTGCATATTTTCGAAATAATAACAAAAAAAATGTATTTCGAAAATATGTGAAGTCCGCTAATCCGCAGTGGGGCCGCGTGGTGGACTATGCCCTGATACCCTCTCTATAGAGGAGGCCTTTGCCCAGCAGTGGGACATGTATAGGCTGTTACTTTTTATAAAGAGCATTTTTCAGAAGCGTTCAACTGTTCATCATAACATATTATGGGTAGGAAAGCTATAAGGGTGAATATTGCTCAGCACTATTCCTTTGTTTTGGGGGTAAGTGGATAATAATATCAAGGGACACAAGGAAAGTCGTTAGGGCGGGTGCCGCAGAAATGAATCATAATGGCCGCCTCCGTAAGGATCTAGGGGTGTTTCAAACGTTAAATAATGTAAACGGCTATAAGATGTAAATATGCGCTGTCATTTTTGGGCCTCGTTGAAGATTTCCCTTTATAGTGATCTTATTTTTCTATTCTCTCGCAGCTAGTATAAAACAAAATGGAGAAATAAGCTCGCTGAAGAGCTCACCAAATGGAAGAATTTTAAATTTAGCTACGTTGAAAGGTTTGTACAACATTCAAAAAGAGCTATTTACATTTTGTGGACCTAACTGAAATATTATACGAGTACATGATGGCTATATATTGTGATCAAATATCAATTTTACTGTGAACATAAATATCCTGGAAGCTCCCCATGAATGAAAATGCTGACTCAGCAATCAAACCGGTCTTGAAATATCGACCGTTGAAACATCGAACACTACCAGCTTATTCAACTTCCAGTTTCGTCAGCTGTCGAGTTTATTAAGTATTCCATGTTTGTTCTATGTATTCTCATTTATTTATAAAGATGGTTATTTTTTTCTATTTTTTTTTTAAATTCAGATATTGACGAATCGTACAATAATAAACCGAATCGAAATCAATTCACACATAAACACAACGGCGTTTTGATCTTAGTTTTCTATTTGAAGTTAAATAAACCACGATTACATATTAAAAGTCATTTATAATAATTATAACAGCAACTAACCTGTACCTTAAAATACTTGGCAAGATTGCTCGAATCCGAGGGACGTTTCGTGTTCTCTATCGGCATCACGTTTCGCTATTTCTCTCTCATAAACGTAAATAAATTGTCCAAACTTTCGCATAATCCCGTTCGATGCGAAAAAAGCCCGTTTCAGTATCTTTATTTGCCGTTGGACACAACGGGGACCAGTCTAATGTCGGGACTGAAATACGGTCCCGATAAACAAGTCACCGTTGCTTAATACACGAAAGCCTAAAAGATTATTTCCTAGGCTTGTGATTACTGCGCTAAACTGTATTGCCTACCGTTTTACCGAAATAGCTTTGCTTAAATGTAACATTTTATTTAATTATTCACTTGCTTTTTTTTTATACAGCGTGTCTTTACCATCGCGACAATAAATGAACACACATATAGAGGATAACTTTTTAAAATTTTATTAAAGATTTACATTCTTTAAACATCAATATTTACAGAGTTATTAAATTTTCCAAAACAAAGAATTCTCTTCAAAGAACACCTTACGTATAAAACTTTAATGTAAAGTTCATTTGTAAAGGTCACAAACCTTATGAATGGGTTGAATGAATTTAAAAGAGACAAAACATACTGTTAGAAGGAGAGGCTTGTAATGCGGCGCTGTGGGAACGAATGAAAAAGTCTCTGAATGTATGAATCTGAATTTTATTTCATTTTTTACTTAATTAGTTTGTTTGAAAAATATTTTTTTATTATAGTTTTTTTTAACGTTAATATTTTTTATGATTATTGGCAAGTAGCGTTAGACATGTGTTCATTTATTATTGCGGTGGTAATGACACGCTATATATTATTATTTTTTTTTTTGTTTCAGGTAAGAAAATTGTAAAAATTTATTTTGTACGCGTTGCATTGTGGGACTATGTTATAAAGTTCTACTTTATATTAAAATAAACATAGCCACACGAGTTCTTACCGGAAAATAAAAGGCCGAACTAGTAACTTCCGATAAAAGATTTGTTTTAAACATTTAAATATATGCATCACTCAAATACTTTCTGGTATAACATTTTTATGACAAACTTAAGTCTTCTTTTCGTTAATACTATGTAACATAGTAGTATGTAGTACATGCGTACTCATACAACAACGCAAAAACAGATAAAAACACACATCGTCGAGCGAATCGTGCAATTTTCAAAAATCAAAAACTAACTCTGCGTAAAATCTCCGTAACGATTGAACGCATCACATTAAAATCGGGCAAATCGATCGCGGCATTAACATAACGAACAGCTGTGTTGCAAACAAATATTGGAATTCCGAGTATAAATGGAATTTTGATTTGATTTCTTTGCCGTGAAATTTTAATTGCAAATTATTCCGTGATGAAAAACCTCTATCGGGCCCGTCAGAATTTCCGAAGCGCGCTGGGGGACGTGCCTAAGGGCGGCCTAAGGCTCTGAGAATTTCTTTCTACTAAGTACTTTTTGTTCGAGCCTTCTTAAAGTGGACGATATAACAATCGAATGCAAATTTCAAACATGTTTTGCAAAGTAATCTTGATGTTTATTACACCATTGAGGCATTGGTGCATACAATTTCTAAAAATGAGACCATAGAGCCTCTTGTGTTAAATAAAAATGTGAAAGGTCCCTTGTAACTGACTGTTGGTTTTGAGCTGTATCGATTAGCAGAAAAATATTGCAGCAAAATTGCTAAAGCAAAACCTAAAGGTACTAAAAAAATTTTGAAAGATTGTGAGATATGCCACTAATCATAAACTGACCATGATCATAGAATAGTGGGCAAGGGGTTAAGACCAAAAACAACAAGCCGATTGAAACCGTACAAACATCAATTGGTAAGTTAATACGGTGGTAGGGCCACGCAGCAGCCTCGGCTGTTGCACGAATGGGCAGTCCCGTCCGGGTAAGTACCACGACCTCACAGAAGACCAGCGTAAAGTTGCACGAATTATTTTTAAACAATTTTGATTTATCAATTTTAGATACCCAGCGGTTTTAGATGGAAAAATTTGGTACCCAGCAAAGAATGTAAAAATAAGTACCTACTTCTCAACAATTCAGCAACACCTACATTTTTTACTATGAAAAACACGTAAAAACGTGAATAAGAAACATTCGTAAATTATGATAAACAAAACAACCAAGAGGTGAGGGAAAGAAAAAGAAATTAAAACGGTCGATGCAATTATAATTATTGTTCCTTTTTTAACATCATTAACTACGCTACTAGACTATTCTACATTATAGTATTTAGATATGCGAACATAGGTGGTTTACAATATCAATAAATCAAATAGATAGATATACAATAGAGAAAAATCTAAATTATATTTGCAAGGAAAATTGCAATAAATAGAAAAAAGAATAAAATATATAATAATGTCTCGGTGGTCAGCAAGTTTAATATTGGAAATTGCGGGCTTGTTTTACACATTATGAATACCATCGTCAGACTAAAACAACATCAGGTCTACGCTCAGTCAACTTAAAAAATTGAAGAACGTCAGTTTTAAGGATATGTACGAAACTATAACAAGGGGAAAAGAAAGGTAAGGTGTGTGGTAGGCAGTCCAAAATTATTGACAAAGGTTGAATAAAAATCCGTAAGTAAGATCGAACCCAGTCAACATTCAAAAGATTTTTGAGCCACGCTCCTAAAGAAGTTATAAAATTTCCGATAAGCGAGCTCTGAATGACGTTCAACTCTGTTACCCAATAATGCATTTGAACTTAAATCAAATCAAATCAAATCAAAATCATTTATTCGAAGTAAGATTTTTTCAAACCGTTTTTCGACGTCTTACAATATGTCTTATAATATGTGTCTCTCATGCCGTGCTGGAGTATCGGAACACCAAGCCTCTTTGTCATTTAAATAATCATCTAACTTATAATAAGCTTTTTTAAACAGTGTCTGCTTTACAATAAATTTGAACTTTTTGTCCGGTAGATTTAAAATATCATCAGGAATTTTGTTGTAGTAGCGCACACAGAGCCCCACGAATGAAGTCCTAACCTTAGCTAGTCTACAGCGAGGAAGAACTAAATTATTCTTGTTTCTTGTATTACGGTCATGAATATCAGAATATTTACTAAAGTCATGGATATTCTTCCTAACATACATAATATTTGCAAAAATATATTGACATGGAACTGTGAAAATCTGTATCCTCTTAAATATTTTTTTAAGCGAGTCCCTACAGCGAAGTTGATAAATTGCTCTAACAGCTCTCTTCTGCAAAATGAAGATGGATTCAATATCAGCCGCTCGGCCCCATAGCAGGATACCATAAGACATAACGCTATGAAAGTAGCTAAAATAAACTAATCTGGCCGTTGCTTCGTCAGTTAACTGTCGAATCTTTCTAACTGCATATGCAGCCGAGCTAAGCCTTCCTGACAGAGAAGATATATGGGGATCCCATTGGAGTTTTGCATCAATAGTTATCCCTAAGAATACTGTACTGTCAACCAAATCAAGCCGTTCATTATTCAATACAATTCCTAAACCCTCATTACTTTTCACGTTTGGCAAAGTAAATTTAATACATTTAGTCTTTTTAGCTTTCAGTACTAGGTTATTTACAGTAAACCAATTGTGAATTAGTTGAAGAGTGTTGTTTATGTCATCGTAGTTACTAGTTTTTCTACAAATTTTAAAAATAAGAGAAGTATCGTCTGCAAATAATACTATGTTTGTCAGATCCTGCATCACATGTGGTAAGTCATTTATATAAACTAAAAATAGAAAAGGCCCCAAAATAGACCCTTGTGGTACTCCCATTTTAAGCAGGGATCCCTGTGAATATGAGTCATTTACGTGTATCTTCTGAATTCTCTGTTCTAAATATGATTTGATAAGTTTAAGTGCACTATTTTTGACACCGTAATGATATAGTTTAAGTAATAAGGTTTCGTGTTGTACACAATCGAACGCCTTTGAAAGATCACAAAAAACCCCTATAGCGTCATAAGAATCTTCCCATGCACTAAAAATATGCTTTACAAGCGCAACACTGGCGTCAGTAGTAGAGCGCCCTTTGGTGAAGCCGAACTGCTTATTATGTAAAAGAAAATTTTTATTGAAATGTGATAGAAGTTGATTCAATATAATTTTCTCAAAAACTTTACTTAATACAGGTAAAATAGATACAGGTCTAAAATTACTAGGATCGCCTTTATCACCTGTCTTAAATAATGGTATTACTTTACTGTATTTCATCAAGTCAGGGAAAATTCCTTCATCTATACATGTATTAAAAATGAGGGCAAGATATGGCGCCAGAGTGTCAATTATCGAGCTACAAACTTTGACTGACATTCCAAATAAATCCTCTGTAACCTTTACTTTAATTTCCCTACAAGCTTTAATTACTGTTTTTTCATTTACATGTTCAAATTTAAAATCAGCGTTACAGGGTTTAACATGATTTTTGAGTGTTGTCGCAGAAAGAATTGGTGAGGAATTCAGCGATGCAGTGGTTTTAATAGGAATATTAACAAAAAAGTTCTCAAATTCTTGAGCTACCTCTAAATTAGAACTTACAGGCCCCTTGTCTAAATTTAGTTTGTAATCACTATCGCGCTGTTTTGTTTTGCCAGTTTCATTATTTATAATAGTCCAAACTGCTTTTATTTTATTGTCGGCCATCTTAATTTTATTACTAATGTAAAGGGCTTTAGCAGTAATGCAAATTTTTTTAAAAGTTTTCGAATAACATTTGACGTAGTCATTAAATTTATCGCTAATTTTATAATTCCTTAATTCGTAAAGTTCAAAAAGTTTCTCTCTGCTTTTCCTTATACCTGGTGTCGCCCAGTCACTAAACTTAAATGACATACCAATGCTTTTATTTTTAATTTGAAAAATTTTGTTATATTCTGCAGATATAATAGAAAAAAATAGCATAAAAAAATATTTGGATTACTTAAATTAAATTGAATGGAAGGCAATTTATCAACCAAAACATTGTTAAATTTCTCCAATCGACCAGATGTGATTGGCCTAGTTTTTTATTTCCAGTTTTAAGTTTGATTGAGTGGCAGGAAAAATAACTTCTTGTCCACTGTGATCAGATGGTAACGCATTGATTATTGATTTACTTGAGTAAATACAACTACAAAAGAAATTGTCGACACAAGTGGACGAAGATGACGTCACTCTAGTCGGTCCGTGAAACACGTGACTCAAATTAAATGACTGAAATAAGTGTAATAATCTATTTGTAAGGTTTTCTGTCTTTAAAATATCTACATTGAAATCACCGCTTACAATGACTTGTTTCTTTGTGCTGCAAGCTATTTTTAGGACATCTTCCATAACATTCTCAAAAGTAGGAAAATTGTGATAATATGGTGGCCTGTATACGCACACTACAACATGATTTTCCAGCTCGATACAAGATACCTCAACACTTCGCTCAACCGAAAGTCCTACTATATCCTTGCGAGCTTTAAACTTAATATTTTTACGCAATAATATTAAAGATCCACCGCCTATATTTAAGTGATGATTTGGCTTGCGGTTGAAGGAACTGGCTATAAAATAATTTTCATAGTTAATTAACATTTCGTAGTCTGCAAGCCAGTGTTCAGTCAGACAAACAATATCATATTTATTTTTTTCTAAAAATAATTCTACCAGTAACGTTTTGCTGGAGAAGCTTTGAATATTTTGATGTAGCATCTTTAGAAAGTTATGCTTCTCCGTTGTTTGATTTTTACCTAATTTATTGCAAGAAAATCTCTGTTTGACTGTATTTGTTGAAATAGTTTGACAGAGATTTTCTTTTGTCGAAGTCAACAGTTTAAAGAAACATTCTCATTAGTACTTATACTAATTTCGATCAAAGGTGACTGCGTTATACTTCCTATAACTCTATTTTGTATATTAAAAGCTAACAATGTAGCAATCTGTCTTTTTGATTTCCTAGACAGGTACATAGTATCCTGAGTCAAAAAAAACTATGTATAAATTTGTTTATGTCAAAAAGTAAAATGGCATCACTATGATGACATGTCAATTGATTTAGATATAAGTTAATATTATATATACACTTATTATGCGTTTTTGACAAATTTGAGCAGTAAGGTAAAGTGCTGACAACAAATTTACATTTAGATACCTTACTTAAATTGATAATTTTCTGTATACCAATGTCCAACACACTTTTAGTTAATCCTATATGACTTCCTAACATAATGACCACGGTAGTATGCTCGTCATAGTTTTCATTAGAAATTTTTTCTATGATGCCAGAAAAATTAATGCCAGGACAACAAATATTAGTTACATGTTGTGTTAGACAGTTATACAACAGGGGCCCTAAGCCTACTCCTATTTTATCCGAATAAATAATAGTTTTCGGTGACGACGACGGTGGTTTCTTCACAGAGCCACTCAGTATGTGTTTTACGGGGGAGTCCTGCGGTGCGCTGGTCGAGGCTGATTCAGACTGTGGCGGTTGCAGTGTAGGATATGTCGGTCGTACCGACGTCGCAGTGTAGGGCAGCGGTGGTGGTGAAGGGACAGGTGCACTGAAACTACCCTTGCCCCTCCCTCGTCGGCCACGACGCGCACGCCTCGCTGGTCGCGTGCCACCTGTGAACTCGATACCTGCATTGGATTCAGCGCGGGAAGGCGACTCTGGCGAGCCAGCCACAGCGACGTCACCTACTGGAGCAAGCGCTGGGTGTTGCGAGGTGTTGTCCATGGGAACCGGTACATCGTTGGAAAGTGCTCTGCTGAAAGAAGCTGTCGGTGGCTCTTCATCCACAATCAAATCCCTGTTGGCTATAGTTGATAAGTCTAACACCGAGTTTACCTCATCATCATCCATCAGTGAGCTCACCAGTGCCGTATTTTGGCGATATAGTTGAAGTAACTCTGATGTCACCACAGAGAATTCGTTCATGTTTCTTTCACTAGCTTCGCACCTGATGATTGAGTCAGCAAGATGTGTTTTTAGCTCCTCAACTTCTGCTTGAGCACTCGAGAAGGCCGCATACATGGCGTCAAACTTCCTCTTAAGCTCCTCATTTTTTTTAATTAAAGTTGTCATTTTTATCCTGTTGGTTTGCCGTTTCTGTGACAATCTTATTAATTTAAGATTTCGTTTAGCTTTTTTAATAAATGAGCTTAATTTTACATACTTTTTCTTTTGTTTTTTGCTTGTCATATCGGCATGGTCTGTACTGATGTTTTCAGCCTCCAACTCATCTTGAAGGGAAATCATGTGTTTTAATTCATTATTCTCCTTTTCCCAAAATCCAAAAAGAAATCAGCATTTTAATGTGATATGCCGTTAGTTAGCTTATTAAGTTTATTTACATCAAATATATTTCAAAGCTTTGAGTAATTTCATATATATCACATTAATATTGTCACGCAGTGATTTAGTTCGGTCCTAATAGATTGTTAGCAAACACAAAAGGTGGATTATAAATATTTTAGTAGGCAATACTGATATAGAGTACTTCTATTGGTTTAAGGTGGCAAAACCTACAACATTATAAAAGGCTGTTTGGTTGTTGGTTGGCGGCAATTGACGTTTTGGAGTGATAGACGTTGAGTTTGAGACGAGATTGAGTTAATTGTAATAGAAGTGATTATAATAATTTAAGTGTAAATTCGGTGTGCGTCTTTACAAGATAGATCATTAGGATATTAAATCATTGTCAAATCGATCAATGTCATTAGGATGATATTTCAGGGCCTAGTTTCCGACTCGCAGCATGAGATTACATATAATTGTGAATTTGATTAATCTTTGGGCAATATCAATGTATGAGACATGATGGGAGCTGAAGGGTAGACAGGCGCAGTATCTTTCCTCAGAAAAAGCTCTGACAACAAAGCGGAGATAATTCAGCGTAATCTAATAGTCATTAGCCGTGGCCTTTGTGTCTAGAATAGGTTTCACTGCCTTCATTATTTACCAGAACTCCGATAAATGGAAATGGCCACTGATACAATGGATACTTTTTTTGGATTGAAGAGGTCAAGTTGAATGGAATTGAGTTATCGTTCTTTTCGTTTGAAAAACGTTGGTTTGATTAGATAAATGTATAAAAATATAATATGAAATAAATATGAATAAAGACATTACTTAAATTCCATATTTTAATTTTATATAAATGAGAAAAAACTTAAATTTCAGCATAACAATTTACCAAATATTGCATTAGAATTCCATAATATATATCTTCATTTAATAAAATAGTTAAAAAGTAAATTAAATTTCAATTGGATCAAAGGCTATCGTTATGTTAAAATGTCCACTTGTAAGTCCGCCTGTCTTTTATTAATAATAAAAGAACTCGTGGCAGAATTTTATTCCACCTCTAAGGAAATATCGAGAAATTACAAGTGGATCGTGCCCTATCGCAGCATGCAAACATTTTAAATACACTTCACGGGTCCTTAATTACGAGCAGTACCTACTTAGAATCAATTTTCAAAATTTGCGAAAATCCAAAAGTGCACGCCTCATACCACTCATTTAATTTTTGAGAAAAAAAAAAAAACACGTACCATTGACTTATTTGTATTATTTATATATAATCTAACAAAATAGGCCTTCATTTTAGATTCAAATATGTTCCCGCTACTTTAATAAACTACAGAAAATATTTGATGTTATTCTAGAAACATTAAACAAAACGTGGTCTCAAGAATATGACCATCTTCTCGGGCGTTATCGTGACTGCATCGTAAAAATAAATCCGGACGTGTACGTAAATTTTTTTTTAAAGTTTCCATCCAAACGAAATCTATTATCTAGAAATGTACTATAGGAATACATTACATATAAGTACATTTTATTTGGACGCTAATTAAATGGCATTCATAAAAGCAAAACAAACGATAATGACAGAGAGCCTTAGTTTGCCGCTAGCAGCATATCAATGCCAATGCGGCAACTTGCACGGAACTATATTTTCAATCTGCCATGGGTATTGTTGAAGTTTTTAATAATAAAAAAGCTTAACTCAGTTGGTAAGAAAAAATCAGGCTGCTACCAAATGGCGTGAGCCGTGGCAATTATCAGGAAGACGTGTAGTAACTAAAACGCCATAAATTAGTTCATACACAATTAAACTTTTAAGCAGTGTAATCGCGTATGTAGGGTCCCTCTATTGAAATGAACCTCGCTCCTGCCGCCGTCATTACGCATTATGGTACATCGTTTAAACACAAAGTAGGTTTTCGTGTAACACGCATTAACATAACGAATTTTATTTCACGGTACCTCGATAAAAGCGTTTACGAGGAATTTGGGTCTACTAATTCAATTTTACGGTAAAATATCTCTGTTACACGCGGCATTTTGTTAATATTACACATTTGTAATGTTTTTGGAGATGCATTGCATTTGAGCAGCGCTGGTGAGTCCCAAACTATATGTTCGAACCCCCATGGGTAGTAACAATCGTGATGTTATAAACACGTAGCAATATGATGATAATTGTATTATTTTAATAGGTAGCTTGAAAACGTTCTTTTAACTGGTTATAATACAAATTAAGTATGCATTTAAACCACACCATACTAACTACCAGTATAGATGACTTTACAAGCAACCACTCTCTCATCATCTAGTTTATGACATCTTTCAATTAATCATCAATTTAATCATCAACGAAAAATTAAAACTTCTAGTTTGTCCATCCCACCTATCACAAATTAACTTGAAGTTGCCCAGACTTTCAGTAAGGTTGTCCAATTTTAGATCCTTCAATGTGAATTCTAATAGCGGAAAGTATGGTAGCAACTCTCCTCTATGTTTTATGATGAGGATACAATGATATTTTCAAAACTTTCGATAGACTTTTTAGTGAATAGTGATAGTCTGAATTTCTTTCTAGACATTTCTACACAACACTGAAACTGAAAATACAAAATATAAAATTATTAAATTTTAGATCTCTGCTACATATCTATATCTTACCTGTGTTGTATAGAATAGTGTTTTATTTTTATGTGAAAAGTTGCCAAGCGAGCAGGCGGTTCACGTGATGTTAAGTGAATACCACCGCCCAAGGACATCAGCTATACCCGAGGGTGCAGATGCGTTGACAACCTTTTCAAAATTGCGCTCCGGCTACCTCATTCACCAGACGAAACGCGAAAGTATTATACTTCCACTTGACGCCTTCTGTGAGGTAGTGGTACTTACCCGGACGGACCTGCCCATTCGTGCAACGGCCGAAGCTGTTGCGTGGCCATACCCTACAAAATTTAGACATGAAACTTAGAATTTCCTAATTCTAAATTTCATGTTGAAATGTTATGCATAATCTGTCAGTAATTTCACATGTTTTTTTTTATGTGGAAAGGTAGCAAACGAGTAGACGGTTCACCTGATGTTAAGTCATAACCCCCGCCCATTGGCGCTTTCAACACAGGTAGGGTTGCAGATGCGTTGCTATCTTATAATAAAGTGAGCCTGTGCTTAGTCGACAAGCCTTCGTTTTCCTAACTCTGTTTATCGCGTTTAGGGTGCTAAAGGGAATTAATTTTATTATGATCATTTTAGTAATAAAAATAAGCGTAACTTTAAACTTTTTTACTCCTTTTTTCTCTTGTTCTTCAAAAGGTTCCACTGCGTTCAATGTAGAAATGTCATAGTCTGTCATACTATTTAATATCCGGTTGGTTGAACTGCCAAGTTGGAGATAAACGTAAATTTGATTTCAAACTTCATTTTAAAATAAATACCGCCTGAACGCTTGCCAAGACTTTGTCTCCGCCCGAGTATTAAAAATGTTAAGGAAATAATTCTGAGCGATGAAATGGAAAAATAAGTTTATTCACATTTATATTGGAGGTAAAGCTCAAAATTCTCCGTAGTGATACTTCATATTCTACTATTTGAGATTCAAAGGAGTTTTGATTACACTAAAAAAATAAATAATAACACCGAAAACAACTTAAACTCGAGAGGAATTCTCGGATAGGATTTATTCATTCCTTAAGGTCAAAATTTTTATTACTGTATATTTAATACTATAATAACACTTACGTATTTGTTAAATTTTTCTTTTGACTGTACTTTAAAAATTGATTATGAAAAATCGATAAAGAAAGGTATGTAGGAATCAAATTAACGGGAAAACGCCGAAGCGCAAACCTGTATTAACTTGAATGCGATATTTCATCCCATACGGTGAATTTATGATCAGCAGTTTGAAAAAGGTCAGACGTAACGTTATTCGCACCGGCACTGAATTGTAAATTGTTAAGGTCAGCCATTCGCTTCACCAATAAACCGTTGGGGGCAATAACACAGGTGCGATGTACTTTCTCATATTAAAAGATATTGGACGTTTTATTATTGACTATTATCTGTTATCGATGTATCACGTATTCACTACAACAATTCTCGTACAATAAAGCTCTACTTATGAAGGACATAATTCTTTAAGCAAATGAATGTATTTATTCTAATGGATAAAGTAAAAAAGTAAAGTAACAGCCTATACATGTCCCACTGCTAGGCAAAGGCCTCCTCTATACAGAGGGTATCAGGACATAGTCCACCACGCGGCCCCACTGCGGATTGGCGGACTTCACATATCTTTCATATTTTTTTTGTTATTATTTCGAAAATATGCAGGTTTCCTCACGATGTTTTCCTTCACCGTGGAGCACGTGACAATTCAGCACTTAAAGTTAAAAACTTCATTGGTGCCGGCACCGGGGATCGAACTCAGATTGCTCCAGTATATATTGAATTAAAGGCGAGCGCCCGGAAACTGAGCTATCACGGCTCTTCTAATGGATAAGAGGCAATAATTTTTGGGTAAAGTTAGAGAATAATCTATACTCTATACATACATAAATAAAATTGGAGTGTCGGTTTGTAATATTAAAATAACTGCTTTTTGTTAAAAGCATATGGATGTATACACGGACATATACCAAAATAACATTTTTTACAATTTTTGTCTGTTTGTTTGTTCCGGCTTATCTCTGAAACGGCTGGATCGATTTGGACGGGACTTTTACTGGCAGATAGCTGATGTAATAAAAAGCAACTTGGGCTACTATTATTTTAGATTTTTTTTTTATTTTAAATTCCACGCGGATGAAGTCGCGGGCACAGCTAGTATTACTATAAAAACCTAGAAAGCAGGATTATCGGTCTACCAGATTAGCAAGGGGAAGGGCATAGTAATTCACGAGTCTCTGTAAATACGAACTTGAAAATAACATTTTTTCGTACAATCGTACACACAGTATTAAATATCAGTGCTTTTAAAACAAATGTTGACCGAGCAAATGGATCTTAGCAATCATTTTACAGTAGTTATGTCAGATTTTCTGAAAAGTGAAACAACATGCTTCTCTGAAGACTATTGAATAAATAGATAATACTGTGAGGTCCACCTTACCGTGGCTTTTTGTAAAACTTATTTATAAGTTCGTTTCTATCGGTTCGTGTAGCAGCTTTTACAAACTATTAACGCGACGCCAAAAAACGAAAACGCCACAGCGAAATCAATTGAAATCCTGTGTCGCTTCGTAAACATCAATCGGCAAATTGAAGCTCTGTGTATTGCGGACAAATAAAGGCGCGGGTCGCCCTCCGTGGCAACAGACTCATCTTCCAAATGAAATTTTAAAAAGAAAACAGCGGATTGCACAAGTTGCTTCTCTGCGCTTTTGTTTGCGTGTGCGGATTTAATGTCAGGAATGAATTTAATCTGAAAAGTAAACATTTGATTGTGTTTTTTTATCTTGCGACATAAAATAGTTTACTCTATTTTTAAGACCGTAGCAGGATGTTACGTAATGTATAGATTTAATTGTAAGAAAGAGGAAATTTTATAGAATACTAGCTGACCCGGCAAACGTTGTTTTGCCATGTAAATTATTTTTAGGGTAGAAAAGAATGTTTGGGGTGGACCACCCTTAACAATAAGGAGGATGAAAAATAGATGTTGTCCGATTCTCTACGCTGGCCGACATGCACACAAAAGTTCACGAAAATCGGTCGAGCCGTTTCAGAGGAGTTCAATTACAAACACAGTGACACGAGAATTTTATATATTAGATAATTAAGAGTAGAGAAAGGAGAGTATTAAAATTATCCAAATTCTTTTTAATATCTGCTATATCAATGCATTGCATTATATGAAAATATTTTTTATAAAATATTTTATAGTAATAAAATCTTTGATTTTTTTTTGATAGTAAAGTCGGGAAAAACTTTTTCGCCAACCTATTATTACGATCGGCAACTAATCTGTCATAATTATATAAAATATTCAAACATCCAACCGATGAAGGGTTACGCTGGTAAATGAAAATTGAATCACCAAAACTAATTTTGTAAAGATAAAAATCATGAAAATCAATTGTGTAAATAAAAACTTTTTCTACATTTAGCAGTTCGTAACTATGCATATCACTGACCTTAGGTAAGAATGTCAGGAAAATGTTAATAGCCCTCGTTTCTCGCACTTTCCTTAAGGCTTTTTCGCGATCTTTATTGTAACTTCATTCGAGTATGGAACACCTGCTGTTGATTAGCACTAGTGGGCAATCCTAAGTAAGCCTACTAACCCTTATTAAAGTAAAGTTTCATTGAAATCCATTCAGTAGTATTTGCGTGAAAGACTAACAAACATCCATCCATACATACAAACTTTCGCCTTTATAATATTAGTAAGGTTAATCAAACAGCAAAAATTACTTCATTGTTTGATCGGTATAAACACAAAGATTACAAATTAAAGGAACAGCCTGCAGCCATGCAGTATGTTCCACAGCCGGGTAAAGGTCACATCTGCAGGTGAATAGTACCACCACACGACTCTACCACACTGGCCTGGCAGACTTCAGTTGTCGTCGTTATCATTACGAAAATATGCAGGGTTCTTTCACCGCTGACCACAAGTCATTGGTGCCCGGAATCTCGCATAAATAAATAAAAAAAACATATTTTAGGTCACATATTTACACAACGTTCTCTAGTCCCAAACTAAGCAACGCTTCAACTATGGGTACTAGATAACAGATAAACACAATTTTCTTTTGTAAATAAATACATATTATACAGATATATACTGAATACTTCAGATACTAGAAACTAGAAAAACGCTATGTTCAACACACAATATTTTTCCAGTAGTGGGGATCGAACCTACAGCGAGCACGGGACACTGAGCTGTCACGGCTCATGTATAAATATTTATACTAAATGTATACATTACTCAAAATATTACATGTTAACAGATACACTTTAAACCCGACATCTTGTATGTATTGTACCTATATAAGATTTTTTGGTATTTTTTTCGTTAAACCCTGTATACGTGTACGTAACATCTCACCTGACTCCACGTAAATATTTAAAAGGTAAATTTGGCACGAACGAGGGCTTCGTGTCGAATGTCAGTCCAATTGGGTTTCGATACTTTAAACGGAACCGACCCAAATAGCCCATTTCCGTTCAACGCTCTCTCGCCTCCGCATCAGAGCCGATGGGTAAAAACCGACTTTACACCAAAGCAATAGGGTTCAAATATGCGTAGGACGTCGGAAGGACGTCCGCGTTGACCAATATAATCAG
Organism: Iphiclides podalirius; assembly: GCA_933534255.1. NCBI lineage: Eukaryota > Metazoa > Arthropoda > Insecta > Lepidoptera > Papilionidae > Iphiclides > Iphiclides podalirius. The sequence goes on from OW152816.1 coordinate 17,608,476, forward strand.
ACGGAACTGCTAATAATCACCTGCGTGGTATCCGGCTGATTTATTGCTTTCGGATGCTGTTGTCGTATCGTATATTCGGATGAATTATTCGGTGAAAATAAATCGTTTTCACAATTTTTCATAGTGTTACATAATGTGTGCAAAACAGTAACAGATCTGTCCTGTTCAATTACAGATTAACTGTTCTGTTGTCCTTCTGATTGGAATTATGTTATACAGAAATATGGTATTAGGTCGTTCTCAATGGCTCTTTATTCTTTTTTTATGTGAGAAAGTGGCGGTTCACCTGATTTTAAGTGGCAACAGCCTTGGTTGTTGCACGAAATGGAAGGTCCGTCCGGGTAAGTACCATAAATTCACAAAACACTAGCATGAAGGTTACAATTCTGCCTTTCGTTTGGTGAGTGAGGTAGCCGGGATTAACTTAATAATAAAAATGTGGCAAGGCTCATTTATTAGAAGGTTGCAACGCGTCCGCAACCCTTCGGGTGTGGCACATATCAATTAGCGGCGGGCATCATTTAATATCCGGTGAACCGCCAGTTCGTTTGACACCTTGTCACATCAAAAGAAAACTATCCTATAGGTTGGCACTCCTGCTGCATATCTGCCGTTGTAGCTGCCCACGGGAAGTAGTTCCCGTTTACTGCCAGTATCCGATCGGTAAAATAAAAGTAAGGGACTCGGTGCGATGTCCTAGTTATTTAATTCTAATTCACTACTTGTTTACTAGCAACATTTTACCAGCGAATCGTTCTTTTGCAATGCCATAATCAGAGAGAACAAACACACTAATACAAACAGGTAACACCTGTGCATCACGTCCAAAACCGAGATCTCGTCACACTTATGTGTCAGTATAAGTCAGTGTAACTTTTGTTTTCGCTGCATTTCTAATATATGTCAGCAAAATGATAATCAACTTTCAACTAAACAACCCAGTTTTCAAATGATGTATTTTATCTGACGTTGAAATAATGAATATGCGGCAACGAAAGGTACATTTAATTAGCTTTTCAGTTTTATTTCAGCAAATATTCGTTCCCTTTATGAAAGGCGGTCGACTTGGGTGAACTCATATCATGACATGACTGTTTTAATATACGTATTCTCGACGCAAACACTAGCGGAAAGGCAGCGAACGCATTTATACAAAACCTTATTTGTTAGCGCATTATTAAAACGGTCAATGACATGCGTCGTATCTTAGGTTTATAATGTTGTGGTAGGTTTTGTGCAGTGGATATTACACATTAGTACGCCATCACACATTGCTCACGGTGCCACTGTTGCGTTTTGCGTCATAAAACTGTAGCCTTTTGATTAAAAATAATCTGTGACGGCCTTTATTTGGGTGAAAACTTTGTGGTTTATTTATCTGTGCTCTTTTTCCATCGGTAGGTATTAATTTCGAACTTTTATTCATCCTTTACAAAACCACAAAAAGCTGCTAGCGCTCCGTGTCGCTGTCGCCAAGGTATCAGCTTCGGCGTCGGGCGTCGTGGGTTCGATTCCCACACGGGACAACTATTTGTGCGACCCACAGATGGTTATTCCGCATATGTCCGCAGTATTTGTCCGCGTGAAATTTATGTCTTTAAAAACGTCCTTACAACACAGGATAATGTTAAGACAAAGTAAGGGCAATTTTTTAAAATAACAAATATACAATGTGATTTATATTGGTTATGTGCATGACATATTTTTATTTCAATGCTTGATAGTATTTTACAATAGTAGATTAATAGACAATATTTTTACAATTTTACCAAACGAAGTCATGGGTGTACCCGGTCTGTCGTGGGTCTGTTTCGGCGTGCTCGTAGTCGTGGATGAATTAAATTGTGTTGTTCGTTAGCATTAGGTGTTTGAGCGGTGTGCAAAAAGTCATGTCTAGATGGACCCTCCTTATTTAATAGGTAAATAATGCCAAATACTAACTGATATGAATGAACGAAACGTGTTTTATTACAAAACAGACAAAAATGACAGAATAACAAAAATTATATAAAGTTACAACTTGGTGAGTAATTGAACACCACTGTGTGGCCACCACGTTACTGAGGATACAATAACTAGTGAGAAGGGGTTGATGTGTACGCTATTTCAAATATAATTAAAATAAGCTACTGTTATAGGCACTATGACACTTGCTTAGGAAAATTAAGACCATTTTTGTATATTTTTTTAAATTTTTTTACATATTAGTGGCTTTTTCCGAACCGTTGGTACAGTTTTCTGACAATTTGATAAGTGTAATACTTCTATATTCATCATCATCATTATTTCAACCTTGGAGTCCACTGCCAATTTCGGCTCATTCCTGATATATTGCCTTCCGTTGAAAGAAACAGTCCTGATTACCTCCCTCACCAGAGAAAAGTACACTTTGATTTCTATAAGACTGTGGTAGTTCCATGGGCGAGCCTGCGCAGTCGTGAATCAAATGCCGCGTGCCTGCCACAATAAAATTCTTGTAAATTGCATGCAACGTTGAGTTTTCTATATTTCGGATTACTAATTCCCATGGCCTGTACTCACGATATATTATTCAGTGAATTATATTTCGAAACATTAACATAATACGTAACAAATAACGTCATCGTCATAACCGGAATTATCATTAAACGCTTGTACTATGGGCACTATATAACTGATAACATACTTAAACATACTTTTCTTTTGTAAATAAATACATACTTATTTTAAATATATTACTAATTAAAATTAATTTTACTGACTTTTTAAAAGGTTGTCAACGCTACTACAAGCCTTCAGGTGTTAGTACAGGTTTAACGGTGGTAGGGCCACGCGACAGTCTTCGCTGTTGCACGAATGGGCAGGTCCGTTCGCGTTAGTGCCACGACCCCACTGAAGACCGACGTGAGGTGGAAGCGTTGGATTTTTGCGTTTCGTCTGGTGAGTGAGGTAGCCGGGCCCCACTTTATTGTAAGGTACTTACTACTGGTAGTCTTTTGAAATCAGATATCAGAGATCTAGGAAAGATATTTTGTGAAAGAGTGTTTGTGGATACGTCTTTATTTGATCTTATTATACATTTATTACATTGTTTCACTGTCTCTGTCATAGGAATTTTCATATAGTATAAAAAATGCTTATCACGTATATTTGTAATGTAATTCCATATTTTCTCTGCTACCTCACCGCCTAGTAGAAATAAAGTAATACGCTTTGGTGAAGGCAAGTCCTTGTTGTGTATCGCAAACAACGCGAAGAAAACCCCGCCACGCGAACTAGGTCACCCCGTTTGTCTGTTTGTTGGGAATTTTCTACTTAATGAGAAGTTCGTTTCCTAAGTCCCATTCCGCGGCGCGTAACGCATCACCGCGAAATGTTATTTACATTCGTGGCTTCTTTTGCTTGGAAAATAACCTAGCAGTGATACTAGGTTATTAAAACACGGCCAAAGTTCCCTTTAAATAACCCTGATTATATTTTTGTAAAATGGTACAATCTTACTTTCTGTCTATGTAATGAGGGCTAGCTATTGTCAAAAGCTTAACTTCTTATTTTCAGAGATGTCAGTATAACGTTACCGGTCGCGTAGTGAACCATGCCCTAAAACCATCTGTACATAGTAGGCCTATGCGCAGCCGTGAGACATATATATATATATATATATAGCCTTTTACCTTACTTTACTTTTACAATTTTTCCGAGATATGTGGCAACATATTTAGCGTTCTTATATGTGTTGACACATCGACAAAATATTTCATTAAATAGTGTAAAGCATAGCATTATAAGTGAAGTTTTAATTGTTCGTTCGGAACTACAAACTATTTTAGCGTCAACAGGGTAACATTATAAATGCATTTCTCTGGATATGAGGGAATAATCGTGTACAATAATTTTAAGTACAAAATGAATTCAGTTGCATTGCAAGTTAATGTATTCACATGCTATAACTTACAAGTTAATAGTTGTAGTATCATTAACTTGGCGTGAGTAAGGGCAGTTTTCCGTTGAGGCTAAACTATTACGTTTAATACAAAAAGGCAATTCTAAATTGAAATTAGAATGTTCTTACTGCACATGATTTTCAATTTATTTCATAATTGTGCATGGAAACATTATTTCTCATCAATTATCGTCGAAATCAATCTTAACTGAAGCAATGATAAATAATAATACGATATACGGACACAGATATCAAAGCATTTAAAATACCCACAGATTTGTGATTCATTATACTTTTACCTATTTTACTTTACCTACATTTATCAATGCAATTGAACGGATTGCATGTGAATTTTTAGTAAAGTTGAAGCTGAAGGTTACCTTTACCTTTGTAATTTTAGCCGAATGCACAATCATGAAAATCATAAACGAGTGTAAAGCGACAAAATTTTAATGAATCCTTTATACGAAGGAAACAATGAGCTGCTATCGTTAATACTGCAAAAGATGTAAATAAAGTAGGAGTACGAGATGATCATATTCGAGGCCGAGTACCTCGCGTCGCCTCAACGATATAAAACCATAAACCTGACGAAGTGCAAATGGCGTTTTATCTAAACGGATCACAGTCATAATATTTGTTGTTGAGGAAGAACATGTCGCTACAAGGGTGAGGACTGGAAGATTAATGGTCTGCGATACGGCGCCCGGGGAGAAATGAACTTAGCGGGCGCTGAATGCAGCCCATTTTATGTTCCTGGATTTACCCACCCTTGTTCTTTGCTATCTGTGTTGAATATTATTAGGAATTAGGTGTTAAAAGATGGGTCAGTGTAGTTCGGTAATATACATAGTGAGGAATTTCACTTCATAATATTACTTCGTTAGTGAATTACTAATATATGCTAATTTAGTTCCGCGTTGCTTTCCTTTTCTGCTTTCCACATCACACGGATCGGACAACGGACACACACCATCGGAAGAGGGTGTAAAATAAGTTAAAAAATTCTGACAAGGAAAGTAAAAATGCTAACTTTCCCATGTTTATGTCGATGTCATACTTTTACTTTACCTCTGAGTGACTGGCATTCGTATTTACTCATTTATCTACTCGTACTACTTACTACGTACCGCACTTGTCCAGGTATTGACTTCGGCGCCGGTCGTATGTTCGATTCCTTAAGATAAGATAATTGTATCGGATCTGTGTGTTTGTCCACGTGAAATGTATGTTTTAAAGCGCACTTATAGCAATGTGTTTAAAAAAATAAAAATATCCTCTAATTTATTCATAATATATAATCTCCTGTACGTAATGTCGCGGCGAAGTGAGAGGCACAAATGACGTTACACAATCTTTACGCAAGATCAGATCGTCACCGAAGTTGTCACTGAATGGAAAGAAAATCAGTTTCAATGGAGGCGGAACTTGGCCCGTTCTCGTCTAAGTAATTGGTCTTTTTAGGGTTCCGTACCCAAAGTGTAAAACGGGACCCTATTCCTAAGACTACGGTGTCTATCTGTCTGTCATGAACCGTGATAGTTAGACAGTTGAAATTTTCACAGATAATGTATTTCTGTTGCAGCTATAGCAACAAATGGAATAAAATATATTTAATTGGAGCTCCCATACAACAGACATGATTTTATTGCCGTTTTTTATAAAAAATGGTACTGAACCCTTAGTGCGAGAGTCCGGCTAGCACTTGCCGGTTTTTCTATTTCATTACCGCAAGCACGTTTCACGCGTGCCGGTTATTACCGTTGGGCAAATTTTAATTAAACGGCCCACTAGATTCTGCACTTTGAACACAAAACCGTTCATTTGCCGGCGCCCAGCGTTGGCGCTTTGCATAAACAATACGTTAAAATGCACAATCGCGAAGCCTGCGTCACGGCACGGGGTCAGATGGTTCCAATAAGGTTATGCTATCGTCATATTAAGTGAACACCCATAAAAGAATCCTTTTCCATTTCCATCTGATCATTTTTGACATATATTCCATCTTATGACAATTGTTAAAATTGTGACAATGTGCGCGCGATCGTCTACTTTAACGTGCTTGTTTGTGTGCTCGTGTGCGTTTATGTTTATATATTTTCTTATCTCTATTCATATAATGCCTTAAATACTATTTATCAGTACAGTACAGGTGGCAGACAGGCCTCAGGTGATACTAACGTAGACTCCCTACGTAAAGACTCATTAAGAGATATTAGAGTCGTAGTTTAATTTAACCAGCCATCATAAGAATTAATTCTAGGACATGTTAGCGAGATTATTAATAATACATTAGGAAAGTTATTACTACTATCTAGGAAGGAAAACTGAATTAAACATAATGATGTGAAAAGTGAATAATTGTTAAATGATGCCAGTCATAGCCACATACACAGATAATAACTATATCCGAATAAAATATGTTTGCTTCATCAAAATAAATAAAAAGAAATCTTTTCCTCCTGAAGAAGAATCCTCTTCCATATATGTGTCATTTCAAAAACCGATAGTATCTAGTAGTAACTTTCCTAAGAACTTGGAAAAACTCGATTAAATAGTGACATTTTGACTTTGGCTTTGAAGACTGGCACTAATGTATAGGTGCGTGCTTAGACTCGATCCAATGACCGCTAGTTCGAAATAAATTCATCCGGATATCATGACTTGCAGGTTGAGAGAGAATACAATGAACGATAAGACTGCTGTGGACGGCAAGGGAGATAAATCTATTAAAGGTATAACAAACCGGTCGGCCGGTTAACAATAGACTTTGCCTGTGTCAACTACCGCTCCTTATTAATCAAGTTGAAATTTAACTGTATAAAGATACAGTATTCCCAGACCTTGTCCGGACATAATTAAGTTTTTACTCGACAAGGTAATCTAATAACTGTGGAATTTATCTAAATTCAATACAAAAGCGGCTTCGTTGGTCCAGTACGTATATGGCATTTGCAACACGTCAACAAAAGCGAAAAAAAGGTTTCTTTCGAATTGACATATTATATATCCAGACTTTTTAAAATGGATCCATACTATTTTGTTGTGACTCCTTAGTTTCATTAGCTACGTCTTAACTCACTAATGCCGATCTTTGACATCAAAACTCGTATAAAAGTCTCACTTCACTTATATCTGGCCGTTCTCTATACTACATATCTGGACTATGCCTACCGAGTATGTAAAAAAATTATTTGGTCGTAATTTATTTTCGAAAACGCCCTTCATATCTTTAATATCGTCCGCAATGAATAACGATATGAGAACAGCCTCCGCAGTCAATAAATCAGCCGGATACAACGCAGGTGATTACTAACCGTTCCGTTTCATTATATTGCATGGCGTCGATGAGGACATTTTTCCCTCGACTGACAGAATTGTAAGCTCTAAAACTGCTACCAGAGGGACTGGTTTCCCTTACCAGAAACGAGCTGGGGGCTTGTGATAGCGCTGAACGGATATGGGTTATTTTGGTCGGTTCCGCTTAAAGCATCGAAACCCAATTGGACCTGCATACGACACGGGGGCCGTTTAAGCCAAATTCAGCTTTTCATTCTGTGTTAGTGTCTAATAGTGTTTGAATTGCGCAGGGTTCTTTCTAAATATGGCTTTTAAAGATTCTTCCTTTTAAGCCCCTTTCTATTTATTTTCATTGTAGAACATAATTTTTGAACATACGAATTCTTCTTAGTTATTCATGTTTATATCATGTTCTCAATCTTTAACTTCTGTTTTTCCTTTCTTTTTCAGTGCCTTATTTCAGTAACTTAATTGTTGAATCTTATATGACTACCTTCCGAATAAATGTTTATGACCTTATATAGGATGCGATGAGAAATGTGCGAAGAATGGGAGCTATTAACATTTCCATGACATTTTTATGTAAGGTCAGTGACGTGCGATGATATGAATGGGCCAGAGATAAAATATTTCGTTGCGCCAGGATTTAATAGTGATTTTGTTATTTTTGGGGCTCCGTACGTGGTAATAGGGTCCGGTTTTCCGAACATAAGATGGACGGAAAACGGGACGCTATTACTAAGACTCCGCTATCTATCTGTCTGCATGTCTGTCTGTCCGTCTATCACCAAGCTGTATCTCACGAACTGTGATAGTTAGACATTTGAAATTTTCACAGAATCAGATGATGTATTTCTGTTGCCGCTATGACAACAATACTAAAAAACAGAATAAAAAAAATATTTAAGGGGGGCTCTCATACAACAGACATGATTTTTATGCCACTTACATAGATAATGGTACGGAACCCGTCGTGGGCGAGTCTGACTCGCACTTGACCCGTTTCACGACTTTCTTCAATGCGGAAAAGGTGAAATTAGGTACGGGCCGTCCTGATGCCACGAACAACGCATTCAACATCATTATTAATTTGCTTCCAGCAATTTCACACGAATTAGCATAAAAAAATATTCCCAATGCTATTTTTTATCCTACTCAAATAATAAGATCACAAGTCTCCGCTCTAACGATGGAACTAATTATAAATGCAGCATCATTTATAGAAAATACTACAGAAGAAAACAGTGCTATTAAAGTCCCTCGAAGCCCAGAATATATACATTTAGTCCAAGCAGACGATAACGACCAAGATGGTGACCAAGATTTTTAAATGTAAAAAATCTAATGACCGTAATTGATTCACAATCTCGACATATTGCAGGCTGACATTATAATTATGCATGTAATAAATCATTTTTTATCCTAAAATCTATTATATTTACAGTGTAGAAATAGCAAAGTATGAATAAAGTTCATAACAGTTGGTATGTTTAAACTTTCGAATTTATAGCATTAGGATCATTAACTTTGCGTGAGTAGGGTCACTTTTTCGTCGGAAACGTTCAACGTTTACGAAGTTTAATTGCGTTTAATTTAAAAGAGGCCATGTACCATTGAGCGAATATGAGCCTGGATAATCCCAAATAGCAACTCAAACATGTCTTATGTTTGCTGTCAAAATTAATTTACGTTTATATGAGACTTAAAAGTGGAGAAGTTAAAAATATCTAAGTACCCTTTTAAACGGCGAACATTATAACGTATGCTGCTATGGCATATCACATAAAGTGATTTTTTTAAACGGGATTATTTCAATTGACCTTAAATTTTTATAAACAAATTATTTTTATAACATTCAACCATATAATACAGGTCGATAAGTAGTTACAAAATTTGTTTTACTTGGCCGAAAATAAGTCGATGAACAATTTAAGGAAAACATTCTAAAATGAGTCCAGGGCCAAAAAAAAATGTTAATAGAGTGTGAGAAATTAGAAATATCACTGAAATGATCTACGGAAAATAAACAATTTATTTGCTTATTTAATGCTAGTTAAATCGATACCAAAATAACGATTTGTAAACTAACTTTTGTGTCATTTCATTACCGTTTATTAAGAACAACACAAAGCTTTGAAACAAACACTAGTGGACCATCAATTTATTATTATGATTTTACTTAACGGAAGTCGTATTTATAATCTAAATATAGCTAAAGAAACACACACATGCTAGCTGCTTAGCTTTCAGCAATACGATTATCTACAATATATTGCTTAAGCGTCTAATTTTTTGGTTGATTCAGGTGTTTGATTTGGTTGTTTGATCTCCGTTTTTCTCTTCGGTTACATAAAAAACCCAACTTAGGGACGGAATGCATGAAGAATTTTTAACATGAATGAAAGAGACACAAACGCGCCAGCTTCTTAGCTTCCAGCAACACTGGTATCTACGAGGGTGCGTTTTAAAGTTCGTGGAACAGTGGCATTGTAGTGATCACATATCTCGTTTAGGACGTTACGTCTTCAGCAACTCATAATCAGTAATATTTTTTTTTTGTGTGAGAAAGTGGTAAACCAGCTTGCAGTTAACCTGATGGTTAGTTATAACCGTCGACAACTGACACATGCTACACCCGCAGCGTTGCAGATGCGATGATAGCTGGTTCATCGTTATGAGCTCGACTTCAAGCAATAATATGAAGCATCATATTCGAGACGTTTGGCATTGTTACAGAAGGCCGAAAAATACATGTAATAGTTTTGCGAAGCAGTAGGTATCCTATTGTTCGATTACAAGGGTAAAAGTATTTCCATAACTAAAGAACATTCCCCGCACTATATTGTATTGGACTTGCTTAATAGTGATAGTTCAGCCCGTTTAAAATCACTTGAGCATTATGTTAAAGGCGGTGTCAACATCGTGACATCACGTCACTTCACATGATTGAGCGAACAATCGCTCGGCAAACGTAATTTACTAATTAACGAACCCCATTATTTCGTTATTGATAACGTCACGCGGGTGAATAATCGTGTTGCGGGCAAGTTGGCCTAGTTATAGCTTGTTTAGATTTACAAAACTAATATTTGCGCAAGACGAAAACAGATTTTCACCCTAATACGTCGCATCCGACCATGAGAGGAAGAAGGAATCGGTTAAGTTTATTCAATATTGAATGTAATTTTTTACCAAGTAATAAATATAATTAGCTTATAGACAAGATAATAATAGCCGCGTAGATCGATACAACTGGTGGTAGGCCGGACTATAAGAATGACACTCAGACGATCAACGCCTCAGTCTGTCCCGTGACCATGAAAGCTTTGAAGGGTTCGAAACATCGATAATTAAAACTAAAAATAAACGCGATAAATCCGTACACATAGATTCATTTAGTACTGTGTAATCACTTAAATACCAAAAAATGTTATAATCATTACTGGTGATAAAATCTCAGTTGAAACAGTAACTAAGAGCCGCTGACTCCTCGATAGGCTGTGCATAAATGTGATTGATATGGTCCGGATTTTTAAGTGCAAATTTTGTAATAACTGGGAGAGGACAGATTCGCAATTTGTGCCATCTGAGACTAAACAGATGTGAAACTGACTCCCCAAAAATGACTCGCGCCCTAGAAAATTATCCCTGCGTTTAGGGGTGTATAAATGGCAGGGCTACGTAATGTACAGGGACTTGAAGCAACTGTTAATTGTTTGCCCGTGATGTATGTGCAAGATTTACTGCAAGCTGTCAGATGGGTATTTTCTTACGGTGGCGTACTATAAGGTAAATTTCTGATTATTATTTCCCTATTTTTTTCACTTGAATCATCTAAAAACCTTTGAGCCGTGCCTATTCAGTGATTGTTTCGTACACTAAGGATAATTTTTTTCTAACAAATGCTATTATTCCATAATAACAATTAACCTTTCACTTTCCTAAAACTGCGTGAGGACATAGCAAATAAATCATTTAAAATTCTCGCTACCATGCACGTAACGAAACGGACAGTAGAAGGGTTTATCCGTCCGTCAAACGAACGTTCGAAACCATTACAGAAACAAACTAGATTGCAGCGCTCGTAAATTCACATTGGGCGTAATGCATCGCTCCTCTTATACGAGGTCTAAACTACCAGCTTCTAACGATGGTATAGTTTTTACAAACAAGACGAGGCATAAAAGCAGAGGTCGGTTGAATGTTGACGTCAACAGGCAAAAATATTGTTATTATGTGTGTTGCTTCTTTGGAATGGGATATATTTATTCGTTGATATAGGGTAAAAAGATATATGTCTTACTTTTTTATATTTTGTCAAATCATGTCTTACTTTTCCTACTATGACTCCACAAGCGCTTTCATTTCATTGTCAGTATCTTAATAAAACTTGTATGTACCAGGTGTATGAAGATGTAACAAAAATATTTAAATATACCTCGCATTAGTTCAGTTTGCATATTATGTAGCTTTCGATCATATTCTAAAATGTTTTACTTTTTTTTGATTTACAACAAACATGTTACTAATACTTAAAATGTATTTTACTAATATTATTGTACTATGAGTTATTTTAAATTTTCACTTTGTACCTTCCTTTGGAGTGAGTAAGAAAAATGGTTTCCAGCTTTGCAAATATAACGAGAACTCGCCACTGACATTTATTCGCATGATCATCAAAGGCCTTCCATTAATATCGTATGCATTGAATAATGATAGGGAAAAGCCTCCGAAGGCTATTAATCAGTTGATGCAACGCAGGTGATTGCTAACAGGGCCGTTCGATTAACATTAGTTCATCAGTGTAGGCGTTTACGGTCCGGTGCGGAGGAATAAAATGGTTATGCAAACACCAATAGAGTTGAATTTCACTTAATTACAGTGAACGCGGGCGAATCAGTAGCGTCAGACATATAGTATCATATTCGCCCCTGCGGAAAGCATCAAAAGCCAATGGGGCTTACGTTGTGTTATATATGTGACTTCCATGGGATGTATTCAATTTCCGTATACTAATAAACAAATCAATTAATTCTGTTTTATCTCACTTCCGTTAAGATCTGATAAATTTATATTTTTAGCAATACCCTTGTAAAATAATATTAAACAAAGAACGATAAAAGTTCTTCCACTTATTAGGAAATTAAAGAACATCAATTAGCACCATTTTTTATTGTGAGGTGGTGACAAGCGAGCTGGCATAGCCTGGTGTTAAGTGGTATACGCCGCCCACGGGCATCTGTGACACCCTTAGGGTTTCAGATACGTTGTAACCTTTTAATGACGTGGGCCCCAGTTACCTCGTACACCAGACTAAACGCAGAGGCATAATACTTCAAGCCGACGATTTTATGCGAGGCCGTGGTACTTCCCCGCCGGAACGTGCCCAGATAAAATATATTATATAGCATTGCTTATTTGGTCAGAGATTAGCGAGTTTCGTTATCTGCTTACAGTCCACTGGCTGGAATATTATTCGTGGATAGAGAAATTACGTTGTTAGTTCGTATGCCTTACAATTAAACTGCGCCGTTGCCGTGATCCGGGGCGCCCCGGGCGGAGGGTCTGACAAAAGTGGCTCGCACGAAATTCATTACGCGAACGGGTGCTTATTACGGTCGGTCGTGACGCCGGATTCCGCGGCAGTTCCGTGGAAATGTTTGCATGTAACTGCGAAAACTTTGCTTAGTATGTATCCAGTTTGCTTAGTATATATCCTCTTTGAATGATCAATTTGATGATTCATGTTTAATGGTATGTCTGTCGTGATATTTGAGTAACTTTTAATTGCATTCTAAAGAGAATTATCTAAACAATTTGGTGTCATGAGAACTTCTTAGAACATTGTAGTCATCATTCTCCTTTTCTTATCCTACAGAGGTGAAGTCACCGCAGCTTATTTCGACAATATATGAGTGAACGCTCCACATAACTCTATGTGAGCTATAGGTTCAATAAAACCCATAATAAGTCATTATAAAATATTCCCGATTTCAACACTCAACTATAAAAGATGATGATATACAAGATGAAAACCGTGATAACTTAGTACCCTGGTGCTTTTAATTAATTGTACTCAAGCACCCGGAGTTAAAATCCAGCCAGTACCAATGAAATTGTTAATTTTTAAGAGCTGACCTATTACGTACTGATTTATCACTCAGCGATTAAGGAAACGTCGTGAGGTAACCCTGCATGTTTTTGAAATAATAAATAAAAAAACACTTTTGAAGATTACGTTATGGTACGGCTATGCAACAGTCTTTTCTCTTGCATGAATAAACCTTTCAGTGCCTCGCCAATGTAAATTTGTATTTCCTAATATATATTATTCTATATACATTTAATAGAATTAAGTGGAGCGGGTTCTAACGATTTTTTTCGTTTCAAGCTGTTTATGAATATTACATTTTTCATATGAGATTAGTTACGAAAAAGTGATACCAACATGGTAACACGCTGCATAACGAAACTACAGATGGCTTAAAAAATTTCATACCTAGCGGCACGTTTGACAGCGACATGCAATTTTTATTCATTGCTATGACATGTACGTGATAGTATGAACGGGGAATATCTACGTGACTCGTGGGGATAATCCAAAAAATAAATAGCTCCGGTGTTCGGTAAGGACAGGTTTAAGTATTTTAAACTCATTGCACAAAAGGGCTATTACAGTCATTGTCTCGGTATGAAACTTTCGGCAATAATTACCCGTAGGGAACTTCTCTGACCTTACTGATAATAACTTCAGAGGTGGCCGGAGCCCAATTTTCAAAAAGGTTGTCTATGTATCTACACACCTTCTGGTTGTAGTAGATGTCCATGGGCGGCGGTATTCACTTAACATCAGGTGAACCGTCCTTGGTGCAACTTTTCACATAAAAAGACAAAAAATAAGGCTTTAGTGTAATACATGTATGTTACATTGGGTACCATCAACCCTTTACAATTCTAAATAGATGAAATGAAACTGGAACAGATTTAATTTGGGTTACTTAATAGACTAAGCCAGAAAGCTAAAATATTTATTGATAAACAAATTTTTGAAATCACAAATGATTTCGTGGAATATTATCATTTTGGAGCTGATAAGTGTAATACTTCTATATTCATCATCATCATTACTTCAACCTTGGAGTCCACTGCTGGACATAGGCTTCCCCCATAGATTGGCACGAAGTACGATCCTGAGCCACCTGCATCCATCGACTTCCCGCACATTTGCACAAGTCGTCACTCCATCTAGCGGGCGGTCGACCACTCTAGAACCTTTCTTCCCCAACGGTTATCGGTTCTACGGGCAATATGGGCGGCCCATCGCCACTTCAGCTTGCTAATCCTCTGAGCTATGTCGGTTACCTAGCTTCTATATTGAATAAATATATTTTCAAAATGGATAAATTATATAGTTGCGGAAGAGTTTAGCGAACAACCAATTAATTATTATCATTTCGATAGCTTGGACGCCCAACACACACACACTTTAACTAAGCATTATCCATCTTAATAAGTAATTGCCATGGCCAATTTCGGCTCATTCCTGATATATTGCCTTCCGTTGAAAGAAACAGTCCTGATTACCTCCCTCACCAGAGAAAAGTACACTTTGATTTCTATAAGACTGTGGTAGTTCCATGGGCGAGCCTGCGCATTCGTGAATCAAATGCCGCGTGCCTGCCACAATAAAATTCTTGTAAATTGCATGCAACGTTGAGTTTTCTATATTTCGGATTACTAATTCCCATGGCCTGTACTCACGATATATTATTCAGTGAATTATATTTCGAAACATGAACATAATACGTAAATAGATGAATAGATGAAATGAAACTGGAACAGATTTAATTTGGGTTACTTAATAGACTAAGCCAGAAAGCTAAAATATTTATTGATAAACAAATTTTTGAAATCACAAATGATTTCGTGGAATATTATCATTTTGGAGCTTTCAAAACATGTTACGGAGAATGAAAATAAGGAACGACGTGCCCGCGAAGAGGAGTCATATTATCTGGAGATTTATGGCGGTTAGATACGACAGTGTGCCGCGTTTAGTTTATGTGCTACCCGTGACGTCGTGTTGCTTGCTTTGCGTTTGCAAATTCTATGATCCAGATTCCAGTCAAGTTTGCACATGTAATTTCACTGACGTTCGCGTCAATCATGGGTTTATAAAATTTTTATGTCAAGGCCATATTATATTATCATCACCATATTTAATAATAATACGTAATGCAATCGCACTAAAATGTCTCGTTACACTTGACAGGAATTTCGACTTTCAGGAAACTTTTTTTACGTTTCAAATAATTATTATCGTTAACCAACGAAAGAATAACAAATATATAATCAGGAATCAGAACAATAGCAGGTCATGGACTCGGGCAAAAAATTCAATCTTCAATCGTACAAAAAGCTACTAGTTAATAACAAAGTAAATATAAGTAGTACACATTTGGTAATACGAAAGTATAACTTCATTTGAAACGAGTAAAAGTGGAATTACAATTGCAAAATCCCCTTTTTATTGCCTCCTTTTATACCTCAGCTGGTTTGCGGCAGTAACTTGATCGTTTTACGATATCGGTAGTACTTTTTAACGCATCTTTCCGCTTGTCGGATTCCTATTGTTATTTTACTTCGTTAAATTGAGTCGGGAGCCATAAATCTCTGTCATTAAATTTGTTATTTTGTCCCTTTTTTGCGTGATGCTCGTGATTTTTATTCGAAGCTTCATTGTCCGATGGCCCCACGAAAATGCAAATATCCTTTTCAAAATTTGTAAACTACACGAATCGGGGTAAAATTATGAATTTAAATATGTTTCATTCATAGGTAGGACGTTTGCAACACCCGTAGGGTTGCAACATTTTAATAAAGCAGAAGTGTACAACTTTCAAGCTTCTCATCAACTTGCTTTCAGTAAGGCATTCGATAAGAATAATATAGTATTCTTATGACAAAACTGTCCAAATAAGATAAAACGGGTTCCTGTAGAGCCCTGGACGTAATTGTATACATTATAACAAGAAACAAAACTATTATCAATTTAAATATTAGTAATGCTAATCCCGGCACTTAGGTGAAACATTAAAACTAAAACTAAAGCAAAAACAAAAGCCTAAAGTTTAGCTTAGCGGTTGAAATGTCACGGCGCGAATCCGGTAGACTTGAGTTCGATTCCCGCAAAGGCGAATATCTTTTCATCCATTTTTTCTCCAAACTTCAAAATTATTTATTTTAAATAAAACCGTTTTACGGTTTTATGTTTTGACACTAGAAAAACACTATGTTCATCACACAATACTTTTCCAGTGTGCTCTGGCGCATGAAGCAAGACACTACCCGCTACACCATTCGGGTCGTCAAATTAAAATTTCAAATAGTAGTATCTAATGCAATCAATAGTAGATATTTTATAGTTGTTAAATTTTAAGGTACAATTGTAATTTATTGCAGTCAATTTTATTTAGTATTTTATATCTTATTTAAAACATGTCGTGCTTTTAAGTGTAAGATTGTTTAAGATTTTTCTTTTGTCGTAGTCAAACTTTGGTCAACGTAAATAATTTTGATTCAATTATGTCAGCAAACAACTATCTTAGTAGGTGATTTTTGTATTTCTATTGAATTTTTATTCTCTTCGTGTATTTTTCATATATAGTAATAAATTTAGTATTTCTTTTCTATTTATTGTATTACTTTCATAAAAGCCTAAATTAAGTTCAGCTAAAAGGTAACACGACATTCATTGTCTGTTAGACAATGCGAAATTCGCCAGGTCAGCTACCTTAAAAATAAAATCTTAACTTAATCGTGGTGATACTTTATAAATACATATCAAAAAAGTAACAAATAAGGAAAAAAGACTGGTCATTTAGCGTTACATACAACTCTTGTTATAAACGAAGAAATTCTTGTCAGTAGTGCAGCGTATACTCGTTCCAAATTTCATTCAAATTAAAGGCTGGGGCACATTTCATAAACCTTACGTGAAATTAAGTCGCGGAATTATTGTGAAATTAACCCGGACATGTTGTTTAAATTGTACACGCTCGGCCGCTTGTAGCCTTTGTCGTAAGGAGCAAACGTAATAATTGGGTTCACGGTGTTATTTTTAGGTCCATATTTATTTAAAACAGGTTTGCGACAACAAATTATCTTATCCCTGTTTTTTTGTTTATTTGCAATAATTTTAAAGTTGTATTCGTAAAACACCGCACTGTACGTGTACTCTCTTCTTGTCACGATGTTTTCGTTAAAATAATAAAAATAATTAATTGTATTATTTGGATAGGCAAAGAAAAATGTTCAAATTGAGTAGTAGTAATAAAGTTCTTAGGTTAAAATTGGCAGAAAAATGTACGAAAAGTGCTTTTACGCTTTGGGAATCGAACCTACGGATTTACGCCCAGATGCTTCAACCACCAAGCTTAATGATTGATTGCCAACGTATTTATCAACATTTTTTTTTTCGCATTTTAAACAATACTTGGCGTATCTACTGTTAAATCCTGTGTAGCAACAAAAAAGTTCAAATATCCTTTTACAACGATAATATAAACTTATCATACATTTTTTCTACAAACTTCAATGTTGCGTCCTAAATGCAGAGCTTAAATTTCAAATATCTGGATAAATAATCCTTAATCTAAACATACGGCATAAGAATCAAGTTTACGAACTGAGTACAAAAAGGCAACGGTCTCACAAAATAACCCTAACGATTCGCGCATCCTTGGCATGGGCGAGTCCGCCACAATCAATGTGCCAGGTCTTTCTAGAACATTCCACAACGTATGCCGCGCTTGATCGCCTCGAAAACCACTCGGCAACTGGGCTAAGTGATAGCCCGCCACTAGGCGCAAGTGGCTGGAATGTAGGGCGTGGTCGAGGCTTATCGGCTCACGCCTGAAACGCGCGTATTTCACAAAGATTCTAAACAGTCAACAGTTACTGTTACATGAGAGCATTTATATGAATTCCTTTTTGACTGTGTTAAATACACGACTAGTACAAACTTGGCATAGTAATATTAAAATATTTTTCGATATCTCCTTTAAGCATTATAAATAACCTGATTTCCGGGGTACAGTCTATATAGGGTATAACTAAGATATAAAACGTCTAAATAATTCCGAAAAACGTTTATTATTCAAACAGTGGCGAATTTCCCTAAGGCCAAGTAGGTCTGGCCTTAGGGCCGCGCGATATTAGAGGCGGCCGTGACAAAGTTCGATGCCCGCAGCGGCGAAAAACTTTTCGACCTTTTTTCTACAAATTTGAACGTTGAAAATACTTATAATAGCTTAAATTTTATGAGCATATATCTGCAGTTAAATAAATAAAACTTAAAACTGTTTAAATGTTTCATTAAAAGGAACAAATATATCTGAAACATTGGAAATAGAAACTAGCAGCTTTGGTAGTTTTCTGAATCAATTTCGATAAGCTGGCAATAATAGAAAAGTTGACAATATAGTAAATTCATTATGTAGTGGGGTACTACTATATGGCGGGTGTTAAGAAAGAGGCGACTGGTACTAAGTACATTATCTGGGGCCTAGGGTGGCGAAGACTGGAATACCTTGGCAACTGTGCCACGGCGTCATCATGAATTGAGTAACATAAAAAGCAAGAAAAGCTGTCACTCAATGCCCGACTTCTATAATCCGGATGTTTCAACCTTCACCCCGGGCTCCCCTGCCGCTGATTAGCCCTGATAATGTCGGTATGGACCCGGATCAAAATTATAGGGCCGATGAAAACTTGTGTTTTACAAATTAAAGTAATAAAACTTTGTAAACAGAGATTAGGTGCGTATAAATTATGGGCCTTCTCACGCGAGGCGCTTTTAGAATTGAAACTTTGTTAAGTGTTACAACTTTATTGTACCTGTTTAAAATTGATTGAGTGTTTTATATATCATAAAGATAGTATACTCGTATCACGAGGAAAATGTTTTTAAAGTAAGAAATGATTATTATTATATTTTATATAGATTTTGAAATTAATAATAGTCAGATCGAAATTCTGCACCTTGTTGACGAAAGCTTTACGGAGTATCTGTTTTAAGTTTTTTGATGACTAAGCTTTCTCCATACGATGTATTTATTCGGCGAAATTCGTTAAGGGCATGTTATATATCTGTTATTTTAAAGCATTTATTATGAAAAGGTTCTTCATCAGGGGCTAAAATACATAATATTTCAGTATGACATATGCTTATAATATCGTTTTAATAAGCCTTTTAATAATATTGCGCTCAGGTACTTGATTTAACAACAATATTTATATGACTTCCTGTAACATTATGCAGTTATAATAAAGCTGATTTAATATAGTTTAGTCAGTGACACTTGTCACTGTCTAGATTATATTAAATAAGCTATGTTTACATATAGACAAACAAACAGATGCGGAAGCTGTGTGTTACACAATTAACCTGAAATGGGAATCTAGCCCCGGATCGCTACGCTAACTGACTAACCATTTATCAAACCCATCAGCTAAAGTTATTTAACAAATTAAGTAAAAAAAAATTCAAAGCATATTTTGGCTATATCTTTCAACACTAATTTATTTATTGTAATAAATGACGAATGGACAAACTATACAGCATGAATGAATCTAAGATGTTTAATCTTTAAACTTGAGGTATTAGACAACGGTAAACAGCGTGGCCTTGCGCTTACATAAATGTTCCGACATGCATAAAAGTATGCTACATATTGCGGTAGAATGGTTCACTGGGTGTGATCAACGCGACCTTCAAAATTTCCCAACACCAAACAACAACAGAACAAAGAAGTTTCATTTCTGAAACCAAACAAACTACTAGCGAAGCAATCTTCGACCGGATATTGCAACTTTTGCCGCGTGTTTCTGGAACCCTTGTTTTTACTGGTACTGATTATATCAAAGTAAATTATACGTACGCTAGAAAATTTAGTAATTAAAAATGTAAGACTTCATCAATGAAATGAAAGTACCTGGAGGGTCGAGCTTTGCTCGGTTTGTTTCTTTTTGGTAAATCGTGTATTTTGGAAATTACATTTAGATACAAATTGCTGAATAATGAAATATGCATAATATTTTACGATCTTACCTACGTAAGGAAATATGAACTGGTGTTTTTCACAAAAAAGAACTTTAAAAAAAAAGGGAAAAAACAACAAAATCATCTGGATCGACAAAATTAAAACTAAAGAAACTAAAGATCCGGAATTGAAAAAAAAGTAAAAAACTAAGTGTGTAAATGAATCGTGACACGAACCACGGCCTTCTGTTTCGGGGCCGCCCGATTACCGACCGAGCTATTATACCATTTCTTTTTCGGTGAAATTTACCGTCGTATTCGAAGGATATTTTTCATTCCCTGAAACTGGGATAAAACATCATTTTGTAAAAATTAAACCTAGCCAGATCGATTTTTCGCCCCGGAATCTACGCACATACAAAATTTCATGAAAATCGCTGAAGCCGTTTCCGAGATTTCAATTATATATATAATCCTTTTAAAAGATATCTTTTACAAATAAAAGCTATATTTTATACGGTTTATTTTTCTTTAATTTCGTTTTGAATTCTTAACACAATTTAAAAATTTCGAAATTTTAAGAAATTTTAGATGTAAGCACCGTTTACTCGTTAAATTTTCACGGTTCAAACGCACAGCGAATAATACGAGGACTCGGACATGTGGATGCGAATAATTACATGAACATTGTGTACGAACCATTGCAACCGAAATACAATTTATCAGTTTAAAAAACGTAAAATCACCTACAAAATATGCAGAAAGGAGGAATTGTAAACGTTAAATAAAACCGTAGACAGTGACCTATGGCGGGCCACAGCTGTAAGGAAATTAAATGTCCGTTTAAGAAAATATTATGTATTCAACGGAAGGAGGTGGATCATATTTTCCTTTCACCACTCCAAACCCTCTTCAGGTTTGAAAAATATACGAGTATTTGAAATACGTAGGTAAAGATAAGATGCACTCGGTGGAAATCCTTCTGGCATTATGACATAAATTTAAAAAAGCTCGTTAGAATAAACGAAACAGGGTAGTGCAAGGTGAGAACAACCTTTACTAAGCATATACGATCCACCACAGGACAGGCTTTGCCTAGTGTGGTGCCAACGCACAATGTACTTAAGTGTAATTTTGTTTGTCAATAAACATATTTTCATTTTCATTTTTTTCACCTCTGGACAGAAGCGTTCTCTTTACAAAAGGAATAAACTCTTAAATAAAGGAATAATATTATAGCTCACCCCGTGCCCATTGCAAAAATAACTTCTTTTTAACGGCATCTAGCCATTTACGAACAGTTAATGACAAGTGAACGGGACAGCATGAATTAGCGGATCAAACGGGCCGCCATCAATTATTCTCAGTAATAACGGCGGCAGTTTACTTGCCGATCGTCCTCATTAAGGAAATTGCTCAATAAATTTCGCTGGGCCCGTAATTTCTTATTTGCTTCGCGCGGTTCGAGACGGATAAAGGTTGAGCTCGTTTAGAAAAGATATAATTTAAAAAACTAAAAAGCCGACTGCATTCCCGTGCAATTTGGAAATGATTTTGATGAGCCCAGTGGAACTCTCAGAATAAATACGAATCTAACGACACCTCTCAAGCAGAAATCCATCCAGCCGTTCAGGCTGCAGAGCGTGCCTAACAATTATACATACATACATACATACTCTCGAAAAACATAACCCTCCTTCTGGGGCAGTCGGGTAAATATTTATCACGAATCTCTGTTGCGTGAAGCGGCAATGATTCCTCATTTGGAAGCCTTCGGGGTAAATTGATTATCTGGCTTGAAATGAGATGTCTCTCAATCTAAAGGCACATTTGCATTTGCTATACTAATACTAGTATTGGTAACAGCGTAGCATTGTTGAATACAGGATATTATTAGAGGCTGCGATTTTAATACAGGACTTATGAGTTAAATTTAGCTGTGAGTTGTGTCCTAAATTATTTCAAACAGTTTTCAAGTTTTAAAACTATTTTCATTGACTTACATTTACGCCGCCGACTGATTTGACCAGTTGACCTTGACCTTGACTCGTTCAGGTTTTAATAAGGTTAGCGACATTGGACAACACCAACACGAATACGAAGTTAAGCAAAGTAACAGCCGAAATTAAACGTTCAACTCCTAGGCACAGCCATATTTCCGATTCTTTTTTAAATAATATTTTACACTTGTAGGTGTCCGGGGGTTGTTGTTTCTATTGGCGACGGCACCGAGGATTAAATTTAGTTTGCTGGAGTATACTTAATGAAAAAAAATCGCCCGAAGTAGCTCAATAGCTACCAGGGCTCTAGCCATGTCCTGGCAATACTCAACGTTTCACCAAATTTATTTATTTTTTATATGAAAAGTTGCCAAACGAGCAGGCGGTTCAACTGATGGTAAGTGAATACCGCCGCCCATGGACATCTGTTACAGCCGATATTTAAAGATACGTTGACAACCTATTGGAAATTGGGTTCCGGCTACCTCACTCACCAGACGAAATGCGAACGTATTTGTAATACTTCCACTTTACGCTGGTCTTTTGCAAGGTCGTGGTACTTACCCGGACGGGCCCGCCCATTCGTACTTAAAAATGTATACACATAAAACATTTCGCAATCAACATGTTTACTGTATATTCGGCTGTGCACGCTTCCCTTGCAAGATGAAAATCCGATTCCATCCGATTTCCCATAGCCCGCGCAATCAACGTAAGAACGGAGTCTACGCACATCGCACGATAAATATTTTTCTTCGTTCAATAAACGCGAATCAATCATCGGTGTTTGTTTGTGGGCGTGCGACGCTGGGGGTCACGTTGCCGACAAGGCTGTTTGATTTGCCGATTCATTTTTCACGTACGTAGGTGGAATAAATTATCTCATCCAAAACGACAGGCTGAATTATTGTCGATATTGGGATATTTTAACTGTAATTTGAATGCAACCATTTGGTTTCTTTCTGTCACCAATAAACAAAGACTATCAATCAAGCCATTTATAAAGTTTTTCTTAGCACAGAGAAAATATTTACTATAAACATTCTTCCAACCACTAGGCTACTGTTTTCTCTGTTTATGCGCAACTATTGGAGTCAGCTTGGTAAAAAATCCAGCGGACTCTGTAGATTGCTTTGGGCAAATTAAGAATTAACATAGAGGAAATCGATTTATTCAAATTGAAAACTTAAAAATTCTATTTAATCTTATTTTAATATTTTAACTTTATCCTAAAAAGTGTAAAACAACGTTAAATGTAAAACAAAATTATCATTATATGGAAAAGCGAAAGTATCGTTGAAATGGATTGCTTTTATGTTAATATTGGCAAACAAGCAAGCAGTCCACCTGATGTTTAGTAATTGCCGCAACCCGTAGATAACTACAACATCTGCTAAACTACGTTACCAACCATTAAAAAATTGGGCTTCGGCTACCTCACCCACCAGATGCAAAGCGTAGCAAGTTTAATATTCCCACTTCACGTTGGTCTTCTGCGAGGCCATGGTACATCCCAACAACAGCATTAGCTACGGCGCGGACCCACCAACTTAATATTTTTAATTTATTAAAACATGTAGAAAAAGTACGAAAAGATTGTCGCCGCTGTGGGAATCGAACCCACGTCTTCGGCATTCGCGGCCTGAGCATTGCTTCAAATGCTAAATAACAATGTAGAATGAAGGCGTTAAGATTTTCGTCTCCGTGGTTATCAGCCGTTTAGCTCAGTGGTTAGAGCGTCAGGCCGCGAATGCCGAAGACGTGGGTTCGATTCCCACAGCGGCGACAATCTTTTCGTACTTTTTCTAAATGTTTTAATGTTCAATCTTAAGTGCAGAGATTAGCACTATAAAAACTTTTAAATTTTTAATTTAAATTAAATATTGACACGATCCTGTTCTGAACATGTGACTGGCGTAAGTGTTAGACATTTGCTTAGAAAATGGATGCCACAAACAAGCCTACACAGTCCATCAGCATATAGTGGAGTATTTGCGGACCAGCCGTTCGATTTTTTCATTAAATAAAATCAAATCTAAATAATAAAAAAATACCATAGGGAAAAAAGAAGATATGTTAAGTTAAATCTCCTTCAATTACTTTAAGTATGTACCCAACTATAAGTTATTTGAATTTTCAATGTCTCTAGTTACAGGAAACACACCACTATGAAGATTAGTTAGACGATTACCCCTCTATTGAAGTCTTTTTAATATATCAAGTAATTATTCATTTTCTTTCACATGTAATGTTATTAACTTAAATTGATTGATGTTGGTCGATTTGCATTTTCTCCTCTCACATTAAGTATATATGTATTATTTTGCTGCTGTGAGTATGCCGTAAATCTCAGCCGTGTCGACTCAGTGCCCGAACATCACTTCTAGTGGCTGCGGGCAGAAGTGATCGCGTTAGCCCCTTCTCAAAAGCGATATTTTGTGAGTATATTTTACGTATAAGGTTGGTCTATAATCTATACAAATTAAATGGTAAAGCTATATATCTATAGCTCTAAGTGGTATGAACAAAAAAACCTTTGATAGAGTAAAAATTTTGAATATACGTCAATTTTACCGAGAATTTAGGATTAAAAAGTAATTTATGTTTTTGTAAACAGTACAAATATTTTTTCCTGCGAAATTTCAGAAAGAATTACACAAATATAATACTTATTTGACAAATTATGTACAAAGTGTACTAAATATAATTAATAATACTACAATGAAGACTTCTTAGTCAAGTTCAAAATGGTAACTGTATTCTGAATAATAAACAAAGTTTGTATTTTATTTACCTCATCAAAGGTAGTCAAGCTTTGACAAGGCAAATGAAAACGCTTTTCAAGTCTTTAAAGCAATAAAACTGAAACATTCGATTAAAATGGAAAAACGAAAACAAATGAGTGAGTACAATTCAAGGATGGTAATCGGGAGAATCTTAATTGACAAGCCTTTTATAATGTGAAAAAGCTCTCTTACTCTGACAAATAATGTACTATCACTACATTATTTGTGAACGAGTGAAAAGGGATGGGTATTAGATCACAGAATATATTTTGTGTCTTCTAGACAGGTCTTAATTTGTGAAATGGTGTTTGTTATATTCATGAGCTTGTTAACTAACATCTTTTAAGAGATTAGGAGATTAGAGGGAAATAATTTTCAAAGCAAAGTAATAAAATATGTAGTATTTAAACCACTTACAATAAAACAAGTAATATTTCAAAATGTTTCATTTCATTAACCATTCTGATATGCTTAGTAAACGGTACCTTTTAAAATATTCATTAATGTCTATGCTTATATTCCTTACATAAATTTATTGGGACCATAAAATTTCTTTTTATCGTATAGAATTAACGACCCGAATTAAATAAAAATGGCATTGAACCGCGCCATTTATCAAAACAGAACTAATTGGGCTTAGAATTGATTTGTTTTTGTTTTAACATAAAACGTAAAAGGTTGTCTAATATTTTAATGCTGTGAACTTACTTTGATTTTTATTTGCAAACTGAAATTTAAAAGCACTTGATTGGCATAATAACTCAATCACATTTCTAATGTGTTTTATTTTAATTTCCAACCCAAATAAAACTTTGTAGAATACCAACATGTAGAGTTTATTTGTAATTTATAGTTTTACATTATTGAAGACTTAACAGGGCGAATGTAAGTTCTATCTTCCATCTTGTTGGCATAGACAAAAGTTATACAATTTATTAAGGCGTTTATAAAGAACGCTACTTATGTGCAAGTATTGAAACTGCGGCAAAAGTTTTCCTGTCGACAGTTGATGAAAGTAAGTATATATCTGATACATTTAACAATTACATCTAATGTTATTAAGTGCTTTGTTTTATTCGTATTTAATGTATAATATGTGAACTGCCACAATGATTTCAAAATGCCCATTTTCATCACTTGTTTCTAAGTGATGAAAATGGGCCTAAATGATATCTGAATCGTTATTGTCGTTATTGGAATGAAACTAATTTAACTCATTAAATTTAAAGATATTTGGGCATCAAGACGGAAGAAGAATGCGAAGAGAAACCAAAGTTAATGACGGTTGGTATGTTAAATGCACTTTATTGTAGTAGTTATAATTTGAATAATATAATTACGTAGTGTAAGTTATGGCCTATTGCCTTCCGAACGAAGCAGTTTCCAGCAAGCTAGTTTATAAATAAATTTATGCATAGCCACTTCATTAAGAAGTCTGTTGCGTACTAGTCTCGTTGGTGCCGTGGAGGGCAAATTAATTGCGTAGATGTAGGGCGAACCTCACCCAGGCGTTTATTTATTGCAACACGAGTCTGTATTCGAGCGGTTCAAGCTGTTTATAAAAAACAGCGTTGAACGTTGAAAAACATTTGCGAAACACTCTACTTTTACTTAAGAGAAATTGGCAAGATGTTCATCACTATTATATAGAAATTCATATCCTTATAGGACAACATCATCCTTAGCCCTGTAATGCCGGGCTCGTAGAATGGGTCTAAGGTATCCCCTGCGTGTCGGAAAAGGCGATCAAGAGGGGACACGGACTGGAGGCAGCTCGCAGTCGTCTCGAGCTGGTGCAAAAAGGATTATCCTTCTCCAAGGCGTGCTCTTGCGCAGTACTGAGGGATACCGTGTGATCCGTGGGAGATCTCGGAGTCCCTCCAAAAGCACAGAAATGGCCAAGGGGGTTTTAGTGGGCACGTACCTCACATAACATTGTTCGAAGATTTCCCCCCGATAACAATAAAATAAGTAACATCATTCCATGTTTTAAGAAAGTTTCACACACGTAAGTTTCACGTGAATAAACTCCCAGTTGTGAATAATTATCTGTCGGTCAAATCACAAATTCCCGAGTGGAATCGAACCACAACCCCGCATGGTAAAGCCAATGACTCGGCAACTGGGTCATGGAGTTGGAGTATTTCAGAAACATTGGCAAGGTTTATAAGTCTGTTTTTATAATACAGTTATAAGATAAATATTCATATATTGCTTGATATATTTTAAAGTAGCCACCCGCCCCGGCTTCGCACGGGTGCAATGTACATACATATAAACCTTCTTCTATAATCACGCTATCTAATAAAAAAACCGCATCAATATCCGTTACGTAGTTTTAAATATCCAAGCATACATAGGGACAGGCAGACAGCGGGACGTCTTTGTTTTATACTATGCAGTGAAGTCACGACTTACATGGTCGAGCGAGTTATACAAATTGGAATCTTTGAATTTCTTTTCTTTGTTTTAATATTCGTCAAAGCTCCACCGTGGACATCCTGCTAGCGTCACGTTGACATATTAATTTGTAACAATGTTGGATTGTGACATGACGTTTAAAATCATGAAGCTGGAGCCCTCGCGGGGTACGTGCTCACAATCTGGCACTGACACTTAATTTCCTTCACGCTCCCCGACTGACGTATACGTGGCGAATTATTTCTACGGCGGCGATTCGTTTACGAACGTCACCTAAGCACGCCTTAGTTATCAAGATATTTTAGGGACGGTTTTGGATATTGCTAAATTACGTAGTACTTTTAAATACTTTACATTAAAAGTACCTCACGAGGAAACCTGCATATATTTTTTCCTTCACCGCCGAGCATATGATTAATTAGTAGTTAATATCGCCAATTGGTGCCGGTACCGGGGATCGAACTCAGGTTGCTCTAGTAATTATATTAAATTAAAAGCGAGCGTCCAGACTGTGAGCAATCACGGTTTTACTTACTTACGTAGTACTTGCCTTATGTTTAATTGGGTGAAAATACTAATGACTATTAAAAATTATGTTTATTGTTGGAAGCGATTTTAAGTATTATGTATTATATAGATATGGATTTTTAATCTGATAACTACAATTGAAATATGTAGTAAAAGTACGAAAAGATTGTCGCCGCTGTGGGAATCGAACCCACGTCTTCGGCATTCGCGGCCTGACGCTCTAGCCACTGAGCTAAACGGCTGATTACCACACCGACGAAAATCTTAAAGCATTCCTCTACATTGTTTTCTTAGCATTTGAAGCAATGCTTGGCGCCATCTATTGTTATATCCTTTCCAGCATACAAACAACTTCGAATATCGTTTTACAACGATAATTCGAACGAGAGATGTCGCCATTGCTTTTTTAGAAATTTTAATTGTTTATAGTGCTAATCTTTGCACTTAAGATTGAACATTAAAATATGTAGAAAAAGTGCGAAAAGATTGTCGCCGCTGTGGGAATCGAACCCACGTCTTCGGCATTCGCGGCCTGACGCTCTAGCCACTGAGCTAAACGGCTGATTACCACACTGACGAAAATCTTAACACATTCCTCTACATTGTTTTCTTAGCATTTGAAGCAATGCTTGGCGCCATCTATTGTTATATCCTTTCCAGCATACAAACAACTTCGAATATCGTTTTACAACGATAATTCGAACGAGAGATGTCGCCATTGCTTTTTTAGAAATTTTAATTGTTTATAGTGCTAATCTTTGCACTTAAGATTGAACATTAAAATATGTAGAAAAAGTGCGAAAAGATTGTCGCCGCTGTGGGAATCGAACCCACGTCTTCGGCATTCGCGGCCTGACGCTCTAGCCACTGAGCTAAACGGCTGATTGCCACACTGAAGAAAATCTTAACGTCTTTTATCTGCATTGTTTTTTAGGATTTAAAGGAATGCAAAAATTTATGGAAAGGATAAAACAATGGATGCGCCAATCCATTGTTATATCCTTTCCAGCATACAAACAATTTTGAATATCGTTTTACAACGATAATTCGAACGAGAGATGACACCATTGCTTTTTAGAAATTTAAATTAGTGTAAAAATTAGCACTATAAACAATTTAAATCTCTGATAAATACAAGTAAAAAAAATTGTAGATACCTGTTCCTTTTTACTATGAAGTTTGAAATTGTAAGATGTCACTGGTATAAATTCGACAGTATTGCAGAACTTTTTTTTTATGTGAGAAAGCGGCAAACGAGCTGTTGTGGCGGTTCACCTGATGTTAAGTGATAACCGCCGCCCATGGACATTTGCCACACCCGTAGGGTTCCAGATGCGTTGCCACCTCTTAATAATGTGGGCAATGGTAGAACTAACGCGCTCGTGTCTCGATGTTGCTTGCGTATAGTAAAATTGTTTATTATTGCCTAGGTTAAAATTATGTGCCTTGCTAAAACTTCCCACTTAAGTAATTGTAGGTAATAAAACTTCTGAAACGTTCGGGCGACACGTCATAATATCAGGCTGCCTCGCGCGTGCATAACCACTTTTAAGCCGCTAAATGCTTTCAAACGATTATTGATTCGCCCTTTGCATGCGGCGATAAAAAAGCCCAAGCAATCGAACCTAACACTAACAGAGTACTGGTCTTGAGGGGTCACCAATCTTGTCATAAGTTACTTTTTAGGGTACTCAGCTGTCTGTCTGTCTAAAACGCAATAAAAAAAAATTATGTGGGCCTTATACTACGGAACCCTACGTGCGTGAGTCCGACTCGCGCTTGGCCGTTTTTATGTTTTTTTTTTGGACATAAGAATATAATAATAAAAACAACGCCAAGTTAGGTACAGTACATTGGTACAAAATTTCATACCATGCTCCATGTGTATGTCATCAATGACAAAAAAAAAACATGTTATTTACAAAGCGAATATAAATCGCGTAACTAGCGATGAGTGGTTATTATATCTCGCGAGCTGTCGGCTCGAAAATCCCGGCAAACACCATATTACCAAGGGACAAACGGAGCTGGCGATATTACGAGTAACTCCGACGCTGTTCCAGTAATTTACTTCGCGGTTTCATTGCCTGTTCAAAGGTGAACATCGAAGGAGTGTTTATATCCAGGAATATTAGTCAGAAGGCTTCTAGAATATGTCCTTCTGATTTAAGGATGGTTTAAATTGCGACTCAATTTATTGTAGACCTATACAACGCGTTCAAACATTACCTGATCGCTTGTTTTTATGTCAATTATTAACTAATTAAAATATTAGTTAACTTTAAATATCTGGAACCATAAAACCAAAACCAATATTATGGTAAAGAGAAACTGTATTCGACGTTGCAAGAATGGTCCGTCCGGGTAAATATATTAGAAGATTGGCGTGAAGTGAAAGTGCTTGAAGTTCTGCGTTCCGTCTGGTGAGTGAGGTAGCCGGGGCCCACTAAAAGCAGTGATAAGGGCATGTAAGGAATACTTATATGGCCAAAATCATAGAAAACTTTAACTTGGGTTCTATCTACGTGCGGGTTACATCAGCGGGGCGGTGAAGCTGGTACACACGCTCTTTAAGCATGAAGAATGAACGCTTTTCCATGGGTTCCGATGCACGACCACGCTAGCCCCGAAACGGGCCTCGGTGCGCTTGCAAATAGCGGGCGCTCACGATTTATGTCGGCTCGGCGCGAGGGATTGCCGCGTTTAGTTTTATGCGCCACACGTGATGTCATATTCTCGCGTATATGCTCGAACGCATTACGTGCCCGTGATATATCGCTTTAATGAATAAAATATCCGATGGCGCGCTTCTGAAAAAACGAATATTCGTATCGTGTGTTGAGCTATGCAATTTTGTTAACAACAAGCTATCGTGTCATATCTATAAGCTTTGACGGGATAGGCACAAGTCCCTAATGCTAAATACGTTTCTACCAGTTTTCAGATCAAAAGCGAAATTTGAGGGTTTTGAGATTAATACAATCTTTAGCAGGGAAAGCTCTTTTCACACGCTATATTTTCCTCGTTCTCATTACAACAATTACTTTTACACGATATCCATTAAGACTGTATTGGTCTCACCAACTAATACACAAGATAAATAGTTTGAACGTAATTCACCTGGTGCACTATTTACAGTTTGTATGGGATCATCTACAATTCATTCTCTGTTAAGACTATTGTTGCCACCTTTTAATAAAGTGGGCCCTGGCTACCTCACTCACCAGATGATATGCAGAAGTATAATACTTCCTCTTCACGCCGGTATAATGGTATTGATTTTACTATTACAAATCTCTGTCACTGTTTAAACGTATTCGAAGCCACATAGTTCAATCGCCTGTTTTAAAAACACATTGAGCTGAGCTGTATACACGGCGCAAAAGTTGTAAAATGCAAAACGTAAATTCGACCACTGAGGTGCTTCGTGCTCTGTTGGCAAGCGATCTGTTAGAAGTTATGGGCCATCGTTGACAGCTCCTGTGTTAGTTTGATACAGCGGTTTCATGTGAATGCCTCCCGTTTTTACGATTACATTTGTGCTGTTGTGGTATATACAGTGAATATGGAAAAAAAATTAAGTCTTTATTGAAATTGTGTCCTGGTTACTTAACCAGGATACAATTTAAATGAAGTAAATAATTACTTAATTAAACAAGTTTAGTTGTTAAGGATGTCATTTGTGATGTAAAACAAATAAATCCTTTTAGTATGGTATCAATAATTATGCAAAAACAACACAAAACTTCTTGTTTTCCAGCTACACGTCATGAAGAAACAACGCCTTTGAGAAAACAAAAAAGCATTAAGAATGTGAGCTAGCAACGTCTTTATTTAAGATGAAGGCATCTTAATGGCTAAATCAAGGTGAAAGGATCAAATCTTTTTTCTCAATTATCAGCAACCTAAAACGCCCCAACTCACGCACTGAAGCAATGTTTGTGCAAAAATATTACACCCTCATTAAAATTGGCCTCAGCTAGGATTTCGTCTGAACATCGTGATTCATTTCGTTAAATAACTATTCACTAAAAACACTTTTTTGGGCGACATCACAGGCCATTGTCACATTGACAAATGAAGTTGGCCTTGAGATTATTTAAACACGAGCGACAAACAATTAGTGTTACTTCATTGGAATGATCGAATGCTCCAACGGTCGCGAGCGCGGTGCGGGCTCGGCCGCTTCGAACACGTGAGGCAATAAATCAGTGACACACCGCCGTGACACTCATATCAGTTCAATTAATTTGGATGCTCTGTTTGCAAAGGTCCTTGGGGGGACTGTGCAAAGGAAAGTGCAAAGGAACTTGGGCTAGCTGTGGACGCGCCGTTTGCACTCCCACACTCGACTCCGTACCCCGACGTCATCACGAACGGAATTGCCAATAGTAATTGGTTTTACAGTAAACGACCGCGTTGATTCGTAAACGTTAGCGTCTTTCATTTGTTGTGCTGTTAAATGAAGTGTCAGATAAGTGTAGAAAGTCAATAACTAATATTAACTACAAAGATAAATAATAAACAATTATTAAAACAAAGTGATCGATTCAATTCCAAATATCGTAGGTATACGATATAAATATAAGTATATATTTTTCCAGTATCCAATTGATAACGGTTTAATTCAATAACTGATACGCACAACATTAAACCTATGTAAATTACATATTATGTAATAAACGTAGTCCAAGAGGCATGGTGCTTAGAACGTTAGCTGCATTTCATTGCTGACTAGTTTTGCTTAAACTTTCAGCGAGAAAAAAAAAAGCAGCCGTCTTGTCACCAGCCGGAGCGTTAAACGTAGGACTCAAACTTTTCAAAAATTTCTATGTACATATATATTGTATATTGTTCATATATTAACAGGTCACTTACGATAGATCATTGTTAATCAAGATTATTTTGATTACACAATATTCTTTGTTATTCCTTCTATGTCAACAGTAAACGCAATGTCTATCAATGCGAGGGCGGGCTGTGGTGACGAATTTCAAGTACTTATAATATTCGTACAGAATCCAAATTAATTTGCGAAATGGCCTTCTGGGTCGCGATTTTGCTGTAAAATATTAACGAAAACCGAAGCGGTGCGCGCAGCGAGGTGCGAGCGTTGACGTACAGCCAGTGTATACAAAAATTTAATTAAATTTATTTGTTCCGTTTCTTTTTGAGTCACTTAAAACTGCGCTAACCTACATTTTGCCAATGTCACATTCTGTTTCCCGTGCAGTGTTAATAAATCTGTTTATTGAAAAATAAAAATAATTAGTATCATGTGTTTATGATATGATAACATATATGTAACTAGCGTATAGAGTCTCCGCCCGCCTGAAAATTTATACATAAGCTCCGTATCGTAGTATATCTTCTTCTTTTGTGAGCCGTGATACCTTGGCTCTCCTTTAATTTAATATACTCGAACTACCTGAGTTCGATCTCCGGTGCCAGTACCAATGAAATTGTTAATTTTAAGTGCTGACTTATCACGTGCTTAGTGAAGGAAAACATCATGAGGAAACCTGCATATGTTCGAAAATATTTCGAAGATGTATGAAGACCACCAATCCACAATGGGCCACATGGTGGCCTACGCTCTAATACCCTCTGTTCCGAGGAGGCCCTTGCCCAGGAGTGGGACATGTATAGGTCAGGCCAACTTTTTTGGCAACGAACATTGGAACTCCTCAGGTATTCTATATATCGCGCGTCGGTAATAACCTAATACTCCAATGAATTGTCTGCTCGCATGGCAAGTGTTTTTCTTTGTCTTTAATTTTATAAAACAACAATTACTTCATTACTTTACCTATCGAATTCATATGTACATAATTATGAGTAAATAAAATAACAATATCGCTGTGTATATACACTTCATACAAAGAAACCGTTATAAGCGGACAATTATTTTAATTTTAATATTGGAGTATGTTCAAAATATTTTATTTCACTCAGAAATCGTCTAAACTATATTATTGCTAAATTTACTAAATTAAATTATTAAATTAATTTTAAACGGTTCCATTTAAAACACGACGAATAGATCAATCTTAACACAGAAAAAGACCTGAAACTATTTGATGTGAATACGCTGTGCAGCATACATTTGCTATCTTGACTAACAAGCGGCGGCCAAATTGGATGAAAATCTGGATCGCTATCTTATTAGTCCAGTCCTGGCGGTCTATTTCGAGCCAATTTATTTTATACAACGAAATTAAAACGTCTGGCCGCAATGCAGTGCCGCATAGTACGGAAAAAAGATCTAAATTTCAACTTAATTAGTGGAACTTGAGGCGTACTTTCTAGCTAATTTGCTTTTTTTTTCACAAACGCAAGAAACTTGTTTTGAATGGAATTCAAATTATTCTTAGCACTATATGTATTTGTATTTATTACCTTTTGAATTTTGCAATTAATTTTATCTTCATGTTACTACACTTGGAGTAGAATCGGAAACAAATGCCTTGCATTCATTTTTAAACTAGGTTGTTTGAGTACCTTTTCAAAATAAACCAATAGTAGAATTTGACTTAATACTTTATTCTAAATTTTATTTCATTTCAAAATGATTTTTTAAACCTTTATCATTTTTGTTTTTTTGTGTGTAATAATTATCAATATGTAGCACCGATTCTTTCCCTGTTATCCATAGCGATTTAGTTGATAAATAAACCTAACCATTTGGTTTGTTAAACTATTTATCCCCAGTATGAGGATTTTCAATGAAACATTTGGCGCCCGATTCATTCATTTCCTCTTATACGTATTTATCCATTGTAGTGGTTCAGATTTTCAGTTTGCTTGAGAGCAATAGAAACCGTTTCATCTATATAGAGTAATCACTGACTGCAGTGAATAAAATAGTAAAATGATTGTATCGTGAAATCGACTAGAAGACGAACGTGGTGATGCAAGAGTTCGCTTGTGGTGCTTCCTCAAAGCGGGAAACTTGTATTGTGTAAGAGGATGTATACAAGCGGATTGAAAAGGATCTCAGTTTCGGAATTGTATCTAAATCAGAAAAGTTGCAGTTGCACTGAGACGAGGTGCGCTAACTAAAGCGCTGTGCCTTTAATCTTAGTTGAAATTCCTTCGTAATTTATTAATTTTTAAATGTGTGATTTTTTCATTGAATGTAGAACGTCAAATTGCCACATTAATAAGCACCCAAAAGCACTATTTACATTATCAGAGTATCGAAAAAAGCCATATTTATTCCCAACACACACAAGAAATGTTACGTAATTTATTATTCTGTTCGATTCCATTAATTCCTGTCTATTATTTTGAAAGCATTGCCAGTGTGTGGAGTTATTATACCACTTTATGTGATTATGTAAACAGTTGATCGCAAAGCCTACAGTTCGTTTTGTTTATGATGGAAGTGCACATATTGGATCAACATGCCAAAATAGTTTATCTTTTTAATTTGACGATGTTTCAGGTATACACGCATGTAAATTGACAAAATATTTAACTAACCTACTTGAGTTCCCTCTTTTGTACAAGTCCAATCCAGTTTCGTTGCGATTAAAAACGACTTGATATTCATATTCTCCATTAGAAATTAATATTCAAATGTTTCGTTAATGACAACTAATTTGTACATGGATTAAGAATGCATCACAAAAATATTTTAAAACTTAGTTTGCTTTTCAAAGTTAGTCGAGGCCGTTATTTAATCGATAATGTTTCGATATCTTTATAATACCGTTATCTTTCGTGCCACGAATAATGCGCGTGAATTGTATGACAGGCACCTGTAATAATCTGTACCGACTCAATTTATAATTGTAGCGAATGAGACGTCGTTAATTGCGAGCGGAACGTTGGGGGAGTCCATTTATTAAATTGTTACATGAATAATTACCGAGGGCGGTGAGAGAACGGAATCCGCATAATCAGTCCGAGGGCTTAATGATTATTTCTGCGCTCAACTTAGGTGATGCTGCAACGCCTCCCCGTTCTCATGGACACGGATTTAAGAGAGTGAAGAGAGTGAAACGGAGAATCATTTTTCGGAGAGTGTTTTTTTATAAGGAGACAGGAAAAGGAAATTGTTTACCTGAGGGTAAGTGATTACCACCAGTTGCGTGCTAGCCCACCGGTTCTGCGTCAGATGAAGCTTTAATAGTCTCGGGACTTAAAGCAAAAATATCAGTTAATAAAACATAAAACACATACACCATCTAAAGACCATTATTACAGCAGTAGCTACACAGTAGAACCTAAATCAAAATATTTATTCTATGTTCGAGGTTTGGATTACCAAAACTGTCCAAACGCTGAAAGCAACGTCCATTATAAAATTATTGGATGCCTCGCTTTTAGATTTCAACCTGAAGTAATTATCAGATTAATGTAGATAATATTTGTGTTAGTTTTATCGGTTGTGCTATTGTATATTATCGTTGGATAATTATATTATATTATTGACTATTTTCTATTTATCCTTTTTAAACGACTATAACGTAAATTGAAAAATTGTATTAGAAAACTCAAAATATTCTTGAAAATATAAACGTGTTTAATAAAATAGCACTTAATTAATTTTCTAAACTTGGAGTGAAAGATAGTAGACTATTTAAACGCTTGTCACTAATCTACTGATTACTAAATGCACTTTCATAGAAAATTTTCACAGTGTATTTCGATATTAGATGAAAACATTGAAAGCTTTTGCATGTTATATTTGAATTATGCTATTTTTTAACACATAATATATTTGATGTCATTTTGATCCAGTGGCATGCACAAAGGGAAAACTAGTTTTAGCTTTCTCAGATGCAATGATTACAAAAATGAATGCTTTTCACGCAAGTAATTCAACAAAAAGCCCAGAATATGCATGACAATTTAAACTATGGTAGGGCCACGCAACAGTTTTCGCTGTTGCATGAATGGGCAGGTCATCCGAGTAAGTTCCACGACCTCACAGAAGACTGGCGTGAAATGGAAGTGTTATACTTCTGCGTTTCGCCGGATGAGTAAGGTAGCCGGGACCTACTTTATTAAAAGGTGGCAACTTTTGAATCGTCAAATTTTAGTAAGGTACCACCGGTTCGGAAAGCAGTTTCTGTTGAGAAGAAACCGGTAAGAAACTCAACAGTTGTTCTTTTAAAAAGTATCAGTTTACAATATAACATACACGTATATTAGTCTTATTCTAGCCTACATGAGTATCGGTATGCAGTATTAACTCTACAAATTGGCATTGTCTAGTATCTCGATATTGCGTAATGGTATAATATGCTTTAACTTGATTTTGGGATTTTCACTAACATTTGTAATCTTGCAACTATGCAGTTCCACGCTCCAACAGTACAATGCTACTAATTATTCTCTCAATTAGTATTAAATTTCGCCTTTGAACACGAGTCTATAGTGTGCCGATATTCTGTCCGCGTTATTCCTAAGGAATTGCAATCCGTCCGTTGAGCCGCCTCGAGGGCCCTTCCGAAACTGGGCTAAGCGATTTCTCCGTACAAAGCCGATACTCGGCTTTAGAGCGCAGTCAGTGCTCCTGAAACGTTATTGTATCGACTTAAGTATCTTATATGCAATACTGCCGCAATTAAATTTAAGAGCGCACACTGAAATACATTTTAATATTACCTTAGGTTTCTGGCCCACGATTCCTCACTATTTTAAAATAGCATTGCTTATAACGAGTTCACAAACTCTCAAAAGGCATTGAGGATTTCACCGTATATTGGATACGATCCGAGACAGTGGTATATTGGGATTGAAACCAGTGACTGATCATATCATAAAGTTGTATACCCAAGCCGCTGAGCCGCGAGTACCTGTTAAATATACTATCACTATCGTAATGGCGCCTCCGTTTGGGATAAATATGAGATCTCGTGCGTTCGCCGCGTATCTGGCGATTTACGGCCGCCATGTTCGAGTGGGTGCCGTAGTAAGTTTTATGCGTCGAACGTGATGTCGTTTCGTGCGTGTTTAATGTGTACGTATATTATTTATGTTTGTTTCATGTATGTCTCTATATATTTGTATGTTCTATGAAATATGATAATGAACTTAATTTAATTCAGTTCAATCATTTATTTCGCATTTAAGTGTGGATTACATAAAAAGGTGTTGCAATAGAGAAGCATCTATTAACTTATTTACAATTTCAAAAAAAAAAAATCAAATTTCGTTACTTAGTCGATCACTATAAAACCCTGAGAGTCATCGATTCATATTTAAAAACACAGTGTTTGTCATTAGTTTCATTCAAAGCTAATCTAGACTTTCTAGATTTACGCAGGCCGACTTAAAAAGTTAAAAAAAAATTGAATTTCCTTATCAAAGTTAAGCGAGCGTTGGCCGATTGCCAGAAACTTTGAAGCTTTAGAAATAAACCTGAACGGTATGATGTATCTTGTCCACTCAAATAATACCACTTATTGAATGATTGCTAATCTTTATTGGGTATTATTAAGAACGAAGCAAAAGATTTAAAAAAATAATCTTTTAAAAATAAACCTTTTTAGGAACAAAGATAAAAAAAAGAACAAATCACTAACGATCAATTTTAAAATTATGAAATGGACAACAATTATAGTGGTTATAAGAATCAAGTTTGTGTTATAAGTAAAGTTGCTATTTTACTTTACTTATAACATAATCGTCCACAGCCTGCAGCCGGTAGACATAAACGGGCTGCTACTTTACTTTGCCACTGCTGGGCAAAGGCCTCCTCTGTCCAGAGGGTATTAGGCTATGGTCCACCACATGAGCCCTCTGCGGATTTGCGGACTTCAAATAACTTCGAATAATTTTTTGTTATCATTCTGAAAATATGTAAGTCCCTCTATGTTTTCCTTCACCGCTGAGCACATAATAAATCAGCACTTAAAATTAACAATTTAATTGATACTGGTAACGGGGATCGAACTCTGGTTGCTTTTTTTATGTATGTGCCAAACGAGCTGGCGGTTCACCTGATGTTCAGTGATAACCGCAGCCCGTGGACGTTTGCAACACCCGTAGGGTTGCAGATGCGTTGCCACCATTAAATATAGTGGGCCCGGCTATCTCACTCGCCAGACGAAACGCAGAACTGTAAAACTTCTGCTTGATGCCGATCTTCTGTGTCGTGGTACGAACCCGGACCCGCCGATTCGTGCAACAGCGAACACTGTTGCGTGGGCCTACCACATTTCGAGTATATTGCTCAAGTATATTGAATTTAAAGCTAGCGCCCAGACAATGAGCTCCCAAAGAGAGTACACGGCCATCATCCATTATAGATTTAAAATTATATATACTGTCGTTAAAACGAAACTTCAATGTGGAGCATAGAGGAATCCAACTAGAATCTCTTTTAAAAAATCCTACTACGTATAAGCCACTTACCGCATTGGCGGATAAAATGTATATATCTTACGTCAGCAGCTATGGAAAGCAATGACGTTGCAAGGTTCTATTTTCCGTGAATGCTACATATCTCTCGCCTCTTCATCTAAGCAGTACATTGAAATTATCTCACACGACTTGAGTAATTGAAATATCAGTAACAGTACGTCGTGGCGTTGCGCTTACATAATTTAAAGCTACGGCGCCGTTGGCAACCAGCCAACGCCTACTTAGTAAACTATGAGGTCACATTTTTGGAATGCCTGCAATGTTTGCCCTGCTACACTGTGTGCATTTGGGTTGAATAATTTTCAATATCCCTTCATTGTTCGAAACTGTTTTTCTGATGTTCACTAATAAAATAAATGCTGTATATGTAGTTTATACAAAAGATACACTTTGATACAACTTTATGTATAGACTGAAGGATGAATCTTTCAGGTCTAACATATAGGAATATACACAGCACGCAATTCAGCTACACAAGAGTTTTGATTTTTATTTGCAGATAAAACATTACCATGGACTCTGAAACTGGGTATGTTTAACGAAGTCAATTGAAAACTACGGCTAAAATTAATTGTAACAAGGCGTTCAAGAAACGCACACACAAGATCTGAAGGTGATAATAATGATCAAGCTTGGAAGATGGTATTCTTATCAGATTATCTAGAAGCGATAAGGTGAATTCTGGAAGCAATAACTTTGGGCAATTTGTATCATGAAGGCTTGTTTAGTTTTCAGATCAAGGTGAAATGTGGCAAAGGGGAGGCGCGGATTGTTGCCGTGGATTATAACGGCCATTGGGGCGCGTACGTGACAATCGGATCGGCAGCGGATTCCGTGCTGAAGCCGGAAGCAAATCACTCGCGCTTAGGACTTATTGGGGCTACGTGATCATACTGACGATGCCGGAAAAAAATAAGCCCCTGAATAGCAAACAGTGGATTTGTCGCGTTGACAGTAATCAACAGAAATTTCGTATTTTCATCGTTGTACTCATTTCGATTGTTTACTTGCCGTTCTATTTGTAACATGTTTTGCGTAAAGTTTAACGAACTGGAAATTGGGTAAAGTTTTTAGTTTTTTTTTTTTATGTGAAAAGTTGCCAAACGAGCAGACGGTTCTCCTGATGTTAAGTGAATACCGCCGCCAATGGACATCTGCTAACTACACTCGAGGGTTTGCAGATGCGTTGACAAACTTTTGGAAATTGGCCTCCGGATACCTCACTCACCAGAAGACACGCGAGAGTATTATACTTCCACTTGACGCCGGTCTTCTGTGACGTCGTGGTACTTACACGGACGAGCCTGCCCATTCGTGCAACAGCCGAGGCTGCTGCGTGACCCTACCGCCGTAAACAGTGCGGCAAAATAAATAACAACTTGTAATAGAAACTTTTAAATTTAAATTAATTTTTTTAAAGTTTTTTATAGTGCTAATCTCTGCACTTAAGATTGAACATTAAAACATGTAGAAAAAGTACGAAAAGATTGTCGCCGCTGTGGGAATCGAACCCACGTCTTCGGCATTCGCGGCCTGACGCTCTAGCCACTGAGCTAAACGGCTGATAGCCACAGCGACGAAAATCTTAACGCAATCTTTCTACATTGTTATTTAGCATTTGAAGCAATGCTTGGCGCATCTATTGTTTTATCCTTTCCAGCATACAAACAATTTCAAATATCGTTTTACAACGATAATTCGAACGAGAGATGTCGCCATTGCTTTTATAAATTTTAAAGTTTTTTATAGTGCTAATCTCTGCACTTAAGATTGAACATTAAAACATGTAGAAGAAGTACGAAAAGATTGTCGCCGCTGTGGGAATCGAACCCACGTCTTCGGCATTCGCGGCCTGACGCTCTAGCCACTGAAACTTAAATTAATTGTTTATTTCTTAAGGTGTTTATTTAATTTATAACCCACATAGGATAGTTTCTAAGCCATTGCCTTCATTCGTGTATTCGATTCCCAATCGGAAGAAGTACTTGTGCGACCTGCGACAATTATGTTGTAAATGTCATCAACTGCATGATTCACATACATTCTAAGTTTGCAAGGTCGAATGTATCACAGGAAAAATATTTTCAGTTGTTCTTAAATATTTACATACACCACTGACTCACATAATTTAGGCATTGTTGATAAAAAAAGATATATGCCTATAAATTATTATGACATCGTTTTTCCATTTTAAAACATTTTAATAGTAGGCTATTATATTGAAGCCAGTTAATTCCATTCTTAATCTAGACAATCAGGTAAGTAAGTAACATTAAATTTTATCAAATAATTAATTTTATTAAAATTTTTGGCTAAAATATCCTTATTAATCTTAAATAAGCCCATTCGTGAAGCTCATGAATGGGCTTATTATCATTTATTAACACCAAATGCTTGATTAAATGAGCAATCGTAAGGTTTATTTTCTTTTTATATCTCATAGCACAAACATTGTCTTTCTGTTATAGATGTGGGGGAGCGAAAGTATGAAAGGTTAAGCAGCGGTTGATTGGCGCTGGAATGAGCATTGTTATAAATATTTCACGAGCAATCTCTGCGCTTGTCAGCCGCGCGGCCGTACGAGGCAGTGTCCGATGACGTAACCCCAAATTCATCACACGTTAATTTTTTCAACGAGAGAGTTGTGATGAAGTAAAGCTTAAAAAGTGTTTTGTCAGATTTGTATGGTAAAGCTTCAGCTTTAAATCACTAAGTGTGTTTCAGTATCATATCCAAAAAATGTGTCTCGTGTGTGCTCGTTTAGTTTTAGTTTTAGGCTTAAAGAACTTTATTCTCATCGTTTCACGTTGTAGACGACGCTATCGCATATATTTATAAAATAGTAGGTATATAAGAGAGATTTATCCTTTTCTAATGATGTCATATATTGTTTTATTACATTACACAAAAACAGTAATTAATATAATTATTTCTTGTATTTATGCCATTACATGTTACTAGGTGAAACTATGTTTACGGACATAAAACCCGTTAAAAATAAACGCGATAAATCCCTGAACATAGTTTTATTTAGTAACAATAGTTAAATCACAAATACGTAAAAGTGTCATAAAATGTCCCACACAATATATTACTGTCACCTCTTCTTTCGCCATAGGGCGGCACTAGAAGCGCTTCGTTACACACACTCGCGGGAGCGCAGTCGCAACTTGTGCGATTTAAATCAAGTTGCAAAACTGGGGTAGCCTTTTCAATCCGATCGCAAGCATTCTTTTATACAATACAAGTTTTCCGCTTTGAGAGTGCACTACAGGCGAAAATTTTGTATTTCTAAAAATCTCTCACCGCTCGGTTT
This sequence comes from Iphiclides podalirius, assembly GCA_933534255.1. Classification (NCBI taxonomy): domain Eukaryota; kingdom Metazoa; phylum Arthropoda; class Insecta; order Lepidoptera; family Papilionidae; genus Iphiclides; species Iphiclides podalirius. Next base: position 17,651,170 of record OW152816.1, read on the forward strand.
ATTTCTATGTAGATGTTCTGAAATCACCTTTAGTTTATAACTATTCTGAAAAAACATTTTCGGTACGATTAGAATATTTTGATGGTTTAGGCAACGATATATACAAAGATAAGACACTGGCGCCCCGAAATTGAGGAACACCATTTGGTGTAATTAGACCGCAAATCTATAGACTGCTATATCTTTCCATATCTTACGTTCTATATCATCTATCACATTTACTTATATATTTATCATAAATGTAATGGGAAACAATTTTCTAACGCCGCGCAGTATGGACATGCGTCATCTATATTATTAAACATCATTGGCTTTAGGAGCTTACATATAATTAATCATTTCACCATATTTCTGGTAACGTGTAAATATTACAGAACATATATTTTGTAGTAATATTTAATTAATTTAATTGAAATTATTCATTCCATAAAAGCATAAGGAATATATACAGTGATTTCATAAAATTAGTTAACTATAAATAATTGCATGCACAGCCCGTTGGCAGGATTCAAATCTGCGCCTTCCGGGTAAATGAAGAGAGTAGCAAAATCGTTCTAGTTTTAGAAAAACTAAATGAAAATTTCATTTTATCATGAAAATATCGAACGCGTAGCTTGGTGGCTAAAGCAGACGCTTAGCTTAGTGAAAGAAGAAGAGTGGAAAAAGTTTTTCATCTGGTACCCATATTTTGTTATGATTCTCTACCGCCATACTAATTTCATGAAATAAATTTGAATTAAAACATGTAAATATAACAAATTCTTAAAAGAAAATCGGTTTATAAATTTAGCTGTCAGTTTTGAACATCAAGAGCCGTGATAGCTCAGTGTCCGGGCGCTCGCCTTAATTCAATATACTCGAGCAACCTGAGTTCGATCCCCGGTGCAGGCAACAATGAAGTTTTTAACTTAAGTGCTGACTTATCACGTGCTCCACGGTGAAGAAAAACATCGTGGAAACCTGCATATTTTCGAAATAAGAACAAAAAAACAGAAATAATAACAGTGGGGCCGCGTGGTGGACTATGCCCTGATACCCTCTGTATAGAGGAGGCCTTTGCCCAGCAGTGGGACATGTATAGGCTGTTACTTTACTTTTTTTTGAACATCTACTCACGTAAACAAAACTTTTGAGATGGCTTTATAAAACAATACAAATGCAAATGACTTAAAGTATGCACTTTTATTATTTAGCGTTTGCAGTTCAAACTGCGTAGTCGTCGTAAAGTCAAATTACTTTACGACAAAATACATTATGGAGTAATAAAAAGAACATCAGAGCAAACCGACTTCGGACTTTTAACGATTCTTGCTTCCATGCCAGTTTGTACGGATGGTTTTTCATGATGCATTGAATATTTTCACATGAATTTCAGTGTCAATAGAATTACTTATTGAATAAAACATATTTTATTTGCGTGCACTGCTTACTATGTTAAATGAGCAAACTAAGATATTGACTCTAATTTTATACACATATCTCATAGCGGGAAACAAGATTATTTTTAAATATGTGTGCATAGGGTAAAATCAATCTATCTATATGTTTCATTCCTTGGTCCTACGTCCTACTACCGTATAAAGCTATATTGGTTACAGAGCTCATATCAATCACAAACGCACTAGAATCTAAATTTAGAATCTAAGTTTAGATGTGTAGTGCTCCAACATATCCCAACATACCCTCACCTACCGTAAAACGGAGGCAAATCGGGGTGCAGGGTCATGATTTGGAGAAAAATCTGAGTTGTCCAGATTCTCATCCCGACAGATTCAGTTTCTCCGACCCAAGGGGAACTTTCTGATTGACCAAAGAGAAGTAATAATGTAAAAATTGTCGTTAATGAAATTAATAGGATTCTGTTCACTCCGGAAACTTTCCAGCATAAGTAACTCAGTTATTTTTTATAGTGGTTTAGATTGCAGATGTTTTTAAAAGACTGCCAAAGCCTTCTCCAATTATTATTTGATTGCAACATCAAGTATAGCCTAGACTTAGAAACCTAATAAGTATAGCAGATAGATGTTGAGATTGATGATCGGCTGCTTAGCTTAGTTGGTAAAGTGTCTAGGTAACGCATCCGAGAAATTTTTAGAAAAATGTCTACAAAAAAATAAAACACATTTAAGTTTCATTTTGGCAGAAACTAAAAATAAAATAAATCGATGACAGGATTTTTACTTCGTAAGTTCATTTCAAACAAACAATTTTTACAATCCCTACGAAAGGATTTTACGAAATTTTCTGTCAAGAGTCTGAAAGAAAACGATTTCAGTACCTGTTTCCTTATTTTTTGAAACGAAGTATTTTACCTAAGGTTTGAAAAAAAAAGTGTAACTAATTCTAGACTATTCCTATAATACTTCTTTCTGGTTAAAATAGTATATGGAAATTATCTTAATTCTCCCCAAAACATTTGCCACATTTGCCCCTTTATATACTACTAGCGATTAGCCCCGGCTTCGCACGGGTGCAATGTATTATACATATGTAATATTAAAGATTTAAGCATACATAGGGACAGACAGACGGCGGGACGACTTTGAGATTAATTCACTCTATTTTTTTTTTTTTTTTTTCACTTGATATTTAGAGTTCGTTTAAATGTGCTAACATGTTGTTAGCACATTTAAACGAACTCTAAATATACAAAGTAAATATCGACAAAGTAAATCTCTGTTAGATAGCGAGCAAATAGATATATACATTACATACAACATTTCATTAATTAGGAGCTAATTTCCAACAAGTCAAACACGATCATATTACTGAGATAAATTAAACGAACTACCTGATTACTAACGAATAATTAAACCGCAACTTGATAATTATCCGCGGCCTCAATTTGCAATGGAACATTATTTGTTTTTAGTTTTATGGCGTGATAAAAAAAAATCAATATTATTGCCTGGGTCGGATTAGTTGCATACCGCTTTCAGCAAGCGAATCGTGGGTTCGATTCCTGCATGGGATAAAAATTTATTTGGCTTAATTTTTCAACTTCAATATGTCACGTGTACAAACCAATATAATGTCATCCAACAGAAGATTATTCACCAATCCCTTGACAAACATAATTTTAATAGTACATTATGCTCAGCATTTTAGCAATATGCTGGCATATTTTGGCAATCAAATTACGCTTGCGCGTTCTTATATTATATATAGGTTCGTAAGGTCCGTATGTCAACTAAATAAACGAACTAACCTTTTAGAAATAACTGTTTTGCTTAACATGATTGGTTTGTTGTTAAGGCCTCCTCTGTTTTTTTATGTGAAAAGTTGCCAAGCGAGCAGGCGGTTCACCTGATGTTAATTGAATGCCGCCGTCCATGGACAGATGTCCACCCGAGGGTTGCAGATGTGTTGATTACCTTTTGAAAATCTGTACAGAGGGTTTTGGGGCATAGTCCACCACGCGACCCACCGTGGATTGGCGGAATTTACATATCTTCCGAATGTTTATACTTATTATTATTTCGCAAATATTCAAGTTTTGGGATTAATACTTATAAAATAAAATATAAATAAAGCTTTAATACTATACGAATGCTATGCTATCAGTTCATCAAAAGTCAAAGCCTATTTCACGAGATGAAAACAGAATTTAAATTTTTCCACTTCATGCGAATATTCTCTGAGACCGTTCTTCCCCGGTTAGAACAATATATAGTAATAAATTATAAAATTAACATAGTACGTTAATAACGTCAAATAATTAGTTTTCACTTTTGATTGGCATACTTTTATACATAAGTCATAACTCAGTTTAACGAAGTCTGTACACTATTTATTCGCTTGCATTTAGTTACAAGAATTCATGTACATGAACATAAATTTACGATGTAGTCTTGAAAAGTAATTTTATTCTTGCGTATCATCTTGTGGGTGATGACTTGCTTTCTAACTGTGTTACAGTAAACTGATGAGACTCAAGTAGACTTTTGATAAATTATGTAAGTCTTTAGATTCGTCTATCTCACTATTGTCTCCGAACTTTTAAAGAAAAAGAACTTTTAAAACTCAAAATTTTAAAATGATAAAAAAACAGAATAGTGAATGAAAAAACATATTATGTATTTTAAACATATTTTTTTTTTATCTAATTTTGAAATTATTGATAAATGCGCTATTCCGTTTTACTAACTAACCCGTTATAACTAACCCTTTGGGGTTAGTTCTAATCCTTTTACACGAGGTACAAGCAGAATAGAAAGAATTCCAAGAGAGATCTCTCAAATAACACTTTCCTAGTGATGAAAGAGGTTATTTATGACTAGGTGATACATAAAAAGTCGTAAAATATTAAGGGAGTATGCCGTATGTCTCCTTATACGAACCTTTGAAGAGCAACTCTCTAGGGAGGTTATCTTCAAAAATATCCGGTAGCGCGCATGCCAGATGTTTTTCTTTGCGTAAGTAGAGCTTATTAGTTTAGTGTAGTTTTATATCGTCATATGTTGAGCTACGAACTCGAAATGATATCATATTTATACATTATCCAGTTTTGATGAAAAGAAAGCTGTAAGAGTCAATGATAATGTTGTTATGACATCCATCTTCATGTGTAGTTTTTCTTAAAGAAATTTTTATAATAGCATTGACGTAAACTCAAGTTTTTTTTAATATCTTTCAGTTAACCCGAACATTTAGTGTTTGTGACGGACCTGCCCATTCATGCAACTGCGAACACTTTTGCATGGTCCTACCACAGTTAAAGTTTACGTAATATGAAATATTTTTTAACAAATTCTATAAATTATGAATTTAAATAAAACAAATTATTTAAAGGAATTTCCTGTAGTTCCGGATATTTCACCTCAAGATTCCGTTAGCATGTCGATTACGTCACTAGCTGTGTAGAAGTACATAATTGATGTCCATCTAAATAGATTTTGTAAACCCAAGAGATCATTTTAGTTACAATTTACAGTAAAAACATTAAATCGGCAAAAGCACGTTGTAATTGTAATGATCTCTCCTGAGCAGCGTATTCATTCATCTAACGAAGCACCTTCCCCAAGGGTTATGACGGTAATTAGTGAGGTAAATTGGTAAATTGCCTTTCATTATACTTAATAAAACTGAAACGAGCCCCGGCCTTCTCGGGCTTATATCCAAGATCGAATTAGACCTTTAAGGCTGTTAACAAACGGTGTCCATAGTTTTCGCAAACATCGAAACATAAACTAATATAAAACAATACAAAGACATTTATCCATACATTGGTTTTAATTTACTTATGAGTTTATGTCCGCATGTAAATCCAATTTAATTTACTTTTCTATTTATTAATATATTTTACTCGAAACAATTGACGGTAAATTAGCTGGTGCGACAAAAGTGCTACACAAAAATGATTTTTCTTTTTTCTTAATATCTGCAAATTTATATAATAGTATCGTCATATACGCGTTACCATATTACCGAATGAGTTCATAATTTTTCAATGTCGTATGTTTGATAAATTTATTCCAATGTTCATAGACAGTTCTACTTGAACTCTTTTCAGGCAGCATCCATTCCAGTTTATTGTACTGATTATTTTTTTTTTGAACATAAAAATGCGCATACTTCGATAGGATATAATTATAGGTCACCATGAAAAGGGAAATCAATCTGCTGCTGAAATAATAAAAGATTTGTTGCCAAACGGTTCAGTGGTGGTTAATTGTTGTTATACTTCCGTTCTATCTTCCATACTTTATGACGTTTTTGTTATGAGAATAGGTTGACAAGCAAGTAAACTAAGTCAGGTATGATTAACCTGATGTTAAAATGACCGTCGCCGGCCGTGGACATTAACCCAGGTTTCACATGCGTTGCCAAACTTTCACAAAGTAGGGCTCTGCTACCTCACTCATCAGACTAAATGCGAACCTATAATAGTTACACATCACAATAAAGAAAAAATTAACTTACAGTAAAGATAACAATAACACAGATTACTTGTGAATTTTCCAAAATTGAGAAACAAAGGTCAATAACAAGTTTAATCACACAAAAGTAAGATAGAAATACTTTTTATTAATTAATTAATTTTGATATCTTCGTGATAGGATATTTGAATTTTTATACTTCATATGTTTTATTATAATTTTAATTGATTCAAGGTAGAGTATTACTTAATTAAAACAAATGGCACTATCCTGAAATGATCCTTTAAAATAAATACTTTTTTTTGAGCAGTTAAATCATCACGGCGTGAGACGTAGTGATAGTTTTCATTTCCTATATAGAAATTACGCTCCAAAAATATATTTCTACCGAAACGCTCGGCTATTTCCATCCTCCGTGACGGAGGGATATAAATTATGGGATATGCGAACTTTTCCTCTCCTAACTGTTCATTTTCCGATAAAACAGCTATCCAACCTTTGAAAGAATACAAAAACTGATTGCATAAATTTGCATGAGAGGCGCTCGAAACATTCTCAAGGAGAGAATAACGTGCCGCATTAAGATCGCTGCTTAGTTGTTTACTTGAAAATGTTTTATTATGGTGCAATGAGAAAATCGTGCATTTTGTTCAGTGTAATCGGGTATTTTTCTTTTTTTAGGGTTCCATACCCTGTCTGTCTGTCATTCCGTCCTTCATCAGGCTTGTATATCACGAATCGTGATAGTTAGACAGTTGAATTTGTCACTGATGATGTATATCTCTTGTATCTTGTATTAACTGATGTTTTTGCTTTCAGTCCCGAGACTATTAAAGCTTCATCGGACGCAGCGTGTATATCTGTTGCCGCTGTAACAACAAATAGCAAGAAAAATTTCAGACATGATTTTTATGCCGTTTTATAGAAAATGGTACGGAACAGCGGCCAGCTTTTTTTCAAGTAAGCTTATAATACTCTATATTAATTTCTTATGAACGTGACACTGAGACACGGTTTGTGCTGAGGGGGCGTTATACCCGCAGACTAGCAACGGTCAGGACAAACAAGTTTCCTGTAAATAACAGTACCTGGAGGACTGCTCGGTTTTCTTTTTGGAAGTCATGTATTTTGGAAATAAAAAAAATTAAAAATAAGGAAAATGATCCGGTATAGAAAAAAAAAGTAAAAAGAATAAGTGTGCAAATGATTGTGACACAAACCACGGCCGTCTGGTTTGGGGCCGCCCGATTAGGGACAGAGCTATTATAAAATTTTTTGCAGCGAAATTTACTGTCGTATTCGAATGATATTTTTCATTCCCTGAAAACAGGGAATAGGATAGAAAATCGCTGGAGCTGTTTCCGAGATTCCGATTATATATATACAAGAATTGCTCGTTTAAAGGATAAGATAAGATTATCATCTGTAACCGTGCGCCAATGGATGTTTCACATGAAAATAATTTAAAATCGCATACAATCCACATTTACGTTATTCTGTTCATCATCATCATCATCATTTCAGCCTGTTTGAGTCCACTGCTGAACATAGGCCTCCCCCATTGACTGCCATGAAATACGATCCTGAGCCACCTGCATCCATCGACTTCCCGCACATTTGCACAGGTCGTCACTCCAGCTAGTGGGGGGTCGTCCTACACTGCGATGGCCAGTACGAGGCTGCCACTCGAGAACTTTCTTCCCCAACGGTTATCGGTTATTCTGTTATCATACGATAATTATATTGCTTATTTATTGTTAAAGGTACGTAGAGCGTCATTGTTCTCCAAAAGTGTGCCATAATATCCATGAATTTGGCACCGAATGCTAGTTTCGTACGAGCGGTTTTAGAATTACATGGCATAATTTATAACGGGATATTCTAAGCTCGTGAGCTCTATTAGAAACTTCGTAAACTCCTACTGGTAGAACAAGTTGTTCCCCGTATCGGAAGAAACTTTCTCAAAGCACATGTTACTGAACGCATCTTATCGGCGAGACCGTAAATTGTTCAAACTTTTTTAGGCGGGGAGCGCCGCCACAAAGTATTGTGTTGCCGAACAATTTAAAGGTAGCGTTCCGCGGGAAAACAAGATTTATTCGATGACTGTGACTCTAACATTTCGCTTTTAACCGAGCTAAGATGGACGCGGAACTTTGCGTGTTTCGCTTAGTCAACGCTAGTTATAATCTGTTCATAGAGTTAACTGCGCTGAAGGATCATCAAAGTAACGCTTGATAGCTCGCATCCTATAATATCTTCGGATGTTTCGTCGTGTCATTTGATCAGTTTTTCAAACGATTCAATTACATTCAAGATTAAAAACAGTCAGTACAGTAAATGTTAATGTGATAACAAGAAAACACTACGAGGCCTTGTCTCTAAACGATAAAGCTAAAGATAGGCTTTTCACTGTAACAAAGTCATAGAGTAGCTTCGGATACTGTATGAATGTAGGCTCAATTAAGTAAGTGCCACCGCTACATACTCGTAGAAGACCAACTTAAACTAGATGTCATATCAGTCATGTAAGAACAATCTATCCGTCTTGGAAGTACGCCGTTTGCTTACTTCTAAGTAATGTTATGTGAACATCTTGCTAATTTTCAATACTTTTAAAATTAAAAAAGGCTTTATTTCGTTAATTTTTACCATCATCATTGTTACCACTAAGCGTCGGTTGAAATCCTTCACTTACTTTGGTTCGTGTTAGATAAAAGCAAACATTATGCCCCTCCGTGTAGATCTAATTGACTTAACTCCCCCCCATAATTTAAGGATCAAATTGGAATCTCCTTTGTGGCGGGCGATGGATTATGGTCGGTTTTTAGCGTTTACTAAATTTAGCCTTATCCTCTCCCGCCTGCAGCTCCAAGATGATCCTATTTTAATTAACGGCGGACCGCCTCAACTGGGCTGATTAATCTGAAGGCTTTCGAAGATCCTTTGGTTAAGGCTTAATCTTCGAGCACCCGACATCGGACTCTCGGAAAATTAAAGCTGACCAGAAGAAAAATAATAAAGCGGCTAATTTACTAATTAAAATATTTTTAAATATTTGTCTATATTACATTTAATTAAATACTTAATAAGAAACCCGTTTTTAAAAAAAAGAAAAGGTTTAAGTTTCATAATAACAATAACACCGTATTCATTAACTTTTATTATAATACTATTTTAACTATTAACTGGCGATTCTTTCATCGGAAAAATAAAGATTGTGAATCAATTTTACCAGCAACTCTGTGTTCCTTGTGTAGAATATTTTATCTTGCGCTATCGGAACGCATCGGTGGCGCAGTTGCCAAGCTATTGGGTTCTGTGCGGAGAGTCGTGAGTTTGATTCCCACACGGGACAAGTATTTCTGTAATCCACAAATAATTGTTCCAAATCTGGTTTTGGTTCCCAAGGAGAGTTGACGAAAGGGATGCAAAAAACCTACACAAAACCAGTTACAGCATGATTCACACGTTGTGCTGACCACATCTAGGTGAGGTAAAGGCAGTAAGATGCTGACGGTATGAGTGATATATTAAAAAAAATCAATCGTCTTTATATATCCAGCTGAGTCTTCTCCTACTTTATGCATTTTTTTCCATTTATGGTGTTTTACACTTTAATTTAGCTTTTTTCAAAAGATTATTCGGAATCCAGTTTTGTCGAGAGACATATCGCCATTCACTGTGTCTAATCGTAACGTCACACTATCTTGGCAGCAGACACGAAATGATCCCATTTTAATTAGAGACAAGCCTCCTTCAGAAGCCGGATTAATCAGAAGCCTTTCTCAAAGATCCTTGCTATGGTTTCTTCTCGAACACTAGATGTTACTCAAACATTATCGTGATATATTAGAACAGAAACCCTTTGATATCCATAATCCAGATATGATCCATGATCCTTGAACACGTCAATAATACAGATTATTGCCTTGCCTGAATTTTGTTTGAATAAAGCTAAAGACTTGCGCTGTTATAGTTTACACGCGTAATTAACTAAAAAAAAATAATTGGTATATAATTAAATTACCTAATTTTTAATATTTATTTAATCTATATACATAGTCAGGTAAAAAAATTCATTAATGGTGCGTTATGGTTTAGTTGGTCTCAGCACATGCCGCGCAGTATAGCGGCGCTGATTTTCAGTCGACGCAAGCGTCCGTATGGAAGCTTCATAGCAAGCGAGCCGCAGTATCTTTTTTATTGCATTATATAGATCTAGTGCACATCTGAATTGCAACGCCAGTCAAAATAGTGTGAAATTGTTCTCCAAATATGCTACAATTTCTTAATATCTTAATATTCTTAAATATCTTACGCATCTTCGCGAATCTTCGCAACTGGCTTGTTTGAAGTACTTTATAATTACTCAATAATGGTATATATGATTGTGTGTTTTATATTTATATCTGAATGACAAATGAATATCCCCCTTTATAATTACTCAATAATAGAAATATAAAAAAATGTAAAATACAGTTAATTTAATGAGGAACTTGTCAAATATATTATTATATCCATATTTACTTAAATGTATTACCTTATTTAGAAAATTAGGTAATACACTTTTATGGAATACTGCAGGCATAGATATAAAATTTGTACCATAACAGGTTATTTAAATTATCACTAATTCATTGTTAAATGAAGAATATCAAACCCAGCATCGTTCCAAATTTAACCGATGAAAGTTATAAGGTAATTTGGACAAATCAGCTTCATGTAACTTTTGTTGATTCTCGTAACTTTTTGACCCGTCAAATATCTCTTGCGGCGCTCTTTAACAACTTTCGAGGCAACTTCAAATTAGACGGGATCGTTTAACGTTAAATATTAATTGATCATTATACCTCTGCGATTTATACTTTGGAGGACTTGATTTGTTTGTTTTAACCTTGTAATTAATCTTTTGGGGTGATCTCTGCGAAAGTTTATGAAAATGAAATTTTTATGTAGCTATGTAAAAGTTGAAGGTACCACCGCTGGGTTATGGCCTCCATTTATAACAGGACTTAGTCTACCACTTTTCAAATTCAAAATGTTATTATGCATAGCTCTTTTAACAAGAAATCAATTATTAAATGAATTTTAAGAGAAGATAAATTGCAGACGTTTCCACTTCCATAAAACGTGATACTTAGTAGAATTCAGACTGCACAGAGTCGGATTTATAATTCCAAATTGAATAAAAATCAATATAGTAAAAGGCCTAGTCAAGTAGGCTTAAGGTAGTCAAGGCCTCCTCTGTGCAGAGGGTATCAGGGCATAGTCCACCACGCGACCCCACTGCGGATTGGCAGACTTCACAAATTTTCGAAATATATAATTTTTTTACAATTATTTCGAAAAATATGCAGGTTTCCCCACGACTTTTTCCTTCACCGCTGAGCACGTGAAAATTCAGCACTTGTAATTAACAATTTCATTGGTGCCGGCACCAGGGATCGAACTCAGGTTGCTCGAGTACATTGAATTAAGGGCGAGCGCCCGGAAACTGAGCTAACACGGCTATCACTGAGTTAATCAATGTAAGATGAAAGAATCTTGAATCTTGAAATCTTAAGCGACGTATATACACCGCCACGAACAAAGAATCTGAATTTCGTTTTGTCTGGAGTTCAATAAAACAATTTCTAGCTTTCATTAAGATTTCTTTTAATCTGGTCTAATTTACGAGTAGCGATTTGACAAGGCCCCCAGGCGTGGAACGAATTCTTTTATCTTGCAGACGGTCTAACTTACTCGAGGCACGTGTCAGAGAACACATCTTATCGATAAAGTCGTAAATTGTTTCAACTTTTTCAGAGTTGACGCCGAATTTCATGTAACAGAACAGTTTATGTCGGGTTTTTTCTCCGGGGAGGAATACTTTACTGTCATCTAGTTTCGAAATCGAGCCTCCTTCCTTAAGCGTTTTAAAAATGTTTCTAATGGAATAGAATGAATGCAGTTTCTAGATTTAGACTTGGAATTTACGTGTTTTTTTTTTTTTTTGTTTTCTACACTTTTAACATTTTTAAGAAAGAATAGTGAACTATTGAGCCGGATCATGATTTCTTGTGTCTAAGCGAAAACTACACATAGATAAATAATACATAATTTAACTGTAAACACGACAGTTTTCGCTGTTGCACGAATGGGCAGATCCGTCCGGGTAAGTATCAAGACCTCACAGAAGACTGTCGAGAAGTAGAAGTGTTATATTTGTTCGTCTCGTCTGGTGAGCGAGGAAGCCGGGGCCCACTTTATTAAAACGTGGCAACGCATCTGCCACCCTACGGGTGTTGCAAATGTCCATGGGCGGCGGTTATCAAGTATTACAGGTGAAGTACCAGCTCTCTTGCCACCGTTTCCCACTAAAAATAAAATACGGACATTTTTGCGACGTTCATATTCGGCAATTCGTGCAATTAAACTTTTTTTTTGTTTCAAAAACGTTGCCATTACTTTAGGATAACATTCTCTTATGTTGTAATGACGACCACGGCCCCTGACGCCGAAGCCAATAAATACATTGGCAACTGCGTCACGGAGTCATCAAGTCAATTGTAAATTAATTTTGTTTAACAATGTTAGTCTTAATTGTTAGATACTGTCCATTTCATTCAACATCATTTTAATTCATTCATATCATTCTTGTGTATAGTGGTTTTGGATTGGGGACATAGGGACGGATTCGGTAGTATTATTTTGACAATCAGTAAGTGAGTGTAATGCTAGGAGCATAATGTTGAATATCATAATCGTTCACCCCACGATCCGCAGCGAGCGTCTAGCCGTGCACAATTTGTCAGCGCAGCGACATCGGAACCAGCGGCACATTATCAGCAGTCTATCAAACTGATTGACAGCCCTCGCCCCCGCCAGGAGGAACGTGGCCTTGGAGCGTTTATTAAGATTAATAAACATCCGTACCGCGTCTTCGGTTATTTGTAGTTGAACTATTAACCAAAAGGAACCCTGTGAATTGTTTTTATTACTCGTCATTATGTTTCAGCCATTTAAATGGGTGTCGCAAATCTAAAACTAAAAATCGTCAATATAAGAAAGAATGTATTACACTTGCAATGGAATATCCTTTAGATATCGTGATGTTTGAGGACCACAATTTAAAATTATCACCACGAGCGTGTAACGTTAATGCTGGACCGAACACAAAAGATTACCAAATCCCAATGTTAGCTGTACTTTGTTTTATCGAGCTAATAAAGTAGAAACAATAATACTCTTACTAAATCACCGTAGTTTTACTTTGCACAACAATAACACTGGTATAATTACTTATTTTCACTTTTAGATCACTAAAGAAACAACTCTAACGATTTAATCTGTGATACCGATTGGACAGCACTATCTCGTATACTTCTTGTTGACAGCCGAAGAAGACGAAGACCACGAAATGCTTCGTGCAGCTTCATTTATACCTAATAGAATGACACTTCTTTTAGTGTTGCCAACGACCTCAAGGAACGAATTCTTTTAATGTTGCCAACACCAAATATGACATAATAAAAATACTTTCGACATAACAAATGAAAGATATACATTCAGTGCAGTACTTCACTGTTTACCTATATGTCCAAAATTCATCGCAAGCTGTTGCTGTGCAGAAATTTTGCGTTGTGACTTAACGTGAAACATTTTTGTTTAATACAAAACGTTGCAGTATAAAGGTGACCCGGGCAAAATTTATTATTTCGTAGCGCAAACTTTTTTGGGTAATTGAGTAAGTGACGCAGTCTCGCGGGGGAAAACGAAGGCCGTACAAACGATGAATGCCTCTAACTTTCACAGTTGAAAAGTAAAGGATTTATGTATCTGAAATTCTAGTTTTTAGACCAATTTTAATAAAAACGTATAATATTATGCTACTGCAGTACCAACAACTTTATTTGTTGCTATATAATTTGCAATTATGTATGACATCAAATATCGGAAATTCGAGTTTTGAATAAACCTATAGTGTACTTACCAATTACTTTATATGGAACCTTTTGTGCACGAGTTTGACTTGGCCGGTTTTTATTATATGTCTGATATTTTATTATTAGAAAGCTCAAGTATACTCCAAATGTTTATTGTATTTGGTTTATTAACAACTTCGGAAACAACTTAAAGTTAAGGATAGTTAATTAATTGTTTCGTTGTTATTGCTGGAAGTTCTCGACGGAGACCATAACTTAATGGTTATTTGAATCAAAATATTCTATCTCAACAGATATTATGTGTACTTTTCTTCCTTTTAATAGACATCCATATACATAAAAGCCTTCAATTTCTGCATTCAAAAGTCTTAAAACTTTACAAGGTATGTCCTAAATTAATTAATTTTCGATTTGATTACGTCTCAGATTTAACAAGCGTCTCTCGTATCTCCGCCGTCTCCGTCAAGGGATTAGTGACGTGAAATCTTGTTGTTGTTATTGTTCCATCAGCCACTGCTTTTCAAATCGCGCTGTGTCTAGCCTATGTGGCTTCCTTTGGTTAATCTCAATCGATTTCTCTAAATTTTTGCATTTAAACATAGGATGATCGTCAATATTTTCGATGTTTCTTGAGCTTAGAGTATAAAATACACACAATTGTTGTCATCTCATGGCAATATGTCTGATTCTCTTAAGAAGTTGTTAATTGATGATAGCGATTATAAAATTTTCAGTCGTCTATAGCATCACTCGTTCCTTCGTAGTCTGAAATATAATAAAAGTAAATTGTGGTCGCAACATAAAAGGACATTAAGCGCCGCGAGGTGTTTGTCCGGTAAATCTGAAATGATCTTTGTTTTTTTTTTTTACATTTTAGGTGACATCGGAAAAGCCTGAAAACGTTACTCTTGTAATCCTGATAGCTCTACAAAAAGCTTTTAAAAAAAATCGAGTGACCCTAATAGGCTTCGGTGTCATTTTTATTTTACATTTTCAGGCTAAATGTAACACAAACAGGGTTGATAAAAGTATGAAAGAAAAGTAAAGTAACAGCCTATACATTTACCACTGCTGAACAAATGCCTCCTACGCGTCTATTTCGAATTGGCGCGCTTCAGATATCTTCGGAATATTTTTTTGTTATTATTTCGAAAATATAACCCTTACCAACACTTTTTTCCAATTAAAAAATAGCCTATGTCCTGAGAAAGGTCTCAGGCTATATGTGTACCAAATATCATTTATCTGTTCAGTAGTTATATATATCGGTTCAGTAGTTTTGGCGTGAAAGCGCGACAGACAGACAGAGTTACTTTTGCATTTATAATATTAAGTATGGAAGTATGGATTAAAAGCGAGCGCCCGGACAATATCCAATCACGGCTATTGATAAACATTCCTGTAATTAAATAATAACAGATGTTTTTAATTTAAATATCACACGTGCTGT